>CM056958.1:22336492-22962358 GCA_029856935.1 Cyclocarya paliurus
TTCGTGAGCATACAAAACGTACTATAATATTAACTTTAATCACCATGAATAATCTCGAAAATGCCTCTCATACCATTAATTAAGGGGAAATATTTATACAGTCTTTAGTGTGTAAGTCACGTACGTTCTATTTAAAAAAAAGTAGACAAATTTTGGACCTACATAAAAAAATATATTTTTTAATAGTGGATTCAATTTTTTTCATATGGAGTATGCAAACTTGCATATTACAAAATTGCATCTAGCATCATTCTTAATTAAACAAATCAACCACTCCATAATTCTAAGAACATACTATATTGTCAGAATGTGCTTAATTTTTATGTTTGAGCATAAATATGGGATATGGCGATTAGGGCTGCACACGGTCCGGACCGAACACCTAAGGGAACTGGACCGGACCGGTAACTATCGGTCCGGTCCGGTCCGGTTCGGTCTATTCGGTCTGGCTTTTTTTTTTTTTTAATCAATTAATAAAAAAAATTATTTACATTACGAAATTAAACTAAGTGACTTATTAATATGGATTATGTAACAAACTCAATAAAAAAAATATTTTATATGGTCAATGATAATAAATTAGATAAAAATTACATTATTGATGATGTTAATTATTACTTTATTACTAACTTAAAGTATGTTAATGCATAATGAGCCATATACAACTTTTAACATTTTGTATATGAAGCAATAAGCATGAATAATTTAATTATCCATACATAGTAATATCCATAATGAGAAAATACATACTTAACATACTATTATAAATAAAAATAAAATATTTAATTATACATACTATTATATATTTATAAATTATACATATATTATAATTTACACTATAACTCTTAATACTTAATAGTATTAGTAATATATTAAAGAATATATTAATACATTGATACTAAATATATATAGTGATAGACTTATAGTGATTAGTTATTATGAATCATGATTAGTATAATCATATAATAGTATTAGTATAAAGTATTAGACTATTAGTAATATAGTGTAGCTATATATAAGTAATATTAGTATAAGTATAACTGTATAACTATAGTCTATACTTAATTATAATATAGTATAATTATATATTAGTTAGTGATAGGATTAGGTTAGATGAAAATTATATAATTTGTTACTAACTTAGAGTAAGTAAATGACTTAAATTCAATGTATTATAATATTATAATTTATGATTCTAATACTATAATGACAATTATAGAATAACTATATAATAGTATTAGTATAAAGTATTAGACTATTAGTAATATAGTATTATAGTATTATAGTATAGGCTATAGCTATATATTAGTAATATTAGTATAAGTATAATTGTATAAGTAATTAAGTATAACCATAGTCTATAGTTAATAGTTATAACTATACTAACTCATTATAACTTATACTAATATATAATATAGTTATAATAATCACTATAATATGGTATAACTAAACTAATATAACTATTAGTATAAGAGTATAACTATATAATAGTATTAGTATAAAGTATTAGACTATTAGTAATATAGTATTATAGTATAGGCTATAGCTATATATATAGTAATATTAGTATAAGTATAATATTAATTGTATAAGTATAGCTAATAAACTATAGTCTATAGTTAATAGTTATAACTATACTAAATCACTATAATATGGTATAACTAAACTAATATAACTATTAGTATAACTATATAATAGTATTAGTATAAGTATTAGACTATTAGTAATATAGTAATATAGTATAGACTATAGCTATATATTAGTAATATTAGTATAAATATAATTGTATAAGTATAACTATAGTCTATAGTTAATAGTTATAACTATACTAAATCATTATAACTTATACTAATATATAATATAATTATAATAAATCACTATAATATAGTATAACTAAACTAATATAACTATTAGTATAACTATATAATAGTATTAGTATAAAGTATTAGACAATTAGTAATATAGTATAGGCTATAGTTATAGCTATATATTAATAATATTAGTAATTTAGTATAAGTATAATTGTATAAGTATAACTATAATCTATAGTCTATACTTATAACTATACTAAATCATTATAACTTATACTAATATATAATATAGTTATAATTTCTTATAAACTTATAACTTATAATAAATCACTATAATATAGTATAACTAAACTAATATAACAACTAATATAACCATTAGTATAACTATATAAAATATATAATAGTATTAATAGTCTATACTTAATTATAATATAGTATAATTATATATATAAATTAATTATATATAAAAAATATATAAAAATTAATTATATTCGGTCCGGTCCGAAAATCAGCCGGTGACCGTGGACCGACCGAGTTCATTCTGTCAAAAAAAAAATAGACCGGACCGGACCGACCAAGTCCGGTCCGGTCTGGTTTTTTCGGTTCGGAACCGGCCGATAATCAGCCCTAATGGTGATATCTTGACGTACGTACATTTGAGATATATTAAATATAAACTAATTTATTTTGAGAAGCCCTTTGTCAAAAAATTAAACACAGCATGATATCAGAGCCACGTCATTGTCCCATGTGGTTGCCACGTCAAAAACCATGTTTGCAGTCAGCCACGTCATCAGCTACGTCTGCTTTGTCCTTGTCAGCATTCTTCCCCTGCATTTGTCTCCTCTGGCTGTGACTTGTCACCATTATCTAGATGTTGCTCACTATCGCCAGACATTTGTAATCGCTACAAGGACTACTATGTCTACAGTTTACCACGTCAACAACCACGTCAACTTCGTCCTTCTTGGCATTCCTCCGCTACCTGTCTTCTACGAATGATCCTTGCCACCATTCAGGTGTTTCTCACTGCTATCAGACATAATCTGCAGAGGCTACAAGGACTACTACAAAATTTCTTAATCATTATGCCACATCTTCATCTTGTCACGCTAGCGCAATATGGCTTAGTTTTGTTATTTAGTTGACAACTTCAAATTGGTTTCTCATCTACTTTGAGTTTGAGGGGGCTGAGAGTGTACATGTGAGTTTGTTAATTATGTGTATGAATAGGAGTTCGACATTGCTTGAGTGGGGCTCTTATATTTCCTTAACCTCTTATATAAAGGCTACATTAAGCTACATTAAAAGATGCACAATGATGTATAGAATACAATTCTAACAGCATGCATGTGATGTTATCTAAGTAAATCAGTTATATAAATATAAAAACTAACTTCAAACGTGTTGTTATTTTGAGCTGGATTTTGTGGAGGGGTAAATTCAATGTTGTAGCATGGGGCGGTGTCTTATAACATGTTATAGATTGGTTATGGACCTTCGTAGCACAGAGGAGCCTTTTTCTTTAAATTATATGAATTTATAGTGTATAAAAAAGTTTATTAATAAAATCTATTTAGAAGCTGTATCTTATACACATCCATTGTGAAAGATTTCTCTATCAACTATGCTAAAAATTGATTGGTGTTTTAATTTTTTTTAAAGTACCTTAATAGATCATGTCTACCTCACTAATCAGTATGCATGAATAACACATAATGCATGCAGAAAGAAAAACCATTATTAGTACTAAGTAGTGCTACATGCACACACAACTTTACGCACAATTTCAATTTTACACAAGTTTATGCGTATCGAGTGTCAGCCTCAATTTTTTCAGCTTTTCTTTTTTATTTCAAATCTGGAATTTTAAAATTTTCACAATTTCAATTGTAGAGGTAAGATTTTATGTGTAAAATTGCTAGTATATATAAATATCATTTTCCGTTACAATTTTTATCATTCTGATTATTATATAATGGAAGTTTTTGAAGGGGCCAAATGAGCAATTTGAAACAGTGAAAGGATTTGATTTTTATTTACCTCGCCAACTGTAACCTGCACTATGCACTATATATCGTCTTGATCTCGTAGTAGCTAGTATCCTTAGCCGTCCGGTGTGGTCGATATGATCATTTCTTTTTAGTTCGTATATATATAGTAGTATCCTTACAACTGATCACAACGTCCGACGGCCAAGTGAGATTTTAGATACTTTCAGTTTTGGACAACATGTCCGACAAGTAATTACTTCTCATCTTTTCGGAGCAAATATATGCTTGTGTTTTTTTTTTTTTAAATAAAATTTAGCAAATATATTCTGTTATAGTGTGTTGCGTTTAACTTTCAAATTGGTCAATATTATTAAGAAAAATCATATTTTATGATCACCAAAGTTTTTGTGCATCGAATGCATGATATTTAATTTGTTTCACCATAAAATGATTTTTCGTAAATAATTTCTCTGATGGTGTTTGAAAAAGTGATCAGTAAATGAAAATTAAATAGTTTCAATCAATAAAAAATCAAACATTCTATTCTGAAAATTGGTTTTAGTTTAATATTCATAAATATCAATTTCTCACCGATTCCCTCGACCTCTCGGGTTTCCTTCCTCTCCCTAATTAATCTTCCTCCTCTCTCAACCTTTCTATGTTTTTTTTTTTTTTGGAAGCTATATTAATATATTTTGAGATCTTTAAATTTTTTATTTATTTCTAACAAGTTTTAAGTTTAAAATTATTATTAATATGTTTTAAAATTTTTTGAAGCTAAAACGTGTTTTAGATTTTTTTAGTTTTCCAACAAATAGCATGTCATGTGGCATGTCGATCTCTTGTCTTGTTTTTCATATATGGATATCTTATATATGGATATTGCTTGTTTTGTTATTTAAACACATTATTAATTTGACTATATATCTTGATTTGCAAATATTCAGTCGCGATACTTTAGTTTTGTTGTTTTTTTTTTCTTTAACTATTCAATTCAATGTTTATTTTCAATTTTATATTTAAGAGAAAGAATGAAAAAAAAATGGGAAAAATGAAAAATGCCCAAAATGTTTTCTTGTAAATAAATGAGAACGATATTTTTAGCGTGATTAATTTAAATATATTTAGTACACGTATCATTATAAAAAATAAAATAAAATAACAAATATCATGTTTTGGCAGTAGTTTATGTTATATATAAGTTGTAATTGGGTTGCATTATTGTCACATTACAATCGTAACTGAATTGTTTAAGGTTAAACTACATGTGTGCCACTTGGGCGGGAAATCAAAATGTTTTATAATTTCACGAATGATCATGAGATTATCAAAAAAATTGATTTCCAATGATAGTGCACGTCATGACATACATGTCTCTCCTTATCATTAATTTTATAATAAAAAAAGGGGGGAGAATTAATTTGTGTATTATCTTGCTTTTGGCAGGAGTAGTTGTACTGCTAAAGAGGATCAATTGATTGATAGAAGTAGGCAGATCATGAATATTGAGTGATTTTTATTAGCATTAATGATTTTGTTAGCTGGTGGTGATGATGATCTTCTATTGATCTATAATTACCCGTTCCTTCTTTAATGTTCATGATGTATTAATTTGTTAGTAGTTTCAAGACAACGTGAATCTCTTAATTTATGGACATTAATCTGATCTGGTTATGATGATCACTAGCTAGCTTTAAGCACTTTGATCAATTAATTTAAGGTGCCAATATCGATAAGGCTAACCACAAAATGGATCAACTCGATATGTCAATTTTATCTACATGATACATTAATATTGTTTAATCTTGTATTTTCCAGAGCTGGCTCAACTTCTCAGAAACGCTAATCATCCCGAAGAGCCGACAAGGGAGCTCAACCGGAAATTACGAGTGGTCCTAAAACCCCATTAAGTGGTGATCATGAAACAGTGCAGCCTCCATGGGCTAAACCTCTGATAGAAGGCATCAAGTCATTGCTTGCTTCAATAAAGGAAATGGAGGAAAAAATGGAAGCTAGTCTCAAAACTTTGGGAGATCGCCTCAAGAAATAAATACCAACCGCCAGCTGTTGGTTTGGTATTTAATTTCAAATTAAATGCATGCATGTGTGTTTCTATATATGCTTGTCATCATCTATATTCAGCGGATATATATATTAACGTGTGTGCTTAATTGGTTTCACGTATTTAAGTACCCCATGTACGTATGATGATATATATCATGTTGCTATTATTATTTATTATTGAGTACTGGGAGTGTCATAATTAATTAAATGGTTATCATTTTCCTAAAAATAATGACTTAATTATTCCCCTCGGCCACATTAACCATAACGTTACATATATTCGCAAGAAAAGCCCGGCCACAAAAGGCAACGCCAAGATCCCACTGTAAACATCCAATTCCCCAATCAGCCGACCAAAGCAAACCACTGTAAACATCTCTCTTTTTAATTTCTTATATATGCATGTTTCTCTGCCACACCAATTAGTACTGCGAGTACTTCAACGTCAACTAAATTGACTTCCACTTCCCTCTCCGTCTCTTCCACTCCCAGTGACAACCACCACTAGATGTTGCTCATGGAGGCTCCTCCACAAGTGGTCAATTCCAAACCAGAAGTTAATGCTACTAAGGGGAGGTTTGGGGAGTGAGATGAGAATTTTGTATTTTGTTTTAGAGTTTAAAATATTATTTTTAGTTTTGAGATTTGAAAAAGTTGAATTGGGATTTGAAAAATGTGTATTAGGATTTGAAAAAGTTGAATTATTTATTATATTTTGTATAGGAATTTGAAAAAGGTGTAATGATGAGTTGAGATGAGATGAGAATTTTTGAAAATTCTCATGCCCCAAACCAGCCCTAAGTTTAGACCTTAGAAAGAGTATTAGGTAGGTCGCATGTTTCATTTTTATTTTCAAATTAAAATGTTTGCTTTTTTATCTGAGTTCTGCTTTGGTTGTGGTTTTGAGCATTGAGAAGGATGCTCAGATGTACATATATCGTGCTTATTGTGATACCCACTTCGGCTTTTGCCGTGACATTGATGAAGATACTTTCCGCGAGCTCGCCCGTAAATTTCTGTTCTTTTAAGCTTTGTTGGACATGAGGCTAGTTGCAGGCTTGCAGCAGAACGAATCATGATCTGTTTGTGCTCCAATTCTGCATCATATTGGTCGTTTAGATTTTATGCTTGAGGAGGGGAATTGTGAAAGGTCGGTCTTTTCATTGCTACTTATGACGTTCAGCGATTAATATATTGTAGGTCTACCCGAGGTTTTGTCGGTTAGGCCCGACCCGAATTATAGTTCTGTTAAAAAGATATATAGCTCTTCAAGTACTCAATCAAGTACTTCATGATTCATCAAACGCATAAACTGGATCGAAGTACTCGGTTGTTTTTCTGTGGGAGGAAGTACTTAATCAGCTACCGTCCTCTTCCAATAAAACATAACCAAATTTGAAAGTATATATATGAAATTGGGGTAAGAAACTGGCCGTGAGTGCAGCCAATCCCGTATTTATCTAATTGCAAAGTTGCTTCAAGCTGTCTTGAGAAAAAAGAAAAAGAAAAAGGGTATTAGATGGATCGAGGAAGAGAGACGCTCAATGTGATCTTTGCAACAGAAGCTCGATCACATTGAAAGTAATCATGACTTAATTACTGCCAAATTGCCGGGTGCTAGAGTATTCATGGAATAATACCTTTATCAATATGGTTTTGTTCGTTTGCTTTATCCCTTTGGAGAGAGGATATATGCTTTTGAAGTGGAAGGTCATGACATTAATCTTTAATCTTATCTCATAGGGACTTTGCAATTGGTTATTAATTAACCGAGATTATATATCATTTATTTGTTGTAATTTTAAGCTATTGTAGTTATCTGAAGTTGGCCACTGCTGCAAATATAATTTTTTTCACTTCAAATAAATAAATATATATATATTAGATACAGTACTCTTAAGATATATAAATTTTATATACTCTCTTAAAAAAAAAGAAAAAAGTGACTGTTGTAGTCATCGGTTGTGAATGAATCCTATCCTAAAGAAATTATGGCCGCACAGATGACGTGTGGTTACTATAACACATGATCCAGTATGATATCTATATTAACTTATGTCAATGAACATGTGATGTATATGATATTTGTTGCCTTTGAATTTTGAATGCATGATTATACGCAGCTATAAATATCATATATATATATATATATATACACGTCATCTCATTAATTGCCCTTGTTTTGATTGTAGGTAAACTTTTGGAACGAGGCCAAACGGGAACCATATGCATGCATGCAGCTGGAACTTAAAGAATCTTATTGGATCGTGTCTTCCTCGCCAACTATAATATGCACCGGCAATAGTAGTTGGCATCTAATTGATATGCACGCGCGGGCAATATTCTGGCATCTTATTGGATCATGTCATTTTCATTCTAATGTAGTGATCATGAATGAGGTTTTCAGGAGATGCCATTCTAATGATGTCCTCTTCGCGAATTAAATAAGGATTCCTGCTACGATGGTGTAGTCCGAGAATGATATCGATAAGATTATTTTATTTTTTTTAATTCTTTAAATTTTTTTACTTCCTTACTTTTTATGCCGTTACATATTTTTTTAAAAAAATTATAGTATTATTCAAAAATACTTACTAACTAGAAAAAAAAAAAATTATCGAGACTGTCGCGATCCATTTGTTGAGACAAGTAGTATTTTTCTTAAATCACACTGTGTACGACATTATGAGCTTTTTTTTTCTTTTTTTAACATGTACGACCTTATGAACTAGTTGTCCACTGATGGTGAAACAGTGAAACAAGCCCATGAAGACTATTGATTCCAAATTTCCATTCAGCTGTTTACAACTGTAAAACCATAAAAATATGACTGTTACACAACTTTTATACAATTATTTAATAAGATATTATTTTTTAAACATTTATTTTATTTTTAGGGATGATGAGTCAGCTTTTAAAAATGCTTTTGTCAAGTTGGAGCGATTCAAGTTTCAAACCTTTCCCTTTAGGGTAGAAAAGGAGCACCACTGGTCCCACTGCCGCTGAAACAACGATTGCTGCTCTTTAATTTGAAATTGACCCATTTTTCAGAAAAGAAAAAAAAAATTCCATAAGCAAAAGTAATCTCTCTTTTCAAATAGCCCATGAATTCCAAAATAAACACTAAATTAATATTAATAAATATATATAATTATATATGTTGAAAATTTTCTAATGTAGGTTATTAATATGTTGCCTTGAGATTTTAAGTGATATTCGTTAAATTAAAATAGAAAAATCAGTATATTATCATCATATATAATGTAATTTCAAATCAGGCCAAAGAAGCAGGTTAAAGAATCTTATTAAATGTCTACCTCACAAATGTACCAAGCAAGAAGGTGCATTCCGAACTATATCAAAGGAGCATGTGAAATGTTCTTATAACTAGATGCCTACCTCATTAATGTACAATACAAGGTGCATTCCGAACAAGGCCAAAAAAGCAGTTGAAAGGATCTTACATGCTTGGATTCCTACCTCACCAATATTGTACCATGCACACAAAAAAAAAAAAAAATCATTAATGCTATTACTATAATTATTGTAGTACAGAATGTGACTTTTGAATGAGCCTAAATGAGCAAGTGAAAGGATATTAGTAAATGTCTACTTCACTAATCATAACGCACATACTATATGTAAAAAGAATAAATTAGTCAAATGAGCAGGTAAAAGGATTTCAATAGACATTAACCTCAGTAATGCACTATGCATAACACATAATGCATGCATAAAGAAAAATCATTGTTACTATTACTTTTTATCTGAATAAAGTCAAGTGAGCAGGTGAAAGGATATGATTTTATGCCTTTCTCACCAACTGTAACATGCATATATGCAATCGCGTCTTCATCTCGAACGTAGTAGTTGTCAAAGTAAGAAAGAAAATGACTTCTGAGTTTTTTTCACTTCAAATATATATACATATATTGTAAGGAGATTTTTCCTCCTAATAAATCTAGTGAGCCTGTGCATGAAATCTAAGGGAATTAAGACCAAATGTCCAGTCCAGAACAAGCAGTCTCTAACCCAACCTATGGGAAGGGTCCTCTGAACGCAACTTGCAAGAGGGAGGGTGTTGTAGGGGATGAGATTAATTGATCTGAAGGCCCCTCGAGTAGTATTTAGCTCTCAAGTGCCCGCAAGCATACTAGGTGTAATGTGCGGGGAACCCTCGATCCTCTGACAAGAAGAATATCAACAGATCACCAAAGATATTATCTAGGAGAAGGAAATCAAAAAACTATGCTGCATTAATGGCACCACTACCCGGGCAACACGCCACATTAATGATGCCGTCGTAGAACCACACCATATTAAATGACTCTGACACAAGGAACAGTACTAAGGGTACAGACTCTATGAGAGCAAACATGATCTGTCCCCCAAGGCTTATAGTATTATAAATAGCACTCTCTTTGATCTCTAGATTTTTTTACTTATTTACAAACTTCTAAGAATACTTACTAATTTTAGCATAAGAGACTCCTCAGCCCGAGACTATCCTCTCCAAGTTGTCTTTCTCTTGTCTTTTGCAGGTCCATTTCAAAAGACCTGAATTACAAAAACATGACCTAAAGATATGTGAAACACAACATTAACATACATATTAAATACAATTTTAAGATATTCAAATTTTATACACTCTCCTAAAAAAAAGTGACTGTTGTAGTCATGGGTAGTAGATGAACCCTATCCTAGAGAAATGATGCCCGCACCAGCTGACGTGTGGTTACCATAACATCCAGTATGATATCTATATTAACTTTTGTCAATTAACATGTGATGTATATATGATACTTGTTACCTTTGAATTTTGTATGCATGATTGTACGCTGTAAATATAATATCATATATATATACACACGTCATCTCATTAATTGCCCTTGTTTTGATTGTAGGTAATCTTTTGGAAGGAGGCCAAACGGGCACCATACGCGTGCTTGCGGCTGGAACTGAAAGTATCTTATTGGATTGTGTTTTCCTCGCCAGCTATAATATGCACCGGCAATAATTGGCATCTATGCACGCGCGGGCAATAGTCTGGCATCTTATTGGATCATGTCCTTTTCATTCTAATGTAGTGACCATGAATGAGGTTTTCAGGATGATGTCATTCTAATGATGTCTTCTTCGAGAATTAACTAAGGAAAATACTACTCTTATAGTTGGTTAATTCTACCGCTGTGATTTTATTATTATTATTATTATTTATTAATTAATAATTATTTAAGTTTTTTTTAATAATATTATAATTTTTTATTTATTAAAAATATTTAAATGTGTTAAAAAAATTCATATAAAAAAATACAAAAAAATAAAAAAATCTCAAAACCACTAACAAGAGCTCCAGCGGGAACTCTTAGTGGTAAGAGTAGCACCGTTCATTAACTAAAGGATTGTTGCTACTGATGGTGTAGTCCGAGAATGATCATCTCAATAAGATAATTTAATTTTTTTTTATAGTTTTTAAAATTATTTTTATTTATTTCATACCGTTACACATTTTAAAAATATTTATAATATTATTTAAAAATATTTTCTTAAATATTAAGTAAAAGAAAAATTAAGGAAACTCATGTCGCGATCTATTTATTGAGACAAAATAGTATTTTTCTTATATGAAACTGTGTGCGAACTTACGACTTTTTTTTTTTTAACATGCACGATCTTATGAACTAGTTGTCCACCGATGGTGAAACAGTGGAACAAGCCCAAGACTATTAATTCCAAATTTCCAATCAGCTGTGTACATCTGTAAGACCATATAATAAATATTAGTGTTACACAACTTTTATACAATTATTTAACAAGATATCATTTTTTTAACATATTTATTTTATTTTTAGGGATGATGAGTCAGCTTTTAAAAATGCTTTTGTCATGTTGGAGCGATTCAAGTTTCAAACCTTTCCCTTTAAGGTAGAAAAGGAGCACCACTGGTCCACTACCGCTGAAACAACGATTGCTGGTCCTTAATTTGAACATTAAGTACCCATTTTTCAAAAAAAAAAAAATCTCCATAAGCAAAAGTAGTAATCTCTCTTTCCAAATAACCCATGAATTCCAAAATAAACCCTAAAGTAATATTAATAAATATATATGTTGAAAATTTTCTAATGTACGTTATTAATATGTTGCCATGAGATTTTAAGTGATATTCGTTAAATTAAAAGAGAAAAATCAGTATCTTGTCATCATACAAAATGTAATTTCAAATGAGGCCAAATGAGCAGGTTAAAGAATCTTATACATTGAGTCAGTTTTAAGACATAAATATTCTCAGATATTCTTAGACTACTTTATTATTATTTACAAATCATTTGAAATATTCTTGATATCCAAACAGAACCTTAAATGCCTACCTCACTAATGTACCAAGCAATTCCAAACTACTTCAAAGGAGCATGTGAAATGTTCTTATAACTAAATGCCTACCTCACCAATAATATTGTACCATGCACAAAAAAAAAAAAAAAATCATTAATGCTATTACTATCATTATTACTATACATAATGTAACTTTTAAATGAGCCTAAATGAACAGGTGAAAGGATATTAGTAGATATCTACCTCACTAATCATAATGCGCATCCTGAATGCAAAAAGAACAAAACCAAATGAATAGGTAAAAGGATTTCAATAGACATTAACCTCACTAAGAGCATTAACATTGGATTCATCAAATTCATCTTCAAAATTTGATGAAAAGTACATATTTTTCATAAATGTAATACCTTCACATCTATAATCTCACATTGGATTAGCCATTAGATTCATCAAAATAATAATATAATATTATTTTTTTAATAATAATATTTTTATTTTTTTTCATATTTTATAATCACACTAATCATATGTTAATTAATAATTTAATTTGATTCTTACATTATTATTACAAGATGGTTGGAGATTAAATGTGAATAGAAAAGACCTTTGGAGATTAAAAATGAATAAAAAATAGATTTGATGAATGAATAGTAGCCCTTCAAATTTGAAGAAACCCATAGATTTACTGTAGCTAAAAGTTTCACATTTATGTCTTTAACTAATCCAATGCAGCTTTTTTTTTATGAGATTCATCATATTTTACATTAGACTTTTGATGAAGCCAATGCCAATACTCTAATGCACTATATATGCATAACACATAATGCATGCATAAAGAAAAATCATTGTTACTATTACTTTTTATCTAATGAAGTCAAGTGAGCAGGTGAAAGGATATGATTTTATGCCTTTCTCACCAACTGTAACATGCATTATGCACTCGCGTCTTCATCTCGTACGTAGTAGTTGTCAAAGTAAGAAAGAAAATGACTTGTGAGTTCTTTTATTTTTGGCAAAAAATAATAATAATAATAATAATAATAATAATATTCTTAATAATTCTCAACAGTAATATAAATATATATATATATATATCAGCCTTTACGTTACGTAGTAATTCAAAATCTCGATCTTGGGCACTACTCCTAGTCGTCCCGTTCGGTCGATATCATTTCTTCAAGTCCGTCTATCCCTGACTACGTACAAGGTTTTAGACACGCTGCAGTTTTGGACAACATGACTGCCAATCCGTAATTACTTCGACCTCTTTTCGGAGCAAATATATTCTGCTTTTTTTCTTTTTTCTTTATTAATTTGGCAAATATGTTCTGTTTATAGTGTGCTGAAGTTTAACTTTCAATAATTTGGTCGTAATATATTATAAAGAAAAAGCCTATTTCGTCACCTAAGCTTTTGTGCATCAAATTAATGATGGTCGTCTTGCTAAAGAAGAATCATGTAAAAGCTGCATCTGTTTCTTCATAAAACAATTTTCGTAAATAATTTTTCTGATTTTTTGGCGTTTGAATGTGTATGAAAAAGTCAGCAAATGAAAAAAAGTTTCAATCAATAAAAAATCAAACATTCTTTTCTAAAACTTGGTTTGAGCTCTTAAGTCTGATCAAATATTAATGCTCCATCTTTTTTTTCTCAACGATCTCTCGGATTTTCCTCCTCTCCTTTAACTTCCTCCTCTTTCACACCCTTTTTATATTTCAATTTTTTGAGGCTATAATTTTTTTTGAGATTTTAAATTTTTTCCGCTCTTTTCATTTTAAGCTATTAGTTGTTATTTATTATTTCTAACATGTTTTAAGTTTTAAAATAATTTTTTTTTAAGTTTTCTGACAAGTGGCTTGCATGTGGCATGCCATGATCGACGATCTGTCATGTTTTTCATATATAGATATCTTATATATAGTTATTGCTTGCTTTGTTATTTAGATACGTTACTATTAATTTGACTATGATCTTGATTTTCAAATCTCTATATCGTTCAACTATTTTCGCTGCGTTGTTGTTTTTTCTTTAATAATTCAATTGCATGTTTATTTTCAATTGTATTTTTATGAGAGAGAATGAAAAACAATTGAAAAAAGTGAAAAATGCCCAAAATGTTTTGTTGTACATGAATGAGATTGATATTTTTAGTGTGTTAATTGTAATATATTTATTGTATATATATGTACCTTATGAAAAATGTATCATATATATTTTCACAATATTTATTTATATTTTTAGTGCACATCATGTACGTCATGCATATAATATATATGTCTCCCTATCATTAATCAGTATGGACATTGAGTGATTTTTATTAGTAATTTATATTGTTGCATTGATAATGTTAGCTCCCTGGTACGTACTAATCTTCTATTCATCCATAATTACCTGTTCGTTCTTTAATATTGATATTGTATTTGTTAGTAACTTTCAAAACAACGTGAATCTCTTGTTATAGACATTCCCATCGTGTTTATATAAACTGGAATAATTGGGTACGTAGTTCTATTTTGGACGTGGTTTGTCGGAATTGACCTATGCGCGCGGTCTGGTTATGATCACTAGCTTTAAGCACTTGGCCCATTTTTAAGTGCGATAAGGCTAGCCTGCACAAAATCAATTAACTCGATATGTCAATTTTATCTGGCATGATACACGATTGACGTTTAATCTTTCATGTATTTCCAGACCAAGAGGTGATCCCCTGAAAGCCATTAATGCTGATGTGACACAGCTCAAGAAATTGCTGGCTCCATTAATATCAGAGAAAACTCCGGAAAAGCTGATCAACAACATGCAGGAAAATCTACGCAAAATTCTGGAAACTCACCAAGCTGATAGGTAATATATATAAGAAATATGCACAACTTCTTATTATTTATATAATCTCTACGTATCGTATTTTTTTTTATTTTTAATTTTTTTATTAAACATTTAATATATAAATAATAAATTGAAGAATTGAATTAGTTTAAAAAGAATAAACTTAAATTTAAAAAAAAAGTTTAAAAATATGATGTGTAAAGGTTGAAAAGATTGTGTAGTATTATTGCTATATATATATATATATATATATATAGTATTTCGTGATCAGAGATCAGATAATGATGATCACTATATATGAACATCTCCATATTAAAGGAAAATGATAAAATAACTACTCATTTACAGTTTTTCTACAATTTTTTAGTAAAATAATATTTTTTTAAATATTTATTTTAATTTTAATTTGATGTGTTTAAAATTTTAAAAAATATTATTTTATTAATAAATTGTAATTAGATTGTAAGGCTATCATCTCCCTATATTAATATGTACTTATATATATATATATATATATATATATATATATATAATGAGTAGATGGTCGTTAGATCACTTTGATCATATGTACAAATTAAGTCTGTAATACTCTAGTTATAAAGAAATTATATAAAAATAATCTTATAAATTAATAATATGATTTGATATAGTTTGTTAGATTTTAAAATTACTTAATTGTAAAATAGATATGATGGATCACTTAAAACTATGTTAATTTGTAAATTTATTTTTATGTAGTCCCTTTGTGGCTGGCAGTATTTCTCTTCATCTTATATTTTTGTTGCTTGGCATCCCACCCTGTACTAGCAAACTCTTTAGAACATTGACATTGGTTTCATCAAATTTTAGAGATAAATTTGATGAAAAATACATCATTTTCATAAATCCAAAACCTCTCTAGCCATAATAATATAATATAATTTTTTAATAACAATATTTTTAATTTATTTTTTTCATATTTTACAATTATACTAACTATATATTAATTAATAATTTAATTTGATACTTAAATTATTATTTCACAACTTAAATATATTGTGACTCAAAATTGAGAAGTAATAATTTAAATAAATAAAATAATAATTATAGAGTGTGAATGGTTATATAATAAATAAATTGTTATAATAGAGTGTTTAGTACGTCATTTTACGTACAATCCTAAATAAATTGTTTGAGGCTAAAGTACTACATGTGTACTGTGACTTGGGTGGGAAATTAAGATTTTTGATAATTTCACGAATTCTCATGCACTAGTGATCAGTTGAGTGATTTTGAAAAATTTATTGCGTCACTTAATTTGCGTGAACAATTACTCTATACTTCCATATATATATCTATATATATATATATATTGCATGTCTCCCTATCATTTTGTGATAATAAATAAATTAATAAGGGAGAGAATTTGTGTATTACCTGTTCGTTCTTTAATATTGATGTATTTGTTAGTAGTTTCAAATTAACAACGTGAATCTCTTTTTATAGACATTCTCAGCGAGTCGATGTATACAATGGGGTACATAGTTCAATATTTTTGGTCGTGGTAATTTGTCGGAATTAACCTATGCGGTTTGGTTATGATCACTAGCTTTAAGCTGCACTTTGACCAATTTTTAGCGGCGATAGGGCTAACCTGTACAAAATCAACTCGATCGGTATGTCAATCTTATCTACAATATGATACAGTGTTTAATCTTTGTATTTCCAGGCTTGGCGGACATGCTGGCGTCCCTCCGAGTCACAATCATGCCACTACGGGAGTTAATAAAGCTGTGAAAAAGCTTAAAATTCCGATGGGAGAACTGATCAATAAGATCAACTCGCTGGCCGTAATAGAGACAAAGCTGGAAGATGCCCTCGAAAGTCTGAATGGAAAAGTGATCTGATAAGAAGGAATATATATCTATAGTACTTAATGATCAGAGAGATCATGATATGATCACTAGACATGACCATCTCGATCCATATAATATATATTAATAAATAATGAGTAGATGGTCATTAGATCACTTTGATCAAATGTACTAAGTCTGTGTCATCTATATATGTTTGTTAATGCTTGGCGTTGCACTCTGTACGTACGTACTAGCTAGTTTGGTAATTTGGTATTTAATTTCAAAACGCATGCATGCATGCAAGTGTGTTTCTATGTTTATCATCATCTATATTCAGCGCATGTATACTAACGTCGTTTATGCTTAATTGGTTTCTCATATGTAAGTACCGTACGTACGTACGTCTGCTGATATATGTCATGTTACCATCTATCTTACTATTATTATTATTGAGTGGGAGTCTCAGAATTAATTATATGGTCGAAAAGATCAGAATAAAAATAAATAAATAAAACTTACCAAATTGGAGGATGATCAACCATTCGATTAATCTCCACACAGGAAGAAATTACGCGCGCAAGGGGGAGACCAACTCGAGAAAGAAAATATGCGAAAAGAGGGAAGATAATTGAATGTGAGGTGCAATGTGTATTTGTTGGATTGTATGTGGAGCTTGATTTGTGATTAGGAAAATTGTTGGAGAAATACATAATAATATAATACAAATTACAATAATATTTAAACGAAACCAATTTAGACTGAGGCATGAAAATATCGCTCTTTTTAACGAAATTCAGGTTCTTTGCGGTGTATAAAATCTCAAATTAACCAGTGGAGCAGAACTCTTTTTGACTTGACTCTTCTAGGATACAACAACCCAATTGATCGTTATATAGCCCGAACTAACTCTGCACAACTGATTGAACTCAAAACTCCACCAAATGAACATGACCTATCTTTTATCTAAAAATACTCTCAAAATTATCAATGCACATCAATCCTTCTTTCCTTCTACTGATTTTTCTCTATACTGTACGGAGAAAACAACACCACACTGGAAAAATAATAGACTATCGACAGACGCCCACCTCTATCAAAATTTAAAACAATTCAAATACACTCGGTAATTGTTCAATGAAATGATGAATAAAAGAACAAATTAAAGAAAAAGTAACGTATTTCCAAGAAACAGCACAATGAACAACCAGCCATTACCAACTTAAAAAGAAAAAACCAACGGCAGAAACTTATGGAGCATTAACTAAGAGTCGGTAATTAAGAAATTAATTGATAAAATTAAAGTTCAAACGGCTTGGTTGAAAAAACGGACGATAAAGTAATTAAAATTGAGAAACGTTCAGCCATTTAAAAACTATTGAGCAATTGAAATATTAAATACAACCAATTTAAAGATAAACGTTATTGATAAATACTATTCATAATTAAATACCAACAAAAATGGTAGAACAAAGAGTTCGGTTGATTGTCACTCGAGCAAACCTCGAGGTCAACTCGTGAGTTTGCTTGAAGTTGGCTCAACAGAGGACTTGAGCGAAACTCAACCCGTTAATTTGCTCGAGGTTCGCTCGATAGTTTTCTCGAGCGAAGGTTGGAAAGATTGTTCGCTTAAGATTCGCGTGATGCTGGGCTCGAGCGAAGTACAAACCCTAATGTTTGCCCGAGTGCCGCTTAATACTCTGCTTGAGCGAATGACCCAATTTTGCCTGTTAGGGCTTCCAACGCCATTTGTTATATATATGTCATATTTTGGCCTTACCGTATACAATTTTCAACAGAATTAGGGAGAACAAAGAGAGACAAAGTGTGAGTGCATATTGAGAGAGAGAGAAAAAAGTCTTAGAGAGAGAGAGTTGAGATTGTGTGAGTAGAGATGTGCTCTTATAACTCACTCAGTGACTGTAATCTCCTCTAGAATAAAATCCCCTATAGTTCTGGACGTATGCATGTTGCCGAATCAAGATAAAATCCCATGTGTGATTGCTTGATTCTTGTGTTTTCGCAGTTATTTCATTGTTTGTCTCATCATTGTTGTGTGTTGGTGTGGTGACTCTGAATGTTTATACCACTATAACCGGTATCAAAGCTCTGGGTTGGAGTTCGAGGCTGAACGATGTCTAGAGATGACGTGAAGATTGGGATCGAGAAGTTTGAAGGTATAAACTCTAGTTTTCTAAGGATGCAGAACGAGAATTATCTCTATGAGATGAGGCTTCACCTTCCTCTGTTCGGACTGAAGCCGAAAAGCATGGATGATGCTTAGTGAATCTTGTTTGATCGATACATTCTGGGAGCTATTTGGCTGACATTGTCCAGATCAGTTGTGTGCAACATTATCAATGAGAGAACCACAACGGATCTCATGGCGGCTTTGTCTGCTATGTATGAAAAGTTGTTCGCAAATAACAAGGTGTATCTGATGAAAATGTTGTTCAATATGAAGATGTCAGAAGATACACCTGTTACCGAACGCCTTAATGAATCCAACACTATCAGTAATCAATTATCGTCGGTCGAGATTGATTTTGTTGATGAGATCAGAGTGTTGATAGTATTGGCATCGTTGCCAAATAGTTGGAAGACAATGAGGATGGCGCATGAGTAACTTAGCTGGTAAAATGAAACTGAGTTATGATGACATGCTCGACATGATTCTTTCTAAGAAGGTATGTAGAAAGGACTCTGGGGAGTTTTTTGGTATGGGTGCAACCTTGTGTGCTGATGATTGAGGCCAGAGATCTTACAAGTCCAAGAATAGAGGAAAGAGCAAGATGAGATCTGGGCAACAGATAACTTGTTGGGGTTGTGGCCAGTCGGGCCACATCAAGAGAGACTGCAGGAATAAAAAAAGTATTGGGGATGATGCTATGAATGCGGTAGCTAAAGTATAGAGGACGCTCTATTTCTTACAGTACACAATCCGATTGATGATTGGGTGATGGATTCAGGGGCTTCGTTCCATAGCACATCACATCGAGAGATCATGCAAAAGTTTGTTGTTGGTGATTTTGGAAAGATGTACACTGTTGATGGAGACTCACTAGATGTAGAGGGACTGGACGATGTATGCATCACACTTCCAAAAGGGAGCGTGTGGACTTTGCAACAAGTCAGTCACGTTCCAAATCTGAAGAAAAGTTCGATCTCTATGGGACAACTTGACGACAGGGATCATATTGTAGCGTTTTTTGGAGGGGCATGGAAGGTCACTAAGGTTGCACTAGTCTTAGAGCATGGCAGTTTGATATCAAGGTCTAGTGATGTCCAGGAAAATACAAAGTTGCAAAATGGCAGGCTTGGTCGTGCACAAAAGATGAGGAAAAAAAAAGGAGTTAGCTTTGTAGTTCTTCATGTAAGCTTGAAGAAATCTCTGGAAATCACTGTGCAGAGCAGAGGTATGATACATGGACGCATAGCGTCTAGAGTTCCAGAGATGTCTATACTGAAGTGGACATGATCTCAACAGTAGACAACTACCTTAAATCATATTCTGTTGACAAAAGATGGTGAGCCACGGAAGAATAGGAAAAGCTTGTGAATTGGGAGATCTAGCAAGTGGAAGTTGGCTAAGAGTGCTAGAGTCGGTTAGAGACTAGAAGTTCCCAGTGCAATGGGAGTTGGGATTCGCTCAAGAAATGTACTGACTAAGGGCGTTGTTCGTGAGATACTGAAGTCAGGGTCAACTTTAGTGTGTCTTTTGGCTTAAGACGGGAGCTGTGAGTTACAGAAGTGATAAGGGTTGGGCTTGAAATAATGATTGGCATGTGGAGAACTAGTTTCCAAGTAGAAGATTGTTGGGTTGTATGTGGAGCCTAGTTTGTGAGCAAGAAAATTGTGGAATAGAAAGTTTGTTCGACTGTCGCTTGACCTTGGCTTGAGCAAAACTCAACCCATGAGTTCACTCAAGGTTGGCTTGATAGTGGGATTGAATAAAACTCAACCCAAGAATTCGCTCTAGGCTCACTCGATAGTGGGCTCGAGTTAAGGCTAGACAGATTGATGGTTCAAGGTTCGCATGATGTTGGCTCAAGTGAAGCACAAACACTAGCGTTCACTCAAGCACCGCTTGAAACATGACTCGAGTTAATGCTAATATTGGTTATTTTCTCGATGCGCGCTTGACACGTCGCTCGAGTGAATGACCATGTTTTACCTATTAGGGTTTTCACAAAGTTCATTAATAAGCCAGCAGTAGGAAGCTGCTGTCTAAGGCTTGCAGCATGAAGCTGCTTAAAACTCGTTGCATAAAGCTGCTGTCCAATGGACAAATGAGGCAATAGACAATGCATATCAGGGTAGTGCACCTGCTATGATCAGAATGGATGAAACAAAGGGTGATAATGGGAGCATAACACAGTAGCCATTGATAAAGTTGGCTAGAAATAAAGCAGACAAAAAGCATTCTTTTATGTACAATGGACAAAATTGGTCCCTTTTGTTCTTTTTCTATTTTTGGCACTTATGCTTTATGTACATGTTCTATATATTTAGGTTTGTATACAACAGATACAACTTAATGAGAAAAGCCTTTTCTCTTCTCTTTGCCAGTGCTCGTCTTAAGCAATTCTCTCAATTCACCTATCTGCTTTTCACCTTCAGCACACTCATCATATTCATCAACTTGGCTTTCATTTCTTCAACATGGTATCAGAGCGGGGTCATTTATGATTCTTGCTACTAAATTTCTCTGTTTCTATTAATAGAATCTTCTTATAGTTTCATCCTAGTGATTGTGTTGTTGTAACAATGGTTGATGAAGCTTCTTCTGTCAACACCTCTCACAGCTCATCTCCATCTGAAAATCCCAACAGTCCCTTCTTAATGCACCATAGTGATAATGCCAATACTGTGGTGGTCACTCCACACTTGACAAGACCTAACTGTCTCTCATGGAACAGATCATTTACACTAGCAATCTCCATCAAGAACAAACTTGGATTCCTTGATGGAACCATAGAAACACCTGCCCTCACAGATCCT
This sequence comes from Cyclocarya paliurus, assembly GCA_029856935.1. Classification (NCBI taxonomy): domain Eukaryota; kingdom Viridiplantae; phylum Streptophyta; class Magnoliopsida; order Fagales; family Juglandaceae; genus Cyclocarya; species Cyclocarya paliurus. The sequence continues at coordinate 22,358,354 of CM056958.1, forward strand.
CTCTACATACCCTAGTTGAGGTGTAACAACCTCATCCTATCATGAATTTTACACTCAATTTCTAAGGAGATTACATCTAATGTTTTTTACATTAGCTCTACCAATATAGTATGGGATAAAATCAAGACTCGATTTGCACAACCAGACAGTGTAAGGATTTACCTGCTCTAACAACAGCTTTCCTCCATCACACAAGGATCTCAATTTGTAAGTGACTACTTTACCCAACTCAATGCTACTTGGTAAGAATTGCACAACTACAGACCCTTTCCTCATTGTTCTTGTGGCATGTGTACTTGTAACATTATAAAAACTCTTACTGAGGATCAATAGATAGATTGTATTTTTAAATTTCTAATGGGATTGAATGGCAGCTTTGATAGCATAAGGGGGCAGATTATTTTGATGACTCCTATGCCATCTTTGGATAGGATCTTTTCATTAGTTTTGTAGGAAGAAAGGCAGAGAAACTCGTGCCCTCTTGCTGCCTAACCATGAGACCTCAGCCTTGGTTGCATTCCAATCTCAGGTAAAGAAGAAAGATAAGGCTGAGGTAATGTAATACCCTGCTTCTTCCTTCCTTTTGACGTAACCAATTACGTTAGATGTGATAGCCTCTCCGCTACTCTCTAGTGTCTAAGAGTCCCGTTATGCATGCCAGACCTCGATGGCGTGTTTTAAAAGATACTATGTAATTTATAAAGCTAGTTTTGTGTTTTAAAGTTATGTGTATTTTTAGTGAAAGATCCCTATTATTATTTAACTAAATAATATTTTAAATAACTCAATTATAATATCTTTGAAGAGCTCCAAAAATACTATAATTGTAGGAAACTATTTTATATAAATTATTCCAGTTATTTAAAATATTACGTGATTTAAATAATGATGGAATCTTTATTTACTTTAATGGTTTTATTCTTTTAAATATTTTTAAGTAAGACTTCATCATTTTATAAATGATAAAGGAATATTATTTTAAATAATATTCTATCTTAATTCCTCTTAGTGCTTTTAATTAAATTAGCTTTTACGCATTTTCAAATCAGTATTTAAAGGTCATCGTAGACCATTTTATAGATTCCCAGATGTCGAGTTTTAGGATAAAACTCCAGCCCCTCTCTCTCTCTCTCCTCCCTCTCTCATTCGGATTACCCAGTACGCGACCCCCCTCTCTCGACCGAACGACTCCAACCCCAGCTCGGCTCCACCGTGCGCCACTGTGCCTCACCTCCACCACCACCGGCCTCCTCTCCCTTCGGCAAACCTCCTGGTATCGGCATCTCCCCCTCACGCTCGCCCCTCCTCTCTCTCGGCCATGCACAACCCAAACGGGCTTAGTGCTCCTAGCGCCGCCATGCGCCGTTCTCTGGCACCACCACTCCCATGGCAGCTTCCTCTGCCATCGGCCATCACCCTTCAACGACCATCTTGGCCACCGGACACCACCATGAGACTCCCTAGGTCTCTCCCTTCCTCCTCCCGTAAACTCATGACCGGTAGCCCTCTCCTTCACCTCCCGGTGTTCCTCTCTCTCACGCACGGGTTAAGCTCAATCCGCTGCCGTACGCCACCACCCATGGCGAGTGACTGCCCTCTCCGGCACCCTCAGGCCACCACGAAGCCAACCGGACCACCCACGGCCCCGATCTGTCCCCTATGCACGCACACTCTCCCTCACTCTCCCACGGCTTCTCCCTCCCTCACAATGCACGACCAACCTCCTTTCACCACCACGGACCACTGCACGACCACCACCGAGCCTCCATGGCTCCACCAGGAACCCCTCTAGCCTAGCCCAAGCCTAAACCACCACTTTATGTGGTGGGTAATCACTGTAAGTGATGGACAGTCACTATGTGTGACTGACCGCCATTGTACACGGCTAGATCCGCTGTGATACACTCCTTGCCATCATCATCAAGGCCACCTTAGGCCATTCCAAGATCACACCTAGCTATCCAAATGCCTAAACAGTCACTGTAGGCGGTGTAGCCACCCCGTATGTTCCTCCGACATTATCGACTATGATGGTCAATGAGCAACGCACGGGTTATCCCGTCGATGGTATAACTCTCTATCCCTTACTATTTATATTAAATTCTAGCTAGTTGACTAGGTTGTGGACTGTGCTGCTAGTATTATAGGGTTCGCTGTGTAGTATGGTGATGTGACGTGCTGTGTAGTAATGTGAACTGTGCTGTGAAGTGTGGTTGTAGTTTATGTGCGGTAGTACGATGTGGCGTAGTGTCGTGAATGGAGTACACGTGGGGTGTACTCCATGTGGTGGAACGATACACCATATGGTACGTGTGCCATAGTGGTGATGTAGCGTAGTGCTATGAATGGAGTACACGTAAAGTGTACTCCATGTGGTGGGTCGATGCATCATATGGCGTGTATGCCATAGTGGTGATATAGCATAGTGCCGTGAATGGAGTACACGTGGAGTGTACTCCATGTGGTGAGACGATGCATCATATGGCGTGTATGCCATAATGGTGATGTGGCGTAGCAGTGTGAATAGAGTATACGTGGAGTGTACTCCATGTGGTGAGACGATGCACTACATGGCGTGTATACCATAATGGTGATATAACGTAGTGCTGTAAATGGAGTACATGTAGCATGTACTCCATGTGGTGAGATGATGCACTATATGACGTGTATACCATAATGGTAATGTGGTGTAGTACTGTGAATGGAGTACACGTGAAGTGTACTCCATGTGGTGAGATGATGCACCACATGATGTGTATGCCATAATGGTGATATAGCGTAGTGCTGTGAATGGAGTACATCTAGAGTGTACTCCATGTGGTGAGACGATGCATCACATAACGTGTATGCCATAATGGTGATATAGTGTAATATTGTGAATAGAGTATACGTGGAGTGTACTCTATGTGGAGAGACGATGCACCATATGGCGTGTGTGCCATAATGGTAATGTGGCGTAGTGTTGTGAATGAAGTACACGTGAAGCGTACTCCATGTGGTGGAACGATGCACCATATGGCGCGTGTGCCATAATAGTGCGTAGTGTTGTGAAAGGAGTACTCATGGAGTGTACTCCATGAGGTGCAGCGATACACATTATGATGTGTCGCAAAGATAAGGGTGGTTGCGTAGTTGATACGAGAAGAATTTGATGTATGGTGTCGGGAACTATGGAACAGTGTCCCTAAGTGGTTGTGAAGTTGGCTGTAGTCCAAGGCGACGGGTGTCGCCATGTGACTGGCTTATGGCCGGGAATAAGTGCAAAGTGGCTAGAAAGTATCAGAGCAGGGCAGCGGAAGCATGATTGGGCAACGTCATGAAGTGACGTGGTCAATCATAGAGTTGTGCTGTGATGACCTAGGATGTATGTGAGGTGACGTGACAAGGTCATGGTGTAGCTTGGGAACAGTCTCAAGCCATATGGCTTCACATAAAGTGTAGTTATGCATGAAGTCCTAGCATGTTAAGTGTTAGGATGAACTGTTATGAGGGATGGGCAGCATTAAGAGTCGTGCTAGCCGAGTAAGAGAAGGTTAGTAACGGTATATGGCGCTTGTCCATACGACCCGATGACCAATGTAAGGTATGTTGGTCTTAGATGATAAATGGGTAAGGTACGTGTGTTATCTGGTTAGACACATGTGCTGGACGGATTTACCGTATATAATGGGTAATCTGTCCTATATATGGTGACACGGTACTTAAGCCTCGAAGTGGCTTAGAGCCGTGTGATGTGTATGGAAGGTCATGAAGTTTAGAGTGAGCTAAGATACATAAAGGTAGTGATGAATGTACTGTCTAAGAATGTGATGCGTGACTTAGTTGGTCTGAGTCATGCGTCGAAATGTGGTTAATAAGAAGAATGGGACAAAGGTCATAGTGTTTTAATCCTAAGGTGAATCATGAGTTCACCCTAGTGAGTAAGCACTCAAAGTAGAATGTCAAGGTTGAAGGAAGTAGAGACCGAAAAGGGTCTCCAAGGGTTTTATCATAGTAAAGGACATGAAAGAGCACATGATAGAAGGAGAGTGTTTTAAGTAAAGCATAGCTCTATTTCTAGTTCAGTTGCTTATGCACTAGATAGAGAATAACATTAAAGTTATGTATGCATGTAGGTTGCCATCTGACACACGCATGAATGGACTGTATGATATGAAAGTAGCATGGAGTCCAGGTAAGTATTATGTTCATACTCTTCTAGAGCTTTCTAAAGATAAGAAGAAGAAAATGAAAAGATTTCTCTTTATGAAAACGAAGTAAAGAAATGCTCTCCCTTTTCAAGGGCAGACGTTTTACGAAAAAGAAGAAAAGCACGAGTAACGTTTTTAAAGTATAAGTATGTACAGCCCCCTTTCGCAGCCCCTGTTCACGCACCCAAAAGTATTAATTGTACGCATGTGAATGGATGACTATACGTAGTATCTATTGTATGTATTTTCAAAGAAAATACAATGCACTTAAAGCCGGTTTTCGGGCTCTCGCCCCAAAGGACGTTTTCTCACGAAAAGACGTTTTCCCATGAAAGCATGAAACGAATGAAAGAAATGAAATGAATGAAAGTTACAGCTCTCTAGAGCTGCCATGAATGAATGAACGTAAAGAAAGAAAGAAAGAAAGGCATGAGCATAAATGAATGTATGAAACTATGTAACGACCACATGAATGAATGAAAGGGGTACCCAAATGAATGAATGGGCAGATTGCAATGCTGGGCAGTAGTATCTGGTAGTGCACCCAGTGCTGCACCCTGACGGAATGAGATTCCAACCCGTGGTCACGGGCGAATCCATTGGCCATAGGGCTGCTAACCCTAGCACGCAAGGCGTAACAGTGTGCACTGGCCTATGAAAGTGAAAATAAAAGAATGTATGAATGCATGACATTCTTTAATAAATGAAGGCAGTGACGGGGGAACGTTTTAAAGGAAAGAAAAGCATGTTTAAAGATAAAAACTCCCGTCTACTGATGTTTACGAACGAAAGCATGTATGCATGTACGTATAGTATGTATGGAATGTTGAATGCATGACTGAAAACCTACGTTGCTATATTTTAATTGTATGAAGTAATGCTTATTGAGTATTCGACTCATTTTAGTTTTTATGTGTGCCCCTCCTCCCAGAGAAACTGAATGAGCAGTACACTTAGGAGGGACACAGCCAAAGGAGAAGAGCATGGAAGTCTAGGCATTAGGGTTTTAAATGTACGAAAAGCTTTTTTATTTTAAAGATTTATATTTTCCACTCTTTTAAACCCGCAAACCTCTTTTATTATAAAAGCACATTTTATTTTATAACGTAGAGTCTTACACCATGGGAAGGACAGTAAAATGTTTTAAATCGGACGGTAATTCCTTTCTAAAATATTTTGTAAAAAGACTCATCTCAAGGACGGGCGTTACAGGTAACCTGCTACCACTATGGTAAGAGTGGACACACTAAGAAAAAGTGATATCGATTGATTGGTTTCTCTCCAAACTTGAAATTCACCAAGTCAAAAGGATGATTCTCAGATAGACACTCTACAAACCAAGTCACATCACAAAGCCATGAGAGAGCACCCATGGAAGGACCACAGCTGCCCATTACTGAAGCTCAAATTCAAAAGCTCCTTGCACATAAAACATCTCAGCTCAATGTTGGTAACCCTCCATCACCTGACCAAGATAAGCCTGCTGAAACCACAACTAGTGTTCTTCATTCCTCAAACTTGGTAGGTACATATTTACATCCTTCTACTGCCCATACCTTGCCAAATTCATTCATTTTTTTTTTCTGCAACTCATCATGAACACTTTAAATCTCTTTTAAACCATCACCCAATTAACTCACAAGTTGCACCTTGGATTCTTGACATTGGAGCTATAAACCATATGGTCTGCTCTACATCACTGCTTACTTCAATCAGTTGTGAGACCCATTCTTTTGTTCAATTACCTAACAAAACTCAAGCCAAGATAACTCACATTGGAATTGTGAAACTGCTTGATTCATTAACTCTCAACAATGTACTCTGTGTACCATCATTCACCTTCAACTTAATCTCTGTTAACAAGCTCACTTACAGCACCTCACTTTGCCTTATTTTTCTAAACAAACTTTGCTTTATACAGACCCTCTCTTCATAGATGACAATTGGACTTGCTAGAGTACACAATGGCCTTACTTTCTCACTTTCAATCCACCTAGCTACAATACAGTCAATGGTTCACACCCTTCTAGTCACACTGTTAGTCAAATAGCTCAAGCAAATAATCATAAGAAATTTCATCTTTGGCACTATAGATTATGACGCACTTCTCAACCGAGGATGAATGTAATTGAGTCTTGTGTTCCTGATGTAGAAAGTAATAAAGATATTCAATGTACTGTTTTCCATTTGGCTAAACAGAAAAGCAAATCATTCAATCTAAGTACCTCTTGCACTTTAGCTCCTTTTGAACTAGTTCATTGTGACATTTGGGGGCCTTATTCACAAGCATCAATCCAAGGTCATCACTATTTCTTAACTATAGTTGATGATCACTGTCGGGTCACTTGGGTTTATTTGATGAAATTAAAATCTGAGACAAGGACTTTTTTGCAGAATTTCGTTCACATGATTAACACTCAATTCAATGCCAAAGTAAAACAAATCAGTTTTGATAATGGACTGGAATTCGACATGCCCATTTTCTACAGTTCCAATGGGATTTTGCACCAAAAGACTTGTGTTTATACCCCTCAACAGAATGGGGTGGTTGAGAGAAAACATCATCACCTCTTATGTATGGCTAGGGCCCTCATCTTTCAAGCTTCTCTACCTCTTCATTTTTGGGGGGATTCTGTCATTATAGCCACTCACCTCATTAACAGAATACCCACTCCCACCTTGAACAATAAGTCCCCGTTTGAGGTCCTCTTCTCAACAGTGTCATCATACACACATCTAAAGGTATTTGGATGTCTTTGTTTTGCACCTACCCTCAAGCATAACAGAACCAAACTAAGTCCTAGACCCAAGAGGTGCATCTGTCTTAACTACCTAGTAGGTGTCAAGGGATATAAACTCTATGACTTAGAGAATCATTCCGGTTTTATTTCCAGGGATGTCATTTCCTACAAGTCCGCATTCCCTTTTCAAGATCCTAGCTTCAACACCATCCATTCCAATTCCCCACCTAGTTTAGTCCTTCCTTCACCAATATCAGACTCCACCTTTCCTATCCTGAAACAGTACTACACTCAGACACTCATACAGATCCTTCATCACTTAATTCACTTGACAACAACTCCCCATCACTTGAACAGTCCCCAACTACTCGGCCTTATACACCCTCGTCTCAAACCCCCTCATTCATCACCTTCTCCTAATGACTCAGTGCATATCACACCCCCTAGAAGGTCAGATTGAGCTAGCCAGCAATACACCTACCTACAACAACGTGAATCTCTTTTTATAGACATTCCCATCGGGTTTATATAAACTGGAATAGTTGGGTAGTTCTATTTTGGACGTGGTTTGTCGGAATTGACCTATGGGCGCGGTCTGGTTATGATCACTAGTTTTAAGCACTTTGACCCATTTTTAGGTTTGATAAGGCAAACCTGCTCAAAATCAACTCGATCGACAGTGTTCCCCTGAAAGGAGCCATTAGTGGACTTAATTATGATGGGACAGCTCAATAAGTTGCTAGCTCCAATATTAGAGATCAAAACTCCGGAAAAGCTGGTCAATAGCATGGGCAATCACCTCAAAAGTCTGGAACCTCACCTCAAAGGGTCTGATAGGTAATATATTATAGTATTTCATGATCCAAGATCAGATATTAATGATGATCACTATATATGACAAAATCCATATATATATATATATAAAATGAGTAGATGGTCATTAGATCACTTTAATTAAGTATGTAATACTCTAATTACAAAGAAATTATATAAAAATAATTTTATAAATTGATAATACGGTTTGATATAGTTTGTTTGATTATAAATTTTTTTTATTGTAAAGTAGATCTGATGAATCACTTAAAATCATATCAATTTGTGATATTATTTTTATGTAATTCCCTTTATGACTGACAGTACTTCTCATCATCTTATATGTTTCTTCCTTGGCCTCGCACTCTGTACTAGCAAGCTCTAAGCATTGTTATTGGTTTCATCAAATTTATTTCTAAACTTTGACGAAAAGTACATATTTTTATATAAATCCAAAACCTCCCTAACCATAACTCCATATTGGATTAGTCAAAATAATAATATTTTTAATTTATTTTTTTCATATTTTATAATTACACTAACTATATGTTAATTAATAATTTAATTTGATACTTAGATTATTATTTCCCAACTTAAATATATTGGGGCTCAAAATTGGAAAACGATAATTTAAGTAAATAAAATAATGGTTATAGAGTGTGAACAATTAGTCTTCAAATTTGGAGATGAACTTAAATGTTCTGTGGCTCAAAGTTGAAGATTTTAATATATGCTAAATCCAATGCAGTGATTTTAAATACAAATTCATCAAATTTTGAAAATGACACTCATTTGATAAGTCTAATACCAATGCTCTTAATCAAGTAATTTATCATTTTTTTCTCTACATCGATCTCTTGGGTTTCCTTCTTGATCTACTTCCCTAATCATCCTCCTCTTTCTCAACTTTTATATATTTTAATTTTTTTAAGCTATAATATATTTTGATATTTTTTAATTTTTTATTTCTAACATGTTTTAAGTTTTTAAATATTTTTATATGTTTTAGTGTTTTTAGTTTTCTAACAAGTAGCTAATTATTGTAATGTGGCATGCCATGATCTGCCTTTTCTCTTATATATATAAATATATAAATATATATATATATATATATATATATGTATGTATATGGATATGATCTTATATATTGCATACAATAAGTATATTACAATTAATCACACTAAAAATATCGATCTCATTCATGTACACACAACAAGAAAAAAGGGCTTTTGCAGCGCTAGAAATTGTCACAAAAATACTCAAAAATCGCTGCCTTTGATCAATTGCGGCGATTTTAAAATCGCTACACATTCGACGAAATAAAAATGATATTTCTGATCAAAATCAGCGAATCCAGAAAATCGCTGGAATTGCCCACTTTTTCCGGCGATAAATTTTTGCCACAAATGAGCTGAATAACGCCGAAAAAGACCATGGCGGTTTGGTTGAAAATCGCTGGGAAAAGTGCACAGCAACGACAAAAATCGTCGCAAATTCTAGAATAATCGCCGCAATTGTTCTGGCTTTTTTCCAGCGGTTGTAAAATTCGTCAGTAATATGTTCAATATCGGCGATATTATTCGCCACGAAAACATCATTTTCGTTGGAAAAAATTGGGACTTGTCAACGATTTTCGTTTTCATCGCTAGAATAATTAGTTGCAACGGACATTACATCGCCGCTAAAAATAAAAATCGTCGCGAGAGAAATTGTGTCGATTTAGTTTTTCGTCGCGATAGTGATAGAGCCGATACGGAGCATAGTTGCAGCGCGCCTTAGTCGCTGGAATTGGATAATAGCAGCGACAATTAATCGCTGCAATAGGTCACTATGTTCCACTGCAGCGAGTTTGAGATCGCCGCAAACTACCTTTGGTTCTTTTTTTTTTTTTTTTCTACGTACGCTCTGTACGTTGGCCGTATGTGGTTGTCACAATTAATTTATCTTAGTATAGTAAGATAATTTATCTGATTTGAGGTCAATCACTAATATATTATTAGTGATTGACCTCAAATAAGATAAATTATGTGTTAGAAAAGGCATACACCACAAATAAATAAGAAACATTTTGAGCTCCTAATCAAATACATATTCATTTATGCAAAGTCAGAGTTACATAGAATTTCCATAATGTAATTATGGGCTATACGCTAGGGGGGACCAATTGGGATCCAAAACCTATAACTCAACTACTAAATATTTAGAACACATTATGCTTCTAAACATTATCATAAAATGTGCACATTCAATTGCAATATTTATCAATTGTACGTCCTGCTCCTCATGAGCTTCAACGTGCACCTGGGCATGAGGGGTGGGTAGAATATGAACCTGGGCATGAGGGGTGGGCAGAATAGCTTCAACACAATGACATCAATGCTCTTATAAATAAAATTTCTGCATATTTGATATTTCAATCTCTCCAACTCCAATCTCGTAATGATACACAAAAAAAAACTGTTATAACAATTGATAAATTTCACTATTATGTATTGTTATAAAAGCACCAAAGCAATAAACTTTTCACAAGTAACTCTATTTAGTATCATCATAAATTTCTACATAGTTTGATGAGCTTCAGCCTATTGTTACACGTACAACCATCATGTATTTTCTGCCATGTTTTTGAAGATTTTGATTTTCTTTCAACATTAATTCTAACTGCTCATTTTTCAGATTTGACCATTTTTCAGAATTTCTGCCATGTGTTTGACATTATTTCAGAACCTCCCCTGCATAGTTTTCCCCTTTGACATTATTTAGAACCTCCCATCATGTGCATAGTATTGTGGATGATATATTCTATTTTTTTTTTATAATTTCGATTCACTTTTTTTTACAAATACTCATATATAGAACTTGTCTATTTAAGATTTAAATCATTTTCTCATATATGAATGAATAGTGATTTATACTTAAAAAGAGGAGAAAGGTCTATTTTCATCCTCTCAAATAATACTACCAGCTCCTTAAAAACAATATAAAAAAAGGTGAGGATTATAGCAATATGAAATATCATTCACTGACTTCAATAATGAAGGAGATATATAATTTGCTTCCCAAGTAGCTAAAGCCTATAATGCAAGGAGAAACAGGCTGTGGGAGACAGCTTGGAAAGAAAGTGGCAGCCTAACCTGAATCAGATTTTCTCCATAAGATGATGTATTACAAAGCATCTGATGGCTCTACACGAGAAAAAAATATATATAAATGCAAGACGAAATGAGCAAAATTACATATTTACACATCAAAGAAAAGTAAGATAAATTTGGCAATCAGAACAAGATGTTTCAAATTGAGGCCCCCGGCCACACCTCTGTCTCTCTTCAGTGGTTGCCTAAGATGCCCAAGTTAATGAACTGTAAGGCCAATGGCACCTCACACAGAATGAGACCAAGTGAACCAACCTTAGTCCCCACTCCCACCCCTCTCTCCCTATGCCTGTCAATCCATAGTTTCCTAAAGTTCAGTGACTGAATCTCAGACATATAGTCACTCATTAAGTAATGCAGGCCACCATAATAAAGTCAACCATGCCAAACATATTTCCTCCAAACAGCCGCTGGTGATGCATGACATATTGCATGCATGATCTAAATGCATCTGTTGTTTGAATTTACACACAAATATGCCATGACCAACTTTATACTAATTTCTGCGGTGGAGCTATTCTCTCCAAGTTTTCATGCCTGAAAGAATAGCTGTCTTTGTGCCTCTTTACAATTTGTCAGAACTTTGAAAATCTCTAACTTACCAAAAAAAAAAAACTTTGAAAATCTCTACCTAAGATTCTATCATTTCATCGGCCAGATTTTCATTTAATAGCATGTCCTGTACAGTAAGTACATCATATCCTACTCCCACTTGATTTAACGTTTTCATTTAAAATAAATAAATAAAAGTTAGCATTTGCTCAAGAGATGAGCTGATGTGAATATATGTTCATGAGTCTTTCAGACCCCCTTTTTCTGTAGATGGCCAAAAATATCTGTTATCCCCCATGAGGGGAAAAAAAAAATTCAACCATATTTATAGTGCACAATACATCTGGCTATCAATATTCCCACATTTCTTAAGCTGGTTTTGCAAAGAATGATTTACAGAGACTGACCTTTACATAATTGGGGACTAAACCAATATAACCAGAAACTGGCCTTGCTCCTCCCATCACTGGTCCAAATGTTCTAGTTTTAACAAACAAACCCTTCGGAGAATTCATACACAGAAAATATATGTCCCATATATCAAATAACTATATGTTGTATTTCTTTACAGCTTTGACCATTATTAGTGTTTTGGAAATAATGATCATCCTTTCATGGCATAATAAACTTTTATGTCGACCTGATGCTCAATATGGAAGGGGGGTGGTTCCTGAGTGTAGATATATGGTATACTAAGGAAGTTCATGATTCGTCGAATAACAATTTTAGCAAGCGTTAAATCCCTCTTTTGAACTACTCATCATCAACTACAATATTACTTTAGCAAACACCCATATGCTCATATATTTCAATTTCCACATAATTCTTTCTAGACCCATAAATGTTTGAGAAGTTGCATTTTGACCCACAGAAAATACCTCTTCGTCACAAACTATTAAGTAATCATACTCTAAATTGTGGCTGGAGTTAAAATATGAGTATCACAGGTCTAATTTCAGAAAACCCAAAATGCATTTGAAATTTCTAACTTGAGCATAGTTCAATGCATATGGGAACTATGTCATTAAAAAAACCATGCTTGAAAACCTTACAAACGAAACAGGCATGATGCAAACTCTAAAACATGTATTCACGAACAGATTTACACACCATAATATGACGACAGAATGTATTAACTTGAATCAAGCGACAATTACAATTATAGATTACAATTTCATTAGTTTTGATTATATGTTCCCCATGTGCATTACAACTTAGCTATATTGTGGTAGGACTAAATTAGATTCTTGATATACATCTGACCAGAAATTAAGAAAATTAAGTTGTTACATAAAAATAACATATACATGTAAACGAAGCCATATGCTATAAGAACTAGGATCAGCCAAGACCAACAATGTACAATTTTTCAAGCAAATGCCTATTGTTCCTCAAATATAAACTGTTTAGTCAAAATAAAGAGTCATGGCTTTTATGTCTACACTAAATTACCTCAAATGGGCCCCATGATGTCTAATTTGAAGGCGCTTGCACGGAAAACTCCCACTTCTTTAACTCATCCGTACATTCCTAATTATACACACATTAGCATCTGTTTAGGAAATAGCTAATCGTAAGAAATAAAAGACTGCATAATGAAACATGCCATTACATATTTACTAGAATTTATATATTAATACCAGCAACATGTATATAGAGCCCAATGACTACGTACCTAATTAATAGTTATATATATTATTACAATGAGTCTAATTATTTATGTAAAAAAGAAAGAACATCCACCAGCACTCGACCGAAGATAAGAATCCATGACTACGTACCTAATTAATAGTTAAGGATATAATTACTATATCCTAAAAAAAGTCTGTGACTTATTCTAATATCATGAACTAATGGCTATTAGTTCTTTTCTAAACCCCACAGATTTTATAAGATTAATATGTTAATTATGTGTTACAAACCTCTAAAATCCGTTCAACAATTAATGTTTCTTTTATGCCTACATATATATTCTATATATATATATATATATGTATATTTATATATAAATATATATATAACAAGTGAACACGAGAGAATTAATATATGATGTGATTATTATTGTTTATATTAATATCTTTAATATGATTACACTCAATAATTAAGCTGATGTTTAATTTTTTTTATGCATATTAAAAATTAAAGTATGAATTTATATTTATTCTATAATATTAATTTTTGGAAACTTAAATTATAGATAAAGATCGAATAGCAAGATTTTGGCACCCCCAACCTGTTTTTTTGCCAGTTTTCCTTTCCTCTTCTAGTTCTTCATAATTTTATTTATTTATTTTATCAGAAAAAGATGATGAACTGTCACTGCTTTTACATATGTCTACCTATAAGTCGCCCACTTTCGAAGCTGGAACGTATTTTAAATCAGGCCAATATCATAAAGCCATCCTGTCAATAGTGAAAGGTGTCGAGCTTTTTGTTTTTACCTCAAAAATAAAGTCAACCATCCCCCTAGTCTGACAACTAAAGCCATCTCACTTTGACAATTGTCCCTATTGCTTTATTTTAACACTCAACACTCCATCGCGGGAAAACGAAGTCAAGATGGGCTTTGGAGGAAAATTAATAGATGGCAGAAAACTCAGGAATCTAATGCGGAATACCCTCCACATGTAGCGATGGGATTCACCTATATGGACAAAAAGAAATGCTTATATATTGTTGTTTCAGTCCTACCCCAATTTATGTGCTTATAATGATGAGAGTGAGAGAGTGCGTGAGTATAATTCAAGAGCGGGCAGAGCGGATGCATGCACTCGCAGAATATAGCCCAAAAGCAAAGCTAGCAGTACGTACAAACCTATGAGGCAATATTCTTCCAAGAACACCATAATGGCTACATTTTTCTAGATAAAGTTGTATGCTTCAAGAAAATGCAGGGAATTAATTATATGATTACCGTATAATAAAGGTATGAAAAAACTCGTGTTTTTTCTTTTTCTTTTCTTTTTTCCCCACGACTTTAAATGTGAGATCTTCCTATTGTATATAATATTTGTCATTTTTAAAGAGTTAGTGAATTACACATTCTAAGTTGTCTTGGGGGAAAGAAAATTTTTTTACATTATCCCATTAAATAATGTTCAAATATGCTCACATAACATTCTTAAAAACCATCCATTTTTTGCTTAAAGGTCCATTTAACACCACTGCATGAAGGACATATTTTCATAATTGAAAGGGAAAACTACATGACTTTACACCTCTTTGTGTGCTTGAAGAAAGCATATGTACAAAAAAGATCTTGATTCTAGGCCATACATCTACCAATGGTTCGTGATGCTAGGTTCTGAGTCATATCATGTGTTGTGTTAAGTTATTTGGATGTTAGGGCATGCAATGATCCAGTTAGTACTGCAGCTCCCTAGCTAGCTAGGCTTGAACAAACCCACAAACTTTGAGCAGTCTACTACTCTGCTTTTAAGGTAAGCAATCTAGAATGTTTACCACGCTAGGCTACCAGCTCTACTTTCAGAAGCAAAAAAGAAACAAATCAAGTTTTCTGCTTTCTAGCATTTGATCCTGTCCATTATTTGATAGCATTATAATTAATTATTCTGAATGGCTGCTATGCTAGGCTAGCTATTCAAGTAATTAATTTTATACTTGATACTCAACCATCAAAACTCATTGCAACTTCAAACTATAACAAACTGAAACTTTTCATGTCCCAATTGAATTATAGTCGTTGATCAGATGAAAGAAAAACAAGATGTCGACCCAACACATTATTGAGGGGCAAATCTGTACCCAATAAATATTGTATTGGGAGGAGCCAGTTAAGTCATAAGCCAAGATTCTTTCAATCCATGTCCAGTACTGTCGTAGCTATAAAAAAAAGATAATGAAATGCTAGTAGTCATAATTAAAAAGAAATAGATGTTTTAGATGTTCTATTTGGCATCAGTTAATTAAAAGAGCACCAAGAATAATGATAATCTCTCTCTCTCTCTCTCTCAAGCTCAATCTAATCACATATATAGTTGTCTATCTATTAAAGCTTAGAGATAGAATGACAGCTTCAGAGGTGTGGTAGCCACCTATTTCCCTTAGAGAAAAGAGAGAATATGCTACTGATCATTCACTGACTATTTTTAGAGTTGTAACATGCATGAAACCCCAACCCTATTTATCCAAAAAATAAAAAAGAAACCAGCCTTACACTTGTTTTAGCTCACTGTTTTGGTCCGGATGATCTCACCTTTAGGTTTTATTTATTTATTCCCCTTTTGTGGTGGGCTCCTAATTAATTTGGTCAGTTAATACAAATATATATTGATTCATGCATGCATTTATAAATATAATACTGATCAAGATAATATACACACAAAAATATAAACACATGCACAGAAAAGTATGAGAATGCGCGTGCGGAACTGTGAATGCATAGAGGGTTTTACTGTGGGTGACAGTGTTTCAAAGATTTCCCTGTACCTTATGCCTGGTTTTGTGTTGGAGGATGTGAGTTAATAGTGAACGGGTTGGGAAGGAAAAGCTGAAAGACACTTCATGGTAGAGAAACGACTTATTGATTATATCCAATGAGGACAAATTAGACAGTGATTCATAACTGTTTTAGATTTTTGCTGTTTTTTAAAACAATATGCATGTGGAGCTTAGTTTCACAAAAAGAACTAAAACCCCACAAAATAACCAGATTGTCACTATGGAAAACACTGCAGGTTTTCTCATTGATACGTCAACGTCAAGTGCCACTGATTCATATCATTTTCTTTTTGAACTTCTATGAACATACGGTAATATATATATATATATATACCAAGTTCGGTTAAGCTCTAGTGGATTACATAAATCACATTGTGTCTGAAGCCTTATGCAAGGCATGAAATCGTAGCTAGGTTTTTTGCAATATCCATATCAGTGATTTCCAATCACATCAATTTGATTAAATATGTGTTTGTGTAGCAACAGAGGGAATTAAAATCAATGGTCAAGTAACTGCTATTTGATATTTCAATTTTTACATATTTCCTATGGGTCTTTTGAAAGCAATGGCTATCAACCAGCCCAACCAGATTTTCCATATAAATTAAGAAATTGGGACAGTGGTAAATAAGAACAAATCAGAAGCAAAGGTGAGAATATATAGGGTAAAACAGAACTAAAGCCATAGAATTGGCTAGACAATCCTCTTTAAAAGATCTTCAACTAATAATTTCCATTTATTATCAAACACAAGCATTGACAAACAAATTTCAAACGCCCTTACCTATTTTTCCAAACTCACGTCAGGATGTGCTCTTAATGCTGCGATGGGCTGCTGCTGCTACGAGCTACTGCTGTGATGAAACCGAAATTCAAAGTGAAATGAGACGATTTTATTTCCAAGAAAGAAGCAGAGCATAACTAATAATTTTTAATAAACCAGATGGAAAGTGAGTTTTCTGATCCATAAAATGAATCTGAGGTTTTCGGATTCTCTAATCATAAACCAATTAGAGAATCCGAATAAAAAAAAAAAGCAAAATAAAAGCTAAAACACACAAAGGGGGTCACAATTTCGTCAGATTACTTGGGTAGGTGAGGAGGGACCTTAAGTTGGGTCTCGGCTACATTAAGGCGCCTCCATCTCTGAGCTGCTTCAATGGCTTCTCTATCTCAGCCTTGAGTGGTGCTGCGTCGACGAGAAACGAACTATACGGCTTTTGTGCGAAGGAAACAGCACTACTCTAGGGCAGAAAAATGGGAGTAGATGGCTTGAGTGGCTTTCGTGCGAAGGAACGGGAGGAGTGATCTCCGATTCTGGGCTCGAAACAATGACCACTGATGAGAGGGTGGGTATCACAGCGGTCGTGGGTATCAGCGGTCGTGGGTATCACAGAGCTCGTGGGTATCTCGGGGATGGGGAAGAACAGAGTTAAAAAAAAACTGAGGAAATGTGTTTATGTTTCGGGGGGAAAAGAAAACAATCCGAAAATTTTGGCACCCACAGATCAATTGCAGCGATTGTTTGTCCGTTGCAATTATTTTTTAATTTTGCAGCGAAACAAATCGCCGTAATAGCTCACAAAATCACTGCAATTGAGTTGCACAGTGTTCCGCCCTGTAAATGGTAAGCCGTCGTTTACTCTATGCGACAAAAATTTAAATCGCCGCAAAAAGGTACCAATTCCAGCGATTCTAATTGCAGCAAATTAAAAATCGCCGCAATTGACCCTTTTTCTTGTAGTGACAACAAAACATTTTGGGCATTTTTCATTTTTTCAATTGTTTTTCATTCTTTCTCATAAAATTAAATACAATTGAAAATAAGCATGCAATTGAATTATTAAAGAAAAACAACAACAACGAAAATATCTGAACATTATTGATATGGATAATCAAGATAGTCAAATTAATAACGTATCTAAATAACAAAACAAGCAATATCCATTATATGTACATTATGAAAAAGGTATCATATTTTCACAATTGTTTATGATATCTATAAGTTATAAATATTGCATGCGTTGCACTGTATGTCATTTTACGTACAATCCTAATTAAATTGTTTGAGGCTAAAGTACTACATGTGTACGTGCGACTTGGGTGCATGGGAAATTAAAAGTTGTGATAATAAATAAATAAATAAGGGGGAGAATTTGTGTATTACGGCCTGTTCATTCTTTAATATCGATGTATTTGTTCGTAGTTTCAAAACAACGTGAATCTCGTTTTATAGACATTCTCAAAGGGTCGATCTATACAATTGGGTAGATAGTTCAATATTTTTGGTCGTGGTAATTTGTCGTAATTAACCTAGGCGGTCTGGTTATGGTCACTAGCTTTAAGCAGTACTTTGACCAATTTTTAGGGGCGATAGGGCTAACCTGTACAAAATCAACTCGATCGGTATGTCAATCTTATCGACAATATGAAACAGTGTTTAATCTTTGTATTTCCAGGGTTGGCGGACATATTAAGGTCCCTCACAGTTCCATGAAGCCACTACGAGAGTTAATCAAGCTATGAAAAAGCTTAAAACTCTGATGGAAGAACTGATCGATATTATCAACTCGCTGGCCCCAATGGAGGCAAAGCTGAAAGACATGGAAAATAACCTCAAAATTTTGAATGGTCACCTCGAAAAGCGATCTGATAAGAAGTAATATATATACAAAAATATGATTAGAGAGATCATGACACCAGAATACAATTTGTCTTTTGTGACAGAGGAAACCATCACAAAAAATAACCAAAACGTCACTAAAGATATTTGGTGATGGTTTGAAACCGTCACCTAATGTGCATCACAGAAAAAAATTGGTGACGTTTACTGTTGAACCGTCACTAAAAATATAACCGTCACTAACAATATTTTTAGTGACGGTTGGAGGTGTTCCGTTTGGAGTAACGTTCAAACGTTCTCTTTTTTGTGACGATTGAGATCTGTCATAGAAAGTAATGTTCGGATGTCAAATATAACGTTCGAATGTCAACCCGACCAATTGGCATTCAAATGACAGAAGTTGACGTTCGTTGATTATAGTTCGAATGTATCATATTTATGTTCGGACGTTTATACGCCCGGACGTTAACTGCAATAAACGTTCAAATTTCTATTCAAACTTTAATGGAGCAATGCTTGAACGTAACGGATATAACGTTCAGACGTTAGTTCGAATGTTAATGAAGAAGAGTTTGAACGTTCAGACGTGGTACGTTCGGAGGTTTCTTCAAAAGTTAATCGTTTAAACGTTTGGATGTTTTGTTTGTTTGAGGGTGAGTATTTTCGAACGTTGACTAATATGTTCCAACATTATGTTATAATTTTGTGTAATTACGTTTGAATGTTTGTTTGAATGTGAACTAATGTTCAAACATTTTTTATTTACATTCGAACGTACAGATCAGAAATACTAATTTCATAAAATTAAAAAATATACCAATTGTATCGTATTACACACCATCATTTAACAACTAACAATGTCTTATAAAGTTTTAAAATTAGATATTAAAAGTTATATACACTGATAAATTAGTTGATAAAATTTATTTCTTCTTCTTTCCTCACCCATCACGATTCTATTGCAATGACATAGCAAGGTCCATTTACACTATCATCTCCCGCTGCACTTGTTCTTGGGCTTTACTGCATATTCTTTCCTCATGGTCTCTCTGTTGGTCCTATAAACACGTCTCTAAATGAGACTATCACTCTAAGAGGGTCTCCAACTCTTCCTGTCTCGACCTCATATACTCATTCTCGCACCGTGCAGCTTCTAAAATTTTAGTAAGATTATTAATTTGTAAAGTCGAAGAGGTTGAGGAGGATGAACCAGAATGCTTGAAATATCGTCCCAAACCTCTTTCCATACTAAACTTGGGTCTGAGCACTTGGGTAAATATGTCTATGTCACTCGGAGAGGATTTCCCAGAAGCTGACTGCACCTCCATCATTTTTTCCTACAATTTGATGTTTGAATACACAATAAGTAACATATTAAAATAAATACAAATAAAAATTAAATTATTCACATGTTGCATAATTTATTTAACAAAATTAACACCGCATACATAATTATCTACAGTGGCAGGATCCATCCACTCACTACGCTCATTAGTGTGAGCAGCAGCATAGACATGAATGAGAAAAAAGCTTCAGGATCATCACATTTCTAACAAAGCGACATTAGCAATTTTAAAAAGATAATGTTAATACTTAAATAAAAGAATATCAGAAAAATAAATGAATTCTATAATTTATTAATTACCATTTTATCAGCAAGACGGTGAAATGATCTTGAATTTTCACGATGGTGGACAGTCAGAGCATATCTATTCTGTGCATTCGTAGAACTTAAGTGCTACAAAATTAATTAAGAATGTTAATTGTAATATATATATATACACATATAATATATAACCCAAATATAAATGTAAATAATTAAAGGATATAAATCTAGAATACTTTGATAATCTGGAGTTGCGAAAAGATCACAACACTTTCTCTAATCGTCTAACTTCATCGGCTGGAAAGGGAACTGCGTAGCCCCTTCCAAAGTCTCAAACTTCTTGAAGTGGTCATGACATCGTCCCTTGTGACGTCGGAATAGTGTAGCCATCAACTCATTCACAGTTCTCGAATCCTCACTACGTTCAAAGTCAAGGTTGAATTCATCCTAATAAGTGAAAATGTACTCTCAAAGTAAATTTACCAGCACATGACTTCGAATGTGCTCTTTAATCTTGAGCGAAATATCTCACCATGATCGCACATAAAATGGAGCATAAAATCGGACTACTGCGCCAATATAGGAGGAAAGCTCTCTTGCACTATCATCCAGTGAAATTATCAGGAATGGTGACATTGAATTTTTCATGCCTTCTATTTTTCTCAAGAGAAATGCCACGTGTATAGCCACGACCGCGATGAGCGGATGCATCAACTAATAGATAATAGTATAATTATAGTTATATAGTTATTGAGATAAAAAGATTAATATATAATTAATTATCAATGACATTTTCTTACTGGTAGGTGTCGAGTGGCTGTCATTCTCTTGCGTGTTAACTTAATCTTCAGGAGCGAATTCCTTGGGTGGGGAGTCCTCAACGAGTTCAGGGCTTGGAGGAGACACATTTCTTCGTTGTCATTTTGGCGGCATCCTTGAGGCATGATTAATATGATAAAGAAAATTAATTAGAATAAATTATGAAAAATATAATATTCTATAGTCACCTATATGAATAAAATATTTAGTACTTTTATTCTTCCTCTTTGGATGTATTTTTCATACTTTTTCAGAATCTCCCTCAATAACATCTTCGTCATCATCATCAATCTCTTATTCGTCCTCCTTATCCACTTCCTCCCTGGATTCTTTTTCGTCTTCTTCTTCTGACTCTTTTTCTTTTTCTTCTTCTTTGTCCTCACTTATTTGAATTGAATGATCATTTAATACGGACGGGTCCAGAAGGATGGGTGGCATGTCATCTCTACACAAGGGAAGCAACTTGAGTGCACCAAGGTCAACAAACAAGTTAATACCCCTCCCCATCTTCTTGGTAGGCCTCTACAATCGGAGTGTCATCTTCATCTCTACTATTCTCATAATCCGGAATCGTTACTGCTTCATATATATTTCGATGGAAAATGTTTTGTACGACTCGACAAGTTATCTCTCCACTATCTTCATCAGCGCTTTTCATTGGATCAATCAAGTAATAGACTTGGGTAGCTTGACAAGCAAATACAAATGGATCATCTTCGTACCATTTAGATGTAGTATTGACACTAAAGTGATTACCCCTATGTATCGAAACCCGACCACTGCCTTGATCCCACCAATCACATTTAAAGACATATGTTATAGACCCACCTAGATATTTCGGTCCGATAATATCACGTATAACACCATAATAGTTAATATCATTTGTTCCCTGACTCCCTTCGACCAACACATCACAATTTTGAGTCTTTCTATTATGTCCACAGTCTAGAATATGGAATCTATAACCTCGAACCGTGCATGCAGTGTGATGAAGTGTTCTATTTGAGGGACCACGGGCCAATGCATACAATTCAGGAGAAATTAATCTGGGATCACAAGCACGTTTTCCAAAATCTATGAATTGAAATAGTATATACTTACTAAAAGTCACCCAGATTAAAAGTTTCAAAATCTAACATATATGTAATTCTAGTTCATACACGTCGTTCAAACCATCCGGAAAATTCTTCCTCGTGTCTTGCCTCTATATTCTCTACTCCTTCCGTCCTATGTTTGTCCATGTGCTCACTGCATATAAGTGCAAAAGAATATTATTTTGAGCACAAAAGTTATATTTAAACTTTCTTAACTAGAATTATTCAAAGCATGCAACGACATACCTGAGATAGTTATCAATCTCTCAACAATTATTTAGCACATACCACCGATCTTTACCCAACTCTCCATCAATTAAATCGTAACCCGTTTGTGCACCCAAGGGTTGTATATTATGGGAAAACACTAATAGCACATGAGGAGATGGAGCAGCAACTTCAACATTTCACTCTTGACGATTAAATTTTGTCTCAACACCACAAAGATATAGAGAGCAAAATGTTAACTATTCATTGTGTATATAAGCCTCTGCTATTGAACCCTCAACTTTGGCAAAATATCTTTCAACTGGATACATCCAACGGAACTGCACCGGTCCACCTAACAGTACCTCTCGAGGTAAATGTATTGCTAAATAGACCATGACATCAAAACATGATGGTGGAAAGATCTGCTCGAATTTACATAGTATAGTAGCAATGTCTTCTTCCATCTTTCGCAAAATATCTCGATTTACTACCCGAGCGCACAAATCCTTAAAAAACATACAAAGTTTGGTTATGGCGACACATACATTAGATGTCAGCTTTCCATGAATTCCTACCAGTAATAACTTCTGCAAAAATATGTGATAGTCATGACTTTTTAATCCACTAATTTTTCAGTCATCAAGGCTCATACATCTACCGATATTTGAAGCATAACCATCTAGGAACTTCACACCTTGCAACCATTTGCAGAAGTCCATCCTCTCCTCCCTCGTCATCGTAAAACATGCATGTGGCATGACCACCCTATTGCCTTCTTCCAGCAAATGTAGATTATGTTTAATTCTCATTCTCTCAAGATCTTTCCTCATCTTGATCGTGTCCTTTATCTTTTTGTTAATGCTCATCAATGTACCCAGTATATTATCATAAATATTCTTCTCTATGTGCATTACATCCAAACTATGTCGCAACATGCAGGACGACCAATACGACAAGTCAAAAAAATACTACGCTTTGTCCAATTCAATTCTGTTACGCCTCGTTTTCTCTTCTTCTTTTCCCGACCTTTGTCAAAATTATTAGCTCTAACATGTACCAGTTGTTCCACTATCTCTTCTCCAGACAACTCATTTGGTGCAATTTTGTCCTCTACTCACCCATCAAACTTAGCGCATTCTCTTCTCTATGCATGATTTACTGGTAGATAACATTGATGACCCATGAAACACAACTTCTGAGAATATTTTCACCACTCACTAGCAGTTTCTTTATTACACGTCAGACACGCTAACTTCCCTTTAGTACTCCAACTGAAAAGATTCTCATATGCCGGAAAGTTATTTATCATCCACATTACTTCAGCATGCATCTAAAAAGATGTCGACGTGAATGCATCATAAGTTCTGACGCCTGTTTTCCATAACTCTTTCAGCTCTTCAATCAACGACTATGAATATGTCAATGTCATTCCCAGGTGATGTCGGGCTGAGGATAAGTAAAGTTAACAAAAAGTTGGGTGCCTTCATGCACCTCTATGGTGGAAGATTGTACGGAATCAACACTACGGGCCAAGCACTATAACTTGTACTTATATTTCCAAAAGGGTTTAGTCCATCCGGTTGTGAGTCTCAGGCGCAAGTTTCGAGCTTCTATCTTAAACTCTGGATATTGATCATCAAAAATTGCCACGCAAGTGAGTTAGTTGGGTGCCTCATATATGCGTCATTCTTAACTCTTTTCTCCTCATGCCACCTCATATCAGTAGCTGTTTTCTTACACATATATAGTCTTTGCAACTTTGGTCTTAAGGAAAAATATCGCAACACCTTAACCGACACGTTTTTCTTAGCATTCCACCTTGACTCTCTGCATACAGGACATGTTTGTTTCTCCTCGTTTTTCTTCCAGAACAAACACAATCATTCTTGCATGCATCTTTGGACTTGTACTCAAACCCTAATCCCTTTTCTCAATTGTTTCATTTCATAAAAGTTCGTTGGCAATGCAGATTCTTCAAGAAGCACCTCATTAAATAAATCTAATATCATGTTTATTGTTTTTATCGACATCCCACACAATGACTTAATGTGAAGCAACCGCACAATAAACGACATTTTGGAATGTTTTGTATAGCCTGGATAAGGTTCGCGCTTTGCATCTTCCCACTTTGTAGCGAAAATTTCAAAATCAGTCCCTCGGCCACTTGAGACAATGTCATCTACGTCATCCATAAATATCCTAGCTCCAATGTCACCCAACATCTCCTCCATGGAAATAAACATCCCTGAAATTTAAAAATAAAATATATATGATAAAATATTCAGAAAAACATATAGTAATGGAAATTAATAAATTAATTTATAGAAAAATTTAATAAAACCATGGAAATAATCTAATAAGTTAATATAGAATTATCTGTTTGAATGGTATATTTAGTGGTCGAACAGATACTAGAACGTTCGAACGTCCAAAAAGTGTTCGATTGCAGATGTTAAATCGAGTTCGAACGGAAAACAAATCGAGCTTGTTCATGTCTAAGTCAACTCAGCGGTCATGAAAACACATTAAATACTACATTTTCTCACAGTTTCTTCGACAAAACACATACTACTCTTCATTTCTAAACATCCTATGGTGGATTTGTGGTGTTATACGGTGCCTATTCATGAAAAAATACAATTTTTCTAGAGAAAACAAATAAAATGATAAAATAATAAAAATAAAAAATAAAATAACTTATAAATAGCATACCTTCACTTAGGAGGATGAGTGTTGGACATGAGTGGTGATTATGATGGCTCACGACGGTGATTGATGGGCATTCAAACTTTTTCTCTCGATTTTCAACGGTTAGGGATGACAGCGTTGAAATGAAGAAGCCCTCGATAAACTTATATGTACAGAACCGATCGAACGCTAAATCGAATGCTATTTAAACAGTCGAATGGTTTTAAATAATTTTTCGATTGGTGGTTTTTACCGATCGAACGGTATTTTTTTCAAATTTTGTAATAATTTATATTATAGAATATTATAATTAGTATATGTTATAAATGAAATTTATAATGCTATAATTTAGTATAATATATATACTATTATAGTAGATTATAATTTTGTATCGTAACGTTCGAACGTTTTGCCAGAACGTTCGAATGTACAACGTTTTAATTACATAGCCATTATGCCTTCAATGTTTGAACGTATATTTTTTACATTTGGATGTTACTTTTCTTAGCATTTACGTCTGAATGTATAATTTTAATGTTTGAACATACTACTTTTTAATTTATTTATACATTCAACGTTCACACATGTATCTTTTACGTTCACACGTAAAACACATACGTTCGAACGTGGAAGGCATAACGTTCGAACGTACCACATTTCAAAGTTCTAAGTTGTTATGCCTTAACGTTCGAGCGTGGCTATTATATGTTTGAACGTATGTGTTTTACGTGTGAGCGTTTTATGTAAACGTTCAAACATATGTTTTACTATGTTCGAACGCTAATGTCGAGTAGTTTAACATTAATACGAAAGTGCATCAACAGTACTAATAAATTTTTTTCATTTTTTATTTTCAGAATATGGCTCATCCTTTGCATCCCAGGAAATGAGGGAGGGAAGGAGCCACTCAGGACACTGCTCGTATCGAGGTTCATACTATTATGGTGGAGTGAGAGGTCCTGATCAATGAGTTTGACGAGTTTAGATGAGAGTAGATGAACCTCAGAGATGTCTTCATTAGTAGAGGCTAGTAAAATATCTGCACATTGAGGGGAAAGGTATACCCCTCAATGGTTCAAGAGTTCTATATGGGGATGTGCTGTATGCCTCAAGACGCATCCTCTCACACCATGACTGTACGCGGTATTCCGTTTGAGATTTCACCGGATGTCATCGCCGAGCTCCTCGAGATTTGTTGAGGAGTTGAGAAATCGACTACGGCTGATTCTCTAGCCTTGGTTCATACATCTACATTTGCACACGGCACACTCGATGCAGATGTAGGACTTGTTCATCATCTACTGGCCCATTTGAGCCATCATCATCCAGAGATGTATACTAGTCAAGCCTGAGGGTACTGGCTATGAGGCTGGGGATGATGACCAAGACAAGAATTTCTACATCCTCATTGAGAGAGACCGCACGCAGATCGAGATGAAGAATGCCTTCAACCAAATCCATCTGCTACCTTTCTTCCACATGTTGCAACTTGTTGTTGCAACAAACCTAGATCCTGTGGCACATAAGACCACATTTAGTCAGATTCGGGCACACTTTTTTATATGAGTGGCATGTGGAGATCCCATCAATTTTTCACTGCATCTTTGAGAAGATCTATTACGAGGCGAGCATCATCTCCATGGAAAACCTCCCAGACAGTGTCATCATCAGTCGGCTATTACTTACTCGGAGAGTGTCAACCCAGCCAGAGGAGCGTGTCAAAGATCATATAAGCCCCCTCGACATGAGCACACATTGACATAGTATTGGACAGGCGAGGGGGTGTCCTCGATGTCAGCCACCCCTGTAGAGGATCTAGTTCCTCCGATGTAGCCCGAGCCCAGTGTGGGGAGTAGTAGTCAGTAGCCGATGAGTACTTCTGTGGGAGATGAGTGGCCTGCTTGGGTTGATGCGGTGATCTCACAGCTGACTGCGCATATGGATTGACAGATCGTGGCTGTAGAGGAGTCTGTCACCGAGATAGCCCATCGTGTAGGTATCCTCAATGAGAAAGTTGATAGCTTAACTAAGGAGATACGAAGTACGAATTTCATGAACAACGCGTTCGCCTGAGTATTGTTTACGAAATTCTATCATAATTTGTATTTTGCTTTTAATATATGCAAGGAACAATATTATTTAATATATCTATTTTTTTTAATTTTAATTCTCAATCTTCTTTAATGTTAGATTTTCCAACTTTAAAACTAAATCAATGCACTTCAAATATATATAAACATAAATACATATTTATATATGTATATATAAACATAAATATATATTTATATTTATATATATAATTATATTTTACAAATTGTGTATATATAAATATATACAAGTCAATTTTTTACACTTGTTCACAAATTATGCACTATAAAAACTACATAATTTTTAAATTAGAGTCATATTTAATTTAAATTTACAATTAACATTCGAACATTAATTTCTAACGTTTGAACATTGGCGCCAAAGCATTTCACATTCGTACCTAAGTAGCCACAATGTCCAAACGTATATGTGACATTCAAATGTAAATTTTCCATACGTTTGAAGGAAAAAAAATCTCATCTGTCTTTAGTGACGGTTTCCAAAAACTGTCACAGAAAATGCGTTTTAGTGACAGTTTGGGAACTGTCACAATTTTTCAATCGTTACTAAAAAGCAATTATGTTGTAGTGTGATATGATCACTAGGCATGACCATGATCTCCATATAATATATATTAATAAAGAATGAGTAGATGGTCATTAGATCACTTTGATCTTATGTACTAACTAAGTCTCTATCATCTACATATGTTTGTTAATGCTTGGCATCGCACTTTGTGTGTACCTATGTACTAGCTAGTTTGGTTTGGTATTTAATTTCAAAATGCATGCATGCATGCAAGTGTGTTTCTATGTTTATCATCATCTATATTCAGCGCATGTATATTAACGTCGTTTGTGCTTAATTGGTTTCTCATATGTAAGTATGTACCGTACGTATGTACGTCTGCTGATATCATGTTACCATCTATCTTATTATTATTATTATTATTGAGTGGGAGTCTCATAATTAATTATATGGTCAAAAAGATCATAAGAAAAATAAATAAATAAAGCTTACCAAATTGGAGGATGATCAACCATTCGATTGATCTCCACAGGAAGAAATTATGTGCACAAGGGGAGACCAACTCGTGAAAGAAAATATGCAAAAGAGGGAAGAGAATTGAATGTGAGGTGCAATGTGTACTTGTTGGATTGTATGTGGAGCTTGATTTGTGAGCAGGAAAATCGTAGAACAGAGAGTTCACTTGATTGTCGCTCGATCTTGGCACGAGCTGCGAAGCTCAAGGTCAACTCGTGAATTCACTAGAGGTTGGCTCGACAGTGGGCTTGAGCGAAGCTCAACCCGTTAGTTCACTTGAGGCTCGCTCAACAGTAGGCTCGAGCGAAGCACAAACCCTAATGTTTGGTCAAGTGTCGCTTGATATATATACTGCTCAAGCCTGTTGATTGGTTGTTCGCTCGAGAAGCGCTCGACATGCCGCTCGAGCGAATGATCTAGTTTTGCCTATTAGGGCTTCCAACGCTATTTTTTATATATATTTCATATTTTAGCCTTACCATATACAATTTTCAACAGAATTAAGGAGAACAAAGAGAGGCAAAGTGTGAGAGCATATTGAGGGAGGGAGAGAGAGAGAGAGAGAGTTGAGATTGTGTAAGTAGAGATGTGCTCTTGTAACTCACTGAGTGACTGTAATCTCCATTGGAATAAAATCCCTTGCAGCTCTGTTGACGTAGGCACATTATCAAACCACATTATATTCTGTGTGTGTCGTGAGTGATTGCTTGATTCCTGTGTTTTCGTAGTTATTTGACTGTTTGTCTCATCATCATTGTGTGTGGGTGTGGTGACACTGAATTTTTATACCACTACAACTGGTATCAAAGCTCTAGGTTGGAGTTTGGGGCTAAACGATGTCTTGAGACGACGTGAAGATTGGGATCAAGAAGCTCGATGGCATAGACTTTGATTTTTGGAGGATGCAGAACGAGGATTACTTCTACGAGATGAGGCTCCACCTTCCTTTATTGGGACTGAAGCTAGAAAGCATGGATGATGGTGAGTAAAACTTGTTGGATCGACATGTTCTAGGAGTTATTCTACTGTCGTTGTCTAGATTAGTTGCGCACAACATTATCAAGGAGAGAACCACGACGGATCTCATGGCTGCTTTGTCTACTATGTATGAAAATCCATTCGCAAATAACAAGGTGTATTTGATGACAAAGTTGTTCAATTTGAAGATGTCAGAAGGTACATCTGTTACTCAAAGCCTGAATGAATTCAACACTATCACCAATCAATTATCGTTGGTCAAGATTGATTTTGATCAAACACTCCATTCATATACTTAGCGAGAGAGATGGCGATGAGACAAAATTGTGAGAGGGAGAGAAGGATCAAAGGAAAGAAGAGAGAATCGGGAAAGAGAATCAAGAAATGGAATAAAATATTGCCCACGAGGAGAGAGCTAGTGAGAAAACAAGAAGGAAATAAATATGGGAGGTTGCAGAGAAAACAATGAGAGAAAGTATGGAGGAGAGTTGGAGACTTCAAAAGGAGGGAAAGAAATGGGGAAATTTTTTGAGATAATGTGCACCATATTGCTGCTTATTCTTACTTATTTATATCTTTTTAAGTTTTTTGTAAGGCTAGAATTTTTAGTTTTTACTCTGGGCCAGGTTGTAACATTTCTCCTCTCTCCCTTCTCCTTGTATGGCTACTGACGTTTTGTTGCTCAACATCCTTTATGAACGTTGAGATGGTGGTTGTCTCGTGGGTTAATTGCTTATATTCTCCATGGTTGTTACCCTACCTCCATGTCCATGGAAAAGGAGGTTTCCACGTGGACTTGGAGTTACCATACCTGAGTGCCTCATCTAAAGTTGTAGCTGTCTTGTACGAGCAAATGTGGAATCAATTGCTAGCTGTTTGTTATCACGACTTTTTCTGAAAATTTTCTCTCTCACCACTTTTAATGAGTCCATTAACTAATTGTGAATGTTATGATCATGTTTCAAGATCTTGGAAATATACGATTGAGAGAACACAATGTGTGATTTTTCTTTGATAATTAAGAACATGACCAATCTATTCTTTCCCCATTCTAGGGCATTTAACTTGGTTTTTCTTTCTTGTTAGCAGATATAGTGCCTTCTTCCCTAGATTTTGGTGGTTTTAATGTTACATATTAAAGTACTTTTTTATCTCAAATAAGCTAAAAGTACGTGTATCATTTTTTATACTTTTCCTCAAATATGCTTTTTTTAGATAACGCGAAATGTATTTCTAATTTTAATAAGATTTTCAAATGGTGAAAATACTCATACAACTTTAAGATAATTACATGTTTATTATTTGATCTTATTAGATGCATGACACTACAACTTTCAAATGACCCTTTATATCATTTGTACCTCAAAAAGTACTTTCCTTTTTTATTTCCAAATAAATATAACATGTTTAAAAATGCTTTAAACATATAATTACTAGGAACGTCGTGTTTCACATGGCTTGGGCCGGGTTCTAGCAACTCGGGCTGAGGTCCAGTAACTTGCAACACAACAACAAAGAGAGGGCTCAGTGGGGGTTAGGAGAGGCTTCGATTCCTAGGTCACTCATCTTTCTAGGAGAATCAGAATTTCCAGAGAGAGTTCTTCGTACCTGGAGCATGAATTTCATACGAGGTTTTGAGAGACATCCAGTAATATGTGTCAAGGGTCTGTGTCACCCCACAATTGCCCTCAGTTAGGCCTTTTAATGCTGCAGGGCGTATCAGGTGGCGCCATTAATGCGGTGTGGCTCCCTCAGTGTGCTCTCAACTTTGGGTGATCGTCACTGTCACTTCTCGTTCCCATAGTTAGGGAATGGAGGGTTGCCTATGCTTCGCGTTTGCTTGTTGGTGTATTATATTTTAATGCTAGGGGTCACAGGTGGGCGTCAGGGTCGGCACATCCCTTTGTCCACCTTCGTTTAATTTCCCCCACAATGTATAATTTTTCAGCTAACACAATTTGTGGGTTGAGCTCTTTCGGTGGTTCTTAGGCCGTGGGAGGTTGAGGTCTAGGTCAAAACAGGCTTTAATGTCTTGTCCAGACCCAACCCAGTGGGCCGAGAAAGGAATATCCCTTCTAGTAACCCCACTAATTCCTATCGAGCGAGTTCGGTCGGAATTTCCTTATTTTCAGGGACGTTTTGGCAGTATGTCTTTGACAAATTAATGTGCACTTGAATGCACCCATATGGCTTCTCTATGGCTGATGGTTTCCCTCTTCGTGTCGCTTCATTCAGCGTATATTGTGGGATTTGCACCTAGCCACTCTCCCTCTCGCAAGCATGTCTGTTCATTGTCTAGGGGATTTCGATCGAAGCAGGCATCAATTTAAGCTTAGCCCTCTTCCCATTTTTAGTCCATTTGCTTTTACTCTCTTTCAGAGCCTTCAAATCTATCTCCTTGCTCTCCTACTTTTTTGTCTTTTGCTTTCTTGCTTCCTTCTCCTCTCTTGTTGCTTCATAGCCCGTTTCTGTTACTTCCTTCCATGGCACCCAAGAACACTTCCCGTGCTGCTCGCTCGTCCGAATTCTCCAAGACTCTTAGGGGGATGGACTTTCCACAAGTTCTCACCAAATACCAACATTTTGACGTGTTCAATTGGATGTCAGAGGTTACTTCAACGTTTCTGACGTCACTAAAAGCCTTTTTTGGAGTCCTCGAATCCATCATTTTCGAGGTCCCTAAGGATCGTGAAGGAGTCGTGGGCTCTGAGGGTTACACCTAGAAGGTGGTGTTATACCCTGATATGTTTACCAGAGTATTGCAGCTCCTCTTTTGCCGAGCAATTCATGACGTGCTGGACTTCCTCCATCTGGCTCCTTCACAGCTCCACCCCAACTCATGGAGGATTCTAGTGTATTGCTACATTGTCTAGCTCTGAGAGCTGGAGGAAGTTGACCCAAAGCACCCGAACCTTATTGCTAGGGACTTCCTTCTAACCCACAACCTGTTGATGCAGAAAGGGAATACTTGTAGTTTTAAGTCCTGCCAAGGGCAGATGGTGGTCCTCTTAGAGCAACGGTACAACCAGATTAGAGACTTGACTCGACAGTTCTTCTTTTTGTCCAGCAAGGGGTGGGAGTTCCTAGTCGAATAAACTACTCGGTGGGAGTACCCAGTACATTCTATATGGGGTGTCGTTCTGAAGGACTAAGAGATCTGCCTGAAACTAAACCCGAAGGAGATGAGCCGGTTAGAGAGTGTCCAAGCCAGGTGAAGGTGAACCAGGTCGACATTTACTCTAAGGCCCTATTGGAGGAAGCCAGTATAGGTCAATACTTGGTCATCGTTGCATCCTATGCGATCCACTGCCTATCAGGATCGCAAGCGACCCCCAAGTCCACCATTGGAAGGGAAATGGAAGAAGCCTTTGGCCGAGGAGCTTGGGGATAACAACCCTGACTCTGCTCCGCCACCCCCTATTGGGCAATCTTGTAGCGTCCTTGACCCCCACTTGTGATTTGGTGGAAGTCGTGATACCGGGATGATGACTGCAATGATCACTAACCCCCACGATAAGTGCTCCGAGTGTGTGTAACATGCAATAAGTATACAATTATAATAATCACAACAGAGAAATGAAAGAGGCATACATACTAAGTACCAGAAAAATTAAAAAGAGTACAACAACAAATGTCCTCCAAGAGGATTATACAGTCATCTGACAAGAAAAATAAATAAAAGAAGAAAAACATAACATAGGGGAAACAAATCCCATATCACCAAAGCAACATAACAATAGTAAGTCATGCCTCCGGTGGAGCCGGTCCCTCAAGCTCATACTTAGTCTCTGTGTCAAAGTCTATAGTTCCATAAGACGGAACCGTAGGTGAAAACACCACAGTGAGATTATGAAATCTCAGTAAGTAACCAACCAAACAACATTCAAGAGATTAAAACATATTAATACAATCAATATTTCCACATCCATACAGTAAAATATAGATGAACAAATCCACGCCTTTTTCCAAAAAGACACATTTAATTACTCATGCCAAAAAAACCTCATTGGCCCATATTTAACCATTTATTTTATTAAGCATGCGCCATGGTCTCTCTTATGGACCATCTGCACAACCTGACTCTCTTTGTCATACCACGGGTAATATCCGTACATGTGACTTCGTAATGAGCGATACCCAGCTTAGCGCCTGGCGCGTGCATGACCAAGCATCTTCTAGTCCTGCCAGCTTGGGCCACGGAGTTGGCATGAGACCATGTCGTCCAATCCCATTGTCGCTTGGCAACAACTCAGGATACGTCACATTTGTTTATTACTATCCCAAGTGACCAAAGAAGCTCCACAGAGATAATGCCCCATCTCAGCTCGGGGTCGTAATGTAACACCCCGTATTTTAGTATATTTTTAATGAATGATTATTTTAATTAATTTAAAAATTGGTTCTCTTGTTTTAAAATTATGGAAGTTTTATTTTATTATTTTATAATATTTTAAGTTGTGAAAATTATTTTAATGTGCTTTCTTGTTATTATTTATTGTTGTGCATTTAAAGTGATATTAATTTTAATTAGTTCATTTTTGGGTTTCAAAATTATTATTGTTTTGATTAAGTCTTTAACTGCGTTTGAATTATTTTATTTAGTTTATTGTTTTAAAATTTTTTTCGTTGGATCATTTTTGGGACCCCAGTTATGAGGATTAGACCTCATTTCTTTCTCTCTATTTTCTTTTCCTATTTCCTTTTTCTTTTCTTTCTTTTCTTTCTTTTCTTTCGGCTTATTTCCGCTCGACCTTTCTCTCTCCCGTTTCTCTTTCTCTCTCCCCGTGCATTCGGCCTCATCCTCCCAGCTGCCACCACCCGCCGCCGTGTACCTCACCGCCCGGCCCTTTCAACTCCCCACCGACCGGCAACCCTACCCCTCCGATCTCAGGCCGGCTAACGCCGCCATTTGCCCGCACGCACCATCTGAAGTAGCGGCATTTCTTGCGTCGCTGCGCCTCCGTCCGGCCACCATTTCTTCACCACATATTCCTCTACCTCCTAGCAACCCATTAGACCCAATCCCGGTCCCGATCCGTCACTGGTGAAGCTACATTAACCATATTTCTGATTCACACTTTTTGGCCTTAAACCGCCCCATTCCGCAGCCACCAACGGCCAAAGGCCACCACCATTAGCTTCACCGACCTTCCTAGGCCCTACCCTATCAATTTCGGGTCTTGGTTTGACCTCGTTCAAAAGTGAAATTTTGAGACCCACGGCCAGTGTATTTTTACACTGTTCGGTTGCTGTTTTGGAGCTTCTAGTTCATCTGGGATCCTCCAAAAATTATATTATAGCGCTGTAAGTATTTTTCCAAACATCTTTTGAGATTTAAATATATTTTTGCACTAACTGATTTTACTGTGTTCTGGTTGGTTATTCCGGACTGAGTCCGAGGAGTTCGAGGGTGGATGGATTTGAGGACAGAGTATTTGTGTGTTAGTTATATTGTGATTTGGTTGGTTGTTGGATATTGAGGTTATGTCTGGTTCATTGCATATTGCACGCATGCTCATATTTGTAAATTAAAAACTGAGTTTTCGTGTAATTGCATTCATAAGCATGTGGATATTTGAAAACTGGGTTTTCATGTGTGGAATGGATTTTGGGTGCGTGTGTATCACGACCCCAAGCTGAGATGGGGCATTATCTCGGTGGAGCTCCTCTGGTCACTCGGGAGCGGAATATACTAAGTGACGTCCCCTGGGTTGTCGCTGGGCGACAATAGGATCGGACGAATTACGTGCTGACTCCGTGGCCCTTCTGCTGGCGGGGGCTAGAGGATGCCTGGCCATGAACGCACTGGGTATGGAACTAGGCATCACTCGTTATGCAACCAGGACGTGAAGATAGTCCATAGGGGAGACCATGGTGCATATGGATTAATGGAAAAACAGAAATGGTTGTTTTCTGGGAAAATAGCGTGAGTTGGATATGGATTTCGTGTGAGTCATTTTCTGAAAAAATGATGGATATTTGTTTTGGGCCATTTTCTGGAAAAATGGTGGAAATGTTTATTGGAAATGTTTTTGGGGCAAAATGGGATTTTGGCGTGTGTTGGAAAAATATCAATTTTCAGGAAAAATGATATTTTTGGACTTCATGCATATTGCATCATATGCATGCATGGTTGGTTGCATTAAATGTGTTTTTATCTCAGGATTGGTTGGGTTATAACTTACCTGTGGTACCATTTAATGGTAGTGCAGATTTTATGGATGATGATGCAGATGCCAAACCTGAGGATTTGGCTCCTCTGGAGGAGTGATCTGGGCTCGTGTTATGTTTATTTTCAGCCTTGTATTATTTTGTGGGACATTTGATTTATGTTTTTAAAACGCTTTGTATTTGGATATTTGTATTAAACTAAAATTCTGGTACTAGTTGACTTATTTATTTCACTGCGTATTTTTTTTGTGCATTGTTTATTTGCACACATTTAACACTTGTCGTTGGGATGCGTGACTGTGTTGTCATCATCCTGACATCATGCATGATTTTCAAGGCTTTTTGTACGTGGGAGTCGGGGCGTCACACGTGATACTCACACACCCAGACATTAAAACTAGCACATATAGACCCAAAATCCCATTCATACAGCATGGCATTACACAACACATTTATATAAACAGTTTGAATACTAATAACAGATGCATGATAAATAGTATATTGGATGACATGGAAGATCACTGAACACACATATACATAAATCACAACAATCTCAATCATCCAGTTTCACAACATAATCACAACTACATGTGTTTTCCCATCCTCCATTTTTGGCCCATGGCCCAAACAAACCTTAACTAAAGTTTAATTTTCCCAACACTTTATTGGGCCCAAGGTCCAGTTCAACCAACAGACTGCAGAAAAGCGTTAGTGTAAAAATATTACTTTAATCTCAAAGCGATCGCATCAGAAGATTACTTACAATGCGGTCAGGCAAATTTTCAGAAGATCATGCGTAAGGTCAATGGTTCTTGTGTAACTTCAAGGGTTCGCATCACGAGGTTCCACCAAAAGTGGTGGAATAGTGGCAGATAGTGGCTGTACGAGGGCAGAGTAGCGGCCAAAGGTGGGTTTCTGCGAAGTGGTTGGGGGAGAGGGTTTGCTATGGCTCAGCACGGCAGAACATAGTGATGATTGGGAGGAAATTTCTCTAAAGCCACGGGAAGGGGATTTGGGGTTGAGGAACATGATGAAATCGTGATTGAGAGGAGGGGATGTCATTTTTTGTGTGATTTCGGAGTGGAGAAGCTTGAACTATTTATAGCCCGAGTTGAGGGGCTCGGTCATCACAGCACTAGCTGTGATTGGTGGACTTAGGCGGTGTGAGATCTCCACTAGTCCACTGCGTGGCACTCTGAAGCAGCCACGTGTAGCGGCAAGCTGCCATGGAAGAGAGAAAGGCTCAATTGCAGGGGAGAAAGTGGGAGACAAAAATGCGTGGCTCACGAGCAGGGGGGAAAAGGAACGGTCGTGCAGGCCGGAGTGGAGAGGTGTCGCTGCGTTGGACGCGTGGCGCGGCGGCGAGGAGACAACACAAAGTGAAAATGGAGATGCCAAGAGACACGGGGAAAACCATGGAGGCTCGGAGTGAGGAGAAGGAAATGTGGTGGTAGACAAGGAGGAAAAAGAAGCTCTGCGTGGCAATGGTTTGATTGGAGGAGGTGGGCAGCACACGGTTTAGCAACAAGAAGAAGAAAAGAAAGAAAGAAAGAAGAAAAGAGAAAGAAGAAGAATGGAGGTAGCAGCGCAATAGAGAAAGCGATGAACCCCTAAGGGTTTCCTTCTCCTGCGCCTAAAACAGCGTCGTTCCAGCAAGGGGCTAGGCTCCCCTTCACTCACACGGGTTGGGCCCCAACACACACACACACATGGCACAACAGAATTTAAAACACTACAAACCACTGCAAAAAGCCCTACTTAAAAGGAAAAGACTAGAAATGTAATAAAATAGAATGTAATAACTTAAAATATGAGAAAAACAACCATCAATAGTACTATCATAAAATAAATGCTAACAATAATAAAAATTAAATTAAAATAAAAGAGCCAATAATAATAGGTAAATAACTAATTAAAAACACACTAATTAGGGATCTCAAAAATCCTCCATTCCCGTTATTGTTCGACGGTCGAAACCATATTTAACCACTATGGGGCCCACTGCCTCCCTCTAGCCACCTCGTGCTTCCAAGACCAGGTTGCTTTCCACCCCGCCAAGTAAGACTGTCACCGCAGACACATCTTAGGGGGGTCCGTGCAATCCGCCCTATAGTCTCTCAGGCTGTATCCTCCCCTACCCTACCAGGCAACGTGGGGAAGATTGAGACCCTTACTCCTGCTGAGGAAATGCTTGTGTTGCTGTTCTACAGGGCTCTCTTGGATCCCACCGAGGAAGTCCAAGATCATCATTCTGCCGCCAGAAGTTACTATAGAGATGTTTCCCTCCCTAGAGGTTGGTGAGCATGTTGTAGAGGGTGAGGATGTCTTCAATCTTGGTGAGGATAAGGTCTCCATCTTGAGTCCCCCTTTGATTATTCTCCTGAGCATGAAGTCATTGACAGAAGCCCCCTAGAGGCTGTGAGGGTCTCGTGGTCATACTCGAGACTGAGGTCGTGGTGGCATCAGTGAAGGCCAAGAAGTTCACGACAGTCCCACTTTAGACAGAGGCTCCGAGAATGTTAGTGAAGGCCAATGAGGTCTCGACAATCCCGCTTGAGACTGAGGTCGTGGTGAAGGCAGTGGAGGTCTAGGAGGTTTCGGTGTTCCCATCCGAGATTGAGGCCAAAATTGACAGTGGAGGTCAGGGAGGTCTTGAGGTCTCGCCCAAGATTGAGGTAGAGATGGTGATGGTGGAAGTGGAGGCAGTCATGGCTTCTCCAAAGGCCGAGGTCAAAACAAGTCTTAAGGGTGGTGCCAAGGAGAAAGTTGATGAGGCATTGTAGGATAGCGTAGCAGGCAGTGCTGGGATCTCGTCTGGCCTCCTGCCTAAAGGTTGGCTTCCCCTGTCGCTGAGGCTCCCTTTCCTTCCTTACAACTGGGGTGTGCGCGAGGCTGGCAAGGGTGAGGTCCCATGGGCTGAGTTTGGATTCTAGAGAGCCTATACTGAGTCCATCTGAGGAATGGCAAACAAACTTAAGGGCTTCTTCTCTGGGGAAAGTTTCAAAGTACCCTTCTATCTCTTTTCCTTATCATTGACTCGTCTTGTTTCTTTGTCAGGGGTGAGCAGTTGGCGACTCTCATCGTGGACGATTGGGGAGATATAAAGATGAAAATCGAGCACTCCGTTCCCTGTCCAACATAGCCAAGCGGCACGCCAGGCAGATGAGTAAGGAGAAATAGGAGCTGGACGATATCCTCGTCAAGATGGACCTCAGTCATTGGCGAAGGCAGAAGAGGATTGCTCGGCTTCACTGCCAAAAGGCCCGACTTAAGTACGACCTAGTGAAGTAGCTGGAAGAGGCTGGCTAGTATCTCCTCGAGGTAGCACTCTACAAGGAGGTGCGGGATAACTTACAGGAGTCGCTGGACCTTCGGAAGAAGGAGGTGGAGAGGCTGAGGGAGTTAGTGTTCAAGCTCTAGGAGGAGAATTCTAAGCTAGCGAAGCAACATGACTCAAACTCTCGATCGTACAAGTGGTTGTAATGGTACATAAAAGGGTGATAAGGCCTAGTATCATCTACCTCGGCAAGTTTTCAAGAAAATCGTCTTCTAAATAACATGATGTAAGGATTCCTAAAAACATCAAGACTGAAAGTGTGGAAAAACCGAGGGATAGGGCATTGCATATTATAAAGAACATAAACGACTTTTTCTTTGAGAAAATTGGAAAGCCAGTAGTTTGGTCATTACCACCTTGAATGGTAAAGTCCGCTGCAAATATAATGGTAATGACGAAAGCTGCCACCACATTGCATGACGTTGATGTGTCCTTCATCCATTTCTCTCTCCTTTCTATCAGGTTCTCGTGGTTCTTCGTCAATAATTGTCGGGGAGTTAAACCATCCTTGTTGGTACTTCCCTTAGCCTTGAGATGGACCATTTTCTCTACCTCCTACATTTGTTAGAAAGAAAATGTAAGATCAAGAATGCTATAAAAACCATTTCTGAGAACTCAAAATTTGTTTGCTTTTATTTATTTAATAGTATTATTTTTGTTTTATTTTATTTTATTTTATTTCTTTGTATTTTACTTCTATTATATTTCTTTGTTTTGGGCCTTTTGGTGCAGTGGGTTAGGAAATGGGGTTTGATTACGCCCAAAACATAACGCGGAAATTGTAGTATAGTTTTGGGGTGTCGATTCCACAGGGAGACAGATTAAAGAAAATACAACAGATAATACAAATAAATTAAAGGAAAATATTAAATGATCAATAAAAGGAAATTGATTAATATGATTCAGCAAGTAAATTAACAATGATAAAAATTAAGATTACTGAAATTGTAAACAGTAAAGTATCAGGAATCCCTTGCACAAATTTGGATATTTCTAATTATTCTTAATTCAATAAATTACACAATTAGAGATTTATTCAAATTCTCCAATTGGAAGATATAGAATTAAAAATCATTTTAATCAAAAAAATTAATTCTTTAATAAATCATTCACTACTTTTAAAAACTCTGTGATTTATCATCTTCGTTGACAAAACCCAGCGACGACAATATACCCAGTAGGCAATATTGCAGCAAAGAATTGAATCAATAAAGACAATAAATTAATCCAAACATAATTAAGGATTTTAACCATTCTATAGAAAAAGCATGACTGAATCTATGAATGGATTCAATTCCTAAATTATTTGGAGATAAGAAAATAACACAAATAATTAGTGAATGATAAATAAGAATTTACATTAATAGAGAACAATCACATGAATCAAAAATAAATTAAAAACACCCTCAAATGTGCAAGTTCATCCTTAGCTTTACTTAAGGACTTAGCTGTCCATTTCAAGAATTACAACAATTCTTAAAATAAACACTAAGATTATGTTTGGGGGATGAGATGAGAATTTTGTGTTTTGTTTTAAAGTTTAAAATATTATTTTTTAGTTTTGAGATTTGAAAAAGTTAAATTGGGATTTGAAAAAGTTATATTGGGATTTGAAAAAGTTGAATTATTTATTATATTTTATATAGAGATTTGAAAAAGTGTAAAAATGAGATGAGATGAAGATGAAAATTTTGAGTAAAACTTGTTTTCCAAACCTATCCTAAGTCTAAAAATAAACACTAAGTCTGAAAATTCTCTCAACTTAATTCTCCAATTCTCTTTCAAAAATCTGATGATTTCCTTCGTTCACTTCAAGCCTTTTTATAGGCTTCAGAAACCAACAAGGAATAATTACTTAGCTGTAGATGTTTCCCACTCCGTGCGTTTCTCTTCTTTCTTTTTCACTGCATTCGGTCTTGTTTCTTTCTTCTTTTTTTTTCTTGCTTGCGCCGAAACCACATGCAGTGCTTATTATTATTATTTTTCTTCTTCTTTTCGAAACCGACTGCACCGAACATCACTTTCTTTTTTTCTTTGCACTGAGACCGACCGAACATCATATGCACTGCTTGTTTTTATATATATTTTTTTTCTTTTCTTTTCTTTCTGCTGCACCGAACCACATGCATGCACCGAATGGTTCTGCTTTCATCTTCTCTTTCTTTCGGTTTCTTTTTCTTTCTTTCTTTTATTTTTCTGTTTTCCTTTCGGCATGTGCATTGTTTGTTCTTTGTTCCCCACCGAACTCCAGCCGACTGTACTGCACCGAGTCATCTACATTTTCTTTCTTTCTTTTTTCTTTTCTTTGCAGCTGAATTCCAGTGGAGCCCAACCGTGTGAGTAGAGACCACTTTAACCTGAGAGATGGAGGAGGAATGACGTGGCTTGTGGTATCAACCTCCTCTGTTTTCTCTTCAGAAAACAGAATATGCATGCTTTCGGTTTTTACGTGAAGGTGCTGTCGGGCTGTGCATGGGACCTTCAGACGATGACTCACGGTGTATTTCACGTGGAGGAGACGTCGTGCAGTGGAGGAGATTGGGCACGACTGGGCTGAGGTGGTCCGAACGTATGCATGGAGATGATGCGTTGCCGGGGCTGCGCAAGAGACGGTTGCTGCCGTTGGTGGAGATGGTTGTGCTGCTGGTGGTGGAGAGGAGGTTATTTTGGTGGTGGAGACGCGGAGGGCTGCGGTTGCGCAAGCTCGGAATGCATGCATGGAGATTGCATGCGTTCGGTCGAGAGGTTGAAGACGAAGCCAAACGACATGCAGCTTATTCCAGACGACAGGTCGTTTGGCTTGGACGGCTGAATCAAAGCTTGTAGAAAATGACATGTCGTTTAGCTTGCAGGCTAAACGTCGTTTAGCTTGCAGGCTAAACGTCGTTTAGCCTGCGCAGTAAATAATAAAATAAAATAAAATAAAATAAACTAAAACAAATAGAATAATAAAATAAAATAAAATAAAATTAGAAAAATAAAATAATTAATTAATTAAAAATCAAGAAAACTAAACTAAAATAAAAAAAGAAAAAGAAAAATGTGTTGTGCATGTGAGACAATAAAATCAAATTAAATCATAAGTTATAAAAATAAGCATAAACTTTGCTTTTAATCAATTTAAATCACAACTTGGATTTATTTCCTCTTGATCATTTTTCTATCTAAAATCAATGATAATATGATAAAACAATTAAAAATACATTGATTTTAACTATATAAATTATGCAATAATGCAGCTCAATCAAGGTTTGAGTGTTGTGTTGTGAGCTTTTGGGCTGAGTAAGGGGGTGGAAATCATGCCCAGCCTGTGTGCTTGAGCAAGCCCAGCCCCTCCAGCTGAAATGGTGTCGTTTTCGCTAGCTGAAGGGTGAAATTGGTTCGGGCCCAGCGCCGCATCGATTTCTTTTTTTTTTAATCTTTTCTTCTTCTTTTTTCCTCCTCCATGGCAAGAGCTGCATCGCCACCCCTCTCAGCCATCCGCACCGTGCCATGCATCCATCGCAGCAAACCCTTTCACCACCGCCCAGCTCGCCCAACCCTTGAGCCCTGCGACCTGTTCTTCTTCTCCCCCTCCTCCCTGTAACCCGTGATAGTTTCAACCATGGAATGGTTGGAGGCCACTAGTCGCACGCCACACGTGGGTCATCTTTTTCCTACGAAACAACCCAACCCGTGAGCTAAGGCCCACGTTTGGCCACTACCCAGCCGTGCTCCACCACCCTCCACCGTGAGAATCTCTTCCTCCACCCACTTGCACCCCAGATCTGACATCCCCTTTGAGAGAAATCCCACTGGTAGCCCTCTGTCCCGCCAAAGCCACCTCTGCCACCCTACTCTGTCGTTGCCCCGCAGCCACTCTGCCACTCTTTGCGCCACCTCAGTAAGCCTTCCGCCATAAATCCTCCATTCCCGTTATTGTAAGTCCATGTAGCAACGCATGCACTTGTTCAATCGCGGGACTCCGTAGACCGATGCACACTCAATCTTCCATATTTTCCTATCCACATCATAAGTAACTCTCCAGCACGACCCTTGAGTTTAAGATTTGAATTTATCACCAACATTGTGTGCAGTTTGGTTGTGTTAAGAAGGGCATTGGGCTCGGCGAAGTGTTTGGTTGATAATCCTAATTGTTGTTGGAAATTGGGTCATGGCCAGGATGGAGGATGAGATTACGTGTGTAGTTGGGTTTGTGAAACTGTAAATATTGTGACTGTTGTGATGTTGTATATTGTCTGATGTGTGTTATGCCATGTTATCCAATATACTGCCAATCATGCATCTGCATTTTTTTTTTACCGTAGTTACTATTTGTTCTGATTGTTAATTGTGTTGTGTTATGCCATGTTGTGTGAATTGAAAATTGGGTTTTCGTGTATTGGTGAAATCATGGGGGTGCGTGCATATCATGACCCTTAGCCGAGATGGGGCATTATCTCAGTGGAGCTCTTCTAGTCACTCAAGAGAGTAATAAAATGAGTGAAATGGGCTAGGACAAGATGGTAATACTCTCGTGCCGACTTTGTGGCCCCTCTACTGGTGGGGCTAGAGGCTGCCTGGTCATGTTACGCGCCAGGCACGGAGCTGGACAACGCTCGTAATGAAGTCACATGCATGGTCGTTACCCGTGGTGTGACAAATGGAGCTAGGGTGTTGTAATGCCCCAATGGAAGGCCCAAACCACATGGCCTATACTCCAAAAGGACTAGTCAATGATATAATTGGAGCCCCATTGGAACCTTATAAAGAGCAAGAACTTCTCCTTCCCAAGCAATGTGGGATCCCATACACCACCTACCCTTATCCTTATCATATGGGGTATCACAATCTACCCCCCTTAAATTCCCGACGTCCTCGTCGGGCTTGTCCGTTGTAGGTGGCATG
Organism: Cyclocarya paliurus; assembly: GCA_029856935.1. Classification (NCBI taxonomy): domain Eukaryota; kingdom Viridiplantae; phylum Streptophyta; class Magnoliopsida; order Fagales; family Juglandaceae; genus Cyclocarya; species Cyclocarya paliurus. The sequence goes on from CM056958.1 coordinate 22,401,808, forward strand.
GCTCAAGTCCCACATTTCTGGTTGGGATAGGCTCTGATACTATTTGTAACGCCCCAATGGAAGGCCCAAACCACATAGTCTATACTCCAAAAGGACTAGTCAATAATAGAATTGGAGCCCCATTGGAACTTTATAAAGAGCAATAACTTCTCCTTCCTAAGTAATGTGAGATCCCATACACCACCTACCCTTATCTTTATCATATGGGATATCATAGGTGTGCACATGGTCTATAAGGGAGACCATGGTGCATGTGTAATAACCCGACCCTAAGTTTAGGCTATAAGATAAATTTTATGTATTTTTTTCATATAACTATAAATATTATTATTATTATTATTATTTTATCAAATTTTGCAGTTATTAGTTTTAATAATAATAATTATTAGTATTATTATTAGATTTTTACATTGTTATTATTATCAATTTTATTATTAGTATTTTACCATGATCGAATTTTTTTGCTTTAGCCATAAGAGATCTTATTTTTAATAAATGAATTTAGGATTTATTTAATAAAATTTTGTATGATAAAAATGTCTTCCAAAATATTAATAGAATAAACTGAATAAATTTATGTCATAAAAAAAATCAATTTTATTCTAGAAGGTCTGAAACTAAAATAACTGCTCCTTCTAATCCTGGCCTGCTTGCTTGTATTCATCATCCTCACCTGGGTGGTTAAAAACATAAAAACAAACTAAAATGAGTCGAATACTCAGTAAGAAATCCATCACAACGTTAACATACTAAATATAAGGTTTTCATAAAAGTTTTCATACTGAGAGCTTAAAATTCATGACTGTTCATACTAATGTTTATGCTATGCATGACTGATTTATCTGAATTAACTGACTGATCTATTTTAACTGACTGAACTGACTGTTCAGACTGGCCAACACACTTAACCTTGTGTGCAAGGTTGTGCACCAGCCCCACGTCCCGCTGAGCAAGGGGAGCCGCTGATAGTATTTTGACATACTATGGTGGACCACACTTGAGTCTATGACTTGCACATCCACCCTAATCTGAACTGCATTGGTACCATGCATCTGAATGACCATCTGATTAACTGATCTGATCTTATCTTGTACTTGAACTTAAGATAGCTTATGTGTCTTATGCCCAAGAGATGCATGACATAATACATACATAATTGTAACTTCTGAATCTGAACATGATGCGGAATGACACGATCGTGTACTATGTTGGATGACATGTTTACATATGACATGAGTAATACATAAATAAAGGTTGTCAATGAACTGGCTTGAATAATACTTAAATATAAGCTGAACTGTGATGATCCTAATTTTGTGATCAAATAACTTATCTTACTGCGCTTCTTCTTGACTCTTACTTCGTAGCTCGTCACCTATACACGATATTAAATATCACTAAATCTGTCTAGGAATAACGTGTACTAATAACCTACTTAATTAAATTCACACTGTAGAATGTTATGAATAAAATATTCTGTTTAATATAAAATCAATGAATGTTTATATCTTAAATTATTTAAAATACTAATAGCATATTCTTACTTAATTAAATTCATAATATAGAAGATAGTCAAATAAATCTTTGTTTAACACTATAATCAATAAATCTTGATATTTTAATTTACTTAAATACTAATAACATATTATACCTTAGTAGAAATACTTGGGCTATTTTAAATAAGTCATAAACACTCCAATTCTTGAAATAGGTTTACTTTCCCATGATTAACATAATTGTTTAATTTAACAAGAAATCTAATAAATACTAATATAATTTTAATGCTCTTAACATATTTCTTTATTTTAAATTTACAACTTCAATAGCATAAATATATCAAAATCTATTATAACACATTAGGGGTTCATTTCATACCATAGATTTAGTATTTAAAATAAACGATTAAACACTTGCTATTTACTATTGAAATTTAATTGTAAAATTAAAAACAAATAATATAGTTTAAAATTCCTTAATTGTTCTATTTAAAATATAACATAAGAAATCTTAAAACAAATCTAGTTAATTAGTCAATTGGATTATTAATTAACATAATCGGTTCAATAGTATAAAAATATACTTTAAAATACATTTCAAATTCTTTTAAACACTTCTTTATAAAAAAATGAACCTTGACTAATATATTTATTTAAGTAAACACTTACCTTTAAAATATTAAGCCGAACTCAACTTCAAATAAAATGATGTAAGAATATCCATAACTAACATATACTTAAGTATAAATTTATAAATGTAATTTAAAATAGTCCTCCAATATACTAGATTAAAAAAACGGGCATATATTTCCAAAAGGCAAAAACTGAAATGATCTACACATGCTTTCTGGAAAGGCTAACTAGTAAAAAGTAAAAAGTTGATAGGATAAAATTGTAATGTCACTTAAAATTCTACCCTAGCAGTACACGAGAAAGAACTCAAAGCATTACTTTCTTCTCTTACAGCCAACATTCCGTTGAGAGGAAAAGAGTAGTGCAACGGAGGATTACCATGCAAGAGAAACAAAGGCCAATGGAACGGTGGTTGGGTTGAAAATCACGGTGGTTGCTAGGCGGCTTCCTCTTTGCGTGTGGTGGCGTCGAGAGAAGAGAAATGCTAAATGGTTGCTGCCATGGCTGATGGTGGTGAGTGTTGCAGCAGCAGAGAGTGAGAGAAGCAATGTGCGGCAGATTTGGCTGACGGAGAGTGCTCGAACGGTGGTTTCCGTGACTATCTGGATGGTTTCTAGCGAGATGGCTGGTGGGTGTATTAGTTTACGAGTATGTGTCCTCCTATGGTGGCTTTCAATGTGCAAGTTGGCACGGGGTGGAAGAGATGTGGGTGGTCGTTGGCTTACGGTGGCTATCCAAGACGTCAACGCATTCTGGGTGTATTTCGGCGATGACCAGTGGCAATTTCTGGGCAGTCCGTAGCTGCTTCGGCGTGGTGGGGACTAGTTGGTTGCTCTTGAACGCGACGGTGCTCTGTTTTGATGAAGAGGAAACAGGGGATTTGTGTTGGCTATTTATGGTGGTCTCCATGGTTTTGATTTGTTTGCTTGTGTTTGATGGTGTCTCCACTGTGGTTTATGGCAAAACAAGGGCTGAGACGTGGGGAAGGCTTGTTGTTTTGCTTGCCGAGGAAGAACGTTGGTGCGTGATGATGGAGAGAGTGTTGCCGTGAGGATAATTGCTACGTCTTTTAGGAGGATTTTCTGAAGGAGAGAAAGAGTCTAAAGATAAATACTAGTTTTAATTCGTCGGTTACGGAACTGAGTAACGTCGAGAGGATAAGGAGAACATGGCGCGGAGAGGAGGGAAAACGTGAGCCTTCAGGAGATAGGATAGATTTTGGAGTTGGGAGTTGGTTTCCCTAGGAACTTTATTCAACTAGGAGATATACACAGAAGCTTACGGGTGGAGATAGAAAGAACTACGATTTAAATTCAAAAAAAATAAAATTATTGTGGCTAAAGCAAAAAAATCCGATCATGGTAAAATACTAATAATAAAATTGATAATAATAACAATGTAAAAATCTGATAATAATACTAATAATTATTATTATTAAAACTAATAACTGCAAAAATTTGATAAAATAATAAAAATAATAATATTTATCGTTATAAGAAAAAAATACATAAAATTTATCTTATAGCCTAAACTTAGAGTCGGGTTGTTACAAACTCCTCTCCTAATATAAATTCCATCCTCGAAATTTGCTAATACCTCAAGCAACCTAAACACTTGTCCATCGCATTCTTTTCATGTTTCTATTTTAGATCTTTGACTATTTAGTCGAGCCTAACATTTCAAAATTTTAAACCTCAATTATTCATTTCTAAATTTCACATATTTTCCTAATCCTTTTACACGTACACTTACTATCAATGATCACACGCTTCAAAAGTACAATACAAGCCTAAAATGTATACCTTAACAACAAGACTTATCAAAAACCTATTAATAATATCACCCAAACCATTATCTTTCTCCAAATAATAGTGAGTACTTGTCACCACATAAAATAATAAATAACTCTTCGCATAAAATTCTCCAAAGTTTAGAGTCTATAAAATATCTCAATTCTAAAATTCTCAATTAAATGAAATACCATAATGATCATGTGCCTATGGTTATGGGCTTACATCTCCAATTATAAGTACCTCAATTATAAGCATAGCAACATCAATTAAACTTCCATATCAAACCTCGACTTCTCGTGCTATTCTCTAACAATGCCGACCTAATCATTACAACTTTAATGTGCAAGTCTAAGGCATACGCGTACTTACTCATCTCCTACTCCTAAACCTTAAATTCTAGTACTTCAAAATTGTACTGACTTCACAATTTCTTTCAATAGCTCTAACGCTAAATAATTCCACGATACGACATTTTTCAAAGATCTTTTGTTTACCATTCATGCTAGGCGAGAGAGTCACATTACTTAAATAACCTAATATACTTTCCATCAATAGTCATGAAATACCAATCATCATATGCAAATTTCCACCATAACTCCAAAACCTACTAATTACATTCCCCAATTTCCTTAAATAAGACTCCATCAAATATAATTCAAACTCCATCCATTCTCATGAACCAGATACACTATCAATCTTAAAAGTAAAAGTTTCCCAACTTCACCTTCCTTCAATCAATTATATTGTCATACCCATATATATTGATACATAGCACACAGTACACGTAATATCTATAAAATCCTAAATATCTATACTACAAAAAATTTTTGGTGCGAAGTGTCATATTCTAAGTTAACCAATAACTAATGGTTCGAAAAATTAAAAACAATAATAATAGCAATAACTATGAGAATAGTAACAACATCATATAGTGCTAACTACTGAAAACTAATAATAAGCGACTTATCTAAATTTGAAATATTCCAATAACTCTCGAGAAGGCCAGGAGCATCCCTAGGTGATCGTATCCTAGAATTAAAAAAAAATACTTTTGTTTTCCTTTCCCTTTTTTTTTTTTTCCAAAAAGTCTACAGAATCTCTCGACCGGCTCTGATACCAAATTGTAACGCCCCAATGGAAGGCCTAAACCACATGGCCTATACTCCAAAAGGACTAGTCAATGATACAATTAGAGTCCCATTGGAACCTTATAAAGAGCAAGAACTTCTCCTTCTCAAACAATGTGAGATCCCATACACCACCTACCCTTATCCTTATCATATGGGGTATCACAGGTGTGCACATGGTCTATAAGGGAGACCATGGTGCATGTGTAATAAATGGTTGTGTTTTGGGCCAAAGGGGTTTTTAGAGTGAGTGTGTTGTTTAAATGTGTTATTTTGGAAAAGGGTGGAAGAAATGATATTGTCGTTTTTTTTATGTATGGTTTTTTTACTTTGTTGATTGTATAAATGCATGTTTAAAACTCTTGATTGTTGCATGTTGATTACTTACTGAGATTGTGAAATCTCACTGCGGTAATCCTACCTATAGTTCTTTTTTATAGGACTGTAGACTTTGATGTAGAGGAGTTAGAGTCGAAGGGACCCGCTCTATTGGAGGAGTGATTGGCTTGCTGATTTCTATTTCTTATTTGTATTTGTCGGGGGACCTGTTATCGCTTTATTACAATTTTTTAGCCGAATGACTGTATAACCTCTTGGAGGACTATTTTTTGGGTTGTATTGTTTTTAAACTTTCTGGTACTTAGTTTTTGACTGCCTTATATTTTTCCAAAACGATATGTATACAGTACACATTTTACATGTTTGCACACACTTGCACATGGAAATGGCGTGTATGGTCTGTGTGGTCATTATCTCGGTGTCACGACTTCCACTAAACCACACGTGGGGGTCGAGGGTGCCACAGGTGGTATCAGAGCGGTTCGGCTCTGGGTAAAACCACTCATCACCTAGCTACAGTACAAGAAGTGTAGGCTTGAATCATGGGGTTTTCTTTTGTTGAGTTTAAATCGGGGTTAGGGTTCCATTTTGGCAGGAAGATGGTGCGACCGAGGATGTTGCGTGATGAATCTTTTGGCCAAGCTCCCAAGGATGAGCTACCATGAGGTGATGGGAACTATGCTATGGCCAGGGCACTGAATCGAATGACGGAGTTCCTCCAGCAGAACTTTCAGTTTTAGCAATGGGAGGAGCTGAGTGGGTACTCTTATGAGCGCTTCCTCGCATATAGGACCCACATTTACGGGTGAGAAGAACCCGCTGCATGCTAGGAGGTGGATTAATGATCTCAAGAGGACATTCAAGATTTGTGGATGCACCGAGTCTCAGAAGGTGCTGTATGCGAGCTATATGTTCCAAGGCGAAGTGGCTGTTTGGTGGGAGACTAAGCAAGAGATCCTAGAGATGGAGGTTGGGCCATTTTCAGTTGTGCCTTGCCGACATTTCATGCAAGAGTTTGACAATCGCTTCTTCCCAAACATAGTAAAGCGATAGAAAGAATGAGAATTCAACAATCTGGTGGAAGGGGACATGACTGTTGAGCAGTACGCTCGAAAGTTCATGGAGCTTGGAAGGCTCGGAATGCTTCTCATTGCTACTGAAGAGATGTAGATCGAGCATTTTTAGGAGGGTCTACGACAGGAGATCCGCTGGCAAGTTGCTTGCCTTCAGGTTTTGACTTTCCTGAGGTTGGTTGAGGTGGCCTCGATTGTTGAGCAAGAATTTTCCGATCCTGTAGGCTCTCCGATGAGCCAGAAGATGAGGAGTTTTGGAGAAGGGAGCAGCTCTGGATCGCCTCAGAAGTTTGTATCCAGGACTAGAGCCCAACCACAGGCAGCCTTCGGTGTGCGCATGGGAGGCCAAGCTTCAGTTTATGGGAGGTGCAACAAATCCCATGGAGGTGATTGTCGTTAGGGTGGGATCCAATGCTTCAAGTGTGGTTAGACGGGGCATTTTGCTTGTGAGTGCCCATATGCTACCCAAGGAAATCGAGCAGGTAAGCACAGGGGAAGGATAAATCAGAGGTAGACAATGCAGGCAAAGCTGTACGTACTGACTTCTGGTGAGGTCGATTATGAGGCCCCGAAAACCCATGATGCAAGAGTCATCACAGGTATGGATCTAATCCAATCTTTTGAGTTCATGCTTGCGTCGTTTAATTTTTTTGAATTTCATTGAATGTATTTGATCTCATCAGGTAGAGTTCGGTTGTATGAATTTTATGCGTGCACTTTATTTGATTCGGAGGGCCCCAATCATTTGTTTCTGCCACTTTTGCATGGATGTGCCACTTGGTTACGGAGCGCTCATCACAGTTTGTGGTAGTGTCATTACCCAATGGAGAAATGGTGTGGTGTTCAAAGGTCGCCTTAGGTTGTCCTTTGAATTTTAGAGAGAGGACACTTGATGCCGACCTGATAGTGTTCAAGCTGCTTGGGTTTGACATCGTATTGGGTATGGATTGGCTGTTTCAACACTTCACGAATATCAATTGTTAGAGCCGTGTGGTTAGTTTTCATCTCCCTGGAGAGAACTATATGAAATTCGTGGGAAGCAACCTGAAGTCAAGACCCACGATCATATCTGCAATCCAAGCGAAGAAGGACCTGGCTAGTGGGGCAGATGCCTATTTGGTTCAAGTGGTGTCTAAACCATCAGAGAAGGCTGAGTTTGTTTAGGTTGGTTCAAGTCTGTAGCAAGAATCCCAGTCATTGAAGAGTTCTCTGATGTCTTTGCGGATGACCTCCTCGGATGACCTCCTATTCACGATGTCGAGTTTACTATTGACTTGGAACCAAGAGCGGCTCCGGTGCACAAGGCTCCTTACTGAATGGTACCAGCTGAGTTGAAAGAGTTGAAAATCCAGTTGCAAGAATTGGTGGATAAGGGATTTATTTAGCCTAGTTCTTCACCTTGGGGAGTGCCCGTGCTATTTGTTAAGAAGAAGGATGGCACCTTTACGATGTGCATTGATTATAAGGAGCTTAACAAGGTGACCATAAAGAATAAATATCTACTGCCAAGGGTCGATGATTTGTTTAATCAACTCCAAGGCGTGGCTACTTTTTCGAAGATTGACTTAAGGTCGGGTTATTATCAGTTAAGAATAAGAGACAAGGATGTAATGAAGACTGCTTTCAGATCGAGGTACGAGCATTATGAGTTCAAAGTGATGCCTTTTGGACTAGCTAATGCCCCTGCAGCTCTTATGGACATGATGAACCGAGTGTTTCAATCCTAGCTGGATTCTTTTGTGGTAGTCTTTATTAATGACATTTTGGTCTATTCTCGGGATTTGGAGGAGAATGCTAGTCACCTACGGTTGGTTCTGGGTAAGCTAAGGGAACATCAGTTGCATGCAAAGCTTAGCAAATGTGAGTTCTGGCTGGATGAAGTCAAGTTTCTCGGGCATGTCGTCTCTTAGGAAGGTGTGGGTGTAGATCCCAATAAGGTTGAAGTTGTTTTGGCCTAAAAGTGTCCCACATCGGCGCATCAGATTCGAAGCTTCTTGGGACTCGTAGGGTATTATCGAAGATTTGTGGAAAGGTTTTCTAGATTTTTTGGACCCCTCACTGCCCCGACCAAGAAGAAGGCTAAGTTTGTTTAGATCGATAAGTGCGAGAGAAGCTTCTAGGAGTTGGAAGAGATTGACTTCGGCACCTATTTTGGCACTTCCTAAGCCGCACAAGCCGTTTGTGGTTTTTAGTGATGCTTCCAAGTTTGTGTTGGGATGTGTTCTCATGCAAGAGGGTTGAGTAGTAGCTTATGCGTCCCACCAGCTGAAGGATCATGAAAGGAACTAATCCACTCATGAGGAGCTGGCAGCAGTGGTCTTTGCTCTTAAGATTTGGCGGCACTATCTTTATGGAGAGGCTTGTGAGGTCTACACTGACCATAAGAGCTTAAAGCATCTCTTCACACAGAAAAATCTCAACATGAGGCAAAGAAGGTGGTTAGAGTTAATCAGTGACTTCTAGTGCGAGATTAAGTACCATACTAGGAAGGTGAACCAAGTTGTTGATGCGCTAAGTCGAAAGTCCCATTTGGTAGATGAGGCTGAGTCATCGGTGTTAGACTCTCTCCTTTGCAGGAGGCTTCCTATTGAGAGTTCATAGCAAGAGGAAGTGTTAGCCTCTATCCATGAAGTCCGAATTGTTATTTTGAAGAATTGAAGACTCTTTAAAGGAGGGACCTGAAGCTACTGGATATCCAGAAGAGAGTCAGAAAGTCAAGAGGACCTGCACACTTCAGTTTGGGTATGGTATTCTGCTGTTCAAAAATCGTAGGGTGATTCACACTAATTCAAAGTTTAAGGAGAGGATTTTAGCTGAGGTGCATGTGGCCCCTTATTCAGTTCACCTCGGAGGCACGAAGATGTATTGGGACTTAAAGAGAAGTTTTTGGTATGAAGGGATGAAGAAGAGCATTGCTATGTTCGTCGCGAGATGTGCCACTTGCCGATAGGTCAAAGCTGAACACCAAAGACCTGCTTGTAATCTCCAATCCCTCTCAATTCCAAAGTGGGATGACATTGCGATGGATTTTGTAGTGGGTTTGCTGAGAATTCCTAGAAGGAAGAATTCGATTTGGGTGATTATAGATTGGTTGAGCAAGAGTGCTCATTTCCTACCTGTCACTAAAATCGACACTTTGGGAAGGTTGACGCAGTTGTATGTAAGAGAGATAGTACGTTTGCATGGGATACCTAAGAGCATTGTGTCAGATCGGAACTCGTGGTTCACGTCCTATTTTTGGAAGAGCTTGCAAGCGACCATGGGCACTAAGTTGAAGTTTAGTAGTGCTTATCACCCCCAGATAGATGGCCAATCAAAGCACACCATTCAGACTCTCAAAGACTTATTGTGGGGCCTTGGATTTCAATGGTAGCTGGGAGAATCACCTGTCGCTCATAAATTTTGAGTACAACAACAACTTCCAAGAATCCATTCAGATGGCACCTTATTAGGCTCTCTATGGGAGGAAATGCAAATCATCATTATTTTAGGATGAGGTTGGTGAACGCATACTTCTTGGGCTAGAAATAGTTCAACAGATGAAGGATCAGGTTCAAGTCATAAGGGACAGGATGGCAGCAGTGCAGAGTCATCAGAAGAGTTATGCCGATACAAGAAGAACAGACCTATCATTCGAAGAAGGTGAATGGGTGTACCTTAAAGTCTCACACATGAAGGGCGTCAAACGTTTTGGGAAGAAAGGAAAGCTTAGCTCATGGTATGTCAGCCTTTTTTCAAATAATAGAGAAGGTTGGGCCTGTTGCTTATAGGATTGCTTTGTAGGAATATTTATTTCTCAAAATTCCTGAAGTACCCTTCGGTATTTGGGGGATAACTTTTTCTAGACAACTCCAATAAGGGTAATTTCGGTATCTACAGAAAGCCAAGAGCAAACCCTAGAAATTTGTGTTAAATCCTTGGCCGAAAACGAACATCTAGAAGGCAGAAAGGGCGCAGCAAGTCAAAAGTCATAAAACTGCCGAATTCCTGGAATACCCTTCAGTATTTGGAGCATAACTTCTTGCAGAAAACTAAAATAAGGGCAAAATTGGTATCCTCAGAAAGCAGAGATAAAACCCTACAACTTTCATGTTTAAGGGAGAGCAAAAAACAAACTGCTTCAGAGAGGAAATGGCGCTTTAAGTAGGAGGTCAAAAATCTGCAGAATTGGAGTTCATCAACAATAGAGATTCTCGATCTACATAGAGTTTCCTTCTTAAATCTTTCATCTTTTCTTTGAATAATTTCATTATGAATTTCAGAATTATTAGGCTTTGTTTTAATTCTATTATGAACTAGTTTCTATTGCTAAGGCTATGATGTAACCTCTCCATGACAATCCTGAATCTTATTTCTATGTGATCATAATTTTATCATTCATTTTGAGTATACATCATTGAGTTTAATGCTTTCAATTATTTGGCCAGTAGTTGAATGATTTGTTGTGCATGTTAATTTGAGAGATGATGCATGTATTTTAGCTTCATATGATGTATGCCATGAATTGAACGAAAGACAAGAATGTGCCAACGTGATTTTTGCAGCTTCTATGTGAAATATTATTAATCTCAATGTGCTCAAATGCTTTTAAATTCGCATAGACATATCGTGGGTTATCGTATGTTGAGTAATTCTAATTCTACTAGAGAGAGGGTCTTAGATAAGTTAGAATATTTCACCGTCAATTTGGAAGATAATTGATTGATTGTATGGTTAAGATTTGGGATTGGATTGGTTAGGTGAGTTGGATGGCTTAGTGTTTTCTTCTTGAGTCAAATCTTCTTCTTTTTATGTGTTTGGTCAATTCTTCATTTGTTGATTTAATTTAATTTGTTGCTATTTTTCAAATTCAAAATCCACCACTCTTCTTGATTTTCAAATAACTTAGAATTAGAAAAATTTCAATAGTTAATAGATAAATAGTCCTTGTGGGTTCGACATCTTTCTTATCATTATATTACTTGGTACGATTTTGTGCACTTGCAAAATCACACAACATAGATTGTGGATTGGAAAGAGCAAAGGCTGAGATCCAAGACAACACCTCTCGTGAAGGTGTCATGGGTAGATCCATTGGATCAAGATTTCTCTTGGAAGAGAGAGGCAAACATGATAAAGCATTACCCATATCTGTTTGGGTATTATTGATTGTATGCCTTTCTTAAGCATGTTTTGAGTTGTATCTTGTAACTTGTCTTGGAATTAATGGTTTGAGCTTGCCAATTTCGAGGACAAAATTTCTTTTAAGGGGGGGGGGGAGGATGAGAGATCCTAAAATTTGTGTGTTTTTATTTATTTTATAGTATTATTGGTTGTTTTATTTTATTTCTTTGTATTTTACTTCTATTATTCTTTTTGGTTTGGGCCTTTTGGTGTAGTGGGCTAGGAAAGGGGTTTGTGTGTTGTGTTGTGAGCTTTTGGGCTATGTAAGGGATGAAACTCGGGCCCAGCCCGTGTGCTTGAGCAAGCCCAGCCCTTCTCCCTAAAACAACATTGTTTTGGCTAGCTGAAGGGTGAAATATGTCCCTTTCCTTAAAACGGTGTCGTTTTGCTTAAGGTCTGGTTCCCACCTAGCGCCGCACCCCTTCCTTTCTCTTTTCTCTATCTTTTTCTCTTTTCTTCATCTTTCTACCTCCTCCAAGCCGAGAGCTACATCACCGACCCTCTCAACCATTTGCACCGTGCCACATGTCCACCACTACAGGCCCCTCCACCACTAGCCTGCACCATTGCCCAACTCCCCCAACGTGTTACCCCTGCGACCTATTCTTTTTCTCCCCCTCCTCTCTGCAACTCATGACGGTTTCAGCCATGGAAATGGCTCACTGCCACTAGAGGCCATTGGTCGTGTGCCACTCATGGGTCTCTCGCAAACCTCGTGCTGTCAACCACCCCTGGCCTTCCCCTTCCCACTCCCATCATCTTTTTCCCTCGAAACAGCCTAACTCGTGAGCTAAGGTCCATGTTTGGCCACTGTCCCACCATGCTCTGCCACCCTCCACCCACTAGCACCCTAGATGTGACATCCCATTTGAGAGAAATCCCACCGGTTGCCCTCTATCCTGCCAGAGCCGCCTCTACCACCTTACTTTATCACTACCCTGCTGCCACTCCGCCACACTTTGCGCCACCTCAATAAGCCTTCTGCCACTTGTTTTGTGTTTTAATTTTCAGACTGCATTCAAATTTAGTCTAATCATCCTTGTTCGCATAGAGATGCACGCATTCGTCCAATCTTGGGACTCCATATACTGATGCACACACGATCTTCCATATTTTCCCATCCGCATCGTAAGTAACTCTCCAGCGCGACTGTGAGTTTAAGATGTGAATTTATCACTAACTCTGTTTGCAGTCTGGTTGTGTTAAAAAGGGCCTTAGGCCCTAAGGCCCTTTTTAATCATGAAACTGTAAATATTGTGATTGTTGTGATGTTGTATATTGTCTGATGTGTATTATGCCATGTCATCCAATATATTGCCTGTCATGTATCTAGATTTTTTTTTACCATTATTACTATTTGTTCTAATTATTAAATTATGTTGTGTTATGCCATGTTGTGTGGATTGAAAACTAGTTTTTCGTGTACTGGTGAAATCTTGTGGGTGTAAGCGTATCACAGCCCCAAGTCGAGATGGAGCATTATCTCGGTGGAGCTTCTCTGGTCACTCGGAAGCGTAATAAACTGAGTGACGTCTTTTGGGTTGTGGTTGGACGACAACGGGCTCAGTAACGCTTTGCTGGCTGGGGATAGAGGTGGCCTGGTCACGTTAAGCATTGGGCGTGGAGTTGGACAATGCACGTAAGAAAGTCACATTCATAGTCGTTACCCGTGTTGTGATGAAGGAAGCCAGGGTGTGCTCATGGTCTATAGGGGAGACCATAGTGCATGCACAATAAATAGTTGTATTTTGGGTCAAAGAGGTTTTTTGCTTGAGTGTGCTATTTAAATGTGTTATTTTGGGGAAACAGTGGAAGAAATGATATTGTGGTCTTTTGTATGTATGGTTGTCTTACTTTGTTGGTTGTATAAATGCATGTTTTTTGCTTGGTTGTTGCATGTTGATTACTTACTGAGATTGTGAAATCTCACTGTGGTAATCCTACCTACGGTTTCATTTTACGGGACCATAGACTTTGATGCAGAGGAGGAGTTAGAGTCGGAGGGATCGGCTCCTCCGGATGAGTGATTGGCTTGCTGATTTCTATTTCTTATCTATATTTGTCGCTGGACTTGTTACAGCTTTATTTATATTTTTCAACCGGATAACTGTATAACATCTTGGAGGACTATTTTTTGGGTTGGATTGTTTTTAAACTTTCTGGTACTTAGTTTTTGACTGCCTTTTATTATTCCGTTGTGATATTTATACAGTACACATTTTGCATGTTTGCACAAACTTACACATGGTGATGGGGTGTATGATTTATGTGGTCATTATCCCGGTGTCACAATTTCGACCAAATCACACGTGGAGTTGCAGTGCGCCACACCATTTACTAGGATATAAAGTATTCTAAAAGACTTAAAATCTAACCTTACAAAGAAGAAATAGTAAATATAATATGGTCAATGGCTGCAAATTATGATTATCTACCTAGTCCATGTTAAGATCGTTAGCTCGCGCTGTAGGAAAAAGTCGTTGTTGTGGCTACAATAGTTTCCGACGATTACAATTTGGACAAAAAGCAAGTTTTTACTGTTTTAAAATTTTGTGTTTGGCGAGTAAAAAATTCACCAGGAAAAAGTACTTTTGCAGCGAGAACATTATAGTCACAAAGAATTTGGCCGGAAATAACTTATTGCCGGTTAAAATATTTCGTACTTTGAAAGTATTTGCGATGACAATAGTCGACGCAAAAGATCACAATTAAACTTTCACCTCTATTTCCTCTCCCCCATCCCGATCCTCCCCCTTTATATTTCAGTCTTCTCTCTCTCTCTAAAACTCACGTTCTTCCCGCTACCGTAGCTTCTCACGCTGTGCCCGAGGCCACTCTATCGTTGTCGCTGTCGCCGCTTCGCCTAGCCGATGATTCTCTCTCTCTATCCGTCTCTCTGTTTCAACTTTTAGGTTGGGATTTTCCTTAATTGGAATCCGAGCAGATAGATTTCCTTACTCGATTTGGTTAGATTAAGAAAAAAAAATTGGTTATGAATTGTGAGGCATCTTATACAAAAAAGAATCGCAAGGTACCTTATACAATTCCTCTATATTTTTTTAAAAAATAGATGCTTTTCTGATCCTTCGGCATCGCACGGGTTTGTTTTTTAAACTACGGTCCAAAAGAGATGTTTTGCATGGTTTTTGGATCCTTCCCCAAACTCAGTTCGATGAGTATCACATGGCTATCTCTTGGCGCATTCTAGCTTTGAATATGGCACCTAGGGTTGATGTTGTTTTTGCTTCCTCTTTTTTTCACTAAATCTCTCACCTTTGAAGTGAGGTGCAAAGTCCGTAAATGCTCACTATTAAGTATTGAATCCTGTTTTCAGTATTATTTTATTACCCTTTCCTTGGGTATTGCAGTTTTTTCTTGGAGTTTTCTTATGGTTTCCCTAGCAGAAATTCTGGGTTGTAAATCGGTAATTTGTTGTTATGACCCCAATTTAATTGGGCCGGACTTGATGGGCCTCTAGCTAATTTGTCTTCTTTATTGTTTGGCTGAGTTACTGAGAGTGTTTTAGTGGGTTGGATTGTAGTGTTGGCCCATAGTTATCAGCTCTAGTTAATTGCATTAGAACCTTAGTTCTGAATTGGCCCAGGGCCTTAGTCATGGCTATCCAATTAGGGGCCCTCACAGTATATATACTGGAGGTAGTCATTGTTGGTGGCATTCTGGAATTATTTTGAAAACAGTGAATCTGTGTATGGAGGTTTAGGAAGCCCTCGAAGTCTTCCTCATCAACGTATGGCTCTATGAGCATTTTATCAAACACCTGTTCTGCAATCTCCATTTCTATTTCCTGAAGCTTTCATTTGCTAATTACATTTCCATTTCATTACAACAATCATCCAATACAATCATCCATTACTCATACATATTTTTCCCATTTTATCCTTACATTCAAGAGGGTCCATAACATTTGTTCATGTCTTGACTGAGATTTAACGAAATCTAACCGATCGGTCCTGATAGATCTCTCTCCCTCCATGATTAGGCTGCCCCAACTGAGCCACCGCAGCCCAAGGAATTCCGCCAACTCCTCTAACCAATCTCCATTTCAGTAAGCTCTCTCCCTCTGTTCGTCCATTAATCTCACTAACTCTTTATTTTGTAACTTTTTTTTGGTCTTGTTCTATTCAAGTTTTTTGTGTTCTACCTTTTCCTTGAACCTTATAAGGAAAGGAAATGTGTAACGTTTATTAGAGTCGCATTGATCGAATGATCTTCACTAGAACTTGATTGGTGGAGTCCCTCTTTGGGTGTTTGATGAAAAGATGGCAAAATGTGTCAAATTGTTTTGTTTGCCTTCCACTTATTCCATTAGGGGTACCGATTTGTCCTCAGGCATGTCCATACATAACATTCTTATATGAAAATGGTAGACAATTAGCTAGAGCAGTAGGTACTGTAGTGAAATTGATTGCAAAAGGTGGCAACTCGGCCTTCTACCATTTGGATTTCTAGCAGTTGGAAGTGTTTTAAGAATCAAGTTTGAAATACTCCTTACTTTTGGGTGTTGCTCTTGTATACTTCTAGTACAATAGGAGGGTGTTCCTTTTTGCATTTTATTGCAATTCATTACTTACAAAAAAAGTGTTTGAAAAGAACCACTGTACTGTTTTTATAGGAGTTCTCAACTTTCAATTCCATATTTTAGACCCAATTTCAACATGACACTCTGTACTTGGATCTTAGAGACCACAGTTCACTCTCTACATTTCAAGTTTAAGACACACATACTGTTGTGATTTTAAACTAGCAAGCTGAAGTTGATGGGAGATGCTGGGACTTCAAGTTGAAGTTTAAATTTCTTCTTCTTCTCTCTTTCAATTTATATGTTTTTGTCGATTTGTTTCTCTTGCCTTTATTATTTAAGAAATATCGAGATAAAAGTACTATGTAGTTTAATGTTAGTTTCATTGTATTGTATGTGAACAATTTCCCCTAGGTTACTTTGACTCGAATGATTATGTTGAAGGTTTATGGGGGTTTCCCCTAATCAAGAGTTGTATAATTTTGTATTTATTTGAACGAATGACTGAGGAACCCTTGCTTTAAAAAGTCAGCAATTCTGTCAGTTAAGCTACAGAGATACATAAATGAGATGTATTAGTGCGCTAAAAGACTATTGGTTGCTTGCTCACAAGGAAGCAACCAATAGTCTTGTAAATGCAATTACAAATGTTGCTCTTGTCTTGTGACTTACTAGTGACAGGTATATTACTTGTCTTGTGACTATTTGGCTGCACATTAATTGACATGGACCATATGACTAGTGAGCTAAATGGTGTAGGTATGTAGATATGATTATTTTTGTGGAATTATTTTTGTGCATTCTTAACTAGTTGCAGGAGAGGAAAGTAGAAGACATACATATATTTCTTCTACATGTTCTTGTTCACGTGTTTGTAGATTTTAGTGTAACTCTTTATTGATTGCATTTTGTTGTTTCAGTCTCTGATTCTGTGAGGCAGAAATGGTTTAGATTCTTATCAGCTTTCCTACTCTTAGACTAAGATATGGTTTCCTTTTCAAGGTCTTATATCATCATAATGTTACAATGCTTGATGTTGAACACATGCTTTTTTGAGGTAGAAACTATTTTAAAATGGCTATGTGGTTGTGCTCAAATGTCTTGATGTCTTCACAGGTAATGTGGATCTCTCTGATCTTCTTTCACGCATGGATGATCAAATTGCATGAGAGAAAGAGCAGGTACTAAGCAGGAAGGATATCTTGGACAAGGTAGAGAAGTGGAGATATGCAATTGAGGAGGAGAAATGGCTTGAAGAATACGAAAGGAGGAATTCAATCATTCTATTAAATGCCAATCCATTTTCTGTCGACTAATAGAACCTTATAGAACCTGCTTCTTCCTCTTATTCTATTTTTATTTTTGAACTAAATTAAACTGTTACATGTCTCCCAAATAGATAAAGTAAATGCAATTACAAATGTTGTTCTTGTCTTGTTTTGCTCCTCTTTTAGTATTGTGGCATTTATGTTTTGACTTATTAACATAATTTTGAGTGGTTCCACTATCTTGATCCAAGCAGCAAAACACCCATCATCAGCTTTTCGTGCTTTTTAGAGAGATCAATTGATAAGTCAAAATATAAAAGAGAGTCATCTAGTTTCAAAATATAGATTCAATGGATGCTTGAATGCAGAGATTTTGAACTGGTTTGTTACCTTTCAAAATATCTAAATTCTTACTATTTATTATGATTCTAAAGGGCTCCAATTTCTAACCTTTACTAGTCATTTTGGGGTATAAGTCCATATGTGGTTTTGGCTTCTTTGGGTCCATACAATTTTCTATCACAAATTTAACAATTGTTGCCAAGAAGATGGCCCCTTTTGATTATTTGGTTCTATCTCAATTCTTTGGCTAAGCTATGATGATCATGATAAAGATCACTTCCTTGATTTTTCTAGGTTGAAAAGCTTGGAAAAGATTCCCTAACAAACTGTGCCATGATCAGCATGCATTGTGGCGATTGTTTCCACACTTGACCAAGCCATCTGTGCATTTTGTTCCGTTGGTGAGCCTTTTGTGTGTTTGATTGATATAGGTATTTGATGTGTATCTATAGGTTGAAAAAACCGCAAGCTGTTAAAATGAAAAATTCCAGGGAGAAGTCAAATACCCAACCAAGGTAGGTTATGAGAACCATATCTTGTTAATGAAAGGCTGTGTACTGTGCACATATCATTGAAGGAAATTAAAATATGTTAGATTATTATTAGGTATTGCAAGTTCCTTTAAAACTACATACTAGTAAAATCATTAGCCTCATATGGCTCAGCCTTCTTTTCGTGCTTTTAGTTGGTAGATTTTTTAGAGAGAGAGGGCAAAAACCCTTAAAACACAGACATGCCGCCACCCCTCCCCCATCCTAGCCGGCGAGTGGCATATCCCCACAATCACAGACGAGGTTGCCAGACCTTGCTAGGGTCCGTCCAGCGTCAGTCCTCCATCCGGCGATCGAAGTTTTTGCAAGAAAATCCCATTAACGCTCGGACAAGACACCACCCATTCCCCACCCTAGTCGGCAAGCAACTTCTCACCATCGTCACAGACAAGGTTGACGGACCCCGACAACATCGTTGAGGGCCGTCTGGCGTCAGTTCTCTCTCCTAAAACTGGATTTTTTGCAAGATTAAGTTCTAAAGTCGTCTGTCGTTCATGCCGTAGCCACGCCCACGATATGGTCTCAGTCGAAGAGTCACGGTAACACCTCCAGCCTTCGTAACACAGGGCACAGATCTATATTCCAAAGATTTGCGGCATCCCTCTCCTCTTCTTCCAGATATTCACCCGCAAGGTAGCAGTACTGGAGTGGGCACAGGTCTGGTTCTGGTTTTTGGTTCTTTCAATTGGGCACATCTTCAGATTTGGTTCTTTCGAGTGGGCACAGATCTGCGTTTTACCTTAAAAGGATGAAGCGGGAGCAGTAGTGAGCAGTGGGAAAAAATTTGCATTGGGATTTGACAATGACAATGAAGCGCGATGTGGATTGGTCCCAATTGGAAGGCCAGAGGTGGTTAAAAGTGGAATAAAAAACTTTCATTTTTACTAAAAAGGGAGGAAATATCTTTCGTATTTTTGAATGTAGCAAAATGATAGCTAAGTTCATGTGTCTAAGGGGGACGACAATTTTGTCGGTGGCTAAGGGGATTGAGGATTGTTAGAACTTAACTGTCATGAAGGTTTCTTTTGAGAGCTAAGGATGGGTTATGAATTTTTTAGCATTCAACATCATGTTAACACAAGGGCAATTTTCTGTAGCTCATATTTTGAAATGGAATGAGGAAAGGTTTGTTGGTGATTCCAGAGGGTGCAAATGGCATTGGATGGAAAGGCCTTCTGCACTCTATTCTAAGTGTCACTGAATCCAAAGC
This sequence comes from Cyclocarya paliurus, assembly GCA_029856935.1. Taxonomy (NCBI): domain Eukaryota; kingdom Viridiplantae; phylum Streptophyta; class Magnoliopsida; order Fagales; family Juglandaceae; genus Cyclocarya; species Cyclocarya paliurus. The sequence continues at coordinate 22,421,343 of CM056958.1, forward strand.
CACTACTCGAAGTGGGAAGTTTGTCGATGGAAAAATAGTGGAAAGGACTTCCTCAGTCAAAGGTGCTTCATATGCAGCGGTGTTGAGGTCACTAGTGGGTAGTCCGACCAAGATCAGTTCAGCAGTAGAAAGAAAAGGCAAGGCACTTGTAAGAGACAAAGGACGTTAGGTGGCATTGGGAGAACTGGAGGGAGTCTTGTAGGATGTCAAATCTCAATTGAAGGGAGTTATGGAATATGTTAGAGATCTTATGATTAAAGTGGATAAGGGGCTGGACCTAGTCGTGGGTACAAGTGTTGGAAAAGGGTGTGTCAACCTTGTCACAGATAGGGTCGTTGGACGTTGCATCTTTGTTCATGCCAATGTCACTATGCTTTCTGAAGGAGCTGTAGGGTCTCAGGCACTAGTTGCAGATGAGGTACTTCTGTCCAGGGTTCTTTTTTAGTTAAATACAAGGACCCCTCCATGGTCTCGAGTACTTTGGAAGAAACAATTGAGCCTCTTGTAGAAGATGCAAACGGGATAATAGAAGGTAGTGCTTCCCCTCTTGAGGAAGCAGTAGGGTCAGACAAAGTGGTATGGCAAGGATTGTCGAGGGGTGGAGCAAATACAAGCAATGTTGATGGAGGGGAAAACAACCATATAGCTGTCGAGCAACCATATGCGAGAAGAAAATTATCGATTTTTCATTGGTGCCTCATGTGGGGGAAGGTTTAGAGTCAGGAGCGCAGTCGGGTACTATGACTGGGGATAATGTCATTCCCTTGGTTTCTCTTCCTTCGATTAACGATATAGCGGGTTCAACATTGGATTAGATTCTGAATAAAGCTAACGGGTTTCAAAAAACCCTGGGACTTTCATATGGAGAACATCGAGAATATGAACACCAATTTAAAGTACTACTCACTGCAATTAAGGCAAGCCACGCGCTTGAAACCAAAAAGTTAAAGAATCTTTCATGGGCAATCAACTACGATGTTAAGGGAAGTAGCTCAAGTTGAGAGAAGACTAAAGGGAGGGCTTTGTGAAGACGTTCTCTTAGTGGGATGTTCAGGTAGAGGATTAGTTTTACGAAAACTAGGAGCTGGGGTCGGGGAGGTGTGTTACATTCCAATTCAGGCTTGGTGTATTTTGGGTAGGTTTTCATGGGCTTTTGGGTCATTAGGGGCTCTCTTGTATGGGCTAGGTGTTTTTTTGTATTTGTCCAGTTTACTTGATTACTCTTATTGATATATATAATATTATTACTTATAAAAAAAAAAAAGTTGCTGGATTTTCAAGTTGTAACCACCTGGTTAATCTTTATAAGAAAATTAGGCAAAGATGCAAGTGGGTGTCCATTAGTCACATATCCTAGGGAGCTTGAATAAATTCGTGAAAGGTGATGGAATAATGTGGATTTGTATTTTTTATGTAGCATGTTTTACTACCTTTTTTTTTTTTTTTATCTTTTATCATAGACTATTTTCGGCGATCATATATTGTGGGAAATAAGTATTTTCAACGCTTAAGGATGGTTATCTACTTTTTACAGGCAAGGTTTCTAGATTTTACCGGCAAGCTCCTTCACCGGAAAAACTCTTTTATTTCCAAATATCCCCAAAGCTCACTGGAAATAGGCAGTTTGCATGCAGCAATTGCAGCTATAATGCAACGAGCATTTTATATCCGAAAATGTTCTTTTCTAGCTAATTTTATGTTTTTTCCAGCTATTAATTCTTGTCACAAGAAAAAGTCATTTTTCTTGTAGTGAGTGCAAGATATATATTTCAGATATGTGCGAGGAGGATAGAGAAAAAGACTGCAATTGATCTATAAGACACTACAACAAATATGGACTTTTCCCACGAATTCTTTTTCCATGACATATGATCATGAAAAATAGTGTGCAGATGACATGAAACCTGCTCGTGGAAAAAAAGAGAAGCCTTTTACCAGGAATGACATTGGCCAGTAAAACACTGTGGAAAAGCTCTTTTTGCGACGAAATAAATGCTTTTTTCGGCGAAAAAAATTCGCCACAAATAAACTTACCAAATACCCCTTCATTTCGTGGGTTAATAGTTTTTGCGACAAGGTTATTAAACTTTTCCGGCGAATTTTTATCGTCGCATAATCTTACTAGAAATATAATTTCTCTGGTGGGTTATAAGTTTTTCCCACGAGCTTTTTATCTTTTTGCGGCAATATTTAGTCGTCGCAAAAGATATTACAATTTAAACCTATTTCCCCTTATTTTTTTCCCTGCAGCGTCCACCCCCCCCCTTTTTCTCGCCCCTTTCTCTCCCCAATCCCTCTTTTCCCTCAAGCCTCTGCCGTGCACAACCCAAGCCACCGCGCACAACCCGTCGCCAACGACCCCACCTCGCCGGCCACCTCCTTCTCCTCCCTTCCAGCGAACGCCGTATCAAACTTCCCAAACCTCCCTTTTGAGCATCATCAGGAAGACAACGAAGCTAATAACAGCAGCAATATACAACTTAAAAAAAAAAGGAGAACGCTAGTGAGGGATTAGCTTCTCTCGATGCCTCTAATTCATCAGACGCCAAGCAACTTGGCCAGTCCTTTCAGACGTAGGGAAATAAGCTCACCGAGGTGCTACCCAAAACTTTAAATCCCCCTCTTTTATTGTGATTTTCTAGATCTTGGTTTGAGATATGTAATTAGTTCTCAATTTTAGTGATGAAAATATACCCAGTTAGCTAATTGAACAAAAAAAGCCCCAATCTTGATTGAAATGGGTTTTACTTGTGTTGAATGTCCTTTCGGGTAATGGGTTCTCTATATCAATTTGTTTGAAAATCTTAAGCTATTATGCCTCTTTCACCTTTAGTATGTGTTGATGATTCTATCAGTTTTGAGATTTGTGAAGCTTTGTAATTATTTGGGTTTGTTGGATATTGAGTTTATTTCTGTAATTCTTTTCTCTGTTTTGAGCCACTTTTTACCCCTCGTTACTGGGTAGTTTTTTACACATTATCTTATATGGGTTGTTCGCTTTTTACTGCTGCAACAGACTAGATACGCTAGAGTTGGGGCTGCCATTGAATACGCGGTTTTGCATCTCAAGGTATCCAAGACTGCACTTTTTCTCTGAGAGGAATGTCAGTTGAGTTCAACTTCATTGATAATAAATAGTTCATAAGGGGCTAGTTGAATAATTGAAACCCAACTCTTTATATTCATCAAAAAGAAAGAAAGAAGAAAAAAAAACCAACCAACCATGTAAGATCAGTGCACTAACAATTGAGTATGTTACCTATTGATCTGGCAAAACGGAAAAAGAATAAGACAAAAAGTTGTTACCTTTTGATTTAACAGTGCATTTGCTTATCATCCGCAGGTGGAAAACATTATGGTGATTGGACACAGTGCTTGTGGTGGAATTAAGGGGCTTCTGTCTTTTCCAGACAAAGGACCCCCCTCTACGTAAGGCCTGCGCTTTATTTATTCACCATATTCGCCTTTTATTCATCCTCATCGGTATCAATAGCTAATTTCCATGCTATTTGCTCAAAACAAACAGAGCAGATATGTGGAACAGGATTTTGGCAGAGTAATCCTGCTCCTTATTCTAGTCTAATTTGGACTGGTTGAGTTTGATTGCTATCTGAACTTGAAACTTGGATTGGGGAATTAAGTGGGCTGTCCATGTAATTTAAAGTTAGAAAAATTTAGCACTCAAGCATATGAAATTGTCAGTCCTTACTATAGAACACATTAATCACATATTTCTTTGTTTTCTCTAGTAAAAAGTACAACTTTTAAGACCAAGCAACTAAAACAAAAGATGTTGATTACTAACTATGAGTGGGATGTGCAGTGACTTCATAGAATGGTTCATATGATTAATTTATATGTGTATATTGATTTAGTTGAAGAGTTGGTTAGATTTTACCTAACTACAATGGTTTATAGATTGGAATTTATTTTAGGACTATGAGATTCAAGAATTTGACAGGTTTGAATATGTTGAGTGTGCTATGCATGAACAATGGACTGTGTGATGTGGCTTAGTTTAGGAAACTTATGCATTTTTTCATTGATTAATTAAATTAAAGGTAGTTTAATTATAAACAAATTTTAATTTAATGTAGTTGTTTGGGTTAGTTATAATCTATCATTGGTCTGTTAAAAGTTTTTGAACTAACTAACTACTATTGTATTTATTTGTGCCATTTTAATTGGCTTAGCCTTTAAGATTTTTGAATTTTTCTTTTTAAGGGTTGACTGATGTGGTTTTATTTTGGTGCTTTCTTATTTGGTTGCAGGAAAGGGTAGAAGTCATGAATATGTATTTACTACATGCACTTGCAAGAGTTTATAGTTTGGCTATGTTTTGGTTCATAACTAGCTTGACTAGCTAGTTATCTAATGAGTTTTTGCTATCTACATGATTTTTTTAATCATGTCTATTTGGCACTAGAATAAATTATAAGGAATAAAGTTGGAGTTTATTATTTGTGGAGTTATTCCTCTTCTTTCACTAGCCTTAGTTTGGATTGATTCAACTACAGTTTTAGTTCCTTTCTCTTTAAGTTGCTTACAAAAAGATCAAGTTGTAGTGAGTTTGTAAAGAATGATGATGATGTTGGTTTAATAGACAAATTTGTGTATATTAAATGTATTGGGTATGGATGAAACTTGTAAAAACAAATGAGTGCTTTGAATGGATTGTGTGTTGATCTTATAAATCTTGAATGAATTGTATGGTTGTGGTTTTGTGGAGCCATGAATTGTAGCCTATATTAAACTATTTGTTATGATTTTTTTTGGCTTAGTCTCATTTTTTTATTTCACAATTTATTTTTTTTATAAAATCTCTTAGCATTTGCTGCGAATACAACTCGTGGCAAATACTTTTTTTTTGCCAGAAATAATTATTTCCCACGATAACCTTTCTTCCTAAATAAGTATTTCTAACGGAATACTTTGTGGAAAATATATATTTCTCACGAAAATATTTTATTGGAAATACCAAAAACAACTTTTTCCATAAAAATATGTCATGGATAAAAACTTTTTGTCACAAGTTCTTCTCATGAAAAATGATATTATTTCCCACTTGATACCGTATTTGCCATGAAGAAAAAATATTTTAATCACCACAAATGTTGGTGGAAAAATAATGTTTTTCCCATGAACTTGTGGTTTTGGTGGAAAAAGACTCTTTCTTCACCAATTATATGCCACGAGTCTCCCACGAAACAAATTGGTGGGAAAAAATTTTTTCCCACCAATGATATACTTTTTCCCATGACATCACTCCCGGCAAAAACCCATATTTATTGTAGTGAGACTAGTCCTTATCCCATCTTAGTCTTGTACGACCTGTTCAAGATCCAAAGAAAGAAATGGTGTCGCAACAGTTTTTTTCATGCTTTTTAGGTGAGATAATATTGTTCAAGTTCCGTTAATGCCAACATGGCTGCCCCAACGTTGAACAAGAAGAAAAGCACCGCAACAGGATGTTCCATGAGGTTAATTTGAATTACACAGAATTTCTACAAGTTCGAATTTTTGCTCCTCTTATTGCCTCTGTCAAATTGTTGTGATTCCACCTCTATGTCAAGGAGGCTACTAGAGTTTTCTAAATATTTCTATACTTCAAGATCATAGGAAATTATAGAGAGAGATCTAGAGAGAGGAAGGGCTCTTTGTTTGTACCTTCACTGCCTTCAAAACTAATATACATAACTCTCTTTTAAAAGTCTCCTCACGGGGGTGGTTAATTAACTTTCCTAGAAGTTAATTGAAAGTTAATTAACCGTTTGTGGTGGGAGTTAATTAACTGATGATGCAATTAAATATAACTAGTGGTGAGTTATTTAACTAATAGTAACTTCCCCACCCATGTGGATATGACACAATATAAGATAGGAAAATCGATGATGGATGTATGAAGATTCGCAAATTATGTCGTCAATATTCCCAGAACATCAATAAAAAACTGAATGCAATATGATCATAGATTGTTGGCCTAAAAATTAAGCAATTTATGTTCGGAATGCCGAGTACTTGTACTAGAGGAACACTATACACATATAACACATACGGCAAAATGAATTTACTTAAAAAATACTTTCATTTTCGTAATGCCAGGTTAATATGTTGATGTGAGCATGTCAATTAGCCCATATTTAAGGCTGGGAAAAAGTACACAAAACTCTTTCAAATTATCACCCAATTCGTCTCCGTAAAAGTAAATTTTTGGATCCACCACTGTTGACAAGCATGCTATTACAAGTTGGCTAAAAGTTTCATATATAGTTACATATAAGTAGTGATCAAGTACAAAATCTGTTACTTTACACGGTTATCGTTTTGCTCTATCTTTCAATGTTATAGTTTTAATCCTCGAATTTGAAAGTTTTTAATTGAGTCCCTTCGTCAAACTTCCATTCTTTAACAAAAATCTAATGTAGCATGCCACATGGCGACAAAATAATAAGAATTTAAAAAAAAAATCTAAATGAAAGTAATTAGGAAGTAATTAGGGTTGAGCCACTGTACTGGAAGTAAGGAAAATTAGGAAGTATTTTCTTGTTTCTCAATATTATTGAATGGAACAATATCAACGATGTATGTAAAAACTTTTAAATATCACAATAGTTGGATAATTTATTGATGAATTAATGATAATCGTTCGAAAACCATTAACCATAAAACATGAAAGATAAACCTATGTTGAAAATCCATCCATTGGTTATTGGCCCAACAAAAGGGAACAGATATTCGGTTTTGGCTGATATGCCAATAATTCATACAACAAATATACATGATGATGATATCCGATTGCAGCTTTATAATTTCAGTTTCATTTTCCTGTCGAAGATGCTTGGCCCATAGGTTGAAATAATCATATCTTTAAGAATGGGGAGCTGAATCCATAAGAAGATGGTGACTGGAACACCACCCAAACAAATGAGAGGAATTGCAATCCTTGATTGCTCATGTAGGATGATTAAAAGAGCACTGGCAAAGGTTATCATCATGGTCGCAATAGAGCAAAAGAGGGTGGAAAGGCCTATTATCATCTGCCTCGGCAAATATTCGAGAAAATCATCTTCTGTATAACGTGAGTTAAGGATTCCCAAAAACATCAAGACTGAAGTTGAGGATAAAAAGAAGGACAAGGCATCAGATATCATAAAGACCCTAAAGGACTTTTTGTTCAAGAAAATAGGCAGGCCCGTATCTTGGTTGTTACCTCCTGGAATGGTAAAGGCCACTGCAAACATAATGGTAACAATGAGAGCACCCACCACCGTACATGACTGTGCTGTGTCCTTCATCCATTTCTCTCCCTTTTCCATCATGTTCTCGTGGTTCTTCGTAAACAATTGTCGGGGAGTTAAACCATCCTCGTTGGTAGTTTCCTTATCCTTGGGATGGACAATTCTCTCTACCTCCTGCATTTATAGTATTAGAAAGACTGAAAATCTGACCTTACACAGAAGAAATAGTAATTTAACAACGTCATGATCAATGCTTCCAAATTAGATTAATCAACCTAGTCCATGTTAAATCGTGATGAGCTCCATTGAATATATAGTGCTAAGTGCATATACATTTATATACATATACATATATATATATATTTCAGACATGTACAAAAATAGAGAAAAATACTGGAATTGATATTCTATAAGACCACTAATCCTTATATATATATCCCATTACCTCAACCTCTGCCTTCTAAGACCTGATCAAAATATAGAGATAGAAAAGGTCTCACAATCTTTATTTCATGCTTTTTACGTGTTAAAATATTGTTCAAGATCCGGAATGCCAACAGGGCTGCAGTCCCAATTTGGAATAAGATCGGACCGCAACAGGATGACATTGCATTGGAAGAATTATAAAAGACTAATATTGCACCTGTATGTAATAGATGTTCGATGTGCATTGGTGTTTCTTTCTGATCTGTACCATGAAGCTGAAAACTAATGAAGACTCGGGGTCGAGTCTTGAGGTATTGATCCAGTTCAAACAAGAACTTGAGAGAATCTTAATTAAGTCTTGTTCCAATCTAGGAGTATGACACGGAATTGTTAATTAAGTTCAACTCCCAAACACTGCACAAATCTCAAGCAATTATGACACGGAATTGTTAATTAAGTTCAACTCCCAAACACTGCACAAATCTCAAGCAATTATTGTATAAGGCTACTGATTACAAGCTAGTCATTTTATTAACTTCTTTTTTTAGCTTATCACCTACGGCATGGGGAGAGAGAGAGAGAGAGAGGGGACCTTGAACCATTGTAACTCTCTTTGCATTTGTAAAGCTGCCCCTGGGATTTGATTAACCCGAGTGGAATGTTCTATCATCCCTGTCATATGTAGTATGTTATTTCCATCGACATCTAGTAAACATTTCATGGCGTTGTAGTTCATCATCGTATCATCGTATAGAATGCTAAAGATTTTTTCTTGACGATGCAAGACAGCAAGCATAAATATGTTTCTTTCATCGTCATCACAGACCCATATATATCGTAGGTCCGTTTCAAGCATCTTAGAAACAAACTCGAAAATCCCATTCTTGGCTGCACGGCTAATGGCAGAATAAACCAGACCATTTGTAAGTTGCTGAGTTTGTGATTCTGATATCACTTTACACATGTGAGAAAGAAGTTCATTGTACTGGTCATGGATCTTCTTCATTACGTACAACTGCGTGATTCCTTTGACAATTATGATCGAGACATTGTCAATTAGTTGAAATTTATAAATAAACTAATAATAATAATAAAAACAAAAACAAAATCAGTGAATGATTAATTTGATGGAGTGTAGTACGGGGTATACCAAAGAAGTTGAGGACTCCTACGGCACAACTTGATCTTGACAGTACTGCAAAGAAAAAAAATCGTGTTGTGAGCTGGAAATTTATTATATATGACAAACCTATAAGCAAAATACAATTTCTTTTTTTACACCAACAATTAAAGCTATAAGCAAAATATTTCTTTTTTAACATACTAATTCGCAGTTTTTGGATGTTCCCATTAGTTTCTGTGCAGTGAGGAACTTTATTATATACAACCAGTAAATTAAGTTGATGTGCAAAATTAAAATATTTAGTACTCATAAAAGTACGTACATGAGCTAGCTTTGCTGTAAAGCCACATCATCAACTATTCTATCATTATTAATACTTATTAGCGATAAAAAGCAACAGTACCATTAATATTACTTCTCACTTATTTGTCTTAATTAATTACAATCATATTATATAGCTCTAACTAAATAATTAAAAATAATAATATATCAAATTAAATTACTAACTTGTAGCTAGCATATATAAATTAATTCGGAAGTAGGGCATTTGCTCATTTTGGTACCACATCATCTTTTCTAATATTAATGAAAAGTCAAGTTAGTAAATATTAAAAAACATGAATTTTTAAAAATGCTTATTAGAACATTTCATATTTATACCTAAGTACTTTAGTAATTGAAGAATGAAAATTTTTATTTTATTTAAAAAAAAACTCTTTATTCATATCCTGAACAATTAAAAATAACAAATTTCTCATGCATTATACGGTTGCATGAGTACTAGTCTGCATATGATAGGCCAGGGAACGACTTCTAGATTTTTGAAAATGATGAACTAGGACGTTAAATCTTTTCTAAATATTAGCTTAACTGTTATTTACTCTATTTTTGAAAATTATTAACTAGATTATTTGTTGAAAATTGTGACTTGCATAATTAAAATTATTCAATATAAAAATAATATATACCAGAAAATATAGACCTTTTAGGTTTGAAGCTAGTTGGGTAATATCTAAAGAATGTAATCAAATTGTTGCTAATGTAAAGCAATCTAGACAGAAGAGCAATGATCAGGTTGAGTAGGTCGAGAATCATTTGAATCAATGTAGAGCACAATTAAAGCATTGGAGTGTAGCTACTGGAGCCAGTATGAGGAAGATCGTCAAGGATAAAACAACATTGTTGTCTTATTATTCTGAGAAGGGAGAATCTCATGGTGGTGGAAATGCAACAGGTTCAAAAAGATTTAGATGAGCTTTTAGAACATGAAGAAATTGCATGGAAGCAGAGAGCCAAACAACATTGGTTAAAGGTTAGGGATAGTAACACAAGGTAGTTTCATTAGTGTGCTAACCAAAGAATGGAAGTTAATCATATTGGCTATGTGGAAGATGCTAGGGGTTGTTCATATGCTACTCAAAATAACATCAGTAAGGTTTTCATGGAACATTTCATAAATGTTTATGAAACTTCCAATCCTACAAGTATATAGGATGGTTTGTAGGACTTCCACACAAGGATACCATCTAATTTTCAAGGAGAATTGGACTATACGCATGATGAAGTCAAAAAGGTAATGTTTCAAATGTACCCTTTGAAATCCTCTGGGTTAGATGGTTTCTTAACATGTTTTTATCATAAATATTGGTAAATTTTTGGAGAACAGGTTAGTACAGCTGTTATAAATCTTCTTAATGGGCATGGATCATGGGAGAATATTAATTCTATAGTTTTATGTTTGATACCAAAAATGAAAAATCCTTTGAAGGTGGTATATTATAGGCCTATCAACTTGTCCAATGTGTTATATAAGTTATGCTTTAAAGTGCTTTGCAAATAGGCTGGAATCGATATTGCCTCATGTGATTAGTCCATATCAAAGTGCTTTTGTGGCTAATAGGCTTATTTCAGATAATATATTGGTGACTTATGAGTTCGATGTCTACTAGGCTGAAAGGAAGGGAGAGTTATATGGCTTTTAAAGCTTAATAAGAGTAAAGCCTATGACCTAATAGAATGGTCTTTTATTCATGTTGTGTTGCTGAAGATGGATTTTCCTTGTAAATGGATAAGTGGTGTTATGATGTGCCTACAATCTGTCTCATATTCAGTTTTAGTGAATGGGATACCAAGGCAAAAAAAATTTTCCTTTAAGAGAACTCAAACAAAGGGATCCAATTTCGCCTTATATTTCTTTGATTAATGTTGGACAACATGGTGCTCTACATGGAATTCCAATAGGAAGAGATGGTTTTAGACTAAGTCATTTGTTTTTAACAGATGATAGTCTGATATTTTGTAAAGCTTTAATAAAGGAGTGGTAGTGTTTGCCAACCGTGATAAGTGAATATGAAGTCGCATCAGAACATAAGCTAAATAGAGATAAGACAGTACTATTCTTTAGCAAGAATACTAGAACTGAGACGAAAACTTATTTGACCAGTGTTATTGGTGTGCCGGCTGTTAGGTGCTATAAGACTTATTTAGGGCTTCCTGTCATGATAGGGAGGGGTAAATCAAGATCCTTTACCTGCATATTGGATAGAGTATGGCGGAGGGTCAGCACTTGGAAACTTAAGTTTTTGTCACAAGCGAGAAATTAAGGAGATTCTTGTCAAAGCAGTTGTTCAGGCCATACCTACATATTGTATGTCTGTATTCCAACTTCCAAAAGGCATATTGCAAGGCATAACTAAGATGATCTATAATTTTTGGTGGAATCATAAATAGTAGGAGAAGAAAATTCACTGGATTAATTGGTCAGTGCTAAGTAAGACAAAGCAGATTGGAGGATTGAGTTTTAGAGACCTGGAATGCTTTAATAAGGCCCTCCTAGCTAAGCAATGTTAGAGATTACATCAGAATCTGAGTTCTCTTGTTGCCAAAGTCATGCAAATGAAGTACTATAGGAATAAAGACTTTCTGCAATTGAGTTTTGAATATCAACCTTCATATGCTTGGAGGTCAATTCAAGGGACTAAAAATTTATTACAAGAAGGTATGATCTGGAGAGATGGAGATGGAAGGTCAGTTTCAATATGCAAGGATAAATGGGTTCCTAAACCTTGGACTTTTAAAGTTCAGATTCCTCCTACTGCACAGTCCATATCAGCAAATGTCCATGAACTGATTGATACTGAAAATTGCAGATGGAATGAGGGGATGCTGAGGGGTAATTTTGGTGCAGATGATTCTAAAGCTACACTAAAGATCTCTCTTGGTATGAATGATAGATTTAATGGAGAATCTTCTAACCAATCCTTTCGAGACATGTTTTGGAAATATCTTTGGAATCCGCCTATTCCAAAGGTAGTTCAAGTCTTATTTGGAAAGCATGTCATAATGGTCTACCAACAAAATCAAACTTAGTGAAAAAGAGGATACTTACATCTTATCAGTGTCCTATATGTGGTTTGGTTTCCGAAGATGTGATTCATACCCTGTGGAATTGTGAGGCAGCAATGAATGTTTGGAGTCTTGGTTGCTTTAAGATACAAAAACAGAGTGCTTGGGGTTTGGAATTTTTATCATTTGTGGAGCATATGTCTGCAATACTAGAGCATCAAGAATTTGCTGAAATGGCCATGATTTTGAGGAAGATTTGGCTTAGAAGAAATGTTGTCATCTATGAGAACTTTTTCCTTCACCCTATAAGTCTTGTTTGTCAAGCTAGAGAGCAGTTACAAGAGTATTAGAAAGCCAAGATTGAAAGGGTACCCTAGAGCAATCCTAGAGAAGTTACACAGCAAGGTTGGGTGCTACCTGATAACTAATGGGTCAAAGTAAAATGGGATGTTGCAGTTGATACAACTCATTCTCAGATTGGCATTGGGGTATGTGGTGGTTAGGGATCTGGAAAAATCTTAGTAGTAATGAGGGAACTTATTACTTTTGGTGCTAACTCCACGTTTGCAAAGGCAAAAGCTACATTGAGTGCAAATGTGTTTTGTTGTGCTCTGGATTTTGAACAAGTGATGTTAGAAGGTGATGCCAAGCTAGTGGTTGATACAGTTAAAAAGCCTGAGGAGAATTTTCCTAAGTTTGGGTATATTGTGGAGGAAATTAAGCATGTTCTGCGTGGGTTAAAAGATTGGCAGATTGGATATGTAAAGACAGAGTTTAATCAAGTTGCTCATGTACTTGCAAAGGATGCTCTAGTATTATGTATGTAAGAGTGTTAACATGGGGTCTATCCCATAATGTATTAGAAGGATGGTATTGCCTGATTTATATTTACCTTAATGAAATTGGATGTGCTCTTTTACTGTAAAAATAAATTAGATTCAACGCCATTATAAATAATTAGATAATGTTAAGAGTACTGATATTCCTGCTATGACTATTTTACATGATCTTATTTTGCAATCAATCAATATGTTTTTTATTTGAGTTTCAAATTTTAAAATAATCACGCATGCACCCTCTATTTAAAAAAAATTATAAAAAAAGCATTATCACAAAAGAAAAACTGAAGATTATGGGAAAGTAAGCTAAGGCAAAATTAGCATACCTGATATGATATTTTGATCTTCTTGATTGCTTTGGCGTTGTTCTCCGTTTGAAACGTTCAAACGAGTCTCATGTCTGGTCGGAGGTGCGTATGGAATGCGCATACCTTTTTAGCAAGCAAAAGTTAACAAATCTAATTTACAATATAGTAGAACTTATAATATTCTAGGTTTTGAGTGATCAATCTTCTTTATAACGACAAAAAAAAAAAAAAAAAAAACAATCAACAAAGAAATAAGAGAATAAATAATTTAAGGTATAGCATCGACTTTATAACTTAAGTATATTTTCTTGTTTTAGTAAAAGAGAACCTTTGAAAAATTATGATGATATTTGAAGTCATATATTTTTTTTATTCTTGAATTGCATTTATTGTATATAATTTTAGATTTATATTACCTTCATTTTATCGAAAGTAGTCATGGATTTATACTTTAAAGTCATTTTTATATATGATTTTAAATACATGAAATTTTGTTTTATATTTATAGGAGAAAATATACAAAGCCTCTCAAACTACCACCCAATTCACAATAACATCTTCAAAGTATCAATTTCTACAATCAATTCCCTTAAACTGCCAAAAAATTGCAATGTAACCTGATCTTTTCTCTTAAGAAGACAAAATAAGCCCTAAAAATATTTTAAAAATTACAAAATAACCCTATCAAATAAAAATAATAATGTTTAAATAATTCCAAATGACCTAATTAATTATGATTTTTTATTTATTTTTTGTCTTTGTTACAATTAACAGATCAGGGATTAAAGAGTACTACTCTACGCAGGAGAATATTATTTTCGGTATTCTCATGGATCTTGATTTCTTTTTTAATTTCTAAGAAATTAAAATTAATCCAATATATATTATTGATGGTGTTTTCTTAAATGAGCCGTTAATATTGAGTAATATTACAATAATGTAAAGCAAGAGAATTAAAGGATCAGAGCTAGTGGTAATTATACAGGAGTAGATGCGTTGCTTGCAAAACCCGAGCTGAATTCCACTTGGGAAGGAATGACCCATAGAGGCCAATGCGAAGATGGGAGACGACTTATCATTGTCAAGAGCCAGTGCCAAACGTGGGCAGGTTAGGATTAATCCCAAAGCAATATCTGTTAATGTGTACATCGTACGCACCAGACGTATCATGTACAGAACATGCATAGAAATGGTCAAAGAGGAATTTTTATATTTATATTGCCAAGATCTCAAATGATTATATATAAATATATATATATATATGGCAAGAAAATAACGGCAGCCAATTAATGGATTAAAAGTTTTAAGTTTAGACTAGAAGTTTAGAAAAAGTTTTAAGTTTTAAGTTAATTTAGCCAATTAACTGATCTACTTAGATCATATTAAACCATGTCAATCCTATATAGAATTTCTTATCAAACATTTCTACTACCAGATAGTAAAACACGTACGAGTTCTTACCCAAAGTTCCGGTATAGATGGCACGGGTAAAAAGCGTAGCACCATTGTGGTCCTGAATCTCCTGATCATTATCCTGTGGAATTAAATCTTTATCTGGAGTAAGATAATACAAATGGCGCGCCATTTCTATTTGCCCGAAATCAATAGCCATAACAACTGGAAGATTTTTCTCTTTGGAATTATGTCTAATGCTGATCAAGTCAAAGTACTTTCGAAGCATACACTCCACCATTCGCCATTTCCCAAGCACGGCTGCCATGGTTAGAGCTGTGTAACCGTCACTATCATACATGGCCAAGCCCTCATTCGACATTTGCTTCACCAACGCCTCCACTATATGCTCATGTCCATGTGTAACAGCAGTGTGAAGAGCCGTTTTGCCCTTATCTAGGATTTTCCAATTCAATGCATCGTGGGGTAGAGGCTCCTCACGAAGAATTCTATTTGTCTCATCTAGATTACCATCTCGCACAGCATTGTACAATTTTGAAAACTTACGTAACTCTTCATCATCCCGACGTTCTGCCATTTTTTCTTTACTTTCTGCGCAATGTTAAGTATTCAAGGACTGAGAATTCATTTGAACATTTGGAGTATCTCAAAATTCTATAAATAGTAATGAAATAATTTGATTAAATTAGATGTTTTATTGGCCTGGTTTCAAGAAGTAATAGAGAAAAAATTGAATAAAAATATAATAAAGTTAAAAAAAAAATTGAATATGATTTCTTAATATAATTTTATTTTGAAATTTGTAAAAGTTATATTGATTTTTGTACTTGAATAATAATTAAGTAATAATTAGATAAAAAAGTTAACAATTTGAAATTGAAAAATACTTTTTTATTCAAGTGGGTTTTAGAAATTAATTTATAAAAGTTTTTCATAATTTTGTGTTTTATTGTCCAGACAAGTTATTATAAATATACATCCACAAGGAACGTATGTCAGAAATATATAGTACCAATTAACAAGCCAACTGGCAGATATCTGGATGCATAAAATTAACTTTTTTATAGCATTATATTAATACAATATCAAAACGTATGGAAGAAAAAAAAAACTAATTATACAAGTATTGCAACTATTTTCCTTCTTTGACGAGGGATGAAGTCAGATGGCTACCGCCAACTGAAGGATATACAAAGATCAACACAGATTGAGGAGATATTCTAATTGCTTTGTCTGCTACAAAGGCTTTCATTGGATGGAGAACCTGACTTAGCAGAAGCTTATGCATTATGGAGGGCCAACAAGTTATGCAGTGACCCAAATATTAAGAAAGTCATCTTTGAAGGTTATGTGTAGAAACTAATAAAGGAGATAAAGAGCAGGGAGGTTACATATGCATGGATGGGATAATTGAAGGAAGATATAAGACACAATTTGGCCCAAAGACTAGAATGGAAAGTGAGATTTACCTATAAAGAAGGGAATAGTGTAGCTCATGAGCTAGCGAAGAGGACACTACATGTGATTGGAGAGACTTTTTTGTCTTTGTCTATCCATTCAAAAATTGAACCTTATATATATTGGATTAACCATCTTCCCGTATGTAATAATTTTTTAATATTTTTTTTTCTACTTTTTAAATACCTTTTTTTTTTAATTTTTTTATTAAATATATTTTAACTTCATTTTCATATTTTCAATACATCAAAAGATATAAAATCCGTTGAGCAACCTAAATTAACTCCATTTTCAAACACAAAGCATCAAAATATGTACGAAATTAGCTCATTCTTATATCCAACAAAGTTCCAGAAATTAAAATATATAAAAACCCAAGAATTGTGAGATCAAGAGTTGTAGTGATGAAAATGTTACTACTTATCCCGCGAGGGAGTGAGATCAAAATAACAACTAAGATTTAGATGATCACTAAGTTACCATTTACTTACATATATGAACAATGATTATAGCTCAACTCATATGGCTTATATATACTCTTAGATTTAATTTAATGTGATTTCTGATTTAAAAATCGGAGTCTACTCTCATTAAATAGGAACTAGAAAACAGTGGATTTAGATCTTTAATTTCGATGTTTTCATCTTCCTCCAGCTCCTAATGAACTGGCAAGTACAGCTTCATCATTCTCATGTAAACAGATATATAATATATTAATACTTACGACGCTAGCTAGCTGGACGGGAGGGAGGGATTTTCTCCAAAATTAACTGTCGGCTTCTAAGTCTGATCTTGTAGTCTCCGGAAGATCACGACGATCGGTCTTTCAGAAATGGATGACCTGCACACGACTCAAATATGCCTTGGAATTCCTCTTTTATCGCTACTTCAGAAAAAGGCATGATGATCATGCCCCAAATAATTGAATTAATCCTGTTGGGGTCTAATCCTTTTTTTTGTGTGACTAAAGCAGATTCCCTGAGATTATTCCAAATCATGTATTTGGATTTTGGAATGGAAATCATTCAAATCATAGTGTTACCCGTGCTGTAACATTGAAAAAGCATTCAGAACCATGATCATTACCGGCGGGCCCGTTGTAACTATGTCGTGTGCGATAATATGATCACCCTTGAACTTACTTTATGGTATATATATGTTATTGCTGGATAAAAACTAACTCGTTCTCGTTTATTGGAAGCAGCTCATCAGGAATCAAACAAGTTGACATATAAAATATGACTCAGCAATTATAAAGAAGGAATTGATAATCTGATCTAGATTATCGAGACCGGGAGTCATATCCACGAAGGAAAGGATTGCCATCCTTAGTATATCGCTTTTTCCTTTCGTTTGAAATAACTTAAATCATGACGTTACGGCCAGTTCAATAATTTATGGTCGGAATATTGATATCTTTTATTGTGCCTAAATTATATTGAATATGTTAAATTAGATAAGTACACGTGTGATAAATTATTGAGATTAATTAAAAATTTTAATTAGATTCAATAATTAGGTCAAATCCAATTCATTATTTATTGAACCGATAAAAGTTATTTTAAAATTTAAAAATCGACTATTAGAAATTTATTTTAATTTAAAAGAATCATTGATTGAAGTCTTCTATGTAATATCAATCACTGCCAATCCTAAATTAAAAAAATACTATATCATGTTTTTCGCAACCGAATACATCTAAACTCATTCGCACCCTCTTCCAAACCAAATCAAACATGCCAAGCACTTCTCCATTCTTAAGCTCCTATCCTCCGGCTATCCTAATTACACAAAAATTCCAAATCATAGTCAATGAGTGATTCAAAAGACAACAAACAAGAACCAACTCCCTCGGCAAAGCCATCACAGTAAAACCAAGACCTTTACCTTGCCGAAAACCGTTACAGATATTTCCGACTTTGACTCTGGCCACCCAAACCTGCCACTTTGCGCCACTTCCTTCTGTGAGTCTCAGTCCTGCCAAAATCATTGATTTGAATTCCAGTCGTCGCTTAATCCTTCCCTCTCAAAGAGCCTTCTATTTTAAAAGAGTAATGTTATATGCAATCGTAAAGTATATTGTATTGTGCATTCATTTTGAAAAATAGTGAAATTTTGTTATTAAAAAATTATTATTTTTTTATATAAATCTTATATTTATTTATTTAAAAATAATTATACGACACTTACAAAAATATCATTTCTCATTTTAAAAACGCTCACTAGATCTCGTTGCCGAACAACAGTGTATTTCTTCTCTGTTGTTCTCTTTTAACATCACTGATCACACACTTAGGTGATGGTTGCTGTCAGTGCCTTGTCAAAAGTGTCGACTAGCTTCTGTAAAGGAGAATTTTAATTTCAATCATAATATTGTCCTTTATTCGCAAGTGCATGGGTTCAATGGCTCTTTCGGCGTGAATTTGTTACAGTAATTTCAATAACTTTTCGGAGGAAATTACTGTAGCTCTCTAAACCATCCACTTCCTTTATATATTACTATAATGCCACTTATCCCTTCGTGAAGGTTTTTCTTCAAAGGGTATCCAAAAGTCTTTTAAGAACTTTCTGTTTAAATTGAGAAACACTCTCAATTTATTTTAATATTACATTTTATTATTATAATTTTTATAAATTTTTATATAAAATATAATAAATAATTCAATTTTTTTAATTTCTAAAATAATAATAATATTTTATGTTATTGTTCCCTAATATAATAAAGAAACCAAGTAGAGTAAATGCTGGAAAGAAATATGCTCATACAATTCAAATATCTCTGAGTGTACAAAGGGCATTCGAGGCACCCATAACATCCATGAAAGAACAATGAAAACCTTCAGAAATATTCGGAATGATTCTCCTTCTACCTCACTTCCCCCTTTTACAATTCCCTCAGCACACTTAAAGTAACAATCCAGACAGAAAGTGCAAAATGATAAAATGACAGTAGGCAACACATAAAGAAAAAAACAGACTATTGTAAACTGAAGGCCTGCATAAAACGCACAGCATTGACCCTAAATGAACAGCTCCAAATGCAATGTCTGATTTATTCTTCCAAACGACGTCATCTCTCTTCTAGCTCCAAACGACACCGTATCGAGTGATGTCTTCATCTTCACTTCAAGTCTCCACACTGACTTCTCGTCAACAGATTCACTTCCATGGAGGGTCATAACCCTCTCCTCTATCGAGCTCAAGTTCCATTTCCTCTCACCCCCTAAGTTCCTAACATTTTAATAATATTTTATTCAATTTTTAATTTTTATCTTAACTTTTTTCATCTCAACTTACTATCCAAATCTAATCTCAAAAATTATTATGTTGATGGCATAAACATACCAGCATCCTTTAAGCATTTGCATTCGGCTTATATTCTTTGGTGGTTGTTCTAAAGGGATGATATGAAATATTTATGGGATGTAAACTATTCAGTATAATTTTTACAACTAAATTACTGTAATAAATTGCAAGAGTTAAATTTAGTAACGCATAGTACATTGTATAGGTAACTAGTTATGAAATGAGGTTTCAAAAGAAGCATCGAGAGGTAAGTAGTTTGATCATAAATTATGATTAGCATACGTTAGCTAGTTATATATATTATTATTAAAGCCAGTTTTTTGGAAATATTTTATGAAAACGTTATGTTAAGTATGTTTGTATTATGATGAGTTTTTTATTGAGTTATCGATTCATTTTAGTTTATTTTTTATATTTTTAAACCACTACAAGTCAGAATATTTGTAAAGGTAGAGATGTTGGATGGAACTTAGTCCAGGGAGGCGTGACGGTAACTTAGATCATATATAGATATTTTAAATTATGATTTTTACAACATAAATTATGAGAAATTTTAATAAATATTTCCATGCACTCTCTTATGATCTCAGTATTTTAATATATAATGATTTTATTTATAGAATTTTTGTTCCTAGCGATTAATTCAGAATAAAAGATAATATTTTTCGGTCAAAGTTGAATAATAACATTCCGGCTCCTGTGATTTTCAAAAAAATGACATCCTTTTAACTGTGGGGAGCAATGTTATAATTGGAAGTAGAGCCTAGGTCGAATATTCTGTAGACTATCATAAAATTGAGGCAAGCATGTAAATAAAGCCCATGTGAATTTAAATAAGCGCAGCTAAAATAACTCAAACAAGAGATGGAAACTGACTAAGGTTAGGTGAGGTTTAGATAATAGGTTGAGATCAGATGAGATGAGTTGATATAAAAATTAAAATTTGAGAGTTGAATAAAATATTATTAAAATATTTTTTTAATATTATTATTATTATTTTAAAATTTTAAAAAATTAAATTATTTATTATATTTTATATAAAAATTTAAAAAAATTATAAAGATTAGATGAAATGAGTTACCATGAAATCTAAACGGCAGCTTAATTAAACCCATGCGAATCTGACCTTTTCACATTAGGCTAACAGATGTACATAGACTCATGTTCACTTGAGAGTGTCACACATGAGAGAGAAATAGTGTCGGCGGTAGAGCTTACCGAAAGGGAGAGGAGGACGCGACGGAGTTGGATGAGACGAGCTGGTCAACGATTACACAAGCTACGAAGCGGCGCGAGGTGGTGGTCTCCCTAACGCGAACTGCCGTGCGTGGGATCTTTTGGTGCAGCGATGAGGTGCTCCGGCTAGTGGTGTGAGGTGCGGTCACGGTGGCGAAAGGTTCGGAAGGACACGAGGAAATATGCATGCGACAGATCTGAGGCTGGCTGAGCTGCGGTGGAGACTCGTCGGCTTCTCTTGAACGCGGTGGTGCTCTGAGCGTGGTGGTTGGCGTCGAATGAAGAGAAACGCGGCAGTGGTTTCTGCCATGGGTTGTTGGTCAAATGAGCATGGGTGGTGTTCCAGCGCTGTTTGCAGCGGCGCAAGGCCGTGGGCACGTATGGCTACACAGCGACATACGTGGGCATGGCGCACAATGATATCGACTCGATTTCTTGGTTTCCACTTGTTGGCGTCGGCTGGTGGTGGTAGGGAGGAATTGGGTAATGGTTGTTTGGGTCCCAGCGGGGAGGGAGGTGCTACGTGAAGGGTCTGTTAGAGGGAGGTGGCTGTCCGTGATTATTGCGGTGTGGAGGAATCATGGGTGGCGTTGCTCTCTTTACAGTCGCGTGCATTGAAGGCCATCTGGTCATGCACGGTTGTGCATGGTCTGGATGGTTGAAGCAGCTTCGGTGGTTTCAGCGCGAACCAGTGCGCACAATGGTGTTTTTAAGGGCGGCATGAGCTCTGTTTTCGTATTGAAAAACAGAGGCTCTTGGTTTGGACGTGGTGTTGCTATCATGAAGGTGGTGATCAGCGTTATCTGTGGCCGGGGAAGGAGACGATTAGGGGTGGTTCACGGAGAGTGGTTCTCCATGGTTGCTACGGACTCACTGTACGCTAGGCGTCCCTTGCAGTGGCTTGATGCATGCTTGCTGGGCGGACGTCCATAGTAGCTGCTAGCTATGTGGTTTGGAGGTTGTTGTTATGTGCAACAAGACGTTGAGGGAAGGCTGTGAGGATGCTGGTTGGTTGGTTACGATGATGGTCAAGAATACAAATCTTGGAGAGGGTTGCTTGCTGTGACGAGAGAATTGCATAAATAGATATATAAAAATGCTTACGGTTACAGATCCTACATAACGCGCATGCTTTGAAGGCTCGTCGAAAGAGACGGAGAACGAGGGAAGTTTAAAACTTTAATAATAATATCCTTTTAATAATAATATGGGCTAAGCTTGAGCCGATAATGATGGGCTAAGCCTTTAAAGGGTAATCAATATGAAAAAGATCAGGACCAACAATTGACCAAATGTGGGCCTTGGTCAACAAACAAGACCAATAACGAAAATGAGCCTAGACTTCAAATATAAAATACTCACCGGACTAAACAAAAGGTGAATTTGAAATAAGAAATGAGGTGGTTGGGAGAATATAGATTGCTTTGTTTAAAAATAATAATAATAATTGGAGACAAATGGGATTCATGATGCTAGGGTAATGGAGTGACAGAAACAAAGAAATTGAAGGTGTTTTCTTTTTTTCTTTTTTTTGAAGAGAGGTAGAGAAGCTCTTATGGTAGTGGAATTGAGGGACACTTGGAGATAGTATGTCTGGTGAGAAAGGATATATAGTCAGGATGTATATATCTTTAAAGAGAGCGAAGAGACTAGCACCGCATGGGATTAGAAGATAGATGGTAAATTTGCTCAATGGTAGATTTCTGTTTGAGTTTCAAAATTTGAAGTGGATCAAGAGACTCACTAAGTTGACGTGAAAGCTATGTTTGGATAGTGGAGTGATTTGAGTTGGAGTTGAAGGGACACGCAGCTTAGAGTTGAAGTGAGATCACTCCAATACTATTCATTACTATTCAATATTTTATCATTATTATTCACTACAATTTAATATTTCACACCCGCCCTATTGAAATCACCTGAAGTTGTTTCTCTCTTCACAAGTGGCTGTTGAAATCACCTAGGATTTGGTGTAAACACCTACATCCAATAGATTGCTGAGACATCAGCATAACACTTTTTTTTATTATAAAACTTCTCAATTCATCTCATCTCATCCTATCTTATTTAATCATTTCAATTTTTTTTAAATTTTCATACAAAATAAAATAAATAATTCAACTTTTTCAAATCTCAAAATAAAAATAATATTAAAAAAAATCTATTCTAATAATATTTTATTCAATTTTTAACTTTCATCTCAACTCATCTCGTCTCACCTGCAAAAATGAACTAGACAGGTTAACCGAATCATTCCCAGCCTCAAATACTTCCCAATCTCAAATACTTCCTCGGAATTGGATATAATATATATTGTTCCTCGTCTCTCTTCTCCAGCACCACACAATTAAAAATCCTAGCTTATGTTCAGGAATAAGAATTCAAACCACGAAACAATTCATTAAATGTTCAAATTAGAAAAAATGAAGAGCTTTTCACCTTCTGAATTTATTTCTACTCTCTCTCTCTCTCTCTCTCATTTTTAGTTCAAAAAATGCAAGTTGTCAAAGGCAAATATAACTAATGTTTTGAATACCGTACCGGATGCCGTACCGGTTAAGGCACTGAAACCAAATATTTCGGTATCGATACCGTTTTGGAATAATCAATATATAAATAAATTATATATATAAATATATATATAAATTATATTTCAAAATAATAGTCTATATATGAATAAATGATATATAAATACATAGATATATAAATTATAAATAGTATAATCTAAATTGGGAGTTAAAAAATGAGCTTGTAGTTTGAAAAAATGAAAAAAAAAAAATCAAGGGCCAAAATATCGGCTGATACGATCGGTATTTCGGCCGATACGGAACACCAAGTATATCTGTACCGGACCAGTGGCCGGTACGGAAAATACCGGCCGTACCGACCGGTATGGTATGGAATTAAAAACACTGAACATAACTGCTAACAATTCTTTTTCAGTAGTAGAATAATGAAGTTGAGCTTCTGTTAAGGTCCAACTTGCATAATAAATAACATGAAAAATTTTATCTTTTCTGTGTCCAAAATAGCCCCTATAGCATAATCACTAACATCACACATTAATTCAAAAGGTAAATTCCAATCCGGTGATACAATGATAGGTGCTTAAATTAATTTCTTTTTTAATGTTTCAAAAGTATGCAAGCATTAATCAGAAAACTCAAACCGAGTATCTTTAATCAACAGATTGCAAAGAGGTTTAGTAATTTAGGAAAAATACTTAATAAACCGACGATAGAACACGGCATGACCCAAGAAACTTCTCACGCCCTTCACATTGGTTTGTGGTGGGAGTTTGTCAATAACTCCTATCTTTGCTCAGTCGACCTCAATTCCATTGAAGGAAATGCAGTGGCCAAGCACTATTCCCTCCTCAACCATGAAGTGGTATTTTTCCTAATTTAAAATAAGATTTTTCTCCTTATATCTCTGCAAAACCAAAGATAAATTAGATAAACAATTATTAAAAGAGTGACCAAAAATCGAGAAGTCATCTATAAAGACTTCTAAAAATTTTTCCACCATGTTTGAGAAGATGGATATAATGCATCTTTGGAAAGTCGTTGGCGCATTGCAAAGACCAAAAGGCATGCGCCTATATACAAAAGTGCCATAAGGACAGGTGAAAGTGGTCTTCTCTTGATCCTCTGGTGCAATAGCTATTTGATTGTAACTAGAATATCCATCTAGAAAATAGTAGTAAGCGTGGCCGGCAAGTCTTTCTAGCATTTGATCAATAAAAAGGTAAGGGAAAATAGTCTTTTCAAGTTGCATCATTCAGTCTTCTATAGTCTATGCATACGTGTCATCCCGTAACTGTCCTTGTTGGTATGAATTCATCTTTGTCATTTTCTATCACGGTTATCCCTCCTTTCTTTGGGGCGACTTGCACTAGACTTACTCATGCACTATCTGAGATTGGATAGATGATCCTGGCATCTAAAAACTTCAACACTTCTTTACGCACCACTTCTTGCATTGATGGGTTCAGTCTCCTCTGGGATTAGATGATCGGCTTAAAATTATCTTCCATTAAAATCTTGTGCATGCAAATTGAAGGACTAATTCCTTTTATGTCTGAGATAGTCCAACCCAAGGTCATTTTGTGTTCTCGCAAGACTCACAACAACTTCTCTTCCTCTACATCACTCAAGGAACTGTTAATAATAACTGGAAAAGTAGAGTTTTGGCCTAAGAAGCATACCTTAAATTTGATGGAAGCGGTTTGAGTTCAAGCTTGAGTGGTTCCTTACTTGGAGATGTTGGCCGAGATGAGTTTAGCTCTTCCACTTTCTATTTTATTGTAGGAGGAAAGGATGATGTAGCTTCAAAATATGTCCCACACTCCTTAACCTCTTCATCTTCGGATTTAATAAATGTAGAGTGAGTAAGACATACCTCAAGTGAATATTGGACTCTAAAACTCAGACTCCCCTCAATTTTGTGCTAATGATATGCTTATATAAGGTAGAAAAGAAATCCTAATATTTTCATGATTTTCGCCTAAAAAATCGCCTAACTTCTAAGACTTATATTGGCAGCCTCGTATGTGCTCCAAGAGTCAGAATTTAGAAATCCTTATTAGAGATAAAGTTGTAACCCTTTACGATATATTTCTAACCCATCCATAATTGTATCTATCGGATATGTGAGTAGAAAGTTATGATCAAAATACTCAAGCACGTCTAGGCTGTCTCCTAGTGTATTCCGAATTAGGACTTATTATGGATTCCTTCAGTGATTTCTTTCTCTTTTTCTTGATCAAAATTACTTTCAAGCCTTTTTGTAGTTGTTTTCTATGATGTCGTTTAGGTTGGTCTTTTAAGTTAGTCGGTTCGACTGGTCTCCCAATCTATCCACCTAGAGCCTTGTCAAAAAGTCTTCTTGCCCAAAGGTAAAATATCTCGCTTATCGCCTAACTCTTGTCGGCAATTTTGGTCACCATTGAGTCTCCTCGCCTAAATCTTCTTGACTCTCTTCAGATCTCATTGCCTGTCGTCAATCTGGATCCGTAATCTCTTCTTTTGTACTAAAATGTTCGCCTTTCGCACTAAATCTTCTCAGTCCTTCAAATCTAAGAAAAAAAAGAAAAATATATAGAAATAAAATAAAATCAATAGTATTGAAGGAAAACTAACACTTTCATAAATAAAAGAGTAATAAAAATCACACTTATCAGCCCAGTCTAGGGACTTGGCCTTACACCGCAGCGAGTCAAGGGACTCGATTTCTTTGGTCGCGAGGCCTTGACGAGGGCTCAAGACCTGATGCCCGGCCCTGACCATACGGCAAGTCTTGGGACTAGGCTTTGTTGGACGGGGGTCGGCCAATTAAGTGACTTGGCCTTACCCAGTAGCGAGTCTAGAGACTCGACTTCATTGCGTGTCTAGTAACTCGACTTGGTTGGATGGGGGGTCGGCAAGTGTAGGGACTTGGCCTTACCCTGCAGCGAGTCTAGGGACTCGACTTCGTTGCATGTCTAGGGACTTGGCTTTCTTGGACGGGGGGTCCACGAGTGTTAGGACTTGGCCTTACCCCGCAAGGAGTCTAGGGACTCAACTTCGTGGTTGTGAGGCCTTGACGAGGGCTCGATATTTGATTCCAGGACTCGTAATGGTGAGTCTAGGGACTCGGCTTTGTTAGATAGGGGGTCAACAAGTTTAGAGATTTGGCCTTACTCCACTGCGAGTCTAGGGACTCAGCTTTGTTAGACAGGGGGTCACCAAGTTTAGAGACTTGGCCTTACCCTGCAGCAAGTCTAGGGACTCGGCTTTGTTAGTTCCAAGCTTAGACAACGAAGAGTTTGAGATAAACATTCAGGCATTTTCATTCATCAAATAAGTTTAAATTGTTCATACAAGGTATTGTTGCACGTCCTTACGCATAGTATTCTTTAGGTGTTCGGCATTCCAGGGGTGGCGGAGCTCATGTCCCTAGCTATTATTGAGGTGGTAGGAACCGGGTCGATTGCTTGCGGTTACCACATACAGGCCTTCCCATAGAGGTCCCAATTTTCCTTCTTCCTAGATGGTTACCCCGATTTGCTGCAGCACCAAGACACCCTCTTTCAAAGAGCTCGGTCTAACTCATTTGTTGAAATATTGTTTTGCCTTTCGCTTGTTACTCGTTGTTCGCATCGTCGCCTCTTCCCTTTTCTCTTCTAGAAGATCCAGCTTCTTGGCTAACCTTTCGTTGTTGGTGTCCAGGTTGAAGTGCTGAATGCGGAGCGTGGGCATTCCGACTTCCACAAGGATCACCGCTTCGCTCCTATAAGTGAGTGTAAAGGGTGTCTCCCTGGTGGGGGTGCAGATGGTCGTTCAGTACACCCATAGTACGCTCGGGAGTTTTTTGGCCCGTGCTTCTTTGTGTGCCCCGAGCCTTTTCTTAAAGGTGGAGAGGAGTGTTTTATTGGTAGCCTTGGCTTAGCCATTGGCTTGCGAGTGTCCTGGTGAGGAGTACTTCACCTTAATTCTAAGATATACGCACCACTCCCGATAATGTGAGCAATCAAACTGTCTTCCGTTGTCCGATATGAAGCTCTGAGGTATGCCGAATCGACAGACTATTGACTCCCACAAGAACTTTGTGATGGTTCATGAAGTAATCGACCACGAAAACCATGAACTTGACCCCTCCTCCAACTGCTGGGAATGGGCCAATTAGGTCCAGGCCCTACTAAGCGAAAGGACATGAGGCCATGATTGAAGTTAGCTCCTCCGGCGGGTAGTGCGGCATCGGCCCATGCTCTTGACACTTTGTGCATTTCTTCACAAAAGCCTCTGCATCCTTGGGAGAAGAGGGCTAGTAGTGTTCGGCTAGGGTTACCCTTGCGGCTAATGCCCTTCCTCCCGAGTGGCTTACACATACTCCTTCGTGGATTTCTGCCAGTACGTTCTGCACTTCGTCTGGCGAGAGGCATCTAAGGAGTGGCTCGAAGAAGCCTTTCTTGTATAGGACCCCTCCAGCAAGGTGAATTGAGCCGCTTTGTTTCTAACCTTCGGTGCTTCTTTTGGGTCATCCAGTTGTTTGCCCTCCTACAAGAACTCCTTGATATCCATTGCCCATTTGGGGGATGCTGGGGTCGTGACGGACACCTCATTCTCAATGCTGGGGCCGAGGGGAAGAGCCGTCAATGTTGACCTACCAGGGCTTTCCTTGGGGTGAAACCGGGACTTCCTCCAGGAAGCTGGTGAACTCGGCGGTGAAATCTGCCAATACCTGTCCTTTGATTGTGGTGTGGGTTAAGTACTCCATATCTAATTTACTAAGCTCGATTGCCCACTTGGCGAGCCATCCTGAGGTGTCTGGCTTCTTTAACACTTTCTTGAGGGGAAGGTCGGTGAGCACTTTCATCAGGTGGGCCTAGAAGTATGACCTTAATCACGACGACAACTAGGGCAAACACCAACATTTCAGTGTGCAGGTGCCTAGCTTCGGCAACCAGGAAGGCCCTTCTCTAAGATCTGTCAGACGTTGTCCAAGCTTTTTGCTCTTCACTAGTAGGTCATCCACGTACACTTCCATATTTCGACTGATTTTTTGCTTGAATATCCGGTTGACCAGCTGTTGGTGGTTGGCCCCAGCATGCTTGAGGCCGAACAACATAGCTTTGTAGCAGTAGAGACCTCGGTCCATCATGAACACAGTCTTCTCTTTCTCATCTGGATGCATCCTGATCTGGTTGGATGCTGAGGAGGGGGTGCCCATCTGTCAAATCCACAATCAAGTCGATGCACGGTAACGGGAAGCTATCATTCGAGTAAACTTTATTCAGGTCAGTGAAGTCGACGCACATCCTTTATTTTCCATTGGCCTTCTTCACCAAGACGACATTAGAGAGACATTCCAGGTAGTGAACTTCTCAAATTAACCCCGCTGCTAGGAGGCGGTCCACCTCTTCTGCGATCGCCACATACTTCTCAGCACTGAAGTTTCACCATTTCTGCTTGACTTTCTGAGCCCTTGGGTCGATGTAGAGTCAATCCCTAGCATCTCCTCGTGGCTCCAGGCAAACACGTCTTGGTGTTCGATAAGAAGACATGTTAACACCGCTCTCAACCTTGGGTCCAGCTTAGTCCTGACCGGGACCTTTTGTTCTGGTCATTGCTGATCAACTGAAACCAGCTCCAAGGGCTCGTTGGGCTCAGCTTTTCGGAGGGCTTGCTCGTCGCGAACTTCTCCATCCCATTTGGTCAACACTGGTGGTGAACCCGACTGGGGCACCTCTCCAATTCTTTCAACTGTCGCAATTACCTTGACCTCATGCCTCAACTCTCAAGCGTAGCACTCTCGAGCCAAAACCTGCTCACCGCTGACTTTGCCCACTCCCAATTTGGTAGAAAATTCATCTTGAGGTGGTAGGTGGATGTCGCCATCCTCAAGTTGTTCAGGAAGGGACACCCTTGTATTGCATTGGATGAGGACGATTGACAACTAAGAAATTGGTCATGGTTGTAGCGGTCCTGGGTGCCTTCCCTACCAGGACAGATAAGGTGATAGCCCCCATTAGTTGAACAATGTCACCCATGAAACCCTTGAGTGGCATAAGGGCCGGGCGTAGTCGATCTGGACTAATACCCATCCTGACAAAAGCTTCCCAGAACAAGATGTCTTGCCAAACTACTGTTGTCAATTAGGATCCTCCGAGTTGTAAAATTTGCAACCTGCATTGTTACCACCAATGCATCATCATGAAGGTGGAGGATGCCTTCTTCACCTTTCTCGTTGAAGGATATCGTGGTGCTCCCAAGGTACCATGGTGCCTTGACAGCAACCCTCTCGATAGTGAACACTCCCTCGTAATGTGCCCTTAAGGCATTCGCTCTCCGAGTCGACGAAGTGACCCCCCTCCTGCATATCCCCCAGTAATTGTGTGGATTTCCCTAATTGGTCTATCTTCAGCTGGGGGACTCCTCCGAGCTTCATCTCTAGATCCCTGCCTTCCCGGGGGGACCTTGGCGGCTCCCTCCGCATCGGTCCTCTCGATCCTCCGACTGGTGCCTCCAATTTCGTTGGTCTTCCTCCATTCTCCTTTTCAAGGCATAGTAATCTCGAGTCTATGCGGCTGGTCATGTGGTTCTCATAATATTGGTGACTTTCTTTGTCTCAGGGTTGTTCTCTCTAAGGGCTCGAGTGCCAATTCCTTTATAAGGCCAAACTTGTGTGAGCATGGAGCATCCCCTACGGTCGAGCCGATGCTTCTCCTTTTCTCTTCATATTTGGTG
The DNA here is from genome assembly GCA_029856935.1 of Cyclocarya paliurus. Classification (NCBI taxonomy): domain Eukaryota; kingdom Viridiplantae; phylum Streptophyta; class Magnoliopsida; order Fagales; family Juglandaceae; genus Cyclocarya; species Cyclocarya paliurus. The sequence goes on from CM056958.1 coordinate 22,451,259, forward strand.
CTCCCATTTTTCCCCCTCCGCGGTCATGACTTCCTCGTTGTCTAGTTGCCTTCCAATCTGCTTGCTCCACCTCAGACTGTCGTGGAGCCGTCAATGCTTCAAAGGTACCTTAGCACTGATGAATCCATATGCTCGGTCCATGAACTCCCTCAACGTGGTGGGGGTCTTTTGTGCAATTTCAGCCATAAACATTTTCCTAGGCCAAATTCCCCCCAGAAGGGCTGCCAACGTAATTTTCTCGTTTTGGTCGTTGGTGGTCATACATTCCCGATTAAACCATTAGAGATACGACTTCAGGTTTTCATGATCTCGCCATTTAATTGTAAGGAGGTAAGCAGCCGAGGGCCTTCTCTTCCGACTTTCTAGGAACTGACCCAAACCAAGCCCTGGCAGCTCCTTTTAGTGTCAGTGGGAAGGCTCAGTAGGCAATTTCTCCCTAGAAGCCGTGCAAGGTCATATGGGCCTTGAATGTCTCCAAGTGTGCAGGTGGGTCTTTGGACCTGTCGTACACTTCCATCTAGGGAACCTTGAACTTGGGGGAAAGTGGTACTGCCATAACTTTCATGCTTTACGGGAGGTCAGTACTAACTAGTAGCTGGTCTACGGTGGATGGCGTGTCTATTGTTTTAGGCATTTCCGCACATTTATCCCCAAGCTCTTGAAGTTTGAGGTGCATCTTGCTCCTTTCCTCCTCTGCCATGGCAATCACAGGGACTCACCAGGAATCCACTTGTTATTTTCTGCTCGGTTCTCCTCCCCCTACCAGCTCCTCGTTGGTTTGTCTGAGGGCCAAGTTCTCCTAGCGTAGCGTCCCAGTTTCCTCCTTCAGCTTTTTTATCGTCGTCTCCATGCTCGCATGTCTTGCCTCCATTGCTTCATTCTCGTTATCCTCCCTTCTTGTAGTTTGGGACCTTGTTGCTACCGACATGCGAAATACATGCTTTTATGGAAAAAAAGAAATCCCACAAACAATGCCATTGTTGATGTCTTGTTTCGCAGCCCGAGCAACAACATAGCAGCCAAACTCCTGTGACCTGTATGTAAGAGAAAGAGTAGGCTCTGGTGCTGTTCGGGGTCACTTCGATATCAAAGTCAAAAGAGAATATTGAAGAAGGTTGAGTGAGGTGAGAAAAAAGGTTAAGAGCTCAGAGAGACTTCCCGTGAGAGGGATGGTCATTATTTATTTCTAGTTTTGACTCGACTGTCGAGGGAGATCGTGGGATGTCAGGTCGTCCCTGGGTCAAACCTGCCACCACTCCTGTCATGATAGTGTGTCAGGCCATGGTTCAAATTGTCGAGGGAGGTCATGGTGTGTCAGGTCTTATCTAGGTCAGACCTACTGCCACCCTGCCATTGAAGGGTGTCAAGTCTTGGCCGAGCCGTCCTAGGGCACCTCTGGCAGCACGTCGTTATGTACTGAGTTCCCTGACACGCATTGAATGTGACATGTCATGGGCCTGGCTTGCCCGCGATCGAACATGCCCAACCGATTGCTTCCCACGGCAATAGCCTACAACATACATTATGGCAGGGCTCGATAGTTCACTGAGTCCAAAGGGGATTGCTACCCTATGGTGGGCTTCTTGGCATGGTCGAGCTTGGTGCCAAAGCCTTTTTGAATGGGTCTCTAGTCGTGGGCTCGATACGCGATTCTCGGTTTGGGCTTTTGGCCTGCCCTGAGTTCCACATCTGAGGGGCCTAGGGTCTCCATGGTTTGATCTTTTTGGGCTAGGGTTCCTCACTCAGAGGGGCCCCCCCTCACACACACAGTAGCCAAAAATAGACCTTGTATCAGGGCAGCTTGTTCAATCTGAATCAACAAAGGCTTTGAAATGAGCTTTAGATGATGCTGAAAAAAAAAAATACCTTGGCCTAGTGCCATCTTTACATATTTGAGTATTCTAAAAGCAACTTGCATGTGAGGAACTCGAGGAGATTCTAAAAATTGACTCAAGTAATGAACTAAGTAAGTGACATCTGGCCTAATATGAGTAAGGTACAATAACCTACCTATAATTATTCTGTAGGCAATTGTGTCTTCAAGTAATTTTCCATCAGACTTAGAAAGTTTTTTTTTTTAAATAGTCGGTAACCACTCGCGGCGTGATTCCAACTCAAATTTATTAAAAAACCCTCACTTATGGCGAAGGAATACCGTGTAAACAAACATACATAACAAACAACCCAACAAAAACCGGACTAGACAAATAACCCAACAAAAACCGCCCAACACAAATCTCACCCAGAATTATAAACAAAAACCAACTCAAATTAACCAGGCCCCTTCTATTTACGTATAGCAGGGAGACCCCACTTATCCAACCGTAGAATACCCTTCAGAAGATGAGGTAGCAATGATCCCGCCTAATAAATAATGGTTTTGCCCATCTCACCTTCTTTCGCAAGGAAATCGGCTGCCTTATTCCCTTCCCTATACTGGTGTTTTACCATGAAATTCACTCCATCTGAAGCTGCCACTAAGTCCTCCCAAAAGTCCCAAAGGTACCATAGTGTGCAAGTATTTTTGCAAATCCAATCTACTACAATACGTGAATCACATTCAATTATCACGTTCAAATAATTCAATCGTTTACACAAACGAATACCTGCCAAAACTGCGTTCAATTCCACGCTATTATTAGTGCCATAGCCAAAATGAGTAGAAAAAGCCGCAATCACGTTACCATGACAATCCCGAATAATTCCTCCACCTCCTGAGTTACCTGGATTTCCCATGCAACTACCGTCAGAATTTAATTTAAACCATCCTTTCGGTGGCCTGTCCCACGTAACATACATATTTGGTCTTACGGGAGGGAAAGAAACTGGAAGCTGTAGTTCCCGTACGATCTCTACGTCCGAGTTTGAAAACTTGCATGATGTCTTGGATTCTGCTGCAATAATACTAATCCAGTATCTTACTTGTATCCACACCTGATCCACGTTATGTTTAACTCCCTCCATTCTTGCTCTACATCTTCTCTTCCATAAACACCATGTAATCACAATCGGAATAATCCCAATGAAAATGCCTTTTATCGATGCCTTTTTGGCGTAAGCAAACCAGGCTGATACTCTGTTTTTCCAGGAGATATTCATATGAAACGAGACCCCCAGCAATACACTAGCTCAATGCCAAACTTTAGCTACAAAAGCACCTAAAGAGAGGATGTGGTCACAATTTTCCTGATTCCTGTCCACACAGCAATGGCACGCCGACGCCATCACAATACCTTTTGCCTTCACTCTTTCATCTACGGGCAAACATCTAAACCAGGCTTTCCATACACAAATGGACATTCTTTTGGGAATTAAAGAATGCCAAATCCAGTCACTCCACTCTAAGATATCCCCATGTTTCCTTACTGCTTCCCATGCCTTTTTTGTAGTAAATCTGCCATCCGAGTTTAGTTTCCATATATGCACGTCCTCACTTATTTTACCAGGTCGGACATTCTGCAAAATTTCCAGCGTCTTCTCAGGTCCCACCAATTCTATTAATAAATCAACATTGCAGTTATTTTGATTCCAAACATCCCGAATGCACAGTTTACTATTAGTAATACCCTCTGTGCTTACAGACAACGGACCAGAAGAAAGCCACCTTTCAAACCAAAAAGAAGAGTTACCACCTCGCACCAAAATTTTCACATGTTCCATTATTTCCAGAATGACAGCCAGCATCGATCTCCAAAATCGCGAATCATTGGGATGCTCCTTCCGTGCTAGAAAATGTATGTTTCTACAATACTTGGATTTGAAAAAGTCAGCCTATAAATTATTTGAAGTGATCAAATGAAAAGCAAGCTTCATATGCAACGATTTTTGGACTTCCTTTAGATCTCGCACACCCAAACCCCCTTCCGAGATTGGTTTACAGACCTTACCCCAAGAGAGCCAATGTATTTTCCTTTTTCCTTCCACTTCACCCCACCAGAAATTTGCTAGGAGAGAATTGATCTGGGATAAAATGCTCATCGGAACAGAAATCACAGACATCAAGTGAATTGACATACTTGATAGAACATGTCTAAGCAAAATCAACCGTCCACCTTGCGATAGCAATTTAAATTTCCATCCTGCAATTTTCACACGTATCTTTTCTACTAACGGTTCCAAAGTTCGGGAAGTTAACTTTCCTGAAACCAACGGCGCTCCCAAATACAGCACTGGGAAACTACCTTCCGTGAAGCCTGTACTTCTCAATAAACATCTTTTACGAGCTGGGCTAATATGTTTTGACAGAAACATTGCAGATATTACTTTGCTGATTTTCTAACTCAACCACTTCTCATAAGTCTCAAGCACCTTCATTAAATTTTTTATCGACCTTTTTCCGCCATTGGCAAATATAAGGATGTCATCTGCATATAATAAATGAGATACTAATGGCGCCCCAATAGAGTGATAAAATTTCCCAATACAACCGTCCTCAAAATTCCGTCGAAGTAGTCTTGTTAAGATTTCCTCCATGATGATAAACAATAAAGGAGATAGGGAATCCCCTTGTCGCAAACCCCAGACAGATTGGAAAAAGCCCTTATTGGTTCCATTCATCATTACCGAAAACCATGGGGCCTCCACACAATTTTTTATAATATTACAAAATTCCAACGACTTCAAAACCTCCAAGAGAAACTTCCAATTCACTCTATCATATGCCTTGGCCATATCCAATTTTACCACCACGTTACCACCCGGCCTTTTCTTATGTAAAGAATGGACCATTTCCTGTGCAAGTGTAATATTCTCAAAAATACTACGCCCCGGAATAAAGGCTCCTTGCTCATGTGAGACCAACTTATCAACAATATTAGTGAGTTTGAAAACAATAATCTTTGAAAATATTTTGTAGGCCACCGAGCAAAGACTAATGGGACGAAACTTATCAAAGCTTGAAGGATTTTCCACCTTTTGAATAAGAATAATGAACGAGGAAGAATAAAACCTAGGCAATTGAACACCTTGGAAAAACTGTTTTGCCGCTTCCAAGAGGTCCTCCTTGACAATCTCCCAGAAAGACATATAGAATTCAGACCCAAACCCATCAGGCCCAGGGCTGCTCTCTTTCGGAATAGAGAAAACAGCTCTTCTTACCTCTTCCTCCGTTGGAGCCTCACATAAAGAATCATTTTCAGCCTCAAAAATATTCATGTTAATAAGCAGCGACAGATCACAGGTCTCTATATTAGACGACTCCTAAAGGAAATTCTGGAAAAAAACTGCCACCTCATTATGCACTGCTTCTGCACCCTCCAGAATTCTGCCATCAAGAAGGACCATTCTATTTATTTGGCCCTTTTTACAACTTTGATTAATTACTGAATGAAAGAGCTTAGAGTTTTTATCCCCATCAGTTAACCATTTTTTTTTTTTTTGCAATCTGTCCCAACCGAGTGAGTTCCCTATTCTCCCACACCTAAATCTCTAACTTTGTAGCCAAGAAATCATCCTCAAGATCCTCCGAATAGTCTAATTGCAATTTGCTTTCCATAAATTCCAACCGCTCCTCAAGATTTTGCAGATGAACACCCACTCTCCCAAACACATCTATATTCCATGCACGAAGGGCAATTCTAGTACGTTTCAATCTGATCACAAGTTTCCAGAGTCCCACTATCGAGTCATTCCTACACCAAGCCTCCTTGACACATGACAAAAAAGTATCATGTGTACATCACATATTTTGGAACCGAAAATGAGGTGGACCATACACGGAAAAAGGACGATGTAAATGAATTACCATTGGCCGATGATCAGAAAATTTTCGACTCAGAAAACAGTAATGAGCTGAAGTAAAACAATCTGAGAAAGCTGAATTAACAAGGACCCTATCAATCTTTGCCCAGCTTCGAGAAACTCCATCATGGCCATTGCACCACGACATTTGTTGTCCTGAACTTTGTAAATCTACTAACCCACATTGATGAATGCAATCATTAAACTCTGACATAGAAACCAAAGGCCTAGGACTCCCACCAATCCTCTCCTCATTTGTTCGAATGGTGTTAAAATCACCTAATACCACCCACGGCTCATTAAGACCATGAATCTCTGCCAAATTCCTCCAAAGCTCTCTCCTCTCTACGTACGAACACTTCGCATATACAAAAGTCACCAAAATCCTTTGACCATTCTTTTTAAACCAGCCCGATAGCGTTTGAGTTGTAGATAAAACTGTCTCAAAGGCATTAGCATCCTTCCAAAAAACCCACAATTTCCCCCCTGACATTCATTTGAAAGGGAATGATTATATCCCACAAAATTACCAAAACAAGTCATGCGCTCTTCCGGTAAAAATGGCTCTGCTATAGCACATAAATCCACTTCAAACTTTTCAATAATTTTTTAAATCTACCTCTCGATCTGCCCAACCCTCTAATGTTCCAGTACAAAATAGATTCAATCATAAATCCAATTTTTGTGAACGGGTATGCACCCTCTGAGACTTTCGCACTGCCTTTTCCTCTAGCTTCTTCTTATTAATTAAATGTTTATCCGTATCTGACTCATATATTTTTTCTTTGCCCCTTAACAAAGAGATTTCTGCACGTTCTCCCGTAGATGAATAGCCCGGCTCCACAATCCCTTGACTATGACTTTCATGTCCCTCCTTTGGCTGCGTCAGACCTTCTGAGACCAAAGATTTGCCACATATAATTCTTGGATCAATATCACTCCATACTACTTCGCAATCCTCTTCATCACTATCGGATACCATATCATTCAGAGTAGATGCCAAACTCCTTCTCTGAACCTCACAATTTTCAGACTGCACTAACTCGACAAGAGCAACTGGGACTGCTATTCCATCCCCCACCATGTCATTTTCCACCATCTCCTTACTAGGACCACCCCCCATCATATCATCATCAGATTGCACTAACTCACCTTCCTCTATTCGGTTAACCTCCTTTGTCCCCATAGCCCCATCTCTTACTTCTTCCTCATCCCTCCCCTCTCTATTTTTTACTCCTCCTTTCTTCTTCTTAACCTCACCATTTTCAGACTGTACTAACTCATTTTCTGCCATAAACCCCTCGACAACTGGGGCTTCTATGGCATCTCCTATCCTATCATTTTCCACCACCTCTTTACTAGGAAAACCTCCCACCGTAGCATCATCAGAATGCACTACCTCATCTCTTTCAATTCGATCAACATCCTCTGTCCCAACAGCCCCCTCTCTTACTTCTTCCTCATTCTGCAACTTCCCTATCTCTATAGAATGTTTTGTAACACCGGATGGACCCGCCACCTCTGACTTCCGCCCCATTTCTTTCCACACCTGCTCCTCACGATCCTTTCCTAGGCCTCCCATTCTTTCTTTTGTTTTCCTTACCCCCAGTTTTTCTCCGTTATGACAAGCGACAGCCGTATGCCCTTGTCTAAAGCACTTCCCACAATAAAAACCCCTTTTCTCATATGTAGCCTTTTGCCAAATCTGTTTTTTACGAACAATCAGAGGGAAACCCTCCACAGGTTCATCTTGGAGATCCACTTCCACACAAATTCTCGCTCCTGTGGCCCGAGTTTGGTATAAATTCGCATTATCAGATCCAAGAAATCTTCCAAACCGAGATGCCACAATCTGCAGGCAATCTAGACGATATAAATGAAAAGGCAACCCAGGTAGAAATATCCACTGTGGCGCAATGGAGGATTCCTTTGATACATCAAAATCTATCGACCAATTGAACAACCGAAATTGGCAACCAGCCACCATCCTCCCTTCCCTCGCCCAAGCATGCAAATAATCCTTCTCATTAGTCAAATGCAATAGGACATGAACCCCATCCATGAAACTAATCATAGGGACTTCTGAAAATCCCCAAGTTTTAATGATCTGGATCTGCAACACATCAATTGAAGGCCTCTTTGACACAAACTTTAACACCAAGGCAAACTTTAATTCTTTAGCCGCTCTAGCCATCTCCACCTCTGAGAAAATGAAGCCCAAAGCCCCATCAATCAATTCTGGTTTCCTCAGCGGCAATCTAAATTTAACACTCGGGATTGGCCGATGTAATGCTTCAGCGAACGTATGCCCATTTCCCCTATAGAGACTGCTCCTACCCCGCCTCCCGCACCACCAGAACCCGTTCCTACCCCCTCTCCTAGACCACCAATCACACCCACCCCTCCGGCAGCCACCAGAGAGCTGCATGGCAAGACCATGAGACGTGACCACACCCCCATGAAAACGAACACGAAAGTAACCCTAGCAGAGGAAAGCCTCTGGGTATGCATTCTCAAAGTAACCCTACCCCTTTAGCTACTTTGGCCTTTGAAGTTTCCAGATCTACCTCACTAGTTTCATTTCCATCAAACTTAGAAAGTTTACAATGAGAATCCATAGGGAAATCAACTGGCTTAGAAGCCAATAAGTCAACATCAAATATCAACTCTAGTGCATATTTCCTTTGGAAAATAGAAATGCCCTTTCTGGATCAAGCTATTTCCATCCCTAAGAAATACTTTATAGGACCTAAATCCTTTAATTTAAAAATGTGCACTTAGAGACTCTTTAATAGTCTGAACAACAGAAATGTCACTACTAGCCAATAGTATGTCATCTACATACACCAAAAGAGCCACAAAACAATCATCTATTTGCTTTGTAAACAATGAATAATCTAATTTGGATTTTACAAATCCCAAATCAACCAAGGCTACAGTGAACTTTGAGTTCCACTGCCTAGAAGCTTGTTTCAATCCATACAAGGATTTCTGCAGCTTGCAAACTCAAGTGTCTCCCCTTTCTAAGATATCCAGATGATGGTTTCATATAGACTGTTTCATCGAAGTCACCATAAAGAAATGCATTATTCACATCCAAATGCACTAGATGCCAATTATGAATTGCTTATAGAGATAGAAAACACCTCACTATCACCATTTTTGCAACTGGAGAAAAAGTTTCTAAGTAATCAAGCCCTTCCCTTTGATTATAACATTTGGCAACTAATCTTGCCTTATACCTCTCAATCGAGCCATTAGCATTAAACTTAGTTTAATATACCCACTTACAACCATTGGAGTTTTTATCTGGTGGAAGGTCAGTAAGAGTTCAGGTATTATTTGATTCTAAGGTAGCTAACTCAATGGACATAGGATCTCTCCAATGAGGATGCTTAACAGTTTGATGATAAAATTCAGGTTCTTTTTTAGATGAGATAGAAATGCTAAAAGCTTTATGGAAAGGAGACAAATGCTTATATGATAAAATTTCAGAAATGCTACATTTGTTACGTGAAGTTGTATCAATTGAGCCAAGAGATGATATGGTAGAGGTAGAAGCTACTCGAGATGCTAAATTGCAATGATAATTTTACAAATAAGAAGGAGCTTTGTGCTGTCTAGTGAATTTTCTAAGAGGGAATTGGGTCATATCTTGCAATGAAGGAATATGTGGAATCTGACTTGAATGATTGAAGGATTCTGGTATAGAAGTTGTAGAATTTGATCTGGTATTGGAATCATTTGACAAGCAATTATTATTTGGAATGTTTGAGGATTGTGATTTATGATTTGTAACTAGATAAGGTAATACAAACTCAGATGGTAAGCAAGTCTACTATGAAGAAACTTTAGTCTGAAAAGGGAATATATGCTCATGAAAAACAACATCTCGAGAAACAAAAAATCTGTGAAAGTCTAGATCATATAACTTGTATCCTTTTGTTCCAAAAAGATAACATAGACAATCAAAAACTTTAAAATGATTGTAAAAAGGAATATGATCACCATAAAGAATCTGTTGTGGTGATTTATTGTTGATAATATGGGATGGAATATGATTAATGGTGTGGCTTGCTTTTAAAACACATGATTCTCCCCAAAAATTTAATGAAACATTTGATTGAAATTTTAAAGCTCTTGCCACATTCAAAAGATGTTGATATTTCCTCTCAACAATTGAATTTTGTTGAAGAGTCTCAACACAAGAACTTTGATGAGCAATCCCATTTGAATAAAAAAATTTCCTCATTAAAAATTCTAAGCCATTATCGTTCCTATACATTTTATTTTTTCTTGAAACTATAGACCAGATTGTAAAAGGCTATAAGAATGTGTTTAACCTCACTTTTAGATTTCATTACCTAAGTTGATCTAGAATGATCATCAATAATTGTTAGTAAATACTTGAAACCATCATGAGTAGGTACTGAAAAAGGATCCTGATTGAACTGAATTATTGCATATTTCACACATCTAGAACCAATATATTTTAATTATTTCATTACATTATTATTAGTTTTAGATGGAAAAATAGTTAAGAGGTATAAATCTAAGTTGTGATTTAAATTGGTTAAAAGCACAATCTATGCTTAATTTTAATAACTTGTAATTTAATTGGATAATATTTCTTCACATGCACAACACATCATTAATATTCTAGTCTTTATTTTGGTTTCTATTTTTTCATATAGGCCAAACTCACACACGGAACAACACAGCTTGATGTGAACGCTGGGCAATTCGAAGACGGACACAAGCTAAAATGCAGAAGACGAAAATGAAAGAACGAAAAACTCAAAAGCACGCAGGACCCAGTGTTTTCATTGCAACTCACACACGAGGGGAAGCAAGAAATAGAAGAATAAAATTTTTTTTAAGCACTCACGCTGGGAGAAGAGACTTGCGGCACTAACTCAAGGGAAAGAAACACTTACTCATGTGGGACCCAACTTCTCTTACACATATAAAGATGGGCGATTTTTTTTTTTTTTTTTATAAAGAGAAATCACATTAATAATATAGAGTTTTATAGGCAATTATTAAGCCAAATAGCTTGAGAAATAAAATCTGAAAAACTAGAATACCACATCTCAATAGACTCAACAACCCAAGCATGTCGGGCTAAGCCATGTTGAATCTGAATGTCATAAAAAAAAGACATCAATTTCTTGGTTTGTAGCAGTAAAACACCCAACCTGGAGAAAGACTCTGTTGAATCTTGAAGTTCCCACACCATCAACAAGCAATCACTCTCAGCCACCACCTTTTTAAGCCCCATAGGGATACACAATTGTAAACCCCGGAACACAGCAAGTAATTCAATATCTTCTGGTGCAGCAACTTCTAGCTCAACCTTACTAGCTGCCATTATGACTATCCCATTCTCATCTCGTAGTATGGCACCAATCCCTGCTTTTTGTTGGTCACGAAACATCGCTCCACCTACATTTAATTTCAAGAAACCAGCCGGAGGCAAAGTACATCTGCAAATCTTTTTAACATCTGTATTTGAGCACTGTTTGGCACTTGAGAACAACTCTTAAAGAGAAAGGGCATGTTCCACCACCTGTATTGGGTCAATTACCACTTGGTCATACAACTTTTTATTTCGCCTATACCAGAAGCCCCAAGCTATTGAGAAGAAGGTAGTCAAGGCATCTGTGTTCCATGTGCTATGTAGATTCAAAGCCACTTGAAAGATAGACCGTGTAGCTACATTCTGCATAATAGGCAAGAAAATATTTCAAAGACTGCATATGGAGGGACAACTTATCAGGGCATGCACTAGATTTTCACATTTTCCAGTACAAAAACAACATACCTCCTCATTAATGATTTTCCTCTTTTTCAGGTTGGATTGAGTAGGAAGTTCATCTCTACAAGCCCTCCAAGCAAAGATTTTAATTTTATTAGGGACTTGCATTTTCCAAATTTCCATCCACAAATCTTCTTGTTGTCTTGCATTAGAACATTCACCCATTAAGTTCCCCACATTGGTGTTTCCCTGTCGAATAATTCTATAGGCACTTCTCACACTAAAAAGGCCACTTTTCTCAGGAGACCACATCCATTTCTCGGGTTGAGTACTAGGGCAAATAATGATTTTTAAGATTTTAGAGGAGATATTAGGACTGAATAGACTTCTTACCTTTACAACATCCCACCAATTGCTATCTCTATCCAGTAAAGTGCTCACTGTATCCTCTTTATCTAGTGCAATCCCATGTGACACAACCAAAGAAGCATCATTACAACCAGGGATCCAAGGTTCCTTCCACACTTTAGCAGTCATCCCATCCCCAATCCTCCATCTACACCCCTTGAGCAACCAAGGTTTTGCTGTCCATATTCCTTTCCAAGCATACGAAGGATTTCCGCCCAATTTAGCCTCCAAAAAGCTACTTTTGGGGAAATTGAATAAAGATGGGCGAATTGAATAAAGAAAGAATAAGAAAACACAACAGGGGACGAATAGCAAGACGCATGAATCAAGAAAGAAAAAAAATAAAGGAAGGAAGGTTTTCGGCTTGGAAGGACTTGCAAAGCTGGGAGAGCATTCACGCGAGACAGCTTTTTCAGGTTTTAAAGACATGGGATTTAGGACCCAACATATTTTGGTGGAAATGGCCAACGAGGACCCGAGAAGACATGGAGTTCTATATAAAGGGCTGGACGAAGAGGGGGAAGAACAATGAGAGTTTGGGTGAACTCATTTTTTCAGTCTCTTTGAGTTCTTCTGGTGAATAGTTTCCTTTCGGGTTCAATTTATTTTGAGAGTTCATTTTTGGATAGTTAATATATTTGTTTTCTTCAAACCTTGTTTTGTAATTTTGTTTGTTTACTTATGGAGAACTTTTCCTGGAATTCCATGGCTCTTGTGATGAACATGGTTGGTTAAATTTTCGTACTAAGGATAGAGGTGAAGTCACTTATAATCTGTAAGTAGGGATTTGGGCTGACATAATCTCAGGAAAAATCATTTGCAGCAGTTTTAAATTTAAGTTCAAATCACTAATCTTCTGTTAGAAACATGCAAAACAGTTTGAACTTGAGTGCTCAGTGATTTCCAAACTTGACACAAATGGGGCTTCAGTTCTCCAAAGTAGAGCCAATACTAATAGGAAGAGGTTAGTTGGCCTTAGACACTAATTCAAAACCTCGCTAATCTATCCAAGATAACGGGAGATGTGGATATTCACCGTAATACATCATGTGCTTTATTTGTGATATGCCAGCTTACTCGTATTTTTACATCGACGGCTTTCACACTACTTGCCTTTATGGAAGGACGTCATAACATCAATATAATGTACTACTCGTCCTCCTTCCTTTTAACATCAACAACTCAATCTCTCTAGTGCACTATTCTCTCTCTCTCTCTCTCTCTCTCTCTCTCTCTACCTTGACAATAGGTAGCTCTTTTCAATGTACTTGGTTTAATGTACTAGTTCCTTTCTAGTGCCTCCAATAATACAACCTTCACTTTTTTCTTCACAGCAAACCAAGTAAACAAGATAGTTGTGGTTCATCAGGCCTCCAAGCAATGAAAAGATCAACAACTACAAAATTGAACTTTCACCCTAAAAGTGTAGTCTAGTTGTGAAGTGAAAATTCCAAATTCAAGCATGTTTGCATATTGCTAAGAAACAATTAGTAAAGAGAACTCATTTTGACATTCACTCTTCAACCAGTCCTCAGACCTTTGGGATTTTTTTATTTTATTTTTTGACAGAAAACAAGAACTGCTAGAGAAAAACAAAGAAAGAAGAAAAATAAATAAATAAATAACATAAATTGTTTGTGAATATAAATAACTGATATATTCAAATGGGTTTGTGAATATTTCTACCATCAATTGTTCAAACTTAATCTTTAGTGATTAGTCTCCTTGAGCTTAATTGTTAAATTTTTCAATTAGATAGAATCATTATTCTAGTTTAACTAAGCTAAATTGATTTGATACAATATTCTAAATTATTAGATGGATCCTCGAAATCTTAGTCATTCTCCACATTGATTTATTTTATTATTCCAGTTATATTCTGTTACTTTAAAAATCTTCATCTCAATAATCACCTCTATTTGATTGTATTTTCCTTTTAATAATTTGTTTTCATTGTTTAAGTTTATTGTCATATAAGTCAATCTCTCTAGATTCGACCTGTAAGGTATTACAACACATGTATACTTGCAGGTAACTTTGTCACTAGTTTGAGACAAAGTTTAGGCACAACAAGTTTTTAGCATTGTTGCCAGGGATTGCAACATGTGATAAGAGCTTGAAAAAAAAAAATTTTAAAATATTTTGCTAATTTTCTCGTGTTTTTGTAGGTGCGATTTTTGCTTTCATATTCATATCATTTGATAACCTTCATTCCCTTCTCTTTTGTTTTTTTGCTTATTTTTGCGTTTAGTTTTTAGAATAGAAGACTTTAGAGGGTACATGCATTGATTAATTGTGAGACTTTTTCATAGTTTTTATTTTTATTTTTATTGGATGTACTTGAGCCTCTATAATGAATGATCTCATGGCAACGTGATCAAATTGGTAGATTGTGGAAAAAGGAAATTGTTTTAGGAGAATTTTCTGATAGGTTGTTTGGGGATTCCAAGAATTCTCATTCTAACACCATGGCTAACAATCATAGTGTTCATGACGAACTAGAAAATGATGATGTTCAAAATAATCCACCAATGAGAACTGTGTGATTATTTGCAGCCAATAAGGACAAGTACTCCATCTTGCATGATTTTTCTTACGAATATAGGAAATTTTGATTTAAACCCTGGAGTAATTCAATTACTTCCCAAGTTTCATGCCTTCGACTCAGAAAGTCCTTATTTGCATTTAAAAGAATTTGAAGAGGTTTGTGCAACTTTGCAAAACCAAACTGTCAATGATGATGTTGTTAAATTAAAGTTGTTCCCATTCTCTTTGAAGGAAAAAGCTAAAAATTAGCTTAATTCCTTGAGACCAAGATCTATTGGCACATGGCAAAAAATGCAAAGAGAATTTTTGAAAAAGGTTTTTTTCTACTCACAGGACCAACAATCTTCTCAAAAACATTATGACTTTTTCTCAAAAAGAAAATGAGACTTTTTTCATTGTTGGGAGCATTTTAAGGAATTATTGCTAACTTGCCCACATCATGGCTATGAGACTTGGTGCACCATTAGTTTTTTCTATCAAGGTTTAACTTCTCAAATGTGCCAGTTTGAAGAGATGATATGTAATGGTGAAATTTTAAATAAAAATCCTAATGATGCTTGGGACTATTTTGACCAGTTGGCTGAAAATGCCCAATCTTGAGACAACACAGATCGTTCTAATTGGTCAAATAAGTCCAAGCCTAATGCCATGTCTCAAGAAGGTATGTATGTCCTCAAAGGAAATGATGATGTGAATGCTAGGATAGCTAGTTTGACTAGAAAAGTCGAGTCCATCGAACTCAGGAAGGTAAGTTCAGCTAAGGTCATTGAAAAAGAAGAAGAAAATTGTAGCATATGTGAGACTAGTGGGCACCTAACTCAGGATTGTCCAACAATCCCTACTTTTAAAGAGGTGTTGCACGAACAAGAAAATTCCATGAATGCTTATAAAAGACATTTTTCTTCCCCTTATTCTGAAACATATAATCATAGATGGAGGAATTACCCCAACTTTAATTGGAGGAATGAGTCCAATTCACATCAAAATCCTCAAGGGCTTTCTATTTCTACCCCTTATGTGCCCCCACATAAGAAAACCATTGAGGAGACATTACTAACTTTTATACATGGTCAAGCTAATATTAATAGTTAGACAATACAGGCCATCAATGACTTGAAGAGTTCTATTGGTGACTTGACCTCTGCATTGCACATTCAAGAAAAGGGTAAGTTTCATGCTCAATCTCAGCCGAATCCCAAAGGACAATTTGAGGTAAGTAATTCAAATTCTTATGAATCAAAATTAGAACATGCCAAGTCCATCACCACTCTAAGCAATGGAAAAATAATTGATAAAATATTTCAATGAAAGTTGGTAATACCAACAATTCTTCAAACCCCAAGTGATGGTGAACTTGACAATGTTGAATTAGATATGCTTGTCAAAGCCCCAATACTTGCCCTTTTTCCCCAAAGGTTGCAACCATCTCATAAATTGGTTCAAAATGCTGACATTCTTGAAATTTTTAAACAAGTGAAAATTAATATTCCGTTGTTGAATGCTATTAAACAAATTGCATCTTATGCCAAGTTCTTAAAAGGTCTGTGTACAGTGAAGTGTAAGATGAAGGTGTAAAAGAAGGCTTTCCTCACATAATAGGTAAGTGCCATCCTTCAAAATAATTCTCCTCCAAAATATAAGGATCTCAATTGTCCAACAATTTCTTGTGTTATTGGGAGTTTTAAAATTGAGAAAACTTTACTTGACTTTGGTGCTAGTGTTAACCTTCTACCTTACTCAGCATACGAGCAACTGGATCTTGGTGAGCTTAAACCCACCAAGGTTATACTCCAACTTCTTGACCATTCAGCAAAAATACCAAGCGGGATAGTTGAGGATGTGTTAGTATAGGTAGGCAAATTTTACTTCCCAATGGATTTTATTGTTTTCGACACAGAACCTGTCTTTGATATTTGCACTCAAATTCCTATGATTTTAGGCAGGTCATTCCTTGCAACCTCGAATGCTTTAATAAATTCTAGGACGGTGTGATGATAATTTCTTTTGGCAACATAACTTTGGAGTTGAATATTTTCAATATTTGTAAACAATCTTATGATGATGATGATGTGCATGAAGTGAATTTGATTCAAACTCTTGTTCAAGATCAATTTGATTCAAATCTAATGATGTTTGGTTCATTGCAAAAATTTTGATGATGATTCTGTGCTTGCATCTATGAACTTTTTGTTAAAATCCACTCCTATAATGGACAATAATAAGTGGAAGGCACGTTTTGAGGAGTTACCACCTCGTGATGTTGTGCCCCTTCCCTCAAGTGTCCAAACACCAAAACTTGACTTGAAACCTCTACCTGCTGAACTCAAATATGCATTTTTAGGCAAAGCAGAGACATTACCAGTTGTCAATAAAATTCAGGAGAAAAAATTAATTGGTGTTCTCATTGAACACAAAGATGCAATAGGATAGACTGTGGCTGATATTAAAGGAATTAGTCCTTTAATTTGTACTCATAAGATATATCTTGAGGAAAATACTAAGCCCTCAAGAGAGATGCAGCATAGACTCAACCCCAATATGAGAGAGGTTGTTAGAGTAGAGGTGTTGAAACTCCTGGATGTACGAATCATTTAATCTATTTTTGATAGCAAATGGGTTAGTCCTACACAGGTGGTACCTAAGACATCTGGTGTGATGCCTCGACTCCCATGTACAAAAAGCCTCGAGAATCGTGATGTCAGGATGATGACAACACGGTCACGCATCCCAACGATAAGTGCCAACTGTGTGCAACAAATAAACAGTATACAATAAACTACGTAGCAGATAATAAATAAGTCAACTAGTACCAGAATTTTAGTTTAATACAAATATCCAAATAAAAATCTCTTAAAACAAAAGCCAAAGTCCCACTAAATATAATACAAAGCTGAAAAAAATAAAAGCATAGCACGAGTGATCCCAGATCACTCATTCGGCGGAGTCAAATCCTCAGGCTCGGCATCTGTATCATCATCAACATAATCTGCAGTACCATTAAATGGTACCACAGGTAAGTTATAACCCAACCAATCCTGAGATAAAAATCTATTAATGCAACCAACCATGTATGCATATGATGCAATATGCACGAAATCCAACTCACGCCAAAAATCTCATTTGGCCCAAAATATTTCCATCAAAACATTTCCACCATTTTCCCATAAAATAGCCCAAAACATTAACCATCATTTTTCCAAAAAATGACACACAAAATCATATCCAACTCACACTATTTTCCCAGAAAACAGCCATTTCCAATTATCCATTAATCCATATGCACCATGGTCTCCCCTATGGACCATCCGCATGTCCTGGCTGCATAACGAGCGATGCCCAGTTCCGCACCCAGTGCGTTAGTGGCTAGGTCATTCTCTAGCCCCCGCCAGCAGAAGGGCCACGGAGTCGGCACGTAACTCGTTCGATCCCGTTGTCATCCAGCGACAACCCAGGGGACGTAACTCAGAATATTCCGCTCCCGAGTGACCAGAGGAGCTCCATCGAGATAATGCCCCATCTCGGCTTCACACACCCACAAATCCAGTCCACACATGAAAACCCAGTTTTCAAAATAACCACATGATCATGAATGCAATTACACGAAAATCCAGTTTTCAATTTACAAACATGAACATGCATACATATGCAAGGAACCAGACATAACCTCAATATCCAACAACCAACCAAATTACAACAACAATTTCCAACCAACCAGATCACAATAACCAATCACACAAATACTCCGTCCTCAAATCCATCCACCCCCGAACTCCTCAGACTCAATCCGGAACCAACCAGAACATTGTAAAATCAGTTAGTGTAAAAATACATTTAAATCTCAAAAAATTGTTTAGAAAATACTTACAGCGCTATAATATATTTTTCGGAGGATCACGGAGGAGCTGGAAGCACCAAAACAGCAACTCCACAGTGTAAAAACATTGTGGCCGAAATACACAGTATACCCAAATTCACACGGGGTCAAACAAAAGCTAGGGAACGGTAGGGTAGGGCCTATGGAAGGTGGTGAAGCTAATGGAAGCGACGGTTGACCATGGGTGGCGGCCAAAACGGTGGTGGAAGGCCAAAAAGCTTAAATCGGAGATGTGTTTAGTTCGGCTTCACCAATGACAGATCGGGACCAGGATTGAGTCCATTGGGTTACTAGAAAGCCGATGATGATATGGTGAAGAAATGGTGGCCAATGGTAGCCAGACGGCAGCGGAACGGGAGGAGGAAGGCCGCGGCTTCCCACGGCTCGCGGAGGCTAACGGCGGCGTTAGCCGGCCTGAAATTGAAGGGGCTGAGCCGCCGGCAACTGAGGAGTCGACCGATGCCGGCGGTGAGGATCACGGACGGTCGGTGGCGGTGCTAGGGGCTAAAGACCGAATTGCACAGGGGAAAGGAGAGAGAGAGGGCTGGGCGTCGAGCGAGAGAGAGAGGGAAAGAAAAGGGAAAAGAAAAGAAAAACTGAAGGAAAGAAATGAGGTCCAACCCTCACATTTTGGGGTCCCAAAAATGATCAAACGAAAAAGATTTTAGAACTACTAGCTAAATAAAATAATCCAAACGCAGTGAAATGCTTAATTAAAACAATAATAATTTTAAAACCCAAAAACAAACCAATTTAAATTAAAGATCACTTTAAATGTAAAACAGTAAATAATAACAAGAAAGCACATTAAAAAATTATTTTTACAACTTAAAATATTATAAAATAATATTTCAAGACCTCCATAATTTTAAAACAAGAGAACCAATCTTTAAATTATTAAAATAATCCTTCATTAAAAATATACTAAAATACGGGGTGTTACATCTGGCGTGACTGTAGTTAAGAATGCAGAAAATGAGTTGATCCCAATGAGAGTTACTACTAGTTGGCATATGTGCATTGACTATAGAAAACTAAATTCAGTTACTAGGAAGGATCACTTTCCTCTACCATTCATGGATCAAATCCTTAAACGGGTAGCTGGCCATAAATTTTATTGCTTCCTAGATGGTTATTCTGGATATAACTAAATTGAGCTTGCTCTTGAAGATCAAGAAAAGATAACTTTTACATGTCCATTTGGTACTTTTGCATACCGAAGGATGTCATTCGGACTGTGTAATGCTCCTACTACATTTCAAAGATTCATGATGAGCATATTTAGTGACATGGTAGAGCGTTTTGTTGAAATATTCATTGTTTATTTTTCTATTTTTGGTGATTCATTTGATGAATGTTTAACTCATTTAGAAAAAATGATGATTAGATGCAAAGAAAAGAATTTGATTTTGAACTGAAAAAAGTGTCATTTTATGGTTACTCAAGAGATTGTCCTTAGTCATATTGTCTCTTCTCAAGGTATCGAAATTGACAAAGTCAAGACTGAATTAATTGCTAATTTGCCCATCCCAAAGAGCATCAGGGATGTCAGATCTTCTCTAGGTCATGTAGAATTTTACAGGAGGTTCATTAAAGACTTCAGTACAATTTCTAAACCTTTGTGCAATTTATTATCAAAGATTATGCAGTCGAAGCTATGTTGGGCCAACGTAGGGACAAAAAGCCTTTTGTTATTTTTTATACAAGTAGAACTTTAAATAGAGCTCAAATGAATTACTCAACAACTGAAAAAGATCTACTTGCAATAATTTTTGCACTTGACAGATTTCGTTCTTATTTGATTGGGTTCCAAATTGTCATTTTTACTAATCATGCAGCTTTGAAATACCTTTTAGCTAAAAAATATGCAAAGCCCAAGTTGCTTATATGGATCCTTTTGCTACAAGAATTTGATTTAAAAAAAAAAAAAAAGAGTTGAGAATGTTGTCGCTGATCATTTGTCTAGACTTATTTTTTAAGATTCCATGGAGACAGTTCCTATTAAAGATGCATTCCTAGATGAGCAACTTTTTGGTATATCTCAATTGCCTTGGTATGTTGACATTGCTAATTTTCTTGTTACAGGTAAAATTCCTCACTGTTGGACTCAATAAGACAAAAAGAAATTTTTTGTAAAGGTACAAAAATTCTGTTGGGATGATCCATATCTGTTTAAACATTGGCCACATCAAATAATTAGAATATGTGTGCCTAATAGTGAATTTCAAGGTGTAATATTTTTTTGTCACTTTGGGGCATGTGGTGGCCGTTTTTCTGGTAAGAAAACAACTTTCAAAATTTTACGTTGTGGTTTTTATTGGCGTAATGGTTTCAAGGACACCTATGAATTTTGTAAAGTGTGTGAACGTTGTAAAAATTGGGAGGAATTAACTGCCGAGATATGATGCCATTAAATCCATTTTTGGTTATTGAAATATTTGATTGTTGAGGCATCAATTTCATGGGACCCTTCCCAATCTCTTTTGGAAATTTCTACATTTTGGTAGTTGTTGATTATTTTTCCAAATGGATTGAGACCATTCCATGTAGACAAAATGATCATAAAATTATTATGAGATTTTTAAAAGAAAATATTTTGTCTAGGTTTGGAATACCTCGCGTCATTATTAGTGATGGGGGTAAACATTTTTGCAATAAACCTTTCGAGGCCTTAATTCAAAAATATGGTATTACCCATAAGGTTACTACCCCTTATCACCCACAAACAAGTGGCCAAGTTGAGATATCCATCCAATCGGACGATTAGAAAGATTTTAGAAAAAATGGTTAATCCAAATCACAAAGATTAGTCATTACGACTAACCTATGCACTTTGGGCATACTGTACTGCTTTTAAAACCCAGATTGGTATGTCCTCATATAGACTTATTTTTGGAAAGGCTTATCACTTGTCTATGGAATTGGAACACAAAGCTTATTGGGAAATTAAGCAATTTAATTTTTATGTGGACAAAGCTGGCTCTCTTTGTAAGTTTCAGCTTAATAAGTTAGAGGAAATTAGGAATGAAGCTTGCGGCAACTCTTGTGTTTACAAGGAGAAAATGAAGATTTTTCATGATAAAAATATTTTTCGAAAGTCCTTTGAACCTTCCCAAAAGATTTTGCAGTATAATTCAAGGCTCCATTTGTTTCTTGGTAAGTTTCGATCCCAATGGACTGGTCCCTTTGTTATAAAAACTGTTTATCCTTATGAGACTATTGAGATGGAAAATCTAGAAAATGGTAATATTTTTAAAGTCAATGGATAGAGGTTGAAACCATATTTTGGTGATTTACTCTAGACGTTGAGGCCACTACTCTAGAGGATCTTGCTTATCGGAATTAATTTATTTCCTCTAGTTTTTCTTCTCTCTCATTGTATTTACCTTATCTATTTGTTTTGTTTTTCCTTCTTTTGTTTTTGTGTCTTCTAACTTTGATAGAAATCTACTTCTTGTGTGCACTCAAGTATCTCAGGTGACTCCTTTTCTCTTTGTTTAATCATTTTTGTTTCGTTATGTGGTCTACAGTGTTGATCATGCTTTGCTTTAATTCATTCCTCTATAACATACCTCATCAAACATTCATTTGCTTAACATTGAGGACAATGTCACATGTAGGTTGGGGGGTGGGGTTTCTATTGAAAATGTGTTGGTTATTTATTTATTTTTCTTCTTTCTTTGTTTTTCTCCACCAGCTTTTGTTTTCTGTCGAAAAAAAAATCCCAATGGCCTAATGACTGGTTGAAGAGTGAATGTCAAAATGAGTTCTCTTTACTAATTTTTGCTTAGCAATATGCAAACATGCTTGAATTTGGAATTTTCACTTCACAACTAGTAGGGGTGTAAATTTAAACTGGTAAATCGGTTCAAACCGGATTGGATCGGACCGGTTTTACAGGTTTTGAACCGGTCCGGTCCGGAACCGGTTCTTATAATTCATATACCAGTTAGAACCGGTCCGATTCCGATTTTAAGATTTTTCAGACCGGACCGAACCGGACCGAACAGGTTCATAAAAAATATATAAAAAATAATATTTTATATATAAATTTTATACAAAATTAAAATTATACAAAATATTTTTTATATATTAATATATAAGTTTTATATATAATGTATAATTATATGTGAAATTTTTATATATAATTATATATCATATATGAAATAATTTCATATTATAATTTATAAAATATAACATAAAATGTTAATTTTAAATATGAACATTTGTAATTTGTTTGATCATATACTATTAATATAATTATATATAAGATAATGTTATTATAAAATAAAAGTTTAATCTTAAAAATGAAAATATAATTGATCATGTATTATATAGCTATACTATTATATAGTTTATCACTAATACTAATATATACTAATATATAGCTATACTAATAGTCTAATATTAATACTATTATATAGTCTAATAATTTATATAGCTATACTAATATATAAGTTTATAACTTGTACTAATAGTCTAATATAGACTATAGTTATAGTTATATTAATAGTCTAATATAGATTAATAAAAGTATAATAGATTTTTTTTAAACAATTTTTTTTTAAAAAAAAACATGTTTTTAATGACAAAATGTCAAATTTACATTTTAAAAAAATCGAAAAACCGGATCGGACTGGACCGGAAACCAGGAAAACCAGAAGTACCAGTTTAGAAAGGTAACCGGTGCGTAATCGATTTTGAAAAATACAAAACCGGTCATACCGGTTCGGTCTAAAATTTTGTCTAAAACCGGACCGGACCAGACCAGACTGGTTACACCCCTAACAACTAGACTGCACTTTTTTGGGTGAAAGTTCTGTAGTTGTTGATCTTTTAATTGCTTGGAGGCATAATGAACCACGACTATCTTGTTTACTTGGTTTGCTGTGAAGAAAAAAGTGAAGGTTGTATTGTTGGAGGCACTAGAAAGGAAACAGTAAATTAGACCTAGTAAATCGAAAAGGGCTACCTATTGTCAAGGTTGAAAAATAAGAGAGAAAAATAGTGCACTAGAGAGATTGACTTGTTGATGTTAGAAGGAACTACGGATAGTACATTATATTGATGTTATGACCTTCCATAAAGGCAAGTAGTGTGAAAGCCGTCGATGCAAAAATACAAGCAAGCTGGAATATCACAAATAAAGCCCATGAGGTATTATGGTGAATATTCACATCTCTCATTATCTTGGACAAATAGAGCCCATGAGGTATTATGGTGAATATCCACATCTCTCGTTAGTATTGGCTCTACTTTTGAGAACTAAAGCCCCATTTGTGTCAAGTTTAGAAAAATCACTGAGCACTCAAGTTCAAGCCGTTGATGTAAAAATATGAGTAAGCTGGAATATCACAAATGAAGGCCATGAGGTATTATGGTGAATATCCACCTCTCATTATCTTGGACAGATTAGTGGGGTTTATTTGTGAATATCTTGGACGGATTGGTGAATATTGGTGAATATCTTAGAAAAATATCGTGGACAGATTGGTGAATATCTTGGACAAATAAAGCTCATGACGTATATGGTGAATATCCAGATCTCTCGTTAGTATTGGCTCTACTTTTGAGAACTAAAGCCCCATTTGTGTCAAGTTTAGAAATTACTGAACACTCAAGTTCAAACTGTTTTGCATGTTTCTAACAGAAGATTAGTGATTTGAACTTAAATTTAAAACTGCTGCAAATTATTTTTCCTGAGATTATGTCAGCCTAAATCCCAACTTGCAAACTTTTTGTTTAGTGCAATTGAGACCAAACCAAAACATGCCACCAACCAATCTCAACTGTCAGAAGCAGTTGATAAATAAGAACATAGAAGTTTGATAAATAACTAGAAAAGCAGAATAAGCAACCAAACTCTGAATATCACAAATGTGAGACTATTGAAACAAGTAGGCTTGCTGCAGCTCAACAAGGTTCAATAAAATGATACTCTGCAATGTTTGTGATCCTGCATAAGCCTTCCAGCAAGTTAAAAAATAAAGTTAAAATCTGTGGTAGTTCAACAGCTGTAGACCAGAAACCGAAAATCATCAACTAAACTTAGTAAAAACAATATTGATTCTGAAAAGAACATGTTAGTCATGCGCGGAAGAAAAGAGCAAAGTGCCATTCATGGTTTTCCAAACATCAATGCACTATCCTGGAATAACATTCAAAAGAAAATGAACTCCATGAGTTTTTATTGATAGATAAAACGCAGGGAGCATGAGAAATACATCTGTTGTTACTTCATTATCACTTTTTAATTAAAAACTGTTTAAAGAAGGATATACAAACTATAAATAGAATGTTCATCCTATAATGTAAAGCTAAAGGGTAAGAATTCTTAGAAGTAACAATTCATCATACATCTTTTTTTAGTAAATGAAAAGGGTATAAATAGAATGTTCATCCTAAGTGCATCAAAAGGGTATGAATCCTTTTGATGCACTTAGGAATAATTCGTGTTAGTAAATGAAATTAAACGGCTTATCAAATTTGGTAACAACGTTGTTGATTAATTGTTCATCGAGAAGAATGATATATATGAGCTATTTCCTGAGGTGGGAAGAAAGTGTTCATTAAATTGGATTGATAGATAAGAGACTGAGGTGGGAAAGAGGAGGTAGAAAAATTCCTAATTAATTCCTTATGTGCATTCATTTTGAGTGTGATTTGCATGTTTAGTCATTCTATTTCTGGTAATAAACATTTAACTAAACAGCAAGCAAGTGCTTCCAATGAACATATAAGCCAGCATAGTAAGCCTAAATACGCATAGAAAGTTCACATATGTAACATCACATTGGGATGAAAGAGAGGAGGAGCAAGGGCTAGAAAGTTCACTAGAGTTTCGTAAAAAGTTTTTAATCACATGACACAAAAAAGATACAGTAGAATCCAGAAGTCTGTACTTTAAAGGGCAAGAGCAAGGGCAAACCTGAAGCGGCCCATTTTCTTCAGTAGAACCAAGCATCTCATTCACTAGTAGCAAGCATTCACTAGGAAAGTTCTGCCATAAAAGAAATGTGAAGACAGAAAAGCAGCAGTGCCAACAGAATCTTCAGGAGAAACTTTAATTGCTAAGAAAAGAAGAATAAGTAATGGAATGGGAGGCTGGAAGGTAAAACAGATGGAAATAACACACCCAAAGGACTTAAGAGTAGTTAGGATGGTGCCAATAAGTACAACAGCAAATTTAACAGGCACTCATCCAAATATAACATGTATCTTTAACCAACATGTATTCATCTAAGTGATGACACTTAAAAAAAAAAAAACAGTTTGATGGGATTTCCATGGGTGTTGCTAGTAGTTGCTTTTATGCTTAGCCTTTCTTCGCATACCGAGAACTTCCTCCTCCTATCTAGAACCTACTTTTTGTATGCTTCGATCTTACAAGGTATGAGTAAAAATATTTATAAATGTAGAAAGGTGGCTAACATAACTGAGTACAATCAACTGGGCAGTACATAATGATTACGATACCACACGATTTCAACTATTTGAACACCATCTAGTAGCATACAAGTAACATGTTACCGTATATATTGACCTAACTTGTTTGGTTTTCCATAATTCTTTTATTCTCTCTTTACTGTCCTCTTAAAAACTGACTAGTAGAAGAAACAAACAATTCAACCCATTATATATCTCTCCTCCAAAAGAACCACCACCACAAAAGTCAACTCATATTATCTTTTGGAGCTCTCACTTTCTGGTACAACTGACTTTGTTTGTAGTGTGTGCTTTAAGCTCTTTTATCAATAACAATTAGAATGATTCAACTAATCATTCTGGATAAGCATGATCAATCAATAGCTCTTAAACAAAGCAATCACTTCACTTAAATTATTACAAAATAACAAGTGTCGCCACCATGATCAATTGAGGGTCTGGAAAGAGCTAGAAGGCCAGAGAAGTGCTCACTCCTCTCAAAGGTTGGAGAGACTTAATTAATTAGAGAAAGTGCTGCAAATGTCCTAATTTCTCCATGTTTTTTCTTTACAATTTACCCATTTTTCCAATGGGTATATATCATATCGAATATACCCGATAGATGATCCCTATTCTTCATGATAAGCTTTAACTCCTAATTTCTGAATATAGAATTATTTCCAAATGTCCCAAATTATTCCTTAGCTTGATGCCACTAAAATATAATGGGATAGCTTAGTCAATGTCTCAAAGCAATCATTGAGATTTAGATGAAGAAATTACGGTGAAATTTTACTTCAAGAAAAGAGCCACAACAAATATTGTATCCAATTTCTGCATATACTTAATTTGCAAGTAAGAAGAACACATACACACACATAGTATAAAGCAATAAAAAGGTGATGGAGACACTGATAAGGAGTTACTAGGACCAAAAAGCAAAAGAAATTATGGATAAACAAAGAAGACAACAATCACCACATAAATACATGCAGATCCAAAGAAAAAAAGAAGAAAGAAGCTGAAAGAAGAAGGAAACACCCTACCCATAGGCATGTTTAAATGGGCATTCCATGGCCCTCCATTTACAGCTCTCAAACCCATGAGAAACAGAAACTGATGGATAAAAGGGGTCTTCCATTTCGGTGCAAATTACGTTTACCCAACAACAAATTCACAAACTAGTAACACATTTTGACACCTATATCAAACCATTGAAGACAAACTTAACACAAGTTGGAATAGTAATGTTCTTGCTCAACAGACTCTGCAACCCAGAGAAAGTGCTCTTCACAAAGTAGGGATTTCATGCAAAAATTCATCAAACTGTGGTGTGCAAATTAAAAATATCACCCAAAAATTATGAACATCTAATACCCACATCAACACGTAAACAAAATGCAGCCCAAATAAATTTTTCTGGTGCAAAAAAGGACATGTTTTCAGATTCAAACATCCCGAAATTATATAAGAGTATCTTACCAATGTTAATCGGCGACAACCGAGTGGAGGAGAGGATGGGGAGGACGCGATCAACGAAACCCTATTAATCGGCATAGGAAATGTCAAAAGAGGTCGATTTTTGAACTAGAAATCGCAGAAAACTGAGAAATACACAGAAAATTGGTGTTTACCGTGCTAAGAGGAAATGTAGAACAGGCTAGCCGCGGGCGCCAAATTGGTGGAGGCAGATTCGCTGTCAATGGTGGTTTTCGATAGAAGAGGACAGCCGTGTAGCAACAGAAATGGGTGGGTTTTGATTAATTTGCAGGTAGAGAGAAAATGGAGAAGGCGAATTTGGGAAAGAAAGGGAAATCAGGATTTCTGGGCCTTGTATGGGTTAAAAATAACTTAAAATCGAAGGGAGGGGAGGAAAATAGAGTTTTTGTGCATATTCGCGCCTGAAGTTAAAAACACATTCTAGCGATTCTCATTCGCCGCAAACAAGCATTCATTGGCCTGATATGACTTTTACGACGACCATTTTCCCAGCAATAAATTTCTATTATGGCAATTTTCTTATTCGACGGAATAAGATACCACTACAGTAACTATATTTTGTTGCAGCCACATAAATCGCCACAATAGATATAAAAGTTGCCGCAAAATGTAAACAATATAATTCTCCCTCAGCATTTCCCAACTTCGCAAAAAAAAAATATTGGCAAAATGAAAATCGTCGCAAATAAGGACTATTTGCGATGATTTTTTTTTGCAACAATCTTAAAATTGATGGAAATTACCTATTTTCTTGTAGTGAATTGGTTTTAGTTTAGAAATTCAGAAATGTCAATTTCAAACCGATTCCCTTGATCTCTTGGGGTTTCCTTCCTGAGCTAATTAACCTTCCTCCTCTTTCTCACCCTTTCTATATTTTAATTTTTTTGAAGCTATATTAATATAGTTTGAGATCTTTAATTTTTTTTTTATTTCTAACATGTTTTAAGTTTTAAATTATTTTGAATATGTATTAAATTCTTTTGAAGCTAAAATATGCTTTAGATTTTGTAGTTTTCTTACAAATAGCTTGTCATGTAGCATGTCATGATCTCTTGTCTTGTTTTTCATATATGGATATCTTATATATGGATATTGCTTATTTTGTTTTTCAAACATATTATTAATTTGACTATCTTGATTTTCAAATATTCAGTCGATACTTTCGTTTTTTGTTGTTGTTGTTTTTATCGTTATTAATTCAATTCAATGCGCATTTTCAATTGTATATTGAAGAGAAAGAATGAAAAAAATTGGAAAAATGAAAAATGCCAAAAATTTTTGTTGTAAATAAATGAGAATGATATTTTTAGTGTGATTAATTTTAATATATTTATTACACGTACTGTTGATGCTGTAAAAATCGCTCAACAGGCCGGAATAGGAGAAAGAGTTAATCTCAGCCCACTGGGGCGGCTTGGGCCTCATTCTGTGTTGTTTAGAGCCTCCGGCGATATTCCAATGCTGTTGTACGATGGTAATGCGTACGTCAAGAGATGAACACATGAGTTTGCATGGTTCGGCATAATGCCTAAGTCCATAGGAGTTTGGAGAGAAGAAATCCATTATAATGTTCTTGTTTACAGTCTTTCGTGGTCCCTCATATCTCACCGTATAATGGTAATGTTGAATATAAATTTACTGGAGAAGAAACATTTACTAGAGCTCCCATGTTTTGGGGTTGAAGGAGCCATCGAAGAGGAGGAAGGAGAATTGAAGAAGGCAATCAAGATCTCTGGTGCGCTCCTTTCACTAGAAGAAGAAGGAGAGGAAGAAGACGAAGTCGAGAGCGAAAGATCCCTTTGGTCATCTGGTTCAGTGTCTTTTATTCACCCCCGGTTGCGTGTGTCAATCGGTAATGGTGAGACCGGTTCCTTGGGTGTGTCAAGAAGCCTTTCCTTCCAACTTGCACCACTCATATTGATGCTCAGATGGCTACCACCTACTCATAATGTCCCCCACTCATAACATGTTGCTTCTTCTCCTAATGTGGCCTGATGGCTAGGCCATATATTGGGCTTTATTGTTTTTACTCCCTTAAAAAGAGATTCACGTTGGTTTGAAACTACTAACAAATTAATACATCAACATTAAATTAAGAACGAATCGGTAAATTATAGATCAATAGAAGATCATCATCATTAGCAACAGCTAACAAAATCATTAATGCATCAATAATCACTAACGAAAATCACTCAACATCCACGATATCCCCACTTCTATAAATAAGTTCCTCTTTAGTAATTAGTAGTACAACTCCTCCTAAAAGGTAGATAATACACAAATTCTCCCCCTTTATTTATTATAAAGAGAAATGTTTGGGATCCCAATAATGGGTCCCGTACATTTCTACCGACAGTTATTTTATTTTATTTTTATTTTGTGATTAAAAAAAATTTTTTTAATGATATTGTGAAATTTTTTTTAAAAAATATCTAAGAATACCAAAAACATGAATAAAAAAATAATAAAACATTTTTTTATTCTCGGGACCAGTCTCGCGCTACTGCTCTACTATAAAAGAGAACTGCTACGTACAGGCAAAAATCATGCCTATACGTGCACGACTCACGTCAAACCTTATCTTATTAAAAAAATTGAAGAAGAGGAAGAAAAAAGCTTATTTTTCTCCTTTCACCCTTTTACGATCTCTTTTCCCATTTTGCGATTTCTTCTTGGTAGATTGGTCTAGCTCCTTCCAAACAATCGCATATTTCAGTTAAATTCTTCTACAAAAGTAAATATCCTAGAAACCAAAAAATATGAAAAAATAATCACAAACTGACAGAAGTGAAGTGAAAGTAGTTAGAGGAAGTTGTAGAGCCCGTAGCAATTAAAAGGGAGTTGAAAATGGGTGGAGGCAACAGTGCTTACAAACTTTTGAAGTTCTGTTTTTCCTGTGCTTACTTTTGCAGCAATTAGCATTTTTGACATTGACGAAGATGGGTTATACAACTTGTACTAGCAACTGTGTATGTATCTTGAGAGGGAAGCGATTTTGAGAGGGACGCGAGATTCATCAGAGGGTTTAAGGTTCTGTAATCGGTGTAGGGAAATGGAGGTTGTTCGCATGGATGGACGGGAGCTGGAGGAGGAGAGGGTTAGCTTTTTTATTTTCATTGAAACGCACCGTTTCATGAAGTTGTATTGGTAAGTAACTCGATTGAGGGATTGATTATGAAACACTTCGTTTCAGTAATACACGTTGGACGCCATGCACGGGGAGGCCCCAAGTATGCCTGACATGACGTGCACCATCATGGGAAATCAGATTTTTTGATAATTTCTTAAGCATTCGTAAAATTATAAAAAAGAAAATTGATTTCCCGCCCAAGTCGCACTCATGTTTAGCCTTAAACAATTTAGACATTAGGATTGTAACGTGACAATGCAAACCAATTATAACTTACACATAACATAAACTATTGCGAAAACACGATACTTTTTTTTTTTTTTATATATAATATACGTGTGAGGGGTAAAAACAATAAAACTCAATACAGGGCCAGCCATGCACTAGGCCACATTAGGAGAAGATGCAAAAAGTTATGAGTAGGGGACATTATGAGCACGTGGCATGCTTCAGAGCATCAACATGAGTGACACAAGTGGGAAGGGAAGGCTTCTTGACACACGCAAGGGACTAGGACCCACCATTACCGACTGACACACGCAACATGGAGTTGATAAAAGGCCCTCAGCCAGATGACTAAAGGAATCTCTCGCTCACGACTTCGTCTTCTTCCTCTCCTTCTTCTTCCAGTGAAAGGAGCGCACCAAGGATCTTGATCATCTTCTTCAGTTCTCCTTCCTCTTCTTCGATGACTCCTTCAACCCCAAAACAAGGGAGCTCTAGCGAAGGCTTATTCTCCAGTAAATTTATATTCAGCATCACCATTGTACAATGAAATATGAGAGACCACGAGAGACTGTAAACAAGAACATTATAGTAGATTTCTCCTCCCTAAATACCCGTGGACGTAGGTATTATGCAGAACCACATAAACCTATGTGTTCATCTCTTTATTTTATGTGCACTTATTTTTCATTTACCACTATGAACATATGCATCACATAGTACATCCGCACCAGAACATTGTCGAGGGCTCCAAACAACACCGAATGAGGCCCAAGCCGCCCCAGTGGGCTGGGAATAACTTTTTCTCCCATTCCAATCTATTGAGCGATTTTTATAGTATCAATACTCTTAATTTTATGGACATTCTTTGGATATGATATATCATCACTAGCTTTCTTTAAGCACTTTTGACCAATTTTTAGCTGCCAATATCGATAGGGCTGGCCACAAAATCAATCAATTCAATGTGTCAATTTTATCTACATGATACATTAATATTGTTTAATCTTTGTATTTCCCAGAGCTGGCTCAACTTCCCAGAAACGCGAATCATCCCGAAAAGCACAAGAAACATGAACCGGAAATGACGAGTGATCCTAAAACCCCATTAAGTGGTGATCATGAAACATTGCCGCCTCCATGGGCAAAACCTCTGATAGAAGAGACCAAGTTATTGCTTGCTTCATAAAGGAAATGCGCGCGGGAAAAAATGGAATTAAGCTAGTCTCAGAACTTTGGAAGGTCGCCTCAAGAATTAAATACCACCAGCTGTTGGTTTGGTATTTAATTTCAAATTAAATGCATGCATGCATGCATGTGTGTTTCTATATATGTTTGTCATCATCTATATTCAGCGGATATATATATTAACGTTTGTGCTTAATTGGTTTCACGTATTTAAGTACCCTATATATGTACGTATGCTGATATATATCATGTTGCTATTATTATTTATTATTGAGTGGGAGTGTCATAATTAATTATATGGTCGGAAAGGGAATAAAAATAATGACTTGATTATTCCCCTCGGCCACAACCATAACGTTACATATATTTGCAAGAAAGCCTGGCCACAAAAGGCAACGCCAAGATCCCACAGTAAACATCAAATTCCCCAATTAGCCGGCCAAGGCAAGCCACACTACAAGAGATTGGATTTTTTGAGACGAATTATTGTGTCCTAAAAAACCCAATTTTTGACTAAAATGTCTTTGGAGATGAAAAAACTTCGTCCTTATTTTATCTCAAAAAACCTGTCTAAAAATGTTTTTATTTTCGTTTCAAAAAATAATTTTCAGGGACGAAATTGGGCAGAACCAGACAAACCTATTTGAACGGGCTTTTTTCATTTTAAGACGAAAAACTTTCATCTCAAAAATCCGTTCGAATGGAATCCTACCAATTCGAGCTAGGGGTGTAAATTTAAACCGAAAAACCGGTAAACCGGTCCGAACCGGACCAGACCGGACCAATTTTATCGGTTTTGAACCGATTCGGTCCGTAACCGGTTCTTATAATTCATAAACTGGTTAGAACCGGTTCGGTTCCGATTTTAGGAGTTTTTGGACCGGACCGGACCGGACCAAACCAGTTGATAAAAAATATATAAAAAATAATATTTTATATATAAGTTTTATACAAAATTAAAATTATACAAAATATTTTATATATATTAATATATAAGTTTTATATATAATGTATAATTATATGTGAAATTTTTATATATAATTATATATCATATATGAAATAATTTCATATTATAATTTATAAAATATAACATAAAATGTTAGTTTTAAATATGAACATTTGTAATTTGTTTGATCATATACTATTAATATAATTATATATAAGACAATATTATTATAAAATAAAAGTTTAATCTTAAAAATGAAAATGTAATTGATCATGTATTATATAGCTATACTAATATATAGTTTATCACTAATACTAATATATACTAATATATAGCTATAATAATAGTCTAATATTAATACTATTATATAGTCTAATAATTTATATAACTATACTAATATATAAGTTTATAACTTGTACTAATAGTCTAATATAGACTATAGTTATAGTTATATTAATAGTCTAATATAGATTAATAAAAGTATAATAGATTTTTTTAAAACAGTTTTTTTTAAACATATTTTTAATGACAAAATATCAAACTTAGATTTTAAAAAAACAGAAAAACCGGACCGGACCGGACCGGAAACCGGTAAAACGGGAAGTACCGGTTTAAGAGGGGAACCGGTGCGTAATCGGTTTTGAAAAATACAAAACCGGTTATACCGGTTCGGTCCAAGATTTTGTCCAAAACCGGACCGGATCAGACCGGTTACACCCCTAGTTCGAACTGACACTTACCGTTCGAACTATAAGAAATTTTCATTCGAACAAATAACCATATTTGATCCTGATCGAATGTATGAAATGTTCGAATAGATTTTTTGCATTCGAACTAATAAATTTTTCAAATGACTTGTGTTCAAACATAAATTATTTATGTTCGAACAGACTGCTTATTTTTGAAATTCTATACGTTCGAATGGGGTTTTACATATTAATGTTGTTCGAACAAATATTTTATTGTTCAAACGGCCGTACGAATTGTATTTCTCAATTGTCGTTCGAATGCGTAAGTTTCTGTTTGAATGAGTATTTTTTTGTTTGAATGGATTTATAAATAGTAAATTACCCGTTTGAACTGGTTAGTTACCGTTCAAACAATATTAATCATACAGAACATCACAAATTGTAATATCATACTGATATTACACAAATTGTAATTCAAACATCACAATTGTTCAAATGTTTTGGAACATCATAATAGAAAGACAAATTAAGAAAAAATAAATTTTAACATTGTGGTGGTGACATAGAGATTTAGGACATCATTAACTGCCACTGTTCAAACATTTTTTGGTTATTCAACTCCAACTTCTTCTAATCTCGCATCTAAATCCGCTGCTTGATCTAATCAGGTTAGCAATTCTTTTTTCTTGGACTCTAATCATTCTATCTCCAGTGTTACTTTCTCTAATTGCTTAGTCTTGTTGTAATTCGATCTGGCTTTAGAAAAAGAATGATGATGTTGAGGATGGCTTCACGTAACGTCCTAAGCCCTTTAAATATCTAGAACGTGATCCAAGTACTTGAGAAATAATCTCAGCATAGTTGAAAAATGATTTATCAGATGGATCTGCAACAGTTTCTTTAAGAGATATCATCTTGTTCTGCAAAAAAAAATATATTAAAGTTAGTATAAGTAACAAAAATATTATTAGACAATGGAATTAAAGAAACTTGAACTTAACATAATTTGCCTCTACTTAGGCACTGGTCCAAACACCATCACAATTTTTATGTGTTTTAGCATACAATTGGGTCAAATCACAGTCAGGATGACTTTCTTCTTCCTGCAAGAGGAAAATCTATATTTGAACTTAAATCTATAAATATATAGTTGTATATATAAGTATAATACACTGCAGTATATAAGTAAATATAGGTAGTATATAAGTATTAGTTTAAATATAAGTATATAATAATTAATTTGTATTATCTAAGTAGTATAAGTATATATATATAAGTAGTATAAGTAAATATAGCATAAATACTATATAAGTAGTATAACTAACGCAATATTTTTTTTCCCGGTGGAACGGTACTCATAAGACGTTGTACAAATAAAATATTTATGGAAACCATTCGAACGTAATAACTATCCGTTCGAACGGTAAAAAAATAAATATTAGGCATCCTGTCCAAACTTAGCTCGCGCCGTTAGAACGTAAAAACCTAAGGAACTCCGCCGCACTAGTGCCAAGAACTACCATACGCCACCGTCAAAGCCACCGTCCACCACCACTCTCCAACCCGCAGCATGTATGTGTTCTCCCCAATGTTTTTACCGATTATTTTATGCTAAAACTTGTTTTAAATAGGTTAAAATGGGGTTTTGAAAAACACTCCATTCCAATCCCGTAGTTGGCTGGAAATGGAGGATGATATGGCTTTATGGTCATTCCGGCCTCTCATTGTTGTTGTGGGAGGAAAAACGAAGGTTATAAACTGATTATTTATGGTTTTGACAATGGCAGAGTCACCTTAGCCATTGCTGAGCTCGAACCAAAAATCACTATTCGAACGACAACCTATTACCATTCGAACCCACTATATAATCATTAGAACATGTTGTTAAGCATTCGAACGATACATTTCTTATTTTAATTTTTTTTATAAAGTTGAATAGATAATGTAACATTGGCTTGGTCTAATTATAATTATGATATTTTGTAATCATTGTCCTTAATTTTATAAATTAAATTTAGCATCATTCCAATTTCTTCTCGAGGAAAGAAGCAGGCTACGTCAGGGCAATCCTCTAGCTAAGAAGTCCGAGAGAGGATTGTTTTGTTGGAGCGACAGGTGAAGATAGATGATTTTAAGGATCTTTTGTGGTAGAGACATTCTTTCGCATCTGTCTCTCTCGATTGTGGTTGGACACCGATCATTAACTAGAAGAATGAATGGATAAACAAGATCGTTTCCTACATTAATATTGTATCTAAGTTCTATAGAGAACTTGGTTGAGCTAGCCAGGATGATGACACATACACCTTCTCCGTTTAGGGTGTTGTAGTACGATTTTCAGTTGATGCAATTGTTGATTTTCTTGGTATCCCTCGACTGCCCATTGCATATCCTAGCGTGATGCCTAGGGAGCCTACACCTGCAAGCGATGGGGAGACTGTTGAGGTAAAGGATATTGTTGTAATAGATGAGATTGGTGGCCTTGCTGATCATGAGGTTTGTCAGTTGGTTGTGGGTCCAAATGATCATTCCTATGTTGGGAGCAAAAGCATTAAATAGGTGGACTTATCCAATTTTTTCAAGATCATGAACATTATAATAGCCAACAACATCGATCCGCGACTGCACAAGACTGAGGTTAGCATGGACTGGGCACAATTTATGTTATGAGTCACTCGTGGGGTGCCTATCAACCTAGCGAGATATATATTCTCTAGGATTCGATCAGAGGCCACCTATATTACCACAGATATATTGTCGTTTGGAGTCCTCACACGATTTCTTTTAGTGGTAGGAGTCAATTGGACCGATCAACTCCACGACCTTGTCTCGTAGCACGGGACACTCCATATTTCATCTTTACGCACCCACTACAGAGGCAGTTGACACTTAGGGAGATGCACAAGGTGTATCGGGTGAGTCATCTACATAGGGTGCGTCACGCACTGCTATTTGTGAGGAGATTGCAGATATCGAGCTTGTAAAGATGTGCGCACAGATATCAAATATCATTGATGCAGTCCAGGTCGCCCTCGCAGAGGCTGAGTCAAAGCTCATGTCTTGAGTAACAAATATTGAGACACGCCTTGCTGGAGTCGAGGCGGTGCTACATGATCTGGCCCAATAGTATATTTCTTTTATTTGCATTAAATGTGGTTTTTTTGTTAGATCCCTAATTAGTGCGTTTTTAATTAGTTAATTACCTACTATTATTGGCTCTTTTATCTTAATTTAATTTTTATTACTAATGGTATTTATTTTATGTTAGTATTGTTGGTGGTTGTTTTATCACATTTTAAGTTACTATGTTCTATTTTATTTCATTTCTTTTTATTTCCTTTTTAGTTGGGCTTCTATAGTGATTTGTAGGGTTTAATTATCTGTTGGGCCTTGTGTGTGTGAGAGATAGGGCCCAGCCTGTGTAATTGGAAGGGAACCCAGCCATTAGAGGTAAATGGCGTCGTTTTTGGCAATACTCTAGAGCATCATTTCTTTTCTTCCTCTTGCGCCACGGCTGCTTCTTCTTCCTTTCTCTTTTATTTTTTTTCTTCTTTCTTCTTCTCTTGTCGTGGCCTCCTCCTACGCATGCCATTGCCTCCGCCCACCTCCTCCATTGAAATGTTGCCACGCAGAGCCTCATCTCCCTCTCCGATTGCCACCGCATTTCCTTTTCCCCCGTTTCAAGCCTCCATGGATGTCCTCATGTTGCTTGACATTTTCTTCTTCCCTGTGCATTGTCACCTCGCCGCCATGCCACGAGTCTAATGAAGCGACACCTCTCCACTCCAACCTGCAACACCGTTCCTTTCTCCCCTACCCGTGAGCCACGTGGGCATATTTTGTCTCCCGTAATTTCATCTGTAACCGAGCCCTTCTCCCTTCGTGGCCATATCAGAGTGCCACGCGGTGGTCTCATGGAGACCCCGTACCACCTAAGCTCGCCAACCGCAGCTGGTGCTGTGATGGTCGAGCTCTTCAACTCGGGCTATAAATAGCCCCAGCTTCTCCCTTCTAAAAAGACACCAAGAATCACATCTCCTCCTCCCAATCACGGTTTCATCGTGTTCCTCATCCTTAAATCTCCATCTCGTGGCTTTAGAGAAATTCCTCCCCATTGCAGCCATGTGCCGCCCCGACCCCACCATAGCAAAACCACCCCACCACCCCTTGCACTTAGACCCGAGTTCCCCTTCGCAGAAAATCACTTTTGGCCGCTGTTCTGCCTTCGTACAGACATTGCCCACTGCTACACCGCCGCTTTTGGAGACACCTTCACTCACGCAATCATTCAGAAATTTTTCTGACTGCGTAGTAAGTAACCTTCCAATGCAACCACTTGAGATTTAATATTATTGTTACACTTACGTTTTCCTGCAGTCTAGTTGGTTGGACTGGGCCTTGGGTCCAGTAGAGCGTTGGAAAAATTAAACTGTAGTTGACGTTGGTTTGGGCCTTAGGCCAGAAACGGAGGATGGGAATACACGTGTAGTTGTGATTGTGAATTTTGATTGTAATTGCTATATCTTATGTATGTCTATTGAGTGATTTGCCATGCCATCCAATATACTGCTTATCATGCATCTGTGCATTTTATATTTATATAAATGTGTGGTGTAATGCCATGTTGTTTGAGTTGAATTTTGGGTCTATATGTATGGGTTATAAATGTGGGTGTGTGCATATCGGGACCCCAAGCCGAGATAGAGCATTATCTTCGTGGAGCTTCTCTAGTCACTCGGGAACATAATAAATTGATGTGATGTCCCCTAGGTTGTCGCTGAGCGACAACGGGTTCGGACGAGACGCTCTCGTGCTAACACCGTGGCCTTATGCTAGCGGGGTTAGAGGATGTTTGGTCATGCAGGTACTGAGCGCAGAGCTAGGCATCCCTTGTTATGAAATCACATGCACGAACATTACCCGTGGTATGACAAAGAGAGCCAGGGTGTGGGGATGGTCCATAGAGGAGATCATGGCGCATGCTTAATAAGATAAACGGTTAAATTTGAGCCAATGAGATTTTTGGTGCGAGTAACAAAATGTGTCTTTTTGGGCAAATGGGGTCTATGTTTTACTGTATGGATGTTCGCTATAATAATATGTTTTAATCTCTTGGGTGCTGTTTGTGTGCTTGCTAAGATTTTATAATCTCAGTGTGATGTTTCCACTTGCGGTATTGTCTTATGTAATTGTAGACTGTGACGTAGAGACTGATTATGAGCATGAGGGCCTGGCTCCGCTGGAGGCGTGACTTGCTGATGTTATTTTGCTTTGGTGATATGAAATTTGTTTCCCCATGTTATGTTTTCTTCCTTTATTTCCTTCCTATCAGATGACTATATAATCCTCTTGAGAGGCCATTTATTGTTGTACTGTATTTAATTTTTTTGGTACTTAGTATGTATGCCTCTTTCATTTCTCTGCTGTGATTTTTACTATAAATGTACACTTATGGCACGTTACACACACTTTGAACACTTGATGTTGGGGTGCATGATCCATGTGGTCATCATCCCGGCGTCACGATTTCCTCCAAATCACACGTGGGAGTCGAGGGCGCCACATTTTTGTATGGACAATCATGACTATTTGTATTTTGTATAATTAATTTAAATATTCAAATAGTCATACATTGTATTTCCACCATACATTATATTTTTGGGAGGCAATTAATGTATGGTTTCTATTTTTAGTGTTTGCTAGCTTGTTTGTTGTTAATTTTTTCTTCTTCTTACTTACCGTTCACGATAATATAGGAAATGACACTATTTTTAAATTAATATTTATTTAACTAAAAATCTTATTTAACATAAATGAAATCACTTAAATATTTTAACATCAATTATATAAAATTAATTTATGAATTCGTAAAAATCTTATGTTCCGTTTGAATAGGTTTAAAAAATTTTCCGCCAATTTTAATGTAATTTTCCACCAAACTATCTATTCGAATGCATAAATGTTCTGTTCAAACGAAATATGTGTAGTTTGAACATTCTTGAAACCTTCCTGCTAGATTTTCCTACCAAATCTTTTCCGTTCTAACAAACCAATTGTGGTTCGAATGGTTTTGAGCTTTTTCCAACAAAATAAATTATTTTCCGCCAAGATTATTTTTTGAACAGATTATAAACCATTCGAACAGACATTAATTCCCTGTTTGAACTGATTTTTTGCCATTCGAACGGTTTTGACTTTTTGAGACAACCTAATTCGTCATAGAAGATATAGTTTGAACAGATATTTAGCCGTTCAAACGTTTTTATAAAGTCATCCATGTTTTGAGATGAAATTTAAATTTTGTTTCTAATAATTACTTTTAGGGACGAAATTTAGTTCGTCCCTAAACAATTTCATCTTTAAAACTAAAATTTGTTGTAGTGCCACTGTAAACATCTCTCTTTTTCATTTTCTTCTTCTTCTTCTTCTTTCATTTCTTATATGTGTTTCTCTGCCACACCAAGTGTTGCGAGTACTTCAACGTACTCGTTTGTTTTCACAGATGAGATGAGATGAGTTGAGATTAAAGTTAAAAAGTTGAATAAAATATTGTTAGAATATATTTTTTTAATATTATTTTTGTTTTAGGATTTGAAAAAGTTGATTTGTTTATTTTATTTTGTATTGAAATTTGGAGAAGTTGTAATGATTAAATGAGATGAGTTGAGAAGTTTCCTTAAAACAAAGACTTCCACATCCCTCTTCATGTCTTCCACTCCCAGTGACAACCACCACTGGATGTTGCTCATGGAGGCTCCTCCCCAAGTGGTCAATTCTAAACCAGAAGTTATTGCTACTAAGTTTAGACCGTAGAAAGAGTATTGGGCAGGTGGGCGCATGTTTCATATTTATTTTCAAATTAAAATGTTTGCTTTTTTATCTGGGTTCAGCTAGCTGAACTCAAAACCACAACAACCAAAGCGCTTTGGTTGTGGTTTTGAGCAATGAGGAGGATGCTGATCAGATGTACATATATCATGCTTATTGTGATACCCACTTTGGCTTTTGCCGTGACATTGATGAAGATACTCCGCGAGCTCGCCCGTAAGTTTATGTTCTTTTAAGCTTTTTTGGACATGAGGCTAGTTGCAGCAGAACGAATCATGATCTGTTTGTACTTCAATTCTACATTATATTTGTGTACGGGAAACTTACAATAGGAATTAGTTTAACTTATAATTTGAGTCATAGATGTAATTTTTTTATGGAATGAAATAATGTCTATTTCCTATATATTAAAAAAAATAAAAAATCTACATCATTTTGGTTGTTTAGATTTTATGTCTGAGGAGGGGAATTGTGAAAGTCGGTCTTTTCATTGCTACTTATGTTCAGCGATTAATATATTGTAGGTCTACCCGAGGTTTTGTCGGTTAGGCCCGACCCCGATTATAGTTCTGTTAAAAGGATATACAGCTCTTCAAGTACTCAATCAAGTACTTCATCAAGCGCATAAACTGGATCGAAGTACTCGGTTGCTTTCTGTGGGAGGAAGTAAGTACTTTATCAGCTACCGTCCTCTTCCAATAAAACATAACCATCCCGTATTTATGTAACTGCAAAGTTGCTTCAAGTCTTGAGAAAGAAAAAAGGGTATTAGATGTA
This sequence comes from Cyclocarya paliurus, assembly GCA_029856935.1. NCBI lineage: Eukaryota > Viridiplantae > Streptophyta > Magnoliopsida > Fagales > Juglandaceae > Cyclocarya > Cyclocarya paliurus. Next base: position 22,492,293 of record CM056958.1, read on the forward strand.
TCGAGGAAGAGAGATGCTCAATGTGATATCTGCAACAGAGGCTCACATTGAAAGTAATGACTTAATTACTGCCAAATTGCCGGGTGCTAGAGTATTCATGGAATAATACCTTTATCAATATGGTTTTGTTCGTTTGCTTTAAGCCATGTTTTTATCCCTTTGGAGAGAGGATCTCAGCTTTTGAAATGGATGATGACATTAATCTTTAATCTTATCTGATATGGCAATTGGTTCTTTAATCGAGATTATATATCATTTATTTGTGGTACTTTTAATTAGCTATTGTAGTTATCTGAAGTTGGCCCACTGCTACAAATATAATTTTTTTTCACTTCAAATATATATATTAGATACAGATGTTCAAATTTTATACGCTCTCTTAAAAAAAGTGACTGTTGTAGTCATCGGTAGTAGATGAACTCTATCCTAAAGAAATGATGGCTGCACAGCTGACGTGTGGTTACCATAACATCCACTATCATATCTATATTAACTTATACTGTCAATGAACATGTGTTGTATATGATATTTGTTACCTTTGAATTTTGAATGCATGATTATAAGCAGTAAATATCATACATATACACACGTCATCTCATTAATTGCCCTTGTTTTGATTGTTGGTAAACTTTTGGAAGGAGGCCAAACGGGCACCATATGCATGCATGCAGCTGGAACTTAAAGAAATATCTTATTGGATCGTGTCTTCCTCACCAGCTATAATATGCACCGGCAATAGTAGTTGGCATCTAATTGGATCATGTCCTTTTCATTCTAATGTAGTGATCATGAATGAGGTTTTCAGGATGATGTCATTCTGATGATGTCCTCTTCGTGAATTAAATAATGATTCCTGCTACGTCCGAGAATGATCTCGATAAGATTTTTTTTTTTAATTTTTCTTTTAATTTTTTAATTTATTTTTTTAAACCGTTACACATTTAAAAAAAATATATAATATTATTAAAAAAATACTTACTTAATTAAGTAAAAAAAAATTATCGAGAACCGCGATCCATTTGTTGAGACAAATAGATTTTTTCTTAAATGAGACTGCGTACGACCTTATGAACTAGTTGTCCACTGATGTTGAAACAGTGAAACAAGCCCAAGACTATTAATTCCAAATTTCCAATCAGCTGTGTACAACTGTAAAAGCATATATATATATATATATATATATATATATATATATATTACTGTTACACAACTTTTGTACAATTATTTAATAAGATATTATTTTTTAAACATATTTATTTTATTTTTAGGGATGATGAGTCAGCTTTTGTCATGTTGGAGCGATTCAAGTTTCAAACCTTTCCCTTTAGGGTAGAAAAGGAACACCACTGGTCCACTACCGCTGAAACAAAGATTGCTGGCCCTTTGAACATTGACCCATTCTTCAAAAAACAATTCTCCAGAAGCAAAAGTAATATCTCTTTTCAAATAACCCATGAATTCCAAAATAAACCCTAAAGTAATATTAATAAATATATATAATTATATATGTTGAAAATTTTCCAATGTACGTTATTAATATGTTTCCATGAGATTTTAAGTGATAATGGTTAAATTAAAAAAAAAATCAGTATATTATCATCATATATAATGTAATTTCAAAGAGGCCAAAGGAGCAGGTTAAAGAATCTTATTTTCAGATATTCTTAGATTAATTCACAACTATTCACAAACAATCTGAGATATTCTTGATATCCAAACAGACCTACGTCAAAGGAGCATGGGAAATGTTCTTATAACTAGATGCCTACGTCATTAATGTACCATGCAAGGTGCATTCCGAACGAGGCCAAAGTAGAAAGGATCTATAATTACATGCTTGGATGTCTACCTCACCAATATTGTACCATGCCAGAAAAATAAAATTAAAAAATTATTATTACTGTACATAATGTAACTTTTGAATAAGTCTAAATGAGCAGGTGAAAATATATTAGTAGATATCTATCTCACTAATCATAATGTGCATATTGCATGCAAAGAGTATAAAGTCGAACAAAACCAAATGAGCAGGTAAAATGATTTCAATAGACATTAATCTCACTAATGCACTATACATAACACATAATGCATGCATGAAGAAAAATCATTGTTACTATTATTTTTTATCTAAATGAAGTCAGTGAGCAGGTGAGAAGATATGATTTTATGCCTTTCTCACCAACAGTAAAATGCATTATGCACTCGCGTCTTTATCTCGTACGTAGTAGTTGTCAAAGTAAGAAAGAAAATGACTCGTGAGTTCTTTAATTTTTTTGGCAAAAAATAAAAATAATATTCTTAATAATTCTCAACAGTAATATATATATATATATATATATATATATATATATATATTTATATAGCAGCCTTTACGTTTCGTAGTAATTCAAAATCTCGATCTTGGGCACTACTCCTTAGAAACGCTGCAGTTATGAGCAAGACGAGCGATGGCAGTACTGCCAATGCGTAATTACTTCGACCTCTTTTCGGAGCAAATATATTCTGGTTTTTTTTTCCTTTTTCTTTATTAATTTAATTAGCAAATATGTTCTGTTTATAGTGTGGTGAAGTTTAACTTTCAATAATTTGGTCGTAATATATTATAAAGAAAAATCCTTTTTCTTTATTAATTTAGCAAAAATGTTTTGTTGATATTTTTAGTGTGATTAATTGTAATATATTTATTGCATATATATGTACCTTATGAAAAATGTATCATGCATATATATTTTCATAATAGTTTATGATATGTATAAGTTATAATTGCATGCATGCGTTGCACTGTCATGTTACAATCCTAATTAGTAAATTGATTGAGGCTTATAAACTACATGTGTGCGACTTGGGTGAGAAATTAAATTTTTTTAAACATTTCACGAATTCTCATGCATTAGTGATCATCAGTTGAGTGATTTTGACACATTTGTTGCGTCACTTTGCATGAACAATTACTACTTGCTGCATATATGTCTCCCTAGCTAGCTATCATTAATTTGTGATAAACAAATAAGGGGGAGAATTTGTGTAATACTAAGGAGGAATTGATTGATAGAACGTCGACTAGGGAGATCAGCATGGATATTGAGTGATTTTTATTAGTAATTTATATTGTTGCATTGATAATGTTAGCTGGTACTAATATTCTTCTATTCATCCATAATTACCTGTTCGTTCTTTATTATTGATATTGTATTTGTTAGTAGTTTCAAAACAACGTGAATCTCTTTTTATAGACATTCTTAGCGGGTTTATATTAAGTTTAAGCACTTTGACCCATTTTTAGGTCCCTGAAAGGAGCCATTAGTGGACTTAGTGCTGATATGGCAAAGCTCAAGAGCATCCTGGTAACTGATCTGATCAACAGGATGGGCAATCACCTCAAAAGTCTGGAACTTCATGGCCTCAATGGGTCTGATAGGTAATATATATATATAATATTTGGAAAAATATTGGGAGCAGCCACTATTGATAGCAACCACTTTTGCACACACTACATGACATCATCCTAACCACACATCTACCAAATTTGAAATTAGTACCGGATTGAGAGAGAGACGATGAGAGAGATTGAGAATGTGAGAGAGAGAGAGACGATGAGAGAGAGAGACTGAGAATGAGAGATAGATGTTGAGAGAGAGAGCAGGCAAGAGAGAGAGACGTTGAGAGAGAGAGATCACCGAGATGAGAAAGAGAGCCGAACGATGAGAGAGAGAGCAGGAGAGAGAGAGATCGAGTTGAGAGAGAAGACGATGAGAGAGAGAGAGATTCGGCGAGAGAGAGCTGCTGATGAAAGAGAGAGTGGAGATGAGAGAGAGAGTTGATGAGCAAGAGAGAGAGAGACAATGAGAGAGAGATGTTGGAGAGAGAGAGCGGATGAAAAAAAAAGAAAAGAATCAGAAGCAGCTACGTAGTGAGTGCAAAGTGTGCACTGAGTGGCTGCTATGTAGCATTACTCATAATATTTCATGATCAGAGATCAGATAATGATATTTTTGATATGTTTTAGTTTTTTAGTTTTCTAACAAGTAGCTAATTATTATCATGTGGCATGCGGCCATGATCTGTCTTTTTTTTTCATATATATATATATATATATATATATGTGTGTGTGTGTGTGTATGGATATGATCTTATATATTGCATACAATAAATATATTACAATTAATCACACTAAAAATATCGATCTCATTCATCATGTACAACAAAACATTTTGGGCATTTTTCATTTTTTCAATTGTTTTTCATTCTTTCTCATAAATTTAAATACAATTGAAAATAAATTAACATGCAATTGAATTATTAAATATCTGAACGTTATTGATATTTGATAATCAAGATTGTCAAATTAATAACGTATCTAAATATCAAAATAAGCAATATCCGTTATATGTACATTATGAAAAAGGTATCATTTTTTCACAATTGTTTATGATATGTACAAGGTATAAATATTGCATTCGTTACACTGTACACGTCATTTTACGTACAATCCTAAGTAAATTGTTTGAGGCTAAAGTACTACATGCATGTGTGTGACTTGGGTGGGAAATTAAAATTTTTTATAATTTCGCGAATTCTCATGCACTAGTGATCCGTTGGGTGATTTTGACACATTTGTAACGTCACTTAATTTGAATGAACAATTACTACTTCTATATATATATATATATATATATATATATATATATATATATATATATATATATATTGCATCTCTCCCTATCATTTTATGATAAAAAATAAATAAATAAGGGGGAGAATTTGTGTATTACCTGTTCGATCTTTAATATTGATCATGTATTTGATCAATTGGGTACACAGTTCAATATCTTTGGTCGTGGTAATTTGTCGGAATTAACCTATGGGGTTTGGTTATGATGATCACTAGTTTTAAGCACTTTGACCAATTTTTAGGGGCGATAGGGCCTGTACAAAATCAACTTGATTCATATGTCAATCTTATGATCTATAATATGATACATGGTTTAATCTTTGTATTTCCAGCCGTGGCGCACATATGAGTGTCCCTGCCAGTTCCAATGAAGCCACTACGGGAGTTAATAAAGATGTGAACAACCTTAAAAATCAGATCGAAGATACTATCGGATCGCTGAAATCAATAGAGCAAAAGCTACCAGGCATGGAAGAGACCCTCAAAAAACTCTTGAATGCGATCTCATAAGAAGTAATATATATATATATATATATGTAGTACTTGATGATCAGAGAGATCATGATATGATCACTAGACATGACCATCACCATATAATATAATATATTAATAAGTAATGAGTAGATGGTCATTAGATCACTTTGATCATATGTCCTAAGTAAGTGTGTATCAGCTATATATGTTTGTTAATGCTTGGCGTAGGTCGCACTCTGTACGTACTAGCTAGTTTGGTTTGGTATTTAATTTCAAAACGTATGCATGCAAGTGTGGTTCTATGTTTATCATCATCAATATTCAGCGGATGTATATTAACGTCGTTTGTGCTTAATTGGTTTCTCATATGTAAGTAGTACCGTACGTACGTACGTCTGCTGATATCATGTTACCATCTATCTTATTATTATTATTATTATTGAGTGGTAGTCTCATAATTAATTATAGGATAATACTAGAGCCACGGCAAGGGCTCTCGCTAGCTCTAGTATTATCCTTAATTATATGGTCGAAAAGATCAGAACAAAAAGAAATAAATAAAACTTACCAAATTGGAGGATGATCAACCATTCGTTTGATCTCCACAGGAAGAAATTATGCGTGCAAGGGGGAGGCCGACTGGAGAATGAACATATGCGAAAGAGGGAAGAGAATTGAATGTGAGGTGCAATGTTTACTTGTTGGGTTATATGTAGAGTTTGATTTGTGAGTAGGAAAATCGTAGAACAGAGAGTTCGCTCGATTGTCACTTGATCTTGGCTAGAGCGAAACTCAAGGTAAACTCGTAAGTTTGCTCGAGATTGGCTCACTAGTGGGCTTGAGCGAAGCTCAACCCGTTAGTTCGCTTGAGGCATGCTCGACAGTGGGCTCGAGCAAAGGCTGGACAAATTGTTCGCTTAAGATTTCCGTGATGTTGGGCTCGAGCGAAGCACAAATCCAAATGTTCACTCGAGCACTGCTTGATACACTACTCGAGCCAATGTTGATTGGTTGTTCACTCGAAGCACGCTTAACACACGGCCCAAGCAAATGACCCAGTTTTTCCAATTAGGGCTTCCAATGCATTCTTTTTTATATATATGTCATATTTTTCCCTTACCATATACGATTTTCAACAAAATTAGGGGGAACAAAGAGAGGCAATGTTTGAGAGCATATTGAGAGAGAGAGAGAGAGAGAGAGAGAGAGATGAGATTATGTGAGTAGAGATGTGCTCTTTTAACTCACTGAGTGACTGTAATCTCTTTTGGAATAAAATCCCTTGTAGCTCTATTGACGTAGGCACGTTGCCTAACCATGTTAAATTATGTGTATGTCGTGTGTAATTGCTTGATTCTTGTATTTTCGTAGTTATTTCACTGTTTGCCTTATCATCATTGTGTGTAGGTGTGGTGATTCTGAATGTTTATACCACTACAACTGGTATCAAAGCTCCGAGTTGGAGTTCGGGGCTGAATGATGACTCGAGACGACATGAAAATTGGGATCAAGAAGTTCGATGGCATAGACTTTGGTTTTTAGAGGATGCAGCCAGAAAGCATGGATGATGCTGAGTGAAACTTGTTGGATTGACAGGTTCTAGGACTTATTTGATTGACATTGTCCAGATAAATTCCACACAACGTTATCGAGGAGAGAACCAATACAGATCTCCTGGCGATTGTTCGCATAAAAATATATCTTCAAGTGCATAGAATCGTAACAAGTAGTAAAGTGTTTTAAAGAAAACGATTATCGAATCCACATAGAATAATTATGCTATTGAGTATTGAAATTGACTAAATTAATTACTATTTGGAAAACCAAAATTAATCCCACACAATTTATTATTCCTTGTTATAGAATCCCAATTATCCCAAATTAATGATAAAAATCCCTTAATTATTCAATATTTTCTCTTGAATAATACCAAAAATATCTCTAACTAATAACTTCATATCTCTATGTAAATTTAACTAATTGGAGACTCATTAAGTTTTTTGAATTTTTCTTGAAAATCACACTAGTCGCGGTAAAGCATCTCTGTTTTCGCTCAACTAATGGTGTTTAATTCTAGAGTTTTAATCACAAATCACCTCTTAGTCTCATTGCAATCCAAAACATCGAATAATAGTTAGCAAGAAATTTGTAAGTATTAAGAATAAGGAATAAACACTCAATCATGAAAATATTGAAAATAAAATAACTTGGAATATAAATTGTGTGTTCAATGCTAGGTTACATCAAAGCTCTAGAAAATACAATTAGTTCATAATGAAATTTAAAAAAAAAGAAGAATAAAACTGGTGTTCTTAATTGGAGTTAGTTGATGAAGCATGTAGCTCTCGCCTCTGCTCCCCCAGATCTGCCTCCTTGAAAAAAACTCAAATAATAAAGTCTGAACTATCGAAACCTAAACTCAGACTCTCTAAAACTCAAAACTAAAAACTCAAAAACCAAAGACCCCCAATTCATCCCACAAGACGGGATTAAATAGATATCAAAACTCAAATCCGGAAACACAATAAATGCGGCTACAATCTAGCCTAAAAACCTAAAAAATAGTTTCTAAAGATAGATGTTAACATAAAAGGGAATTATCCAAAGAATATCATAATTATCTAAAATGAAAGATTTAGTGATATGCAGCTTGATTTGCGGAGTTCAGGAGGATAGAGGCGAGTAGATTGATTGGGAACTCAGAAGGTGGTCAACAGCAGATTGATCTTGGTCTGAAGGAATTATCCCCCCGGATAGATGTTGTGTATGCTGAATATAACTGTCGTGGAGGTCACAAATGAACGGGCATGGAGGTCACAAAGACCGCACGGCCCTCTCCTCGCCAACCGAGTGGAAAAACTCCCAACTGGGATGAAAGAATCCTTTCGCCTTTTCTAGTTGTTGCCCACGATGTCGTTTAGGTTGGTCTTTTAATTTGGTCATTAGACTAGTTGTCCAATCTAACAGCCTAGAGCCTTGTCGCCAAGTCTTCATGCCTTCTGGTCGCGAGTTTTCTCGCCTATCGAGAGGTATGCCTTCTCACCTTTAGACAAGAGAAATCTCTTTGCTGCCCACGGGACTAGATTCTTCGCTCAAATCTCATTGGCTTTCTTCAAATCTCACTGCCTCTCATCGATCTAGATCCGTAGTCTCTTCTTTTGTTCCAAAATGCTCTCCTTTTGCACTAAATCTTGTCATTCCTTCAAATCCAAGAAAATAAATAAAAATATGTAAAAATAAAATCAATAGTATTGAAGGGAAAATGACACTTTTCATAAATAAAAGAGTGATAAAAATCACATAAAAATAACACTTATCAAATACCCTCAAACTTAAGTTTAGCTCGCCCTCGAGCAAAGAAGAAAAGAAAAGACAATTAAAACAAGCATTGGTTTGATTTACAAAATTTATTACCTCAAAGATTGTCTAAAGTCTATAACTCTAAGGAATCAAAGATCAATCAATTCCAAAAATTAATTCAAAACTCAATTCCACGACATTATTCATCCCCACATTCATGCATACCCATCATTCTCACTTCATCATTAGCTCCCTGAATAGTTTTATGCAGATAAGTAAATAAATAATGGATTTCTAAAAACTCCATAGGCTTGCTTTTCAAATCAGTCTCCACTAATGTAGAATAGAAACTATCACTAAGGATCAATAGGTCTTTATTAAACTTATAATGTATGGCTAGGGTGAGGGCTACAAAGAAAAAGTTAGGATTCAAACAAAGCAAGAGAACTGAAGTTTGAACACTAACATAATAAATAGAGCATTCTCACTTCTAACACAAACATCTCTGCTCAATCTTTGTAAATCTCTCAACACACCTCTCTTTATTGCACTTTCAAGTATCTCTCTCTTTATTGCACTTTCAAGTATCTCTCTCTTCATCAAACAAGTGTAATCTGAGAGGGTTGTCTGGTCCTCTCTCTCTAGGAAAGAAGGGGTTTTCCATCTCTTTGTCTCCTTTGGAACAAAGAGGTCACCCTCTCAGGAGTCTCTTCGGGGCCTCTTCTGTAGAGTCAATAGCGTGTTTAGTTTAGCTAGGTCAAGTATGGAGGAGGAACTAGTTAACATGTATGAAGGTCTACGCCTTACTGAAGATGAACTACAAGCAGTGGAACTAACATAAAAAGAAATGCAACTTTCAGAGGAAAAGAGCAAAAAATGCTTGGTAGCGCAAGTTGTTTAAAAAAAAGTCATCAACAAAGGTGCTTTCAAAGCCACCATATCCAAAATATGGAGAGCAGGGGGATCAATATATTTCAAAGAGATTGGAAAAAAAAAGATTCCTGTTAGAATTCCAAGAGCTAGAAGAGAAACAAAGAGTGATGCTGGGTCGCCCGTGGTCCTTCGATAGAAATCTTGTTAGCTTACAAGATTGTGTTGGCAACATGAATCCAAAAGACATCGATTTCTCCTTGGAACCCTTCTGGATACAATTCCACAACATGCCTTTTGCAGGTATGAACAAAAATATAGGTGAAAAGCTGGGTGCAACCATCGGTCGAGTCCTGTTAGTTGACACTGACAAGGAAGGAATGGGATGGGGCCAGTTCCTGAGAGTCAAAGTTTTAATTAACATTAATAAGCCACTTGCCCGAGGTCGTTTCATCACAATGGGGGATCATCGAGTTTGGATATCATTCAAGTATGAAAGACTGCCCAGTTTGTGTTTCCAGTGTGGCTCTATCCAACACTCAAAGCTGAGGTGCTCTAAGTCTACATGGGATGTCAAATCTCGTGAGGAAACTCATGGACAGTATGGTGATTGGCTTAAAGTAAACCACAAAGCAAAGTATGATCATGTCCAGTCAAACAAAAGAGAAGGAGTGGAGAATTCAGAGGAGTTTAATCTCAGCAACTCTAATGGCAAGGGGTCAGATTCTGGGCAAGATGGACTTGGTCCATTACCAGCAAAACAATTGGGAGTAGAGGATAGTGACCTCTGTACTTCACCACGTGACCAACGTTATGTTTCCACTCTTGGTAATAATTCAGAGGAAGGGAATAAAGGAGTGTATGGCCATATCAATGAAGAATTATCCTCTAGCCTCGAGATCCCATCCAAGACAGTAGACACCTTTGTGGAAAACACAACTCTGCCAAGTCCACCAGATTTAAGAACCTTGCCTCCCACGCACGAGCCAGCTGGCCATGATATATTGTTTACCAGCATAGGCAGCTAGGTTAGAATTTATCTTAACTGTCTAAACTCTAAAATGATTAGACAATCCACTAAGAAACTACTGCTAACTACAAGAGAAAGGCTAGGAATGAGGAAAATTCAGCAGTCGAGGGGTACAAGGAGACAAACATGTTGGTGGATGATTCCTGCTGTCGTAGGAAAAGAGTGGGTGGCACGAAGGAGGAGACCCTCCTGCCCACAAAGAAAACTAAATTCTCCATAATGGCAGTGGCTGTGGAACAGCCCTGCCAGTCCCCATGAAAATCATAAGTTGGAACTACCGAGGGCTTGGGAACCCTTGGACAGTTCGAGAACTTCACCTCTTGGTGAGAGAAAAGGACCCGGATATGGTTTTCCTATGTGAAACCAAGAGCAAAAGAGATAGACTAGAATGTATCAGGAATAAAATTGGTTTCGATTCTACTTTTATTGTTGACAGCATTGGTCATAGTGGGGGCTAGCAGCCTTCTGGAAAGCAGACTTGAATGTAGAATTGCACTCTTACTCACTCAGTCACATCTCCCTCCATGTTTACTCTAGTTCCTTAAATAAAAAGTGCCTACTAACTGGATTTTATGGGCAACCTATTGTGAGTAGAAGAAGAGAAAGTTAGAACTTAATGAGACTATTGAAACCTGACCCTGGTATACCGTGGATATGTATGGGGGGCTTCAATGAAATTGTGGCACAAGATGAGAAGTGTGGTTCCTCCTACAGGCCTTACAATCAGATGAATGAATTCATACAAGCCATTATGGACTGTGAACTAGGAGACCTCGGCTATGAGGGATCTAAATACACATGGTGCAATAACCGAGAAGGCCTGGATTTCACCAAAGAAAGGCTAGACAGGACTTTGGTTAACTGTGATTGGCACCTTATCTTTGAGCACAACTTGATTTTAGTACTGCCTGTCCAATGATCTGATCACAGCCCCCTTTTAATCAATTGTTTTACTAATGAACCTGAAGGTACCTCTAATAGAACAAGAATCTTCAGATACGAATCAAGCTAGACTAAGAGAGATAGTTGTGGGGAAGTGATTAGGAGAGCCTGGTATGGTGCCCTCAGGTCTGGGACAAAAATAGATATCTCCAAAAGAGGACTTGAAAGGTGTAAATTCCAATTAGGAGAATGGCATAGATTAACTCATGCTCACCAAAAATTATTGGTATCTCAAAAAAGACACTTACTCAAATCCTTGCAAAAGTCCAACACAGGCCACTAGAATGCACAAGTGCACCTCCTGCAAAAAGAAATTGATGAAATTATGGAAGAGGAAGATATGAAATGGCGCCAAAGAGCCAAACAGAAATGGTTGAAGAAAGGAGAGAAAAATACCAAATACTTCCATAAGTGTGCTACTCACAGAATTAAAAAAAAAACACTGTTAAGGAACTATATATTGAGGATGGCATCTCTAAGTCTGGTCAAGTAGAGGTGGGCAGACTGTTTCAAGATTTCTTCAAAAATCTATTCTCATCATCCAATCCAGAGGGCACTTATGAAACTCTTGAACATTTCGAGCCTACTGTTACAGCTGACATGAACAAGACTCTAAAGAAGGCATACTCAAGGGAGGAAATAGAGAAAGCAATCCATGAGATGAACCCTCTAGGGTCCCATGGTCCCGATGGCTTCCCTGCAGTATTTTACCAAGATCATTGGCCTGTGGTGGGTACTGATATAGCTACTGCTGTGATGGAAATTCTCCACTCTAAGCAAGGGTTCCAAGCTATCAACCACACTTATATCACCCTCATACCTAAGAAAAAGTCTCCTACTCTAGTCTCAGATTTTAGACCCATCAGCCTATGCAATGTCTTTTACAAAATTATTGCAAAGGTACTTGCCAATCAATTGAAGACTATTCTACCTAATCTTATTTCAGACACCCAAAGTGCCTTTGTTATTGGAAGAATGATCACAGATAATATTATCGTGGCTTATGAGCTGATGAATTCCATTCAAAATAGAATGAAGGGGAGAAAGGAAGGCTTTATGGCCCTCAAACTTGACATAAGTAAAGCATATGATAGGGTCGAGTGGTCTTTCCTTAGAGTAGTGATGGAAAAAATGGGCTTCAAAGGTGATTGGATTGAGTTGATCATGCAGTGTGTGACCACAGTATCATACTCCCTTCTGGTAAATGGTATTCCTCAAGAACCTTTTCTTCCTTCAAGGGGTATAAGGCAGGGGGATCCTCTCTCCCCCTACCTATTTATTTTGTGCTCTGAAATTCTTAGCTTTTCACTCAACAAGGCAGCTGTTGAGTTTAAACTTTCACTCAAAATAATGAATAAAAATTCAGATCAGTTTTACCTGCAAGTATACAGGTGTTGTAGTATCTTACAGGATCGAATCCACAGGGATTGACTAATGTGATAAAGAGAAAAAAATAAAAAGAGATTATTAAAAGGAACATGCAATCAAAAAGAAAAGAGATTTTTGAGATGATGATTTTTAAAGTAACAGAATATAACTGAAACAATAAAATAAATTAATACAAAAAATGACTAAAGTTTCAAGGATTCGTCAAATAATTTAGAATATTATTCCCAATCAATTTAGCACAGTTAGACTAGAATAATGATTCCATCTAACTGGAAGATTTAACAATTACGCACAAGAAGATTAATCACCAAATATTATATTTGAATAATTGATGATATGAACATTTAAAAGTCCAATTGATTACCACAGGGATTCTTCAAGCATCCACTGTATTCGGAAATCACAATGGATCAAGAAAAGTATATAGATAATCAAAGTTTCTAATAATAACACCAAAAATTCTTCCGATCACTAAAGATTAAGTTTGAATAATTGATGATATAAACAAAAAGTCCAATTGATTATCACAGGGATTCTTCAAGCATCTACTGTATTCGGAAATCACAATGGATCAAGAAAAATATATAGATAATCAAAGTTTCTAATAATAACACCAATCAATTGATCAAACTCACAATATAAATTTTATTGTTGATTTAAAACAATATTTAATCATTAAACTTCACCTCTAACCTCAGTACGAAAATATAAACATGTAATTTATAAATCCAAACTGAAATAATAATAAAAATAATAACTCCAAACTGAAATAATAATGAAAATAATAACTCCAAACTGAAATAATAATGAAAATAATAAAACTAAAAAAAAATATAAAATCACACTTAAAATAATATTTCTACTCTACTCCTAATTACAGAAAAACTACAACTAAAGATCTCTAAAACTCTGATGCTCTCTGATCTATCTAATTTCTGATCCCCTTCTTCGTTCACTTCAAGCCTTTTTATAGGCTTCAAAAACCAACAAACAATAGTTGCTTAGCTGCAGATGTTTCCCACTCCGTGAGTTTCTTTCTTTTCTTTTTCACTGCTTTCGGCCTTTTTTTTCTTTTTTTTAAGCTTTCGGCGTCACATGCATGTTTATTTTCTATTCACTGCTTTTGGCCGAAACTGCACCGAGTGGTTTCTGTAATTTTATTTTATTTCCTTTTCTTCGTTTCTTGCGCCGAAACCACATGCACCGAATGATCTATAGTTTTTTCTTTCTTCTTTTTTTCTTTTACACCGAACTGCTAGCACCGAACTGCACTGCATGAATGATCTGCTTATCTTTCTTTTTTCTTTGCTTGCGCTGAAACCAACCTGCATGCACCGAGTGGACCTGCTTTATTCTTTTTCTTTCGGTTTCTTTTTCTTTCTTTCATTCTTTCTCTTGTCGGCATCACATGCTTACCAACTCTTTTATTTTCTTTTCTTATTCTTGCTTCCAGCCGAGACTGCACTGATCTGTAGTTGTTTATTCCCCTTCTTCCCTTTGCGCCGAACTGCACCCATTCATTTCTTATCTATTCCTTTCTCTGCTTTCCATTTCCTGCTGCTGTTCCCGTAGATGCTCTGCTATTTCCTGCTGGGTGTGAGATGGCCAACCCGAAAATAATTTAAACTTGAGGCCACGATCTGCAGCTGAGTTAACTGCTCTGTATGAACTGCTGCCCGTGGATCCTACTGTGCGTGGAGTGTGAACTACACTGCGCCCGTGCATGAGTTTGTTGTACCCAAAAACAAAGTAAACTCTGCTGCTCCATTTCTCTGTTTGAGGCCATGATTTCTGGTTTGCTGCTGTTTCGCATGATGCTGCTCTGCACTAGTGTTTTCTGCTGCTATGTCTTCATCTTTATTTCTTTTTTTTTTCTTTTTTTTCTTCTAGGCCTTCAACACGCAAATACTGCGTGACCCGTGTAGAGTTGGATCACCTGGACGTCGACGGAGAAGCAGTGCAGCATTTACTGAAAGAAGCTGCAGTGTTCGGCAGAGCTGGTATTTTGCTCTGTTTTTCGGTGTCAAAACAGGGGACTGGGTTTCGGTTGAGCTGTGCATGTGGGCCGCGGCTGTGCATGCTCCGAACGCATGCATGGAGGCTGGCGGAGGTGGTGCTGGGCAGCGTGGTTGGCTGAGGAGGCAGCAGGTGGAAGTTACTGCCGTGGGTGCTTACGGCGAGGCCGTGCATGGTGCATGCATGAAGTGGTGTTGAGCCGAGGGTGGCTGGGCCGTGCAGTGGTGTTGCCGAACCTGCGAATGCAGTGCAGCGTGGAGGTGCTGCTTGCTGCTTGGCTGTGTAGATTCACGGGTGTAGCTGCTTCATGCATGGCGATGGGCGTGCAGCGGGTTGACGTGTAGCGGGTTGAAGATGGAAGCAACGACATGTAGTTTTGGACAAACTACATGTCGTTTGACAGTGGCTGTAAAACAAATAAAAAAATAAAAAATGAAACTAGATAAACAACGACAGGAAAATAAATAAATAAAAACAGAACATAAATAAAATAAAACAAAACTAGAAGGGAAAAATAAAATATTAAAAATGTGTTGTGCAAGTGAGACAATAAAATCAAATTAAATCACAAGTTATAAAAATAAGCATAAATTATGCTTTTAATCAATTTAAATCACAACTTGGATTTATTGCCTCTTGATCATTTTTCTATCTAAAATCAATGATAAAATGATAAAACAATTAAAAATATATTGATTTTAACTATATAAATTATGCAATAATGCAGCTCAATCACACCCCCCAACTAACCTTTTGCTAGTCTCTGAGCAAAATAGTGAAAATTAATTGAGATGAATATTGCATAAAGCTCGAAATTCAAACAAAAGCAATCAAACATAATAATGAATTCTCACAAATGTAACACATGATTATCAACCCCCGGAAGCTATTTTCACCAAGATTGTCTCAACAATCTTTCACAAAGAATTGGAAAAAATATCTTTGAACACATATGTGTGTTCTTCATTACTAGCCAAGATTTGTCTCAGGATTTTTCAACTTTAAGATTAATCATTACTGATTCTAACTACCTCAAAGCCCAAGGGACTAGCAGTTTTCACGCCAACTCTGTTTAAAGATTGAATACTCAACCCTCAAAGTTTGGGTAACTGTTTCTAGCCCTTTTCTTAGGAAAACTTCATACACTTCATCCTTTATTACACCTTTTTTTTGACAGATTTAAAAACAGTGGGGAATCGAACCTAAGACCGTGCGCCTAACCCACACATTCCCAAGTTCGCCCTTACCACTGAGGTAAATCCGTGATGGATTTTTTTTTTTTAATAATAAAAGGCTCGGTAGTCCTGCAGTTTACTTCTCCTGTGTTAAATCAGTGAACAGTAATAAAGAACACTGTAAGTATGTGCAAAATGTCCTTTAAGATCTTTCCTTCATTATATATAAGTCATGCCAAGTCTATCTCAATAAATATAGCATCCCGGTGTTTCAAATCACACATCAAACAAAATATGATGCATTAGGAATTATGTTCTATGCTCAGGGTTGAAAATAAATCTTCATAAAAAAAATAATTCCGTTCATTTACACCACCAAGATGCTCAAATTTCACAAAATGAAAGAATAGAGTGTGTGTCAATTATGTATATAACAGTGCATATTGCATTAAGACAAAATATCACATGCACACATGCTAATTTTTTTTTTTTTTAAATTAATGAAACAAAAATAGAAAAGCAATGACTCATTCAAAAGCGGGTTTTCTAAGACTCAATATCCCTAAAGAAATACCGCCAAACAAATAGGAGGATCATAGGCAAGATAACTACTTTGCCAAAGCGGACACTTGCGATCACTGTGCTATCGCGTGTCGGTATCACTTCATCTTGTCAGGAAATCATTTTTTTTTTTAACAAAAAGAATTGAATTTGCACCACTACCCCCCAACTTAAATGAAACATTGTCCTCAATGTTTTAAACAAAAATTAACTGGAGAGTAGCTTGGTAGTATACACCTGAAAAGTGACGTGAGTATCTTGCTTGGCACCAAAAATTGTCACCTGAAATGACAAGAAACTCACCTGCAAGTAAAAAAAAAAAAAATTACAACAAACAAAATAAAAAATAAAGAAAATCAGAGAAAAACACTTGAAATGACAAGAAAACTCACCTGCAAAAATAAAAAATAAAAAAAAATGACAACAAACAAAATGGAAAATAAAGAAAATCAAAGAAAACAAAAATAACTGAAATATATATATATATATATATATTTATATTTATATATTTACACCACATGTTGCAATCCCCGGCAACGGCACCAAAAACTTGTTGAGTCTAAACTTTCACTCAAAATAATGAATAAAAATTCATTATTTCTTCCTCAAAAATTCGAGTTATAGGGCTCATCTCAGGCATTCCTATAGCTCGAGACTCCCTCAAGATTAATCATCTGTTTTTTGTAGATCACAGCCTTGTTTTCTACAAGGCACTCCCAGCTGAATGGACTAGGTTGTACTCCATCCTTGCAGCCTTTGAAAAGGCCTCTGGCCAGAGACTTAATCTTGACAAAACATCAATCTTCTTTAGCAAAAATACTCTGCTAGCTACTCAACAAAACATCCTGATTACAACAGGCATAAAGGCTTTAGGTCCTTTTGAAAAATATCTGGGACTTCCATCTTATGTTGGCAGACACAAAGTTAAAGCCTTCAACCCAATAATGGACAGAATCAAGGCAAGACTAGGAAGCTGGAAAACAAACCTACTATCCAAAGCAGGTAAAGAGATCCTCATGAAATCAGTAGTCCAATCCATTCCCACATTCAGCATGGGTTTATTCAAGATCCTTAAGTGCATCCTCAAGGGCATTAATAAGTTGATGCAATCCTTTCGGTGGGGTCAAAGGGAAAATAAAGACAAGATGCACTGGATGAAGTGGAAAGAAATGGGTAAGTCCAAGAAGGAGGGGGGGGACTAGGCTTCAGGGATTGTGAACACTTTAATTTGGCCTTGTTAGCCAAACAAGGTTGGAGGATTCTGCAAAGTCCATCCTCGTTGGCTGCCCGAGTCCTTCAAGCCAAATATTATCCTAAAATAGATTTTTATTCTGCTAAGGTTAAAAGCTATGATTCTTTTGTTTGGAAGAGCATCATCATAGCAAGACCTCTCTTTATTGAAGGACTTTTGTGGAAGATAGGTAATGGTGATAAGGTGAAAATCTAGAAGGACAGGTGGATTCCATCTCGTAGTTCCTATAGGATCCAATCCAACCCAAAAATGCTTGAGGAAGGTGCAAGAGTGATACAATTAATAGATCAAGACACATTGCAATGGAAAGTTGATTTGATCCAAGAAATGTTTAGCAATTTTGAAGCAGAACTCATTCTTAAAATGCCAATTAGCCCCTGTAGAAGCCCTGACATGCTGTCTTCGAGAGGCACTCCTAATGGAATTTTCTCAATAAAATCAGCATACCACCTTCAAGGAAATATTTCAGAAAACAAGATGGGTCAATCCTCGAAGACCATCCCAACGACAGGTTTGTGGAAAAGCATTTGGAAACTAAATGGATCCAACTTTGTCAAGATGTTTATCTGGAAAGTTGCAAAGGAAATTCTCCCTACTAAGTTCAACCTTCATAAGAGGAAAGTTGTTCAAACCCCTACTTGCCCCATATGCTTAAACCATCTTGAAACTGCAGCTCATGCCTTATGGTGGCGTAAATCTACCCAAGCCGTGTGGAGTCTAAGTTCAAGAAGGATCCAGAAATGCTGCATCATGGAAACCTCCTTCAAAGAAGTGTTAGACCACCTCATCTATACTCTTTATGAGGAAGACCTCACTGAATTTGCAATGACAGCTAAGCATATTTCGCATCATAGGAACTGTTGGCTTTTTGAATCTAGATTCATCTCTCCTCAGCAGGTTTCCTCATTAGCCTCAATGGACCTAGCTACTCTTAACAGATGCAGTGACCAGAGAACAAAAAAGCTCCAACCTTCCTCAACCCTCATGTAGTGGTGTTTGCCTCCCATTAATCACTGTAAGGTTAATTGGGATGCAACTGTTGACAAAGTTAGGTGCAAAGTGGGTGTTGGTGTTGTGATAAGAGACTGGAATGGGAAAGTAGCTACTACCTTGATGTCCTCTCATGATCTTTTCCCTGAATTGCAGTTGGTTGAAGCTTTTGCAGCCTTGAAAGCAGTTATTTTCTGCTCTAAATTGAAGCTTTCTAACATCATTATAGAAGGTGATTCCCTGAGTGTGGTCCAGGCCATCAATGGTGCTAATATTAATTGGAGCTTAGTGGGTTTATTAATTAGAGATATCAAGCATTTCTTAACTTGTATTCAAAGATGGTCTGTTGGTCATATTCCTAGAATTATCAATGCAGTGGCTCATTGCCTAGCTAAGAAGGCCCTCACTTTTCATGAGGAGAGCATTTCTTTAGAGGACTATGCTCCCTATATTCACAATCTCCTTCATAGGAGTCTCTGATGGAAAGTGATCCCTTTCCCAAAAAAAAAAAAAGTATCTTTCTCTTTACCCCTCTATTCGACAGATCAGACTATTTTGTTTTTGAAAATATTCATACATTTTCGACTTCCTTTGTGGATGACTCTCGTCAGCCTTTTCTTGTTGGTCACACAATAGATGAGTTGACTTTTCACATCTCCAAACTTATGATATTGATAATATTGCTATAATTACTTTACTTGAATACCTTCTACTTCTCTTTCCTTTCATGCTCTTGTGAGTCTGTGACTTTGTGTAAACTTAGTTCTCTTGAAATTTAAGGATATCAGTGTTTAAGCTCAATTAGGGTAGGGAATATGAGGTTACAAGAAAGAAAAATATAAGGTCAAAATATATTTCAACAAAGCTCAAAGGGGATACTAGAGATAAAGAGAATAAACAGGTAAGCTTGAAAAGCTCAATTGGTCTAAAGAATGCCTAATCATTTCCCTAGTAATATTTTATTTAGGATTTCACCTCGAGTGTAATCAAACAAGTTCTAGTGTAAGTTGAGACCATATAAGTTCACATAAAATTTCTCTAGGTACTCAAAACAATTGATGATCATAAGAAGCATTCATTGAACATAGAAAATATTAAATTAAGTAAGATCAAGTAATGAATTAACAACTAGACTTAAGTAATGAGAATTTTTCCTAAAAATTATAATCAATTATAATCATATTCTTATCATAGGCTTTTTATTCATCAAACTATACTGTTTTTATCATCATCATCATCATCATCATTATTATTATTATTATTATTATTATTATTATTATATTTTGTATTTTTTAGTTTTTTTGAATAAAATAATATCATTTCCCACAAACTTAAATATCACATTGTCCTCAATGAGAAAAAGGAAGAAAAATTAAAGCAAAGAATGAAAGAAGGTAAGAGATGCTCCCCTAATTATTTTCAGTTCTGCCAATTGAATATTTTCTTTGAAGGTGCAGCCATGTACTCCTTGGAGATCTCCTTGCCTCTTCATTCCTGCAAGATGAAAGAAAAGGAATAATATGAAGCAAAAATAAAACTTAATAAAATAAAACTTGGGTAGCCTCCCAAAATTGCTTTGTTTAAAGTCTATAGCAAGATATTGTCCTCTCATAATTTATTACTATCGAGATCAATAGAACACTTTTTTGAGTTAAAGTCTCCATCCATATAGGGTTTTAATCTATGTTCATTTACTTTAAATGTGCCTTTTGTCTCGTGATGGACTTCAACCGCCCCATTGGGAAAGATACGGGTTACCACAAACGGTCCCGACCACCAAGAGCACAACTTTCCTGGGAAGAGTCAAAGTCTTGAGTTAAATAATAGAACTTTCTACCTGACTTTGAATTCCCTTCTTAGAATATGCTCATCTTGCCATCTTTTAATTTTGTCTTTGTAAATTCGAGCATTCTCATAAGCATCATTGCATAACTCATCCATCTCGTTGATCTGCAATATTCTCTTCTCGCCAGTCGCTTGTAAATCAAAGTTCAGTGTTCTCATCGCCCAATAAGCTCTGTGTTCTAGCTCCACAGGTAGATGGCATGCTTTTCCAAAAACGAGCTAATAAGGTGACATCCTGATCGGTGTTTTGAATGTTGTTCGATAGGCCTATAGCGTATCATCTAACCTTCTCACCCAGTCCATCCGAGAGACACTCACGGTCTTCTCCAATATGCGCTTCAGCTCCCGATTAGACACCTTGACCTGACCACTCGTTTGAGGATGGTATGGTGTCACCACGTGATGGGTAACGTCATATTTAGTCAGTAGCGCTTCCAATTGGCGATTGCAAAAATGTTTCTCGCTATCACTGATTATGGCCCTCGACATGCCAAATCGAGAAAAAGTATTCTTCTGTAGGAAATTAACTACGACCCTTGCATCATTGGTCGGCAAGGCGACCGCTTCCACCCATTTGGAGACATAATCTACAGCAACCAAAATAAATTTGTTAGAATATGAGGATGGAAAAGGACCCATGAAATCTATACCTCAAACATCAAATAATTCAATCACTAAAATAGTATTTAAAGGCATTTCATGTTTCCTAGAAATGTTGCCAGCCCTTTGACAATGATCACGTAAATTATCAAAATTAAAAGAGTCTTTAAAAATAGTCAGCCAATAAAAGCCGCCTTGTAAAACTTTCATTGCTGTTTTTTCTCCACCAAAGTGGCCGCCTGCTTCCAATGAGTGGCAATGTCTGAGTATGCTAGCCATCTCCTCTTTGGGTGCACATGTCCTGATTATCTGGTCTGCGCAGTGTCGGTATAGAAAGGTTCCTCCTAAAAATAATATTTCATTTATTGATATGTCATTTCGACTGGTAGAATTTTGGACACCAAATAATTTACCATGTCGGCATACCATGGAACAACTTGTATAGCCATTAATTGCTCATCCAAGAAGGTCTCATTAATTGGGAAACTCTCCTAGCCAGCCGCCTCTTTAAGCTCAAGGCGAGATAAGTGGTTGGCCACTACATTCTCGGTACCTTTTTTATCTCTTATTTCCAAATTGAACTCTTGTAGTAGCAGAATCCATCTTAACACTCTTGGTTTGGCGTCCCTCTTTGACAGCAAGTATTTAAGAGCTGAGTGATCGGTATTGACAACCACCTTCGAACCTATCAAATAAGAAAGAAATTTGTTAAAAGCAAACACAACTGCTAATAATTCTTTTTCAATAGTAGCATAATTAAGTTGAGCTCCAGTTAAGGTTCGACTTGCATAATAAATAACATGAAAATGTTTATCTTTTCTCTGCCCCAAAACAACCCCTATAGCATAATCACTGGCATCACACATTAATTCAAAAGGAATATTCCAATCCGATGACATAATGATAGGTGCTAAAATTAATTTCTTTTTCAATGTTTCAAAAGCATGCAAGCATTCATCAGAAAATTCAAACCGAGTATCTTTAATCAATAGAGTGCAAAGAGGTTTAATAATTTAGGAAAAATCCTTGATAAACTGACTATAGAACTCGGCATGACCTAAGAAGCTCCTCACGCCCTTCACATTGGTTTGTGGTGGGAGTTTGTTGATAACTTCTATCTTTGCTCAGTCGACCTCAATTCCCTTTAAGAAAATGTTGTGGCCAAACACTATTCCCTCCTTGACCATGAAGTAGCATTTTTTCAAATTTAAAACAAGATTTGTCTCCTTGCATATCTGCAAAACCAAAGATAAATTAGATAAGCAGTTATCAATAGAATGACAAAAAACCGAGAAGTCATCCATGAAGACTTCTAAAAATCTTTCCACCATGTCTGAGAAGATGGACATCATGCATATTTGAAAAGTGGATGGCACATTGGAAAGACCAAAAGGCATGCCTATATGCAAAAGTGTTGTAAGGATAGGTGAAAGTGGTCTTCTCTTGATCCTCGGGTGCAATGGCTATTTGAGTGTAACCAGAATATCCATCTAGAAAACAGTAGTAGGCGTGGCCGGCAAGTCTTTCTAGCATTTGACCAATAAATGGTAAGGAAAAATGGTCTTTTCGAGTTGCATCATTCAATCTTCGATAGTCTATGCATACTCAGCATCTCGTGACCGTCCTGGTCGGTATGAGTTCATTGTTGTCATTCTTGGTCAGTATTATCCCTCCTTTCTTTGAGACGACTTACACTGGACTTACCCATGCACTATCTGAGATTAGATAAATGATCCCAGCATCTAAAAACTTCAATACCTCTTTATGCACCACTTCTTGCATTGATGGATTCAATCTCCCCTGGGGTTGGACAATCGATTTGAAATTATCCTCTATTAAAATCTTGTGCATGCAAATTGAAGGACTAATTCTTTTGATGTTCGAGACGGTCCAACCCAAGGCCATCTTGTGTTCCCGCAAGCCTCTCACCAACTTCTCTTCCTCTACATCACTCAAAGAAATGGAAGGTGTAACTTCCAAATATCTCTCACACACCTTAACTTTTTCATCTTTAGATTCAATAAACGTAGAGTGAGTAAGACATACCTCAAGTGGTAGCTTTGGAAATTTGGCTCCATAAGTCTCATCGGCCTTGACCATGTCTCGGTCACTTATTTGAAAATAGGAATGTACCTTGGACTGGAATTCCATAGATTTAAACACATCAAACGTGACTTGCTCCTCACCGACCCTCAAAATGAGTTTCCCTTACTGGACATCATTTAAGGTTTTCCCCGTCGCTAGGAAAGGTTGGCCCAGTATCAAAGAGATCTCCTCGTCCTCCTCCATATCGAGTATAATGAAGTCAACTGGGAATATGAACTTACCAACTTTTACCAGTACGTCCTCAATGAGTCCTCTTGGGTATTTAATAGATCTGCCTACCAACTGTAAAGAGATGGTGGTTGGCTTTGCTTCTCCAAGACCTAATTTCCTGAAAACAAAGAGAGACATTAAATTTATACTTGCCCCTAAGTCGCATAAAGTTTTATCAAAATAGGAATTTCCTATAGTGCAAGGGATCTTGAAACTCCCCGGATCTTTCAACCTAGGTGGCAGCTTCTTTTGTAAAATTGCACTGCTCTCCTCAGTCAGCATCACAGTTTCATGCTCCTCCCAATTCTGCTTGTTTGATAATATACCCTTCAAAAATTTTGCATATTTAGGCATTTGCTCTAAAGCTTCAATGAGAGAAATATTAATATG
The DNA here is from genome assembly GCA_029856935.1 of Cyclocarya paliurus. Classification (NCBI taxonomy): domain Eukaryota; kingdom Viridiplantae; phylum Streptophyta; class Magnoliopsida; order Fagales; family Juglandaceae; genus Cyclocarya; species Cyclocarya paliurus. The sequence continues at coordinate 22,516,115 of CM056958.1, forward strand.
CAGTTGCTTAAATATACTCAGAAATTTAGAGAACTAATTATCAATCTTATTTTTCTTTAATCTTTGCAGAAAATGAAATGGTGGATCATAAATTCATGGAGAATAAGTTTCAGAAGTAGACTCCCTAGATTCCTTGCATTTTCAGCCCCTTTATTCTCTCTAGTCTTCTCAGCTTGCTGGTCGGTCACCTCCCGATCGGCCTTTTTCACCTCATACTAGGTTTCCTTCTTCTCGAACTCCACGTATTTGGTAGCTTCTTCATCTTGCTCGATATTTACCTACTGTGGCTGGTGATATGTCCGCCCACTTCTCAACATTATGGCTTTAACATGTTCCTTCGGATTGGTCACAGTGTTCCTCGGTAAAGTCCCTATTGTCCTCTTAGTAAGCATATTGGAGAGCTGATCGATTTGTGCCTCAAGATTTCGGAGTGATGCCGAGTTGTTTTGGTTCACCATATCATTCTTTTGCATGTATTGCATGAACATATCTTCAAGTGTCAGCTTCTTCTCTTGTTGTGGAAACTGTTAGGGTGGTCTAACCGGTACTTGTTTATTGCTCCATGAAAAATTAGGGTGATTTCTCTATCCAAGATTGAACATGTTTGAAAAAGGATTGTTTTGACGTTGAAAATTGACACGTAATGGGTTTATTCATCACTCGGTTGGACAAAAGGATTCCCCACTTGGCAATCTACACTTGAATGATTTACTATACAATGATCACAAACAACATTAGTTTGAATAGCATTAACGTTCATTTTACCTATTTGTTTGGATAGATTTGCCAACCAAGCAGCAATTGCGGACATAGAGTCAAGCTCAAAGACGCTAGCTGCCTTTTTTGGCATTGTTCTCTCTGCAACCCACTGAGAATTGTTAGATGCCAACTCTTCCAAAAGTTCATATGCGACTTCAAGGGTCTTACTCATTAATGTTCTTCCTGTGGCTGTATCAACCATAGATTGATTTGTGGATCCCAAACCATTGGAAAACATCTGTACTTGAAGCCAGGCTGGGAGGTCATGATGTGGACACTACGCAATACATCCTTGTTTCTTTCCCATGCCTCATATAATTATTCACCCTCAAGTTGGGTGAAGGTAGTGATATCATTCCTTAACTTTGATGTCTTGGCCGGAGGAAAATATTTTGCTAAAACATTTTGTGCCAATTGTTCCTAGGTGGTGATGATGCCAGTCGGTAAAGAATTCAACAAGCTTTTGCTTTTTTCCCTAAGTGAAAAAGAAAAAAGTCTCAATCAGATTACATCATCTGTCACTCCGTTGTGTTTAAAAGTATCACAAATTTCTATGAAATTTATAATATGGACATTAGGATCCTCTTGTGACAGCCCCCGAAACTGGACAGTTTGTTGGATCATTTGAATCATGCCAGCTTGATCTCGAAGTTATTGACTTGTATAATTGGTCACCTTATACTAAACGTCACCCCATTGACCAAGGGCATCGCATAGTTTGTTAATGCCTTGTGCTCCTGATCGGCCAAATTAACTTTGGAGGTGGTGACCTCTTTCTTTTTCTCTTTATTAATCTGACATAAGGTTCTTTTAACCTCGGGATCGAAAAGCATATGCTCTAATGATTTGGATTGGCGCATGCACTTCTAATTCCTGAAAAGAAAAAGATCAAACTGAGATCAAATTAAATTTTTTTAAATAAATAAAATAAAATAAAATCCAAAGTAGTAAAAATCTAGCTAGTATCAATATCAATAACAAACAACTATTCCCCAACAACAACGCCAAAAACATATATCTGCAAGTGTACAGAATCGTAACAAGTAGTATAGTGTTTTAAAGAAAAAGGTTATCAAACCCACAGGGAATAATTATACTATTGAGTATTAAAATTGACTAAATTAATTACTATTTGGAAAACTGAAATTTGAAGAATATTTTAGAGCATAGATTTAGAGCATTTGACTTCACCTAGCAAATCTCACACAATTTATTCTTCCTTATTATACAATCCCAATTATCCAAAGTTGATGATAAAAATTCCTTGACTATTCAATATTTTCTCTCGAACAATACAAAAATATCTCCAACTAATAACTCCATATCTCTATGTGAATTTAACTAATTGGAGACTCATTAAGTTCTTTGAATTTTTCTTGAAAATCACACTAGTTGTGATAAAGCATCTCTGCTTTCACTCAACTAATATTATTTAATTCTAGAGCTTTAATCACAAATCACCACTCAGTCTCATTGTAATCCAAAAGATCGAACTATAGTTAGCTATAAAATTGTAAGCATTACGAACAAGAAATAAACACTGAATCATGGAAATATAACTTGGAATATAAACTGTGTATTCAATGCTAGGCTATATCAATGATCTAGAAAATAAAATTAGTTTATAATGAAATTAAAAAGAAAAAAAAATAAAACTGGTGTTCTTCGTTGGAGTTAGTTGATGAAGTATGCGGCTCTCGCCTCTGCTCCCCCAGATCTACCTCCTTGAAAAAAACTCAAATAATAAATTCTGAACTAACGAAACCTAAACTCAGACTCTCTAAAACTCAAAACTAAAAACTCAAAAACCAAAAACCCCCTATTCATCCCACAAGACGAGATTAAATAGATGTCAAAACTTAAATCCAGAAACAAAATAAATGCGGTTATAATCTAGCCTAAAAATCTGGAAAATTGTTTCTAAAGATAGATGTTAACATAAAAGGGAATTATCCGAAGAATATCAAAATTATCTAAAATGAAAGATTCAGTGATATGCGGCTTGATTTGTAGAGTTCTGGAGGATAGAGGAGAGTAGATTGATTGCAGAACTCGGAAGGTGGTCAGCAGTAGATTGATCCCGGTCGGGAGAAATTATCCCACTGGGTAAATGCCATGTGCGCTGAATATAACTGTCATGGAGGTCACAAATGAACGGGCTTGGAGTTCACAAAGACCACACGGCCCTCTCCTTGCCTACCGTGTGGAAAGACTCTCTACTACGATGAAAGACTCATCTCGTCTTTTCTAGTTGTTGCCCACAATGTCGTTTAGGTTGGTCTTTTGAGTTAGTTGTTAGACTAGTCACCCAATCTAACGGCCTAGAGCCTTGTCGCCAAGTCTTCAAGCCTTTTGGTCGCAAGTTTCCTCGCCTACCGAAAGGTAAGTCTTCTCACCTTTGGAAAAGAGAAATATCTTTGCTGCTCACGGGACAAGGTTGCTTCTCATCGGTCTGGATTCGTAGTCTCTTCTTTTGTACCAAAATGCTCTCCTTTTGCACTAAATTTTCTCATAAATAATAAAATCAATAGTATTGAAGGGAAAATGACACTTTTCATAAATAAAAGAGTGATAAAAATCACATAAAAATAACACTTATGAAATACTCTTAAACTTAAGTTTTGCTCGCCCTCAAGCAAAGAAGAAAAGAAAGATAATTAAAACAAGCATTGGTTTGATTTACAAAATTTATTGCCTCAAAGATTGTCTAAAGTCTATAATTCAAAAGAATTATTCAAGATCAATCCAGTCCAAAACTCATACCCATCATTCTCTCTTCATCATTAGCTCCCCGGATAGTTTTATGCAAACAAATAAATAAATAATGGATCTCTAAAAACTCCATAGGCTTGCTTTTCAAATCACTCTCCACTAATTTAGAACATAAACTATCACAAGGGATCAATAGGTCTTTATTAAGCTTGTAATGTAAGGCTAGGGTGAGGGCTACAAAGAAAAAATGTAGGATTCAAACAAAGCAAGAGAACTTAAGTTTGAACACTAACAGAATAAATAGACCATTCTCACTTCTAACACAAACATCTCTTCTCAATCTTTGTAAATCTCTCAACACACCTCTCTTTATTGCACTTTCAAGTATCTCTCTCTTTACTGCACTTTCAATTATTTCTCTCTTTACCCCTCTATTTGGTAGATTAGACTTTTTTTTTTGAAAATATTCATACCTTTTCGACTGCCTTTGTGGATGACTCTCATCAGCCTATTCTTGTTGGCCACATGGTAGAAGAGTTGACTTTTCACACCCTCTAAACTTATGATTTTGATGATATTTCTAGAATTACTTTACAAAAAGGTACGTAGAAAGGACTTTGGGGAGTTTTCTGGTATGGGTGCAGCCTTGTGTGCTGATGATTTAGGCCGGGGATTTGACAGCTCCAAGAACAGGGGCAATTGCAAGACGAGATCTGAGTAACATATAACTTGTTGGGGTTATGGCAAGTCGGGCCACATCAAGAGAGACTGTCTGAATTAGGAAAGTACTGGGGATGACGCTGTGAGTGCTGTGGCTAAAGAAATATAGGACACTCTATATCTTAGAGTGCACAATCCAGTTGCTGATTGGGTGATGAATTCAAGAGCTTCATTCCATAGTACGTCACATCGAGAGATCATGCAGAAGTTTGCTGTTGGTGACTTTGAAAAGACGTACACTACTGATGGAGAGGCACTGGATGCAAAGGCATTGGGCGATGTGTGCATCGCACTTCCTAATGGGAGCGTGTGGACTTTGCAACAAGTCAGACACGTTCCAAATTTGAAGAAAAGTCTAATCTCTGTGGGACAGTTTGACGACAAAGATCATACAATAGCCTTTTTTGGAGGGGCGTGGAAGGTCACTAAGGGTGCAATGATCTTAGCGGTAATTTGACATCAGAATCTAGTGATGTGCATGCAAATACAAAGTTGCAGAATAGTAGGCTTGGTCGTGCGCAAAAGATGAGGAAGCAAAAATGAGTCAGCTTTGTAGTTCTTCATGTAAGCTTGGAAACCACAGTGTAGAGCAGAGGTATGAGACATGGGAGTAGAGCATCTAGTGTTCCTGGGACATCTATATCGAGGGTTGATGCTAGCAGAATTGCGAAGACGGCAGGACCTCAATGGTGGACACCTACCTTAAATCATATACTACTGACAAAAGATGGTGAGACATGGAAGAATAGGAAAAGCTTGCAAAGTGGGAGATCTAGCAAATGGAAGTTGACTAAGAGTGCTATGATCGGTGTGACACAAGAAATTCCTAGTGTAGTGGGAGTTGAGAGTCGCTCAGTGAATGTGCTTACTAAGGGCATTGTTCATGAGAGACTGAAGTCGGGGCTGACTTCAGTGTATCTTCTGGCTTGAAGACGAGAGCTGTGAGCTGCAGAGATGATAGGGCTTGGGCTTGAAATAAGGATTGGCATGTGCAGAACCAATCTCCAAGTGGGAGATTGTTGGGTTGTTTATGGAGCCTGGTTTGTTAGAAGAAAAATTGCAGAATAGAAAGTTCACTCAATTGTCGTGTGACCTTGGCTCAAGCGAAGCTCGACCTGTGAGTTCGCTCGAGGTTGGCTCAATAGTGGGCTTGAGTGAAGCTTAACCCAAGCGAGCAGCTAGAATTTTTAGTTTTTACTTTGGGCCAGTCTATAACATTTCTCCTCTCTCCCTCTCCCTATATGGCTACTAATGGTTTGTTGCTCAAGATCCTCTATGAACATTGAGGTGGAGGTTGTCTCAGGTTAATTAATGATATTCTCCATGGCTGTTACCATACCTCCATGTCCATGGAAAAGGAGGTTTCCACGTGGCCTTGGAGGTACCATACTAGAGTGTCTCATCTAAAGTTGTTGTTGTCTTGTACAAGCAAATGTGGAATCAATTGCTAGCTGTTTGTTATCACCACTTTTGTTTTAATTTTTTTCTCATCACTTTTAATGAGTCCATTAACTAATTGTGAATGTTATGATCCCGTTTCAAGATCTTGGAAATAAACATTTGACAGAACACAATGTGTGATTTTTCTTTGATAATAAAGAACATGACTGAATTAACATCGATCTATTCTTTCCCCTTTTTGGGGCATTTAACTTGTTTTTTGTCTTGTTAGTGCCTTCTTCCCTTGATTTTGGTGGTTTTGATGTTACATTTTAAAGTACTTTTTAATCTCAAATAAATTAAAAGTATGTGTATCATTTTTTATACTTTTCCTCAAATATGATTTTTTTAGATAATGCAGAATGTATTTCAAATTTTAATAAGATTCTCAAAGGGCCAAAATACCCATACAACTTAAAGATAATTGCATGTTTATCATTTGATCTTATCACATGCGACACTACAACTTTCAAATGACCTTTTATATCATTTTTACCACAAAAAGTACTTTTTTATTTTATTTCAAAATAAATATAACATGTTTAAAAATGCTTTAAACATATAATTACTGTAAACAACGTGTTTCATATGCCTTGGGCTGGGTTTTAGCAACTCGGGCTAAAGTCCAGTAACCTGTAACACAACAACAAAGAGAGGGCTCATTGGGGGTCAGGGGAGCCTTCGATGCCTAAGTCAATCATCTTTCTTGGAGAATTCTAGGAGAATCAGAATTTTTAGAGAGAGTTCTTCATACCTGGAGCATGGCTTTTATACGAGGTTTTTGAGAGACATCCCGTACTATGTGTTAGGGGTCTGTGTCACCCCACAATTGCCCCCAATTAGGCCTTTTAATGCTGGGTGGTGTCTGAGGTGGCTCCATTAATGCGGCGTAGCTCACCGGGGTGTCCTCTCGACTTTGGGTGATCGACACTGTCACTTCTCGTTTCCATCGTCCGAGAATGGCGGGTTGCCCGTGCTTTACATTTGCTTGTTGGCACAGATCTTTTAATGCTAGGTGTCATAGGTGGACGTCAGAGTTGGCACGTCCATTTGGTTTCTAGCGCGATCTATCATCTTTCAACTAGCACAATTTGTGGGCCGGGCTCTTTTGGTGGTTCCTGGGCCATGAGAGAGTGAGATGTAGGTTGAAACAAGCTTTATTGTCTTGCCCAGGCCAAGCCTAGGGGGCCAAGAAGGGAGTATCCCTTCCAGTTACCCCATTAATTCCTATCGAGCGGGTTCAGTGGAAATTTCCTTATTTTTAGGGACGTTTTGGCGGTATGTCTTTGATAGATTGATGTGCACTTGAATGTGCCTATATGGCTTCTCTGATTTAAGAAATGGCTGACGGTTTCCCTCTTCACATCTCTTCATTCAGTGCGTATTGCGGGATTCGCACCTAGCCACTCTCTCTCTCTCAACACATGTCCTTTCATTGTCTAGGGGATTTCAATCGAAGCGAGCATCTATTTAAGCTTAGCCCTCTTCCCATTTTTAGTCCATTTGCTTTTACTCTCTTTTAGAGCCTTCGAATCTATCTTCTTGCTCTCTTGCTTTCTTGCTTCCTTCTCCTCTCTTGTTGCTTCATTTCCCGCTTCTGTTACTTGCTTCCATAGCACCCAAGAACACTTCCCATATTGTTCGCCCATCCGAATCCTTCAGGACTCTTAGGGGGTGGACTATCCAGAGGTTCATACCAAATCCCAACATTTTGATGGGTTCAATTGGATGTCAGAGGTTACTCCAATGTTTTTTAGGTCACTAAAAGCCTTTTTTGGAGTCCTAGACTCTGTCGTTTTTGAGGTCCCTGAAGGCCGAGGCCCATAAAGGAGTCGTGGACTCTAAGGGTTATTCCTTGAAGGTGGCATTATACCCTGGTATGTTAACCAATGTACTGTAGCTCCTCTTTTGCAAACTAGTTCGTGATGTGTTGGACTTCCTTTGTTTGGCTCCTTCACAGCTCCACCCCAACTCATGGAGGATTCTAGTGTATTACTGCATTGTCTGGCGCTGGAACTAGAGGAAGTTGACCTAGAGCACCTGAACCACATTGCTTGGAAGTTTTTGATCACGCTAAGGGCAGATGGTGGTCCGCTTGGAGAAATGGCACAATCGAATTAAAGACAAGACCTGACGGTTCTTCTTTCTGTCCAGCAAAGGGTGGGAGTTCCCTGTCGGATAAAATACTCTGTGGGAGTACCCCATGCATTCTATATGGGGGGTTGTTATGGAGGACTAAGAGATCAGGCAGAAACCAACCCCAGAGGAGATGAGCCAGTTGGAGATTGTCCAAGCTAGGGTGAAGGTGCACCAGGCCTACATTTACTCTAAGGCCCTATTGAAGGAAGCCAATATAGGTCAGTACTTGGCCCTTGCAACACATGCTCGCTTTGAGGATTGTTGCATCCTATGCAATCCATTGCCCATCAGGATTGCAAGTGACCCCCAAGTTCACAACTGGAGGGGAAAGGGAAGAAGTCTCTGGTCAAGGAGCCTAGGGAGAGCAACCCTAACTCTGCTCCACCATTCCCTATTGGGAAGTCCTCCATTCCCGTTATTGTCCAAGGGTTAAAGCCATATTCGGATGCTATTGGGCCATTGTATCCCTCTAGCCACCTCGTGCTTCCAAGACCAGGTTGCTTTCCACCTCGCCAAGTAAGACGGGTGTCATAGACACATCCTAGGGGGTCCATACGATCCCCCCTCTAGTCTGTCAGGCCATATCCTCCCTTACCCTGCCAGGCAATGAGGGGAAGATTGGGAGCCTTACTTGAGCTGAGGAGATGCTTGTGTTGCTGTTCTACAAGCCTATCTTGGATCCCCCTTAAGAAGTCCAAGATTGTCGTACCACCACTTGAAGTTAATACAAAGATGATTCCCTACCCAAAGGTTGGTGAGCATGCTGTAGAGGGTGAGGATGTCTACAATCTTGGTGAAGATAGGGTCTCCATCCTTGAGTTCCCCTTTGATTATTCTCCCAAGCATGAAGTCACCTTGATAGAAGCCCCCTGGAGGTTGGCGAGGGTCTCGTGGTCGTACTCAAGACTGAGGTCATGGTGGCGTCACTGAAGGCCAATGAGATCTCAACAGTCCCGCCTGAGACTGAGGCTCCGACAGTGATAGTGAAGCCCAAGGAGGTCTCGACAATCCCACTCGAGACTGAGGCCGTGGTGATGGTAGTGGAGGTTTGGGAGGTTTCAATGGTCTCGCCCTAGACTGATGTCGAAATTGATAGTGGAGGTTAGGGAGGTCTCAAGGGTCCTGCCCAAGACTGAGGTAGAGATGGTGACAATGGAAGTGGAGGTGGTCATCGCTTCGCTAGAGGCTGAGGTTAGAACAAGTCTTAAGGGTGGCGCCAAGGAGAAAGTTGCTGAGGTGCCCCGGGATAGCGTAGCGGGCAGTGTTGGGATCTCGTCTGGCCCCCTTCCTAAGGGGTTGGGTAGCTCCCCTGTCTGCGAGGCTTTCTCTCTTTCCTAACAGTTGGGCTGTGTGGGATTGTCTCAGGAGGCTGGCGAGGGTTAGGTCCCACGGGCCGAGTCTGGGTTTGATAAAGCCTACATTGAGTCCATCCGGGGAATGGCGGACAAACTTAAGGCCTTCTTCTCTGTGGTAAGTTTCAGAGTGCCCTTTGATCTTTTCCTTGTCATTGACTTGTCTTGTTTCTTTGTCAGGGAGTGGAGCAGTTGGCAACTTTCATTGTGGACGATTGGGGAGCTATAAAGATGAAAATCGAGCACTCCGTTCCCTATCCAACCTAGTCAGGTGGCATGGTAGGCAGGTGAGCAAGGAGAAAGAAGAGCTGGAGGAGATCCTCGTCAAGATGAACCTAAGTCATCGGTGAAGGCAAAAGAGGATTGCTCGGCTTAGCCGCCAAAAGGCCAGACTTAAGTCCAACTTGGTGAAGTAGTGGGAGGAAGTAGGCCAGCACCGCCTTGAGGTAGCACTCTATAGGGAGGAGCGGGATAACTTACAAGAGTCGTTGGAGGTGGAGAGGCTGAGGGAGTTAGTGTGCGAGCTCAAGGAGGAGAATTGTAAGATGGCGAAGCAACACGACTCCAACTTTCGGTTGTACAAGTGGTCGTAATAGCACAGAAAGGGTGATAAGGCCTAGTATCATCTACCTCAGCAATTTTTCAAAAAAAATCATTTTCTGAATAATGTCATGTAAGGATTCCCAAAAACATCAAGACTGGAAGTGTGGAAAAACCGAGGGACAGGGCATCACATATTATAAAGAACATAAACGAATTTTTCTTTGAGAAAATTGGAAAGTCGGTAGTTTGGTCGTTACCACTTGGAATGGTAAAGTCTGCTACAAATATAATGGTAACAATGAAAGCTACCACCACAGTGCATGAAGTTGTTGTGTCCTTCATCCATTTCTCAACCTTTTCTATTAGGTTCTCGTGGTTCTTTGTAAACAATTGTCAGGGAGTCAAACCATCCTTGTTGGTACTTTCCTTAGCCTTGGGATGGACCATTTTCTCTACCTCCTGCATTTGTTAGAAAGAAAATGTTAGATCAAGAATGCTACCAAAACCATTTGTGAGATCTCCAAATTTGTGTATTTTTATTTATTTAATAGTATTATTGTATTTTTTTTTATTTCTTTGTAGTTTACTTCTATTATTCTTTTTTGGTTTGGGCCTTTTGGTGTAGTGGGTTACGAAAAGGGGTTTGTGTGTTATGTTGTGAGCTTTTGGGCTGAGTAAAGGGGTGAAAATCGGGCCAAGCCCATGTGCTTGAGCAACAAACCCCTCCACCTTAAACAACGTCGTTTTGGCTAGTGTAAAGGTGAAATTTTTTCCCTTCCTTAAATCAGGCCCAGCGCCTCACCCCTTTCTTTCTTTTTCTCTTTTCTTCTTCTTTCTTCGTCCACGCCGAGAGCTGTATTGTCGCCCCTCTCAACATCCACACCATGCCACACATCCACCACTGCGAGCCCTCTACCACCAACCTGCACCATTGCCTAGCTCCCCCAACTCGTGAGCCCTGCGACCTATTCTTTTTCTCCCCTCCTCTATGCAACTCATGACGGTTTCAGCCATCAAAATGGCTCACCACCACTGGAGGCTACTAGTCAAGTGCCACGCGTGGGTCTCTCGTAGGCCCTACACCGTCAACCATCCTTGGCCATCCCTTTCCCACACCCGTCATCTTTTGGCCACTACCTTGTCATGCTCCGCCACCTTCCAACACGAGAATCTCTTTCTCCACCCACCAGCACCCCATATCTAACATCCCCTTTGAGAGAAATTGCAACGGTAACCCTCTGTCCCACCAAAGCCACCTTTACCACCTTACTCCACCGCTGCCCACAGCTGCCCCGCCACTCTTTGCGCCACCTCAGTAAGCGTTTTGCCTCTTGTTTTGTGTTTTAATTTTCAGACTGTGTTTTGATTTAGTCTAACCGTCCTTGTTCGTTTGGGTAGCGACGTGTGGACTCGTCCAATCACGAGACTCCATATACCGACACACACTTGATCTTCCAAATTTGCTCGTCCTTGTCATAAGTAACTCTCTAGCATCACCCTTGAGTTTAAGATGTGAATTTATCACTAACTTTGTTTGCAGTTTGGTTGTGTTAAGAAGGACCTTGGGTTTGGCGAAGTATTGGGTTGATAATCGTAGTTAGTGTTGGAAATTGGGCCATGGGCCGGATGGAGGATGAGATTACATGTGTAGTTGGGTTTGTGAAACTAAGAATATTGTGACTGTTGTGATGTTGTATATTGTCTGATCTGTGTTATGCCATGTCATCCAATATACTGCTTGTCATGCATCTACATTTTTTTTACTGTAATTATTATTTGTTCTATTTATTTAACTGTGCAGTGTTATGCCATGTTGTGTCAATTAAAAACTCAATTTTCGTGTATTGCTGAAATTATGTGGGTGCATGCTTATCACTATCCCAAGCCTAGATGAGGCATTATCTCGATGGATCTCATCTGGTCACTCAAGAGCGTAATAAATTGAGTGACGTCCATTGGGTTGTCGCTGGGCGACAATAGGCTTTAACAAGATCGTAATGTTTTCGTGCCGACTCTGTGGCGATTTTGCTAAAGGGGACTAGAGGTTTTTTGGTCATGTTATGCGCCAGGCACAAAGCTGGACAATGCTCGTAACGAAGTCACATGCATGGTAGTTACCCATGGTGTGACGAAAGGAGTCAAGTCATGTGCATGGTCCATAAGGTGGACCATGATGCATGCATAATAAATGGTATGGTTGTGTTTTGGGCCAAAGCGGTTTTTGGCGTGAGTGTATTGTTTAAATGTGTTATTTTGGGAAAGGGTGGAAGAAATGATATTGTGGTATTTTGTATGTATAATTGTCTTACTTTGTTGGTTGTATAAATGCATGTTTAAAACTCTTGATTGTTACATGTTGATTATTTACTGAGATTTCAAAATCTCACTGTGGTAATCCTACCTACGGTTCCATTTTCTGAGACTGTAGACTTTGATGCATAGGAAGAGTTAGAGCCAGAGGTACCGGTTCCACTGGAAGAGTGATTGGCTCGCTGATTTCTATTTCTTATCTGTATTTGTAACGGAACCTGTTACCGCTTATTTATATTTATCTACCGCATGATTGTATAACCTATTAGAGGACTACTTTTTGGGCTATATCATTTTTAAACTTTATGGTACTTAGTTTTTGACTACCTTATATTATTCCGCTGCAATATTTATGTTGTACACATTTTGCATGTTTGCACACACTTGCACATGGTGATGGGGTGTATGATCCTTGTGGTCATCATCCTAGCGTCATAACTTACACCAAATCACACATGGGGGTCAAGGGCACCAATGGTGATATTAGAGTGGTTCGGCTCTAGGTGTAGTACGAGAAGTTTAGGCTTTAATCGTGGGGTTTCTTTTGTTGAGTTTAAGATCAGGGTTAAGGGCTCCATTTTGGCAAAAAGGTATGACCAAGGATGCCTCACAATGAATCTTTTGGCCAAGCTCTTGAGGATGAGCTGCCGCGAGGCGATGGAAACTACATCATGGCCTGGGCGCTGAACCAAATGATAAAGTTCCTCCAACAGAACTTTTGGCCGTAACAACTGGAAGAGCTGAGTGGGTGCTCTTATGAGCACTTTCGGTGCATAGGACTCCTACATTTACAGGTGAGGAGTGCGTGTTGGGAGTTGGATTAAGGATCTTGAGCGGACATTCAAGATTTTTGGATGCACAAAGTCTCTGAAGGTGCTGTGTGCAAGGTATATTTTACAAGGTGAAGCTGTCGCTTGGTGGGAGACAAAGTGGGAGATTGTAGAGATGGAGTTGTGGTCATTTTCAACTGTGACTTGGTGACATTTCAAGCAAGAGTTTGACAATCGCTTCCTCCCAAACACACTGAGGTGATAGAAGGCATGAGAATTCAACAATCTGCTGCAAGGGGACATGACTATTAGCAGTACGCTCGGAAGGTTCGCAACCTATCTCATTGGTACTGAAGAGATGTGGACCGTGCATTTTCAAGAGGGTCTGCGATGGGAAATCTGTTGGTAAGTTACTTGCCTTTAGGTTCAGACTTTCCAGAGGTTGGTCGAGGTGGCCTTAATTTCTGAGCGAGAATTTGCTGATCTTGTAGGCTTTCCAACGGGCCAAAAGATAAGGAGCTTTGGAGAAAGGAGAAGCTACTAGTCGCCTCTGAAGTCTATATCAAGGACTGGGGCCCAACCATAGGCAGCTTCTGGTGCGCGTATAGGAGGCCGAGCTCCAATTTATGGGAGGTGCAATAGATCCCATGAAGGTGATTGTCATCAGGGTGGGATCCAATGCTTCAAGTGTGGTTAGGCGGGGCATTTTGCTCGTGATTGCCTTAATGCTGCCCAAGCAAATCGTGCAGGTCAGCATAGGGAAAGGATAAATCAAAGGCAAATAGCGCAGCCAAGGGTGTACGCATTGAGTTCTGGTGAGGTCGATCATGAGGCCCAGAAAACCCATGACGTGGGAGCCATCACAAGTATGGATCTAATCCAATCTTTTGAGTTGATGCATTGCATGATTTAATTTTTTTGAATTTCATTGGAAGTATTTGATCTCGTTAGGTAGAGTTCGGTTGTCTGAATTTTATGCGTGCACTTTATTTGATTCAGGAGTGTCCCAATCATTTGTGTCTGCCACTTTTGCACGGATGTGCAACTTGGTTACGGAGCCATTACCACAGTCTGTGGTAATGGTGTTACCCAATGGAGAGACGGTGTGGTGTTCAAAGGTCACCTTAGGCTATCCTTTGGATTTTGGAGGGAGGACACTTGATGCCAACCTGATAGTGTTCAAACTGCTTGGGTTTGACATCATACTGGGTATGGGTTGGCTGTTTCAGCACTTCACCAGTATTAATTGTTGGAGTCGTGTGGTCAGTTTTCATCTCCCTAGAGGGGACTATATGAAATTCATGGAATGCAACCTGATGTTAAGACCCACGATCATATCCACGATCCAAGCGAAGAAGGACTTGGCTAGTGGGGCAGATGCCTATTAGGTTTTAATGGTGTCTAAACCATCAGAGCAAAAGTTTGTAGCAAGAATCCAAGTAGTTGAAGAGTTCTTGTTCACGATGTCGAGTTTACTATTGACTTGGAACCTGGAGCGGCTCCTGTGCATAAGGCTCCGTACTAAATGGCACCATCTGAGTTGAAAGAGTTGAAAACTCAGTTGCATGAATTGGGGAATAAAGGATTTATTCAATCCGGTTCTTCACCTTGGAGAGCACCCGTGTTGTTTGTTAAGAAGAAAGATGGCACCCTTAGGATGTGCATTGATTATAAGGAGCTTAACAAGGTGACTATAAAGAATAAATATCCACTACATTGGAGCGATGATTCGTTTGATCAACTTCAAGGCGCAGCTACTTTTTCAAAGATTGAATTGAGATCGGGTTATTATTAGTTAAAAATAAGAGACAAGGATGTACCAAAGATTGCTTTCAGATCGAGGTACGAGCATTATGAGTTCAAAGTGATGCCTTTTGGACTAGCTAATGCCCCTGCAACTTTTATGGACATGATGAATCACGTGTTTCGGCCCTATTTGGATTTTTTTTGTGGTAGTCCTTATTGATGACATTCTGGTTTATTCTCGGGATTTGGAAGAGCATGCTAGTCACCTACAGTTGGTTCTGGGCAAGTTAAGGGAACATCAGTTGCATGCAAAGCTCAGCAAATGTGAGTTCTAGCTGGATGAAGTCAGGTTCCTCAGGCATGTCATCTTTCAGGAAGGTGTGGTTGTAGATCCTAGTAAGGTTGAAGCTGTTTTGGCCTAGTGGCGTCCCACATCGGCGCATGAGATTCAAAGCTTCTTGGGACTCGCATGGTATTGTCAAAGATTTGTAGAAAGGTTTTCTAGATTGTCCAGACCCTCACTACCCTAACCGAGAAGAATGCTGAGTTTGTTTGGAGCGATAAGTGCGAGAGAAGCTTCCAGGAGTTGGAGAAGAGATTGACTTCGACACCTGTTTTGGCACTTCCTGAGCCACGCAAGCCATTAGTGGTTTTCAATGAAGCTTCCAAGTTTGGGTTAGGATGTGTTCTCATGCAGGAGGGGCGAGTAGTAGCTTATGCGCCTTGCCAGTGGAAGGATCATGAAAGGAACAATCCCACTCATGACATGAAGCTGGCAGCAATGGTCTTTGCTCTTAAGATTTGGCGGCACTATCTTTATGGAGAGGCTTGTGAGGTCTATACTGACCATAAGAGCATAAAGCATCTCTTCATGTTGAAAAAGCAAAACATGAGACAGAGAAAGTGGTTAAAGTTGATTAGTAACTACCAGTATGAGATTAAGTACCATCTTGGGAAGGCGAACCAAGTTGCTGATGTACTAAGTCAGAAGTCCCATTTGGTAAATGAGGCTGAGTCGTCGGGGTTAGACTCTATCCTTTATAGGAGGCTTCTTGTACAGAGTTCACATCAAGAGGAAGTGTTAGCCTCTATGCATGAAGTTTGAATTGTTGATTTTAAAGAATTGAAGACTCTTCAAATGAGGGACCCGAAATTATTGGATATTCGGAAGAGAGTCAGAAAGTCAAGAAGACCTACACACTTCAGTTTGGGTAAGGAAGGTATTATGCTGTTTAGAAATCGTAGGGTGATTTCCACTAATTCAAAGTTTAAGGAGAGGATTTTAGCTGAGGCACATGTGGCCCCTTATTCAGTTCACCTCAGAAGCATGAAAATGTATCGGGACATAAAGAGAACTTTTGGCAAGAAATGATGAAGAAGGACATTGCTATGTTCATCGAGAGATGTGCCACTTGTTGACAAGTCAAAATTGAACACCAGAGACCTGCTGGTAATCTCCAACCCCTCTCAATTCCATAGTGGAAGTGGGACAACATTGCGATGGATTTTGTAGTGGGTTTGTCGAGAACTCCTAGCAAGAAGAATTCGATTTGGGTGATTATCGATCGGTTGACCAAGATTGCTCATTTCCTACTTGTCACTAATACTGACACTTTGGGAAGGTTGATGCGGTTGTATGTAAGAGAAATAGTATGCTTGTATGGATACCTAAGAGTGTTGTGTCAAATCAGGACCTGCCATGGAATTCAAGGGTAGCTGGGAGAATCACCTACCACTCATAAAGTTTACGTACAACAATAGCTTCAAAGAATCCATTTTATTTTGGGATGAGGTTGGTGAATGCAAACTTCTTGGGCCAGAAATAGTTCAAGAGATGAAGGATCAGGTTTGACTCATTAGAAGAAGGTGATTGGGTGTGCCTCAAAGTCTCACCTGTGAAGGGCGTCAAACGTTTTGGTAAGATAGGGAAGCTTAGCTCAAGGTATGTCTGCCATTTTCAGATAATGGAGAAGGTTGGGTCTGTTGCTTATAGGATTACTTTGCTGGAATATTCTGGGGAGGTGGACGATGTATTTCATGCATCATCGCTAAAGAAGAGTTTCGGATAACAGAAGCCATGATTTGTCGACCCAGATAGCATCAAACTAAAGCCTGACCTTACCTATGAAGTTGCACCGACATAGATTGTGGATTGGAAAGGGCAAAGGTTGACATCTAAGACGATACCTCTGGTGAGTGTGGGGAGATCTGTTGGCTTAGGATTTCTTTTGGATGAGAGAGGTAGACATGATAGAGCATTACCCATATCTGTTTGGGTATTATTGATTGTATGCCATTCTCAAGCATGTTTTGAATTGTATCTTGTGACTTGTCTTGGAATTAATGGTTTAAGCTTGCCAATTTCAACGACAACATTTCTTTTAAGTGGGTGAGGATGTAAGATCCCAAAATTTGTCTGTTTTTATTTATTTAATAGTAATATTGGTTGTTTTATTTTATTTCTTTGTATTTTACTTCCATTATTCTTTTTTGGTTTGGGCCTTTTGGTGTAACGGGTTAGGAAAGGGGGTTTGTGTGTTGTGTTGTGAGCTTTTGGGCCAAGTAAGGGGTGGAAATAGGGCTCAGCCCGTGTGCTTGAGAAAGCCCAGCCCCTCCACCTGAAACGAGCGTCATTTTGGCAAGCTGAAGGGTGAAATTTTTTCCCTTCCTTAAAATGGTGTCGTTTTTCGTAAAGAGTTGTAAAACCCTAGTTCTTATTTCGTTCCCCCCAGCGCTGCACCCCCCTTTTTCTCGTCTCTTGTCTCTTTTCTTCTTCTTTCTTCCACCTCCATGCTGAGAGCTGCATCGCCACCCCTCTTAGCCATCCGCACCGTGCTACACGTCCAGCACTGCAAGGCCCTCCACTACCTACCTACACCACCGCCCAACTCCCCCAACCCTTGAGCCCAGCGACCTATTCTTTTTCTCCTCCTCCTCTGTGCAACCAGTGACGATTTCAGTCATGGAAATGGCTTACCTCTACTAGAGGCTACTAGTCACATGCCACGCTTGGGTCTTTCATAGACCCCACACCGTCAACCATCCCTAGACTTCCCCTTCCCACACCCGTCATCTTTTTCCCTTGAGACAGCCCAACTTGTGAGCTAATGCCCATGTTTGGCCACTACCCCGCCATGCTCTGCCACCTTCCACTGTGAGAATCTCTTCCTCCACCCACTAGGACCCCAGATCTGGTATCCCTTTGAGAGAAAACCCATCGGTAGTCTTATGTCCAGCCAGAGCCGCCTCTGCCACCTTACTCCGCTACTACCCCGCTGCCTCTCCGCTACTCTTTGTGCCACCTTAGTAAGCTTTCTGCCCCTTGTTTTTTGTTTTAATTTTAGACTGTGTTAAGATTTAGTCTAACCATCCTTGTTTGCATAGAGACGCGTGCACTCGTCCAATCGTAGGACTCTGTAGACCAAAGCACAAACGATCTTCCAGATCTGCCCATCCACCATGTAAGTAACTCTCTAGCGCGACCCTTGAGTTTTAGATGTGAATTTATCACTAACTCTATTTGTAGTCTGGTTGTGTTAAGAAGGGCCTTGGGCCCGATGAAGTGTTGGGTTGATAATCGTAGTTGTTCTTGAAATTGGGTCGTGAGCCGAATGGAAGATGGGATTAAGCGTGTAGTTGGGTTTGTGAAACTGTGAATATTGTGACTGTTGTGTTGTTGTATATTACTTGATGTGTGTTATGCCATGTCATCCAATATACTGCTTGTCAGGCATTTGAATTTTTTTTTTTGTAATTATTATTTGTTTTGATTATTTAACTGTGATGTGTTATGCCATATTATGTGAATTGAAAATTGAGTTTTCGTATATTGGTGAAATCATGTGGGTGCATGTGTATCACGACCCTAAGCCAAGATGGGGCATTATCTCAATAGAGCTCCTTTGGTCACTTGGGAGTGTAATAAACTTATTGATGTCCCTTGAGTTGTCACTAGGCGACAACGGGCTCAGATGAGATGCTAACGCTCTCTTGCCAACTCCATGGCCCCTCTACTGACCAGGATTATTGGTTGTCTGGTCACGTTACGCTCTAGGTACGGAGCTGGACAACTCATGTAACGAAGTCATATGCTCGGTCATTATAGGGTGTGTGCATGGTCCATAGGGGAGATCATGGTGCATGCATAATAAATGGTTGTGTTTTGGGCCAAAGGCATTTTTGGCGTGAGTGTGCTATTTAAATGTGTTATTTTGGGAAAGGGTGGAAGAAATGACATTGTGGTCTTTTGTATGTATAGTTGTCTTACTTTGTTGGTTGTATAAATACAAGTTTAAAATTGTTGGCTGTTGCATGTTGATTACTTACTGAATTTGCGAAATCTCACTATCGTAATTCTACCTCCAGTTCTGTTTAATGAGACTGTAGACTTTAATGCAGAGGAGGAGTTATAGCTGGACGGACTGGCTCCACTAGAGGAGTGATTGGCTTGCTGATTTCTATTTCTTGTCGCGGGACCTATTATCGCTTTATTTATACTTTTTAGCCAAATGGTTGTATAAACTCTTGGAGGACTATTTTTCGGGTTGTATCATTTTTAAACTTTATGGTACTTAATTTTTGATTGTCTTATATTTTTCCATTGTGATATTTATAGGGTACACATTTTGCAAGTTTACGCAAACTTGCAAATGGCGATAGGGTGTATGATCCGTGTGATCATTATCCTGGTGTTATCACTTCTATCAAATCATACGTGGGGGTCGAGGGCGCTACACCATTTACTTGAATATAAAGTATTCTAAAAGACTTAAAATCTAACCTTACACGGAAGAAATAGTAAATATAATAAGGTAAATGGTTTCAAATTATGATTATCTACCTAGTCTATGTTAAAATCGTTAGCTCCAATGTTGAATATTATATAGTCACTACAAGAAAAAATCATTTTTGCGGTTAGGATAGTTTTCGGCGATTTAAGATAGGTTTGGGAGGTGAGATGAAAATTTTGTGTTTTGTTTTAAAGTTTAAAATATTATTTTTTAGTTTTGAGATTTGAAAAAATTAAATTGAGATTTGAAAAATTGTATTGGGATTTGAAAAAGTTGTATTGAGATTTGAAAAAATTGAATTGTTTATTATATTTTGTATATAAATTTAAAAAGATTATAATGATGAGATGAGATGAGATGAGATAAAAATTTTGTGTAAGATAAAATATCCAAACCTATCCTAAAATTTTGACCAAAAAGTAAGTTTTTACTGTTTTAAACTTTTGTGTCTGGTGAGAAAGAAATTTGCCAGGAAAAAGTACTTTTTTCGGTGATACTACTATAGCCGCAAATAATTTAGCAAGAAATAACTTATTGCCGTGCATTTGAATTTTTTACGACGACCGTGAACCACCGTTAAATAAAATATTTTGTACTTTGATATCATTTGCGAGGACAATAGTCGCCGCAAAAGTTCACAATTAAACTTTCACCCTTCTATTTCTTCTCCCCTATCCCGATACTGCCTCCCCCTTTATATTTCGGCTCTCTCTCTCTCTCTCTCTCAAGACTGGCGCTCTTCCAGCTACCGCAGTTTCACACGCTGTGCCCGGGGCCGCTCTGTCGCTGTCACCGCCTCGCCTAGCTGGTGATTCTCTCTCGTTATCCCTCTCTCTCTCTCTCTTCCGTTTCAACTTCTAGGTTGGGATTTTCCTTACTTGGAATCCGAGCAAATAGACTTCCCTACTCGATTTGTTTAGATTCAAAAAAAAAAAAAAAAAGGTTATTAATTGTGAGGCTTCTTATAAAAAAAAGAATCGTGAGGCACCTTATACAATTCCTCTATATTTTTTTTCGAAAGAGATGTTTTTCTAGTCCTTCAGCATCGCACTCGTCCCTTTTTGAAATTGGGTCCGAAAGAGATGCTTTTAATGGTTTCTGGATCGCCGAACTCAGTTCGATGAGTATCACATGGCTATGTCTTGGCGCATTCTAGCTTTGAATATGACACCTAGGTTGATGTCATTTTTGCTTCTTTTTTTTCACTAAATCTCACCTTTGAATTGAGGTGCAAAATCAGTAAATGCTCACTATTAAGTACTGAATCCTGTTTCAAGTATTATTTTCTTACCCTTTCCTTGGGTATAGCAGTTTTTTCTTGGAGTTTTCTTATGGTTTCCTCAGCATGAATCTTGGGTTGTAAAGCTGTAATTTTTTCATCTCTGGACTGAGATTTAACGAAATTTAACCGATCGGTCTCGATAGATCTCTCTCCCTCCGTGATTGGGCTGCCCCACCTAAGCCACTACAGCCCAAGGTATTCCGCCAACTACTCCAACCAGTCTCCATTTCAGTAAGCTTTCTCCCTATGTCCGTCCATTGATCTCACTAATTTGCCTCTTTATTTTATAACATTTTTTTGGTCTTTTTCTATTCAAGTTTTTTGTGTCCTGCCTTTTCCTTGAACCTTATGAAAGGAATTGTGTAACGTTTATTAGAGTGGTATTGATGGAATGATCTTCACTCGAACTTGATTGGTGGAGTCCCTCTTTGGGTGTCTGATGAAAGTCAAGGATGGCAAAATGTGTCAAATTTTTTTGTTTGCCTTCCACTTATTCCACTAGGGGTACTGATTTCTCCTTAGGCATGACCATACATAACATTCTTATATGAAAATGGTAGACAATTAGCTAGAGCAGCAGGTACTGTTGTGAAATTGATTGCAAAAGATGGCAACTGAGCCTTCTACCATATGGATTTCTAGCAGTTGGGAGTGTTTTAAGAATCAAGTTTGAAATACTCTTGTGCTTTTGGGGTTTGCTCTTGTATACTTCTAGTACAATAGGAGGGTGTTCCTTTTTACATTTTTATTGTATACTTCTAGTACAATAGGAGGGTGTTCCTTTTAGCATTTTTACTGCAATTCATTACTTACAAAAAAGTGTTTGAAAAGAACCGCTGTACTGTTTTTATAGGAGCTCTCAACTTTCAATTCCATATTTTAGACCCAATTTCAACATGATACTCTGTACTTGGATCTTAGAGACCATAGTTCACTCTCTACATGTCAAGTTTAAGATGCATATACTTTTGTGATTTTAAACTGGCAAGCTGAAGTTGATGGGAGATGCTACGACTTCAAGTTGACGTTTAAGTTTCTTCTTCTTCTCTTTTACAATTTATATGTTTTTGTCGATTTGTTTCTCTTGCCTTTATTATTTAAGAAATATTGAGATAAAAGTACCATGTAGTTCAATGCTAGTTTCATTTAATTGTATGGGAACAATTTCCCCTAGGTGTCTTGTAATTGACTCGAGTGATAATGTTGAAGGTTTCTAGGGGTTTCCCTTAATCAAGAGTTGTATAATTTTGTATTTATTTTAACGAATGACTGAGGAACCCTTGCTTTAAAAAGTCAGCAATTCTGTCAGTTAAACTGCAGAGATAAAGAAATGAGAAGTATCAGTGCGCTAAAAGTCTATTGGTTGCTTGCTCACAAGGAAGCAACCAATAGACTTGTAAATGCAATTACAAATGTACAGGTATATTACTTGTCTTGTGACTATTTAGCTGCACTACTTGACATGGACCATGTGACTTACTAGTGAGCTAAATGGTGCAGGTATATAGATATGATTATTTTTTTGGAATTATTTTGGTGCATTCTTAACTGGTTGCAGGAGATGAAAGTAGAAGAGGTACACATATTTCTTCTACATGCACTTGTTCATGCATTTGTAGATTTTTATGAAACTCTTTCTTGATTGCATTTTGTTGTTTCAGTCTCTGATTTTGTGAGGTAGAAATGGTTTAGATTCATATCAACTTTCCTACTCTTAAAATAAGATATGGTTTCCTTTTCAAGGTCTTATATCATCATACGGTTACAGTGCTTGATGTTGAATACATTCTTTTTTGAGGTAGAAACTGTTTTAAAATGGCTATGTGGTTATGCTCAAATGTCTTCGATGTCTTCACAAGTAATGTGGATCTCTCTGATCTTCTTTCAAGCATGGATGATCAAATTGTGAGAGCAAAAGAGCATGCACTAAGTAGGAGGGATATCTTGGACAAGGTAGAGAAGTGGAGATATGCAACTGAAGAGGAGAAATGGCTTGAAGAATACGAAAGGGTAAAATGCAGGAATTCAATCATTCTATTAAATGCCAATCTATTTTCTGTGGACTAATAGAACCTTATAGAACCTGCTTCCTCCTCTTATTCTATTTTTATTTTTGAACTACATTAAACTGTTACATGTCTCCCAAATAGATAAAGTAAATGCAATTACAAACGTTGTTCTTGTCTTGTTTTGCTCCTCTTTTAGTATTGTGGCATTTATGTTTTGACTTATTAACATAATTTTGAGTGGTTCCACTATCTTGATCCAAGTAGCAAAAAACCCATCATCAGCTTTTCGTGCTTTTTAGATCAATTGATAAGTCAAAATATAAAAGAGATTCATCTAGTTTCAAAATATAGATTCAATGGATGCTTGAACGCAAAGATTTTGAACTGGTTTGTTACCTTTCAAAATATCCAGATTCTTACTATTTATTATGATTCTAAAGGGCTCCAATTTCTAACCTTGACTAGTCATTTTGGAGTATAAGTCCATATGCGGTTTGGGCTTCTTTGGGTCCCTACAATTTTCTATCACAAATTTAACAATTGTTGCCAACAAGATGGCCCCTTTTCATTTTGTTCTGTCTCAATTCTTTGGCTAAGCTATGATGATCTTGATAAAGATCGTTTCCTTGATTTTTCTAGGTTGAAAAGCTTGGAAATGATTCTCTAACAAACTGTGCCAAGGCCAGCATGTCCTCAAAGTTGATAACTGGTGAGAGTGACTTCTTGGCAAATTTGGTATATTTTTATGTTGGGAAGTGCCGTTATTTTGTTCCAAGAATCTGGATGTTAATAACATTGTGGTGATTGTTTCCACACTTGACCAAGCCATCTGTGCATTTTGTTCCTTTGGTGAGCCTTTTGTGTGTTTTATTGATATAGGTATTTGATGTGTATTTATAGGTTGAAAAAACTCCAAGCTGTTAAAATGACAAATTCCAGGGAGAAGTCAAATACCCAACCAAGGTAGGTTATGAGTTCTCCATATCTTGTTAATGAAAGGCTATGTACTATGCACATATCATTGAAGGAAATTAAATCTGTTAGATTATTATTAGGTATTGCAAGTTCCTTCAAAACTACATACTAGTAAAATCATTAGCCTCATATGGCTCAACCTTCTTTTCGTGCTTCTAGTTAGTGGATTTTCAAGTTGTAACCACCTGGTTAATCTTCATAAGACAATTAGGCAAAGATGCAAATGGGTGTCCATTAGTCACTTATCCTAGGGAGCTTGAATAAATTTGTGAAAGGTGATGGAATAATGTGGATTTGTATTTTTTATGTAGCAAGTGTTACAACCTTTTTTTTTTCATTTATCATAGACTATTTCCGGCGATCATATATATCGCGAAATAAGTATTTCCAGTTGTTAAAGATCGCTGCAAATAATATTTGCCGGTGGCAAAAAGTCGCTAGGAAAAGTGCCAAGTTTTCTCAGCGAAAACTAACCATGGTTATCTACTTTTTATCGGAGAGGTTTCTAGATCTTACCGGCAAGCTCCTTCGCCGGAAAAACTCTATTATTTCTTACTATTCCCAAATCTCAACGGAAATAGGCAGTTTGCGTGCAACAATTGCAGCTACAATGCGGCGAGCATTTTATAGCTAGAAATGTTCTTTTCTGGCTAATTTTATGCTTTTTCCGGCTATTTCTTGTCGTCAGAAAAAGCTATTTTTCTTGTAGCTGGTGCAATATATATATTTCAGATATGTACGAGGAGGATAGAGAACAAGACTGCAATTGATCTATAAGACCAGTCCTCATCCCATCTTAGCCTTCTACGACCTGATCAAGATCCAAAAAAAGAATTGGTCTAGCAACAGTTTTTTTCATACTTAATATAATATTGTTCAAGATCCATTAATGCCAACATGGCTGCCACAACGTTGAACAAGAAGAAAAGCACCGCAACAGGATGTTGCATGAGGTTAATCGAATTACCTCAAGCGGAGCAGAGTTTCTACAAGTTTGAATTTTTGCTCGTCTTAATACCTATGTCAAATTGTTGTGATTCCACCTCTATGTCAAGGAGGCTACTAGAGTTTTCTAAATAATTCCAGACTTCAAGATAATAGGAAATTATAGAGAGAGATCTAGAGAGAGGAAGGGCTCTTTGTTTGTATGTTCACTGCCTTCAAAACTAATATATGTATGACTCTTTTAAAAAGTCTCCTTATGGGAGTGGTTAATTAACTTTCCGAACCGTTTGTGGGGGGAGGTAATTAACTGATGCAATTAAATAACTGGTGGTGAGTTATTTAACTAATAGTAACGATCCCCACCCACGTGGACATGACACAATATAAGATAAGAAAATTGATGATGGATGTATGAAGATTCGCGGATAATGTCGTCAATATTCCCAGAACATCAATCAAAAATTGAATGATCATCGATTGTTGGCCTAAAAAGCAATTTATGTTTGGAATGCCGAGTAGTTAGCGGTGTAATGGGTCTGGCTTTGGACATATTTTAAAACTGAACTAGTCTATACTGGTTTTGAGATTTGAATAACTAATACCACACTGGTTACAATCCTATACGTACTAGTACTTTCGGTTTTATCGATTTAGGTCCGATTTTTCCAATATATTATATATATAGTATATGTAATATGTTATAGATATTATAATATATAATATATAGTGATATTGTATTAGTATAACTACTAATACTATAGACTATAGTGATAATATATAGTTATTTATATATGATTTTAAATTTTAATGTTATTTTAATTAGTAATTTAGTACATAATACAAGATTATTTTATATATAAATGTATATATTAGATATCAAAATGATATATAATATAAAAAATCATAAAAAAATATTTTATATAATATAAAAATAAAAATATATATTTATATGCAACTAGTCCGGTCTGGTTTAGTCTGGTGTTTGAAAAAAAAAAAATTAGAACCAGATCGATTTTGAAAAAAATAAAACCGGTACCGGACCGAACTCACTGTTTGGTTCGGTCCAGTTTTTTTTTTTTGCACCCCTACAAGTAGTACTATAGGAACACTATACATATATAACACACGGCAAAATGAATTTACTTAAAAAGTACTTTCATTTTGCGAATGCCAGGTCAATACGTTGATCGATCATGTGAACATGTCAATTAGCCCATATTTAAGGCTGGGAAAAAGTACACAAAACTCTTTCAAATTATCACCAAATATTTCGTCTCCTTAAAAGTAAATTTTTGGATCCACCACTGTCGACAAGCATGCTATTACATATAAAGGTGACTAAAAGTTTCATATATAGTTACTATAAATAGTGATTAAGTACATAATCCGTCCTCTTCCTGAAAAAAAAGAAAAAGAAAATACATAATCGGTTATTTTACAGTACGGTTATCGTTTTGCTCTTTATCTTCCAATGTTATAGTTTTAATGATCCTCGAATTCGTAAATTTTTTAATTTGTCCCTTCGTCAAACTTCCATTTGAAACTTCAACAAAAATCTAATGTAGCATGCCACATAGCGACAAAATAATAAGATTTAAAAAAAAAATCTAAATGAAAGTAATTAGGTGAATTAGGAAGTAATATTAGGGTTGAGCCACTGTACTGGAAGCAAGGTAAATTAGGACTATTTTCTTGTTTGTCAAAATTATTGAATAGAACAATATCGTATGTAAAAACTTTTAAATATCACAATAGTGGATAATTTATTGATGAATTAATGATAATAGGTCGAAAACCATTAACCATAAAACATGAAAGATATTCTGTTTTGGCTGATATGCCAATAATTCATACAACAAATATACATGATGATGATATCCGATTGCAGCTTTATAATTTCAGTTTCATTTTCCTGTCGAAGATGCTTGGCCCATAGGTTGAACTGATCATATCCTTAAGAATGGGGAACTGAATCCATGAGAAGAAGATGGTGACTGGAACACCACCCAAACAAATGAGAGGAATTGCAATCCTTGATTGCTCATGTAGGTTGATTAAAAGAGCACTGGCAAAGTTTATCATCATGGTCGCAATAGAGCAAAAGAGGGTGGAAAGGCCTATTATCATCTGCCTCGGCAAATATTCGAGAAAATCATCTTCTGTATAACGTGAGGTAAGGATTCCCAAAAACATCAAGACTGAAGTGGAGGATAAAAAGAAGGACAAGGCATCAGATATCATAAAGACCCTAAGGACAAGGCCCGTATCTTGGTTGTTACCTCCTGGAATTGTAAAGGCCGCTGCAAACATAATGGTAACAATGAAAGCACCCACCACCGTACATGACCTTGCTGTTTCCTTCATCCATTTCTCTCCCTTTTTCATCATGTTCTCGTGGTTCTTCGTAAACAATTGTCGGGGAGTTAAACCATCCTTAGTGTTGATAGTTTCCTTATCCTTGGGATGGACAATTCTCTCTACCTCCTGCATTATTTATAGTATTAGAAAGACTGAAAATCTAACGTCCTTAGACAGAATAAATAGTAATTTAACAAGGTCATGATCAATGCTTCCAAATTAGATTAATCTACCTAGTCCATGATAAATCGTCATCAGCTCCATTGAATATATAGTGCTAATTTATTTTGATTTCACTTGAGGTATTGATCAAGTTCAAACAAGAACTTGAGAGAATCTTAATCAAGTCTTTGTTCCAATCTGGGAGTATGACACGGAATTGTTAATTAAGTTCAACTCCCAAACACTGCACAAATCTCAAGCAATTATTGTATAAGGCTACTGATTACGAGCTAGTCATTTTATAAACTTCTTTTCTTAGCTTATCACCTACGACATGGAGAGAGAGAGAGAGAGAGAGGACCTTGAACCATTGTAACTCTCTCTGCATTTGTAAAGCTGCCCCTGGGATTTGATTAACCCGAGTGGAATGTTCTATCATCCCTGCCATATGTAATATGTTATTTCCATTGACATCTAGTAAACTGGTCATGGCGTAGTAGTTCCTCATCATATCTCGGGAGTATAGAATGCTAAAGATTTTTTCTTGACGATGCAAGACAGCAAGCATAAATATGTTTCTTTCATCTTTATCACGGACCCATATAAATCGTAGGTCCGTTTCAAGCATCTTAGAAACAAACTCGAAAATCCCGTTCTTGGTAGCCCGGCAAATGGCAGAATAAACCAGACCATCTGTAAGTTGCTGAGTTTTTGATTCTGATATCACTTTACACATGTGAGAAAGAAGTTCATTGTACTGGTCATGGGTCTTCTTCATTTTGCACAGCTGCGTGATTCCTTTGACAATTATGATCGAGACATTGTCAATTAGTTAACTAGATGAAAATTATAAATAAACTAGTAATAAAAAAAAAAAAAAAACAAAAACAAAATCAGTGAATGATTAATTTGATGGAGTGTACGTGGGTATACCAAAGAAGTTGAGGACTCCTACGGCACAACTTCTTGACAGTACTGCAAAGAAAAAAATTTGTGTACTGAGCTGCAACTTTATTATATACAACAAAGCTATAAGCAAAATACAATTTCTTATTTTGCACGAACAATTAAAGCTATAAGCAAAATATTTCTTTTTTTACATACTAATTCGCAGCTTTTGCATGTTCCCATTAGTTTCTGTGCGGTGAGGAACTTTATTATATACAACCAGTATATTAAATTGAGGTGCAAAATATTTAGTACTCATCAAAGTACGTACATGAGCTAGCTTTGCTGTAAAGCCACATCATCAACTATTCTATCATTATAAATACTTATTAGCGATAAAAAGCAACACCATTAATATTGCTTCTCACTTATTTGTCTTAACTAATTACTATCATATTATATAGCTCTAACTACATAATTAAAAACAATAATATATCAAATTCAATTACTAACTTGTAGCTAGCATATATAACTTAATTTGGAAGTAGGGCATTTGCTCATTTTGGTACCACATCATCTTTTCTTATATTAATGAAAAGTCAAGTTAGTAAATATTTATTAAAAAACATTAATTTTTAAAAATGCTAATTAGAACATTTCATATTTATACCTAATTAATTCATACGTACTTTAGTAATTGAAGAATGAAAAATTTTATTTTATTTTAAAAAAAAACTCTTTATTAATATCCTGAACAATTAAAAATAACAAATTTCTCATGCATTATACGGTTGCATGAGTACTAGTCTGTATATGATAGGCCAGGGAACGACTTCTAGATTTTTGAAAATGATGAAATCGGACGTTAAATCTTTTCTCCATATTAGCTTAACTGTTATTTACTCTATTTTTGAAAATTATTAACTAGATTATTTGTTGAAAATTGTGACTTGCATAATTAAAATTATTCAATTAAAAAAAAAATATTTTTTTAAATATGTTTGTGAAGCCTTCGATTAATGACCATCATTATGTAACTACATGAACATGTCTTATATGTGTTTTCGTTATTCATAATTAATTTAGATTCAGATGGTCTGCTGCTTATCCAAATGTGGAGGTAAGTGTGTAATTACCAACTAGGAGTTCAGATCACCACTATCCATTACTGATAAGATTGAGACCTCAGATTACTCATACCAGAAAATATAGACCTTTTAGGTTTGGAGCCAGTTGGGTATTTGTAAAGAATGTAGTCGAATTGTTGCTAATGTATAGCAATCTGGACAGAAGAGCAATGATCAGGTTGAGCATGTCTAGAATCATTTGAATCATGTAGAGCACAATTAAAGCCTTGGAGTGTAGTTACTGGACCTAGTATGAGGAAGATCATCAAGGATAAAACAACACTGTAGTCTCATTATTCTAAGAAGGGAGATGCTCATATTGTGGTGGGAATGCAGCAAGTTCAAAAAGAATTAGATGAGCTTTTAATGTAACACCTCGTATTTTAGTGCATTTTAATGAAGGGTTATTTTAATTAATTTAAAGATTTATTCTCTTATTTTAGAATTTTGGGAGTTTTAGAATATTATTTTAGAATATTTTAAATTGTGAAAATTATTTTATTGGGCTTTCTTATTGTTAATTATTGTTTTGGATTTAAATTGATTTTTAATTTAAATTGGTTTGTTTGTGGGTTTTAAAATTATTATTGTTTTATTAAAGCATTTCACTGCTTTTGATTAATTTTAATTAGTGATCTGCAATTTAATTTCCTCTTTATTTTAAAGGATATTTTTGTCAGAGTTTAATATTTTACTTTAGCTAATTTTGAGTTAAATTGGTTTATTTATTTTACTGTTTTAAAAATAGTTATTTTGAGAATCAGTTGTGACCCAAAAGTTGTGAGGATTGGACCTCATTTCTTTTCCTCATCTTTTCTTTTCTCTTCTTTTATTTTTTCCTTTCTTTTTTCTCTCGGATTTCTCTTTCTCCCGCGTACTCTCTCTCTCCTCGCCCGACTCCCTCTCTCTCTCCTCTCTCACGTGTTTCGGCCATCTCCCACTCGTCGCCGTTGTCGGCTGCCGGAGTCGACACCACCCAGCCCATCGTCTCCCCCTATCGCCGGCGACCTCTCCCCTGTAATCTAGGCTCCTCCTTCGCCGGAATCAGCCCGCAAGCGCGACACCAAGCCGCAGCGGACCTTGAGTTGTTCTGCCGCCGTCCGGCCACCATCGGCCACCAAATTTCTACCACTTCATCACCGGCCCACCAGCAGCCTTTTCCACCCATTCCCGGCCCCGATCCGTCGTCGGAGTCGTCCCATCGAACTCCATTTCTGATTCGAGCTTTCTCGGCCTTAAACCACCGTTTCGGCCGCCACCCACGGCCAACCATCACTTCCACTAGCTTCACCACCTCCTATAGGCCCTACCCTACCATTCCCAAGTCTTCGTTTGACCTGTGTGGAATTTGGGTTTCACTGTGTTTCGGCCACAGTGTTTTTACACTATGGAGTTGCTGTGTTGGTGCTTCTAGTTCCTCCGTGATCCTCCATAAATCATTTTAAAGCGCTGTAAGTATTTCTCCAAAAGACTTTTAAGATTTAAATATATTTTTTCAATAACCTGTTTTATAAACTGTGAATTGGTTATCTGGTTAGACTGTGTTGGTTTTGGAAATTACTGATAATTGCTGGTTGTTGCTAATTGGTCTATTTCATGGCATTGTGCACGCATGCGTGGGTGTGTAATTTAAAAAAGATTTTGGGTGCGTGTGTATCACCCCCAAGCCGAGATGGGTTATTATCTCGGTGGAGCTCCTCTGGGCACTCGGTAGCGGAATATACTGAGTGTCGTCCCCTGAAACTGTTGCTCAGGACTTGGACGGGATGGTAGCGCTCTCGATCCGACTCTGTGATCCCTCGGGCTGGCGGGGATCAGAGGATGCTTGGCTATGTACGCGGTGGGCGCGGAACTGGGCATCACTGTGGTATATTACTCGCACGGCCGTTACCCGTGGAGTGAATAAAGAAGCCAGGGTATGTGGATGGTCCCTAGGGGAGACCATGGTACATACGGTTAAAATTGGAATTAATGTAACTATTCCTGAATTTTATTTATGTGCCAAATGGTGATTTTTGGCGTGCGTGGAAACTTGTGATTTTATGAGAAATGGTGTTTTTCTCGGGTTTGGTGTTTTGGTCATCATGTGCATGCATAGTGGCTGTTGTATTAATATATTTGTTAGCTTGGAGTATTTTTAGGTTTTACTTACCTGTGGTACCATTTATTGGTACTGCAGATTTTGATGCAGGTTTTGAGGAGGTTGAGCCCGAGGATGCGGCTCCGCCTGAGGAGTAGGGACATTTGGCTATGTTCTATTTTGTATTTGTATTTTATTTGAGGTTGTTTTATGAACAAGAAAATTGTATTATGTTGACTTGTGGATTTCAGTACTATTTTTGTATTGTATTAAACTCTGGTACTTAGTTAATTGACTTAACCATTCTGCTGCGTATTATTTGTTGTAAACGTGTTGCATTTCACATACTCGGCACGCATCGTTGGGGTGCATGACCGTGTTGTCATCATCTCGGGTGTCTCGATTTCCGTGCGTGTCTGTGC
The DNA here is from genome assembly GCA_029856935.1 of Cyclocarya paliurus. Taxonomy (NCBI): domain Eukaryota; kingdom Viridiplantae; phylum Streptophyta; class Magnoliopsida; order Fagales; family Juglandaceae; genus Cyclocarya; species Cyclocarya paliurus. The sequence goes on from CM056958.1 coordinate 22,547,644, forward strand.
ATGAAAGTTAGGGGCGCCACATTTAAGACAGGAAGAAATTACATGGAAGCAGAGAGCCAAACAACATTGGTTAAAGGTTGGGGATAGCAACACAAGGTATTTTCATTAGTGTGCTAACCAAAGAAGGAAAGTTCATCATATTGCCTATGTGGAAGACGCTAGGGGTTGTTCATATGCTACTCAGAATGACATCAATAAGGTTTTCACGGAACATTTCAGAAATGTTTATGAAACTTCCAATCCTACAAGTATAGAGGATGTTTTGCAGGACTTTCACACAATGATACCATCTAATTTTCAAGGAGAATTGGAGACGCACTATACACGTGATGAGATAAAAAAGGCACTGTTTCAAATGTACCCTTTGAAATCCCCTAGGTCAAGTTGTTTCTCAACATGTTTTTATCAGAGATATTGGCAAATTATTAGAGAACAAGTTATGAGACTCTTCATTCGATGTCTACTAGGTTAAAAGGAAAGGAGGGTTATATGGCTTTAATGCTTGATATGAGTAAAGCCCACGACCGAGTGGAATGGTCTTTTATTCATGTTGTGTTGATGAATATGGATTTTCCAAATGGATAAGTGGTGTTATGATGTGCTTACAATCTGTCTCATATTCAGTTTTAGTAAATGGGATACCATGTCAAAAGTTTTTTCCTTTAAGAGAACGCAAACAAGGGGATTCAATTTCTCCTTATATTTCTCTGATTAATGTTGGACAACATGGTGCGCTACATGGAATTCCAATAGAAAGAGATGGTTTTAGACTGAGTCATTTGTTTTTTTATAGATGATAATCTGATATTTTGTAAAGCTTCAATAAAGGAGTGGTAGTGTTTGCAAACAGTGAGAAGTAAATATGAAGTTGCATCGGAACATAAGCTAAATAAAGATAAGACAACATTATTCTTTAGCAAGAATACTAGGATTGAGACAAAAACTTATTTGACCAGTGTTATTGGTATGCCAGCTGTTAGGTGCTATGAGACTTATTTGGGGCTTCCTGTCATGATAGGGAGGAGTAAATCAAGATCCTTTACCTACATATTGGATAGAGCAAGGCGGATGGTCAGCAATTGGAAACTTAAGTTTTTGTCACAAGCGAGAAAGGATGTTCTTGTCAAAGCAGTTGTTTAGGTCATACCTACATATTGTATGTTTGTAGTCCAACTTCCAAAAGGTATTCTGCAAGGCATAACTAAGATGATCTAAAATTTTTGGTGGAATCATATATAGCAGGAGAAGAAAGTTCACTGGATTAATTGGTTAGTGCTGAGTAAGACAAAATGGATTGGAGGATTGGGTTTTAGATACCTGGAATGCTTTAATAAGGCCCTCCTAGATAAGCAATGGTTGAGACTACATCAAAATCCGAGTTCTCTTATTGCCAAAGTCAATGAAATGAAGTACTATAGGAACAAAGATTTTCTGCAATCGAGTTTGGGAGATCAACCTTCATATGCTTGGAGGTCAATTCAAGTGGCTAGAAATTTGTTACAAGAAGGTATGATCTGGAGAGTTTGAGATGGAAGGTCAGTTTCAATAGGCATGGAGAAATGGGTTCTTAAACCTTGGACTTTTAAAGTTTAGACTCCTCCTACTGCACTGTCCATATCAGCAAAGGTCCATGAATTGATTGATATTGAAAATTGCAGATAGAATGAGGGATGGTGAGGGGTAATTTTGGTGAAGATGATGTTGGAGCTATACTAAAGATCCCTCTTGGCATGATATGGAGAGAGGACAAACATATATGGCAGTCTACGCATTCTGGGCTTTTCTCTGTAACAAGTGCTTATCACCTATAGAGAATGATGAATGATAGATTTAATGGGGAATCTTCCAATCAATTCTCTTGAGACTCATTTTGGAAATATCTTTGGAATCTGCCTATTCCAAAGTTCAAGTATTTATTTGGAAATCATGTCATAATTGTCTACCAACAAAACCAAACTTAATGAAAGAGAGGATAATTACATCTGTCTGTGTCCTATATGTGGTTTGGTTTCAGAAGATGTGATTCATACCTGTGGAATTCTGAGGCCGCAATGGATGTTTGGATTGGTTGCATTAAGATACAAAAACAGAGTGCTTGGGATTTGGATTTTTTTTATCATTTATGGAGCATATGTCTACAATACTAGAGCATCAAGAATTTGCTGAAATGGCCATGATTTTGAGGAATATTTGGCTTAGAAGAAATGTTGTCATCTATGAGCACTTTTTCGGCCTTCACCCTACAAGTCTTGTTTGTCAAGCTAGGGAGCAGTTACAAGAATACCAGAGAGCCAAGATTGAAAGGGTACCCTAGAGTAGTCCTAGATAAGTTACACAACGAGGTTGGGTGCTACCTGATAACTCATGGGTCAAAGCAAAATGGGATGTTGCAATTGATAATTTGATACAACTCATTCTTAGATTGGCGTTGGGGTGGTGGTTAGGGAAATGGAAAAGTCTTAGTGGTATTGAGGGAACCTGCTGCTTTTGGTGCTCACTCCATGTTTGCAAAGGCAAGAGCCATTGAGTGCAAGTGTGTTTTGTTGTGCTTTGGATTTTGAACAAGTAATGCTAGAAGGTGATGCCAAGCTAGTGATTGATGTAGTTAAAAAGCCTGAGGGGAATTTCACTAAGTTTGGGCATATTGTGGAGGAAATTAAGCATGTTCTACGTGGGTTAAAAGATTGGCAGATTGGCAGATTGGCTATGTACAGACAGAGTTTAATCAAGTTGCTCATGTACTTGCAAAGGATGCTCTAGTATAATGTATGTCTATGAGTGTTAACATGGGGTCTGTCCCATAATGTATTAGAAGGATGGTATTTTCTGATTTATATTAATTACCTTAATGAAAGTGGATGTGCTTTTTTCGATTCAACGCCATTATAAATAATTAGATAATATTAAGAGTACTGATATTCCTCCTATATCTATTTTACATGATCTTATTTTGCCATCAATCAATATGTCTTTTATTTGAGTTTTAATTTTAAAATATTAACCACCCTCTATTTAAAAAAGAAATTATAAAAAAAAAACATTATCACAAAAGAAAAACTGAAGAGTATGGGAAAGTAAGCCAAGGCAAAATTAGCATACCTGATATGATATTTTGATATTCTTCTTGATTGCTTTGGCGTTGTTCTCCATTTGAAACGTTCAAACGAGTCTCACTGGTCAGAGGAGGTGTGTATGGAATGCGCATACCTTTTTAGCAAGCAAAAGTTAACAAATCTAATTAACAATATAGTAGAACTTATAATATTCTAGGTTTTGAGTGATCAATCTTCTTTATAACGACAAGAAATAAATAAATAAATCAACAAAACAAATTTTAAGTATGCCCTATAACTTAAGGTATAGCATCGACTTTATAACTTAAGTATATTTTCTTGTTTTAGTTAAAGAAGAACCTTTGAAAAATTATGATGATATTTGAAGTCAGATACATGGAATGCATTCTTAATGAAATTATTTAGATTCATATTATGTTTTTTATTCTTTAATTGCATAAATTGTATATAATTTTAGATTTATATTACCTTCACTACTTTATCGAAAGTAGTCATGGATTTATACTTGAAATTTATTTATATATATGATTTTAAATGCAAGAGATTTTTTTTTTTTTTTAGGAGAAAATATACAAAGCCTCTCAAACTACCACCCAATTTACAACAACATCCTCAGAGTATCAATTTTTACAATCAATTCCCTTAAACAGCCAAAAAATTGCAATGTACCCTCTTTTCCCTTAAGAAGACAAAATAAGCCCTAAATATATTTTAAAAACCACAAAATAGCCCTATCAAATAAAAATAATAATGTTTAAATAATATTTTTTTGCATAAATATTTTTTCAGATAAAAGTAATTATTCTAAAAAATAAAGAGAAATATTTTTAAGAAATATATTTTTAAAATACTAAGTTCTTTTATGTTTCTCAAGTCTTGGGTCTTTGAGTATTTTTTTTTTTTTTAATCTTTGAATTTTTTCAAAATTTGCTGTTAAATTTCTAATGTTTTATCAAGGGGTATCTGCCAATTTTTTATGGAGGGGGAAGATTGCTAACTTTTCATAATTTGAGGGAACAATTGTTAGAATTGACGATTTTGGGGGTGATTGGAAATTAATGCTGTGTCGATAGTTTGAGGGGCTTTATATATATTTATCCCAAATGATCTTTAATAAACACTACGCAAATTTGCAGTGAAATGCAGCCCGATATATATAGATTCAATTACCAGCTGTTCTTTTAACTAAATATTCCAAATGATCTAATTAATTATGATTTTTTATTTATATTTTGTCTTTGTTACAAGAGCAGGATGTAGCACGAGACCCGTCTTGATAAAAACAAAAATGTTTATTTTTTCGATTTTTCATTTATTTTTTTATATTCTTAAACATTTTTTTTAAAAAAAATTTACAATATCACTAAAAAATACTTCCCTAATCACTAAGTAAAAAAATAAAAGTTAGTTGGGACCCAACTTAACATTCGGTGACTAGCATTAATTTTGTTGTTACAATTAATAGATCAGGGATTAAAGAGTACTACTCTACGCAGGAGAATATTGTTTTTAGGTATTCTCATGCATCTTGATTTCTTTTTTAATTACTAAGAAATTAAAATTAATCCAATATATATTATTGATGGTGTCTTTTAAATGAGCCGTTAATATTGAATAATATTACGATGTAAAGCAAGAGAATTAAAGGATCAGAGTGGTAATACAGGAGTAGATGCGTTGCTTGTAAAACCCGAGCTGAATTCCACTTGGGAAGGAATGACGCATAGAGGCCAATGCTAAGATGGGAGACTCGTCGTCCTTGTCAAGAGCCAGTGTCAAACTTGGGCAGGTTAGGATTAATCCCAAAGCAATATCTGTTAATGTGTACGTCGACATACGTACCAGACGTATCATGTACAGAACATGCATAGAAATAGTCAAAGAGGAATTATTATATTTATATTGCCAAGATCTCAAATGAATATATATACATATATATAAATATATATATGTATATATATTTATATATATATGGCAAGAAAATAACGGCAGCCAATTAATGCATTAGGAGTTTTAAGTTTAGACTAAAAAAAATTTATACATTTACGAGTTGGCTTAATGTAATAAATTAACTGGTCTACTTTGATCACATTAAACCATGTCAATCATATATAGAATTTCTGATCAAACATTTCTATTACCAGATTGTAAAACATGTACGATCGAGTTCTTACCCAAAGTTCCGGTATAGATGGCACGGGTAAAAAGCATAGCAGTACCATTACGGTTCTGAATCTCTTGATCATTATCCTGTGGAATTAAATCTTTATCTGGAGTAAGATAATACAAATGGCGCGCCATTTCTATTTGCCCGAAATCAATAGCCATAACAACTGGAAGATTTTTCCCTTTGGAATGTCTAATGCTGATCAAGTGAGGGCTTTTTCCAAGCATGCACTCCACCATTGTCCTATTTCCAAGCACGGCAGCCATGATTAGAGCTGTGTAACCGTCACTATCATAGATGGCCAAGCTCTCATCCGACATACGGTTATTCACCAACTCCTTCACTATATCCTCATGTCCATTTGCAACAGCAACGTGAAGAGCCGTTTTGCCTTTATCTGGGATTATCTTATTCCATGCATCGGGGGGTACAGACTGATCAAGAATCACTTTTGTCTCATCCAAATTACCGTCTCGCACAGCGTTGTACAACTTACGTAACTGATCTTCATCATCATCCCGAGGTTCTGTCATTTTTTCTTTACTTTCTCCGCAATGTTAAGTATTCAAGGACTAAGAATTCATTTGAACATTTGGAGTATCTCAAAATTCTGTAAATAATAGTGAAATGTTATGATCAATTTAGATACTTTAGTGGCCTGGTTTTGAGAAATAATAGAGAAAAAATTGAATAAAAATATTATAAAGTTAAAACATTGTTTGAATGTGATTTTTTAATATAATTTTATTTTGATGTTTGTAAAGTTATATTGGCTTTTGTTTTTAAATAATAATTAAGTAATAATTAGATAACAAGTTAAAGATTTGAAATTGAAAAATACTTTTTTATTCAAGTGGTTTTTAGAAATTAAATTATAAAGTTTGTTGATAATTTTGTGTTTGATTGTCCAAACAAGTTATTATAAATATACATGCACAAGGAACGTACGTATATATGTCAGAAATATATTGTACCAATTAACAAGTCAAGCTGGCATATATCTAGATCTGGATGCCCAAAATTAACGTTTTTATAGCATTATATTAATATAATATCAAAACGTATGGAGGGGGAAAAAAAAACTAATTATACAAGTATTGCAACTATTTTCCTTTTTTTTTTTTTGAGAGATATATAATTAGGGATGGGGGATTTAATAACTTACACCTCGTCACAATAAATTAAAATGACAATAATACTGTCACAAATATATATGGTGATCTACATGATCTCAATTCGTAGCTGGACGAAAACGTGAAAGGATTGTCTTTTGCTGCGACAATCTTTTCATAGTATCGATCGAAGAAACTTTTGCCAAGTATTAAATATAAAAGTGAAAAGAAATGCTAATTTTTTAGTTATAAATTTGGATATTGCTCACTGAAAGGACGGGATGAGATAAATCCTCACCTTATTTTTACATTCTTTTTCATCTTTTGCTAATTTACCTTTTGACGTTGTAGGGACTAGGGAGGAAGAGACAGTTCAACATGTGCTGTGGTCATGTCCAGCTGCAAGGAATGTGTGAGCAGAAAAACAAAGTGCTATTCAGAAAAACATTTATTGCAGAGAAAGAGATGAGATCAGGAATATTTTGATGTTTCAAAAAAACAAAAAAATCTGCTAAACCCAAAATACACTATAACCTCAACGTGTACAAATTACGACAAAACTCCCATTTCATCTGTCTATTCCCTCACTAACCTCTGTTCTTTCTCGATTAAAGTTAAAAGTTAAAAGACTCTTTAGAACATTTGCAATATTGGTTAAGCTAAATGTTTAGGTAAAGTTGTCTCACTTTTTTGTTTTTGTCTATCCATTCAAAAATTGAACCTCATATTAGATTAACCATCTTCTCGTATGTAATAATTTTTTAATATTTTTTTTCTACTTTTTAAATGCCTATTTTTTTATTTGTTTTATTAAATACATTTTTATCTTCATTTTCATAATTTTCAACAACCTATACATCAAAAGATATATATATATAATCCGTTGAGCAACCTAAATTAACTCCATTCTCAAACAAAAAGCATCAAAATATGTACGAAATTAGCTCACACTTATATCCAACAAAGTTCTAGAAATTAAAATATAAAAAAACCCAATATAAATTTAACAATTTTTCCGCATCTTAAACAAAATTTAGATGACAGTACAGACATATGGCCGCTAATTATTATAGCCAATCCTATTAATACTCTAGACTAAGAACAAAATATCCAACAAATTTTATCGTTTTGTGTCTTATGTCTGCAATATATGCTATCTGCTTCAATTAATAAAGTTTTGGTTTGGACCTTCCATCCCTCCGTCGCTTATATATACTCTTTGATTTAATTTAATGTGACTGCTGATTCTCATTAAATAGGGACTAGAAAACAGTGGATTTAGATCTTTAATTTCAATGTTTTCATGATCTTCCTCCAGCTCCTAACGAACTGACAAGTATAGCTTCATCACTCTCATGTAAACAGATATATAATTAATACTTACGACGCTAGCTAGCTGGACGGGAGGGAGCTGGGAGGGATTTTCTCCAAAATTAACTGTCGCCTTCTAAGTCTGATCTTGTACTCTCCGGAAGATCTGGACGATCGGTCTTGCAGATATGGATGACCTGCACACGACTCAAATATGCCTTGGAATTCCTTTCTTATCTCTACTTCAGAAGAAGACATGATCATGCCCCAGATAATTAAATTAATCCTGTTGGGGTCTAATCATTTCTTTTTTCTCATGACTAAAGCAGATTCCCTGAGATTCCAAATCATGCATTTGGATTTTGGAATGGAAATCAATATTCAAATGATCATAGTGTTACCCGTGCTGTAACAATGAAAAAGCATTCGGAAGCATGATCATTACCGGCGGGCCCGTTGGAGGGGTGCCAATTGAAGGGGATAAAGGCACCCCACCAGTTGCGATGGCATACACCTGCCGGCAGAGGATGCCGAGGATGTGAGTGTAATACCCCCTTCTCTAGGGATAAGAGTGTCACGTGCTTATGTAAATATAGTCAGATAAGAAATTTCAAGATTAATAAATCAAATTAAATAAATAATTAAAGCCTTGAACCAAATCCAATTGTTCCATCTAAACCTGATCTGTTTGCTCATCTTCCCCACTTGGGTGGCTAAAAAATATGAAATAAAATTAAAATGAGTTGAAAACTCAATAAGAAACTCATCATAATATAAACATAACAAACATAACATTTTTCATGTTGAGAAGTTAAAATCGTGACGTAAAGACCCGGCCCAATAATTCTAAGGTCAGTGTACGGGGATTTCCCTCCTGCCCCCCAACTTCACATACCAATTGGGCTTTGACTCGATAATCGACCACAGGGCCCAAGCTTGTCCCTAAAGAAAGTTGCCTATAAGGAAAAGTAAACAATGATAGTTGATGGGACGGACATGCTAGACTTTGCTCGGCCACACTCTGCTCATGGGAACTTGTACAGGGCATGACAGGAAAGACAGAGAACCCTTGATCCTCTTATATGGGGATATCAATGAACTACCGAAGGTAAAGCAAATTAGAAAACCATGCCGTATTAATGACATTATTACCCCAACTACACTCCACATTAATGGCATCGTCATAGAGGCACGCCGCAATAAATGACTCTGACAAAAAGAACAACACAAATAATATGGACTCCATGGGGACAGACATAATCTGTCCCCTCTCCCAAACTCTTGTTGTAAATAACAACTTTCAAGTACGAGAAACTCTCTTTGATCTCCACACTCTATTAATATTTACAAATATTTAAAAGATGATACTAACTTTGACATCGGAGACCTCCCAACCCAAAGGCCACCCTTTCCTAGTTGCCTTATTCTCTATGTTCGCAAGTCCAGCTCTAAAGACTTGAGTTTCTAGAACCCGGTCTAAAGGCATATAAAATAGAATGTTAAAAGTCAGAATATTGGTAATTTTTAGTGGGCCTATATTATATTTAATGGGTTGTATTGGATAAGCCCACAAGTGATAAATTATTGAGGTTTTTAGGAGTTTTAATTAGGTTTAATAACTAGGTCAAATTTTAAAATTTAAAAATCGACTATTAGAAATTTATTTCAATTAAAAATAATTATTAATTGAAATTCCTTATGCAGTCTCAGTTATTACCAATCCTACATTGAAAGAATTACTAGATCATACTTTTAAATTCAAATTCTCTAATTGAATGATAGCGATTGAGTCCAACTAGAATTTGTTGGCACTCTCTCCCAAACCAAATGAAACACACCGAACACTTCATCGATCCTTAAATTTCTATCCTGACCGGGCCACTTTGCGCCACTTCCTTTTGTGAGTTTCTGTACCATCGAAGTCGTCGATTTGAAATCAGTCGTCGCTTAGGTCTTGTTTGAAATGAGTTAAGAACTCTCTCTATTTTAAGAATTCTCTCCGTCTCGCGTTGCCGAACACCACTATATTTCTTCTCCCTTGTTCTCTTTTAACAATTTACATCACACACTTCGGTGTTGGTTGCTGTCAGTCCCTTGTGTCGGCCAGCTTCCGTAAAGCACAAGGAGAATTTTTAATTTCAATTACATTCTTGTCCCTTATTCGCAAGTGCATTCAATGATTCTTTCGGTGCTATGTGAATTTGTTTTCTCTTGAGTCTTGGCTCCACGTAATACAACTTACTTTTTGAGGGAAATTACTGTAGCTCTCTAAAACCATCCACCTTCCTTTATATATTTACTATAATGCCACTTATCCCACCTTGAAGTTTTTTTCCAAAGGGCATCCAAAAGTCTTTTAAATATTATTACGTTGATGCCGTAAACATGTCAGCGTCCTTTAAGCGTTTGCATTCGGCTTATATTATTTGGAGGTCGTTCTAAACTAGGCATGTTTATTCAAGTCTTTGGCTCGGAATAAATTTGGGCCCTATCTGCATAGAAAAATTTTGGTACAGCCAGTTCGGTTGGCGCATTTTAAACTCAAAATCTAAGTTTACAACCCGGGTAGCAGGTTTTTATTTTTTTTTTTTATTTTTTGGGTTTGAACGTTTTTATGTTTTCTTTTATTCATTTCTAGCAACTAAATATACAGAAATTCAAAAGAAAAATACATATTATGTCTAATGAATCATCCATTTTATGGTTTTTTTTTTTTTACTCTCTTCTCCACATGACTTTTTATTTGTAGTCAATGAGCATATAGACTTTGATTTAAAAAATTAAATAAATAGAGTTTAAATGCTGGATTAGTATTTTTTTTTATGAAAAATATTCATAACATGTTGGCTTTAATTAAAAAAACAAAAAAATCGGGATCAACCCGAAACCCGAGTTTCGAGTTTTTAAAAACTAGTTTCAATCCCAGTTTCGGCTTGGGTTTGACACGGGCTAACTCAGTCTGGGTTCTAGGCCCAGTTTTGAAACCTGGGTTCCTGAACCGAAATTTGGGTGAACAGTACTATTCTGAATGGGTTGATGGTGGCTCATAGAGCAACGCAAATGAGCATGGGTGGTGTTCCAACGCTGTTTGCAGTGGCACAAGGCTATGGTCACATATGCCTACACGACGGCATACGTGGGCATGGCACACAACGATATCGACTCGATTTGTTGGTTTCCACTTGTTGGCGTCGATTGGTGGTTGTAGGGAGGAGTTGGGTTACAACTGTTTGGGTACCAGCAGGGAGGGAGGTGCTTCCTGAAGGGTCTGTTGGAGAAAGGTGTTTGTCCATGATTATTGCGACGTGGAGGAATCATGGGTGGTTTTGAGGATGTGTTTCACCGCTTCACACTCTCAATCTCCTACAACCAAAGTGTAAGGAGACTTAGGGGTGGAGAAGGGGAACCTTAGATGCCTAAGTTAGCAATGATAAGAGTAATCTCTAAATCAATTAATGTTCTGCTTTGTTTATGTACCTTGTCCCTTTAAATAGATATTTTGCGTTCTTCTGAAACTTTGGATTTAACCACCTTACATGTCATTTGAAACTTGAATTCCCATATCTCAGAGTTATCTATCTGTTTTGAGTTGATAGATACCCTTAACCGTACCGAGATAGCTTGCAGGAACTCTCTTTATCTGTTTCGTTTGAACCCTATTAGGTTATATGAGTATCTAGGCCTCAAGTGTCTCGTTGGACCATGGAGGGCCAGGCCCAGGTAAATACCTTGCAGGCCTTTGGGAGTAACAAAGCCCTTCTAGTTACCCTGTGAAGTTTCATGACATATTGTGCAATGGGACTTTAATATTAGGCGTTCTAAGGTTCTTGGTGGATTTAGTTTATTCCCTTTAGATTATTGTGTTGTACGGTTATCTCTTTGAGTCACAAAAATAGTGTTGGGTTTTATACTTGTTGTTGTCAATGAGGTTAAGTTTTGGGCCTCACGACTTGAGCCCAATGTCATGTACCCTCATCAGCTACTCCGCGAGTCTTCACCACGCACGGATTATATGGTGGCGGAGGTGACGTTTGGGATTTCGCATCATGATTCCCCATGATTGTTGTAAAAAATGATACGCCTCCTCTCTTATCAACTGTCGTTAGTTTTTATTGCCATGTTGTTCACCTTTTTTTTTCTCCTCTTTGTCTTCTTGTTCAAGTCTTCTTCGTCTTCTTGCTCTCATCTTCTTGCGCTTTCCAATTCCTCTTCTTCCTTCCTTCCTTCTGCATTCCCATTACTTCTGGCAAGAGTATGGTCGCAGATTCCTCTTGAGGCAGTGGTTCTTTGCAACCCGACGAATCCTTTACTCCAAGTGGTGCTGGTAATGCTACTGCTAGCCCTAACATTGATAGGGGCCATTCTAGTTCTATTTTCAATGGCCACCACTGGTCCTCCTTTCTCTCCTGCCGTGAACTGGACAGTGCAAGGGACCTTTTCAACATCCCTGATGCAATGGAGTTGTCACTGCCTAGCCAACATAGGGGAGCAGTGGATATCATAGGTATGGCTGCTCTAGTTGATCTTTATTTGGCTATGTTTACAATGGGACTTCGTCTGCCCTTTGTGCGGCTCATTCGTGATGCAAGCGTGGCGTATTTTGTTGGCTTGTTGCATTTTGTGGCAGCGAGTCTTGGAACCCACTAGTGATGATTATCTTGACCTCTCTGCTTCGAAATTCCTTTCCCTTCATGGGTCTAAGTGTTTGGATGGGAATTTGTGTAGTTTTTGATCCCATAGTAAATTTGTTCAACTTGAGCGTAAGTATTCTCACGCCAAATATTGGTCCAAAAAAATTTTCGGCAAATAAGGTTGTACATCAAGAATTCCCTATTTGAGCAGATTGGTCGCCTGCGCCCGACTAGTGTGATTTTGATGTTTTATTGTCCCCCCCGAGTAAAAGCTTGCACTCACCTAGTTCAATCTTGGGCAATGTCCAACCTTAGTTCTACATGGTCTGATAACCTTTTGACGTCTGCAAACATTGATAGATTTTTTATGTTCCCTAGCCATGCCCACGTGCTTGATTCCTTCACCCCCATTATCTACTTCCTCGAAAGGGGGTGAGGAACCTTCTCCTTCTTTGCTGTGTGAGGATGCTAGCATTCCTCTTGTGTTCAACACTTCACCGGGAGGGGTTGGAGAAACATCTCCAATGTTTTGTGTTGGTGATGGGCAAACGGAACATTCTAATGAGACCCCATTCCAGGAGAATGTTGTCATTCCCCTAGTTAATTAAACAGCTGGGACTTCATCTCAAGCAAATGTCAACCCGTCGCCTTCCCTTGCTCCGGAGTAGCTATTTCCAGAGGGTACGGCCTTCCAAATTCCCACTACTCTAGGTGAAGCCTCCTCCTCTCAGCCAAAGGATTCTTCTCAAGCCTTCATGTCGAATTGCAAGGAAGCATTTCATTCAACTGTTCTCAACTTGCATATCATTCTCTCACAAGTAAGCTTTATTTTAGCCTTACTTTCGTTGTCATTTTGTGGGGGTCATAACTCTTTTGACTTTGATTGATGATGGTGATTTTCTTTTAGGGAGTTGACCAATTGGCTGAGATACTTGTGAACGACCGTGTGGGGCTCAATGAGGAGAACAACTCCAAGCGATTGTTCGTCAGTAGGGCTCATTGGCTGTCATTGCTGGGGAAGTAAGAGAAAATTTGGCTGTGGAGCTTGCCTGGGTTGAATCCCTTCACCGAGATCATGTTGCCTCCCTCCAATCTCAGCTTGGAGAGCGCTTTGGAGGAAAATGAGTATATAAAGCCAATGCAGCTGCTGTGGAGACTGAGCAAAGCAATCTCGCTACCTGCCTAAATGGGATGGAACATGAGGTGGAGGTTTTGAGGAAGGCGAAAGTTGATTGTCTTACCCGCCTGGCTGCTTCTGAAGAAGAACGATGGGATGCCATCCTTAGACAAAGTGTGTTGAAGGCGAGAAAGTTAAAGCAGAGCAAAACTTGGTTGCAGCCAAGAATGACCTTAGAGAACACGATCGCAACCTGCTGACATTAAATCAGAGATGGGAGGGTAACAAGAAAGCCTTGGCTTCTTCTGAGCAAATTATCTTCGAGCTGAATCGGGATTGGCCCAGTTGCAAGAGCAAATTAATTGCCTAATCTCTCAGATCAATTCTCCCCTTGCCATTCAGGATCGTGCTTTTGGGATTGGTTTTAAGCTTGGCAACAAACAGTTGTGGGCACTTCTAATCGCACATCCTCGGATAATCTTTGCACATTGAACTAGAAAGACATACGTGCCAATTCCGTTGCCTACCATTATTTTGACTCCATTAGGCGAGATGTGATGCTAGAGGCCTTTCCTCCTCCCCTGCCTACTCCTTGAAATTTTGTTTATAATATTTTGATTAAGCTTGTATTCCGAGTAGTATGCTCTTTAGTGATCTATGTCATGAATTCTAGTTTTGGGAACAATTTCTGTTATTATTAAGCCATATGGATCTTTTATGATTCTAAACTTTATGCTTTCTAATTGTTCATTTGTGTCTAAATGAATTATTAACATAGTTTATCTCAACATAACTCATGATAAATCGGATCAATTTAAATAAACAATGATGAAGATGAGTTTAACTTATCTAAAATCTCTTATTTGTCTTGGCTAGCTGGGGGTTGTGGCGAATGAAAGTAGGCGAGAGAATTACCTGGTTGCTTTTACTAGCGAGAAGGTATAGCAGGAGAGATGCTCGACCGAGTAACCATGTCGATTAGAGTAAGGCAAGAGAGTTACTCGACCGCGTATTTTTTAGTGAGAAGGTGCAGTGGGAGAGATGTTCGACCACATAACCTTGCTGGTTGGAGATAGGCAGGAGAGTTGCTCGACTGCGTAATTTTTGATGATAAGGTGTAGCGGGAGAGATGCTCAACCGCGTAACCTTGCTGATTGGAGTAAGGCGGGATCTTGGAGATGAGAATTGGGCGGGAGAATTGCTCTCTTGCTTGACTTAGGGGAATATAGAAAATAATAAAAGTCATAACAAATTGTGATTGATTGAGATGAAAATCTCCAGCAAAACAATATTTAATCCAAAAGTCTTAGCAATGAAACTCTCAACATAAAAGAAAGATTTAAACATAAAATTTCCTTAGATGCTTAGCATTCCATGGATGTGGCAATTCACATCTTGCCGTATGCTTTAGGTGATAGGTTCCATGACGACTGGTCCCTGTAACTAAGTACGGTCCTTCCCATCTTAGTCCTAGCTTTCCTTCTTCCACCGTGGTTACTCATGTTTCCTTTAAGACCAAATTGCCTACGTTGAAGGATCTCAGCGTCACTCTTCTGTTGAAATACGGCTTCGACTTTTTTTTGTAAGCAGCTACCCTTCTCTTAGCATTTCCTCTTTTTTCTTCAAAAAGATCCAAATGCTCTTCCAGCTTTCTTTTGTTCTCACAGCTATCAAAATGAAGCCTATAGGTGTCTAGAGATGAATACTTGATTTTGATCCCAAGTCCTGCACACCACCCGTGATAATGCTCGAGATGAAACTGCTTGCCATTGTCAAATACAATGCTTTGTGGAATCCTGAATTTGTACACTATCACCTTCTAGATGAACTTCGTCACGTTCTGAGCAGTCACTGTCACCATTGCCTAAGCTTTTATCCATTTTTTGAAATAGTCGATGGCAATGATCATGAACTTTGTTTCTGCTTTACTCAGGGGCATAGGGCCAACCAAGTATGCCCCTCATTGTGCAAACGGCCATGGAGCCATCATCGACCTTAACTCTTTTGGTGCCATGTTTGAGACTGGTACATGCGCCTGGCACTGGGCACACCTTTTGACGAACTCTTTTGCATCGCTTAAAGCGTTGTGCTAGTAATAACTAGCCCTCATGATTTTAATCGTCAATGACCTTCCTCTTGAATGATTCCTGCAAATACCTTCATATACTTCCTTCATCACATACTCGTCCTCCTCTTCTGAGATGCACTTTAGTGGTAAGCTAGAAAAGTCTCGCCTGTATAATGCCCCATCTATCAGGGTGAAATGGGCTGCCCTATTTCTTATCTTCCTGGCTTCCTCCTGAGAAGAGGATAGCTCGCCATTTTTCAAATACTGGGTGATGTCATCTGCCCATCCTAGTACACTTCCATCAATTCCAAAAACTCCATCCCCTATAGCTCTGTATCTACCGCTCTGAGGGCTACCTTCCAAGGCAACTTCTGCTCTTGTCTTAATGACGCTGCCTTTGCCAGTCAGTTCGCCTTCCAATTGTCTCATCTCGGATTCCTTTCGATTAAAAAATACTGGAGTCGTCAGGATCTCTCTTGAACATGGTGAATGTGACGCCCCGACTCCTACGTATAAAAAGCCTCAAGAATTGTGACGTCAGGATGATGACAACCCGGTCATGCATCCCAACAATAAGTGTCAAGTGTGTGCAACAATTAAACAGTGCACAAATAAAATACACAGCGGATAGTAAATAAGTCAAATAGTACCAGAATTTTAATTAAATACAAATATCCAAAATACAAACCTCATAAAAACAAAACCAAGGTCCCATAAATAATAATACAAGTCTGAAATAAAAATACAGCATGAGTAATCCCAGATCACTCCTCCGGCGGAGCCAAATCCTCAGGCTCAGCATCTGCATCATCATCAACATAGTCTGCAGTACCATTAAATGGTACCGCAGGTAAGTTATAACCTAACCAAATCCTGAGATAAAAACATATCTAAGCAACTAACTATGCATGCATATGATGCAATATGCAATAAATGCAACACAAGCTAAAAAATCTCTTTTGGCCCAAAACAAATATTTCCAATAAAAACATTTACACAATTTTTCCAAAAAATGGCCCAAAAATACAACTCACGCTATTTTTCCAGAAAACAACCATTTTTCCAATTATCCATTTAAACCATATGCACCATGGTCTCCTCTATGGACCATCCGCACGTCCTGGCTACTTTACGAGCGATGCCCAGTTCCGCACCCGATGCGTTCGTGGCCAGGTCATCCTCTAGCCCCCGCCAGTAGAAGGGCCACGGAGTCGGCACGTAACAAGTCCGCTCCCGTTGTCGCCCGGCGACAACCCAGGGGACGTCACTCAGTATATCCCGCTCCCAAGTGACTAGTGGAGCTCCACCAATATAATGCCCCATCTCGGCTTAGGGTCATGATACACATGCACCCATAAATTCAATTCACATGAAAACTCAGTTTTCAAAACAGCCACATGATCATGAATGCAATACACGAAAACCTCGTTTTCAATTTATAAACATGACATGTGTGCAATATGCAGTGAACCAAACCACAACCATAATACCCAATAACCAATTCCAAATCACAATATAATCAAAACCAACAACAATCCAATCACAACAATCAACACAACAGTTACTCCGTTTTCAAACTATCCACCCCCGAACTCCTCGGACTCAGTCCGGACCAACTAGAATACAGTATAAATAAATATTGTAAAAATATATTTAAATCTCAAAAGATTATTTAGAAAATACTTACAGCGCTATAAAAATATTTTTAGGAGGATCTGAAGCACTGGGAATCACCAAAATAGAAAATTTCGCAGTGTAAAAATACTGGCCAAAACATAATGAAATCCAAATTTCACACGGGGTCAAACGAAGACTTGGAAACGGTAGGGTAGGGCCTATGGGAGATGGTGAAGCTAGTGGTGGTGGCTTTTGGCCGTGGGTGGCGGCGGAAATGGGTGTTTTAAGGCCGGATAGTGCAAATCGGAAGTAGTGTTCGATGGGGCGGCTCCGGCGACGGATCGAGGCCGGGGTTGGGTCTAAACGTTTGCTAGTGGGCCGGTGAAGAGGTGGTGAAGAAATGGTGGCCAATGGTGGCCGGACGACGGTTGAACGGTGAAGTGAAGCTCACAGCTTCGCACAGCTCACGGTGGCTAACGGCGGCGTTAGCCGACCCGAGTTTTGGAGGGGTGACTCGCCGGCAGCTGGGGAAGCCGATGGTGCCGGCGGTGTCGACCACGGGCGGCCGGAGGTGGCGCTGGGTGTGGATGGCCGAAATGCACGGTGGAGAGGAGAGAGAGAGGATCGGGAGAGGAGAGAGAGACCGCGGGAAAAAGTGAGAGAAAGAGAAGAAAAGGAAAGAGAAAAGAAAAAGAAGAGGAAAAAAGTGAGATCCAGTTTTTTCATCTTGGGTTACGAAAAATCTAACGAAGAGGATTTTAAAACTGAAAGCTAAATAAAAATAATCAAATGCAATAAAAGATTTAAATAAAACAATAATTATTTTAAAACCAATAAATGAACCAATTTAAATTTAAAGATCATTTTAAAAGTAAAACAGTAAATGACAGTAAGAAAACACCATAAAAATTAATTTTCACAATTTAAAATATTATAAAATAATATTTAAAAACTCCCATAATTTTAAAACAAGATAATCAATCACTAAATAAATTAAATAAATCATTCATTAAAAATACACTAAAATCCGGGATGTTACAATTTCCCCCCCTTAAATAAAATTTCGTCCTCGAAATTGGTAAGGTCAAACATTAAGACTAAGACATGGATAAGGTTCGATTAAGAGTAGACTTAAGAAACATACTAGTAGGGTCAACCAAACAAATACGGATACTGCTCCCTCATATCGGCTTCTCGCTCCCAAGAGAAATCTTGAGCCAAAGGATCACCCCATGACACCTTCACCAAAGGTATCGTCCTGGATCTTAACTTTTGCACTTTCCAATCCACAATCTGAGTCGTTACAACTTCATAGGTAAGATTAGGCTGAAGTTGAATGCGTTCCGGGTCAAACAAATGCGGCTCTTGTTGACCAAAACTCTTCTTCAACGATGATACATGGAACACATCATGAACATCCCCGAAATAATCCGGCAATGCAATCCTATAAGCAACAAGCCCAACCTTCTCCACAATCTGAAAAGGACCAACATACCTCGGGCTAAGTTTTCCTTTCTTACCAAAGCGCTTAACGCCTTTCATCGGAGAGACTTTAAGATAAACCTAATCGCCTTCTTCAAAAGATAAGTCTCTTCTACTCATGTCAGCATAACTTTTCTGACGACTTTGCGCTTCTACCATTTTAGCTCTTATAACTCGAACCTGCCCTTGCATTTCTTCGATTAATTCAGGCCCAACTATTTTCCTCTCGCCGACTTCATCCCAACATAATGGCGATCTACACTTCCTCCCATACAATGCTTCATATGGAGCCATCTGAATGGAAGCATGAAAACTGTTATTATAGGAGAATTCTATGAGCGGCAGATGATTTTCCCAGCTTCCCTGAAATTCCATGACACATGCTCTTAGCATATCCTCCAAAGTCTGAATTGTATGCTCAGATTGACCTTCAGTCTGAGGATGATAAGCAGTATTGAACTTCAAATTAGTGCCAAGCGCTGCCTGCAAACTCTTCCAAAAACATGATGTGAACCGCGGGTCGTTGTCCGACACAATGCTCTTGGGTGCTCCGTGCAACCTCACAATCTCTTTTACATACAACCATGCTAATTTACCTAAAGAGTCAGCATTATTTATAGGCAAGAAGTGGGCACTCTTGGTCAACCGATCCACAATCACCCAAACTGAATTCTTCCCACTAGGAGTTCTTGGAAGGCCTACCACAAAATCCATAGAGATGTCTTCCCACTTCCACTCAGGAATAGAGAGAGGTTGAAGCTTACTAGCAGGTCTCTGATGTTTAGCTTTAACTTGGCGGCATGTATCACTTTTTTCAATAAATAAAGCAATATCCAACTTCATACCTTCCCACCAAAAATTCTTCTTTAAGTCCCGATACATCTTCGTGCTTCCAGGATGAACTGAATAAGGAGCTGTATGAGCTTCTGCCAAGATTCGCTCTTTAAATTCAGAATCTCGAGGTATCACTCTTCGATCCCGAAAACGAAGTACACCATCTTTGTCCAAACTGTAGTGCATGGGTCCTTTAGACTTCCTGACTCTTTTCCTGATATTTAACAACTTAGGATCCCTTCTCTGGAGAGTCTTCAATTCTTCAAAATCCACGACCCGAACATCCAAAACTGAAGAGAGCAATTCTTCCTGTTGCGAACTCTCAATAAGCAGTCTCCTCATTCTTCAAATGAGAGAGTCCAAACCAGACGACTCTGCCTCATCCACTAACTGAGATTTCTTACTCAAGGCATTAGCAACTAGATTAGCTTTCCCTGGATGATACTTGATCTCACATTGATAGTCGCTAATCAACTCTAACCAACGCCTCTGTCTCATATTAAGATTCTTCTGAGAAAACAAATGTTTCAAACTCTTGTGGTCAGTGAAGACTTCACAAACCTCTCCGTATAGATAATGTCGCCAGATCTTGAGAGCAAACACCATAGCTGCCAATTCCAAATCATGGGTAGGATAATTCCTCTCATGCACTTTCAACTGACGAGATGCATAGGCAACAACTCGTCCTTCTTGCATAAGGACACAACCCAACTCAAACTTAGATGCATCGCTGAAAACCACAAATGGCTTATGTGGCTCCGGAAGTGCCAATACAGGAGCTGTTGTCAATCTTTTTTTAATTCTTGGAAGCTTCTCTCGCATCGATCTGACCAAACAAATTCAACATTCTTTCTAGTCAAAGCGGTGAGAGGTCCAGATAATTGAGAAAAACTTTCAACAAATCTCAGATAATACCCGGCAAGTTCCAAGAAACTCTGGATCTCGCGCACTGTCGAAGGACGTGGCCATGACAAAACAGCTTCCACCTTGCTAGGATCTACAGCCACTCCATCTCGGGAGATCATATGACCAAAAAATTTGACTTCTTCTAGCCAAAATTCACATTTACTAAGCTTTGCATACAACTGATGCTCTCTCAATTTTCCAAGTACTAGGCGAAGATGATAAGCATGTTCTTCCAAGTCTCGAGAATAAATCATAATATCATCGATGAAGACAACTACAAAAGAATCCAGATAAGGTTGGAATACTGGGTTCATTAAATCCATAAAAGCTACAAGAGTGTTAGTCAACCCAAAAGGCATCACCTTAAACTCATAATGCCCATACCCAGATCTGAAAGCAGTATTGGGAATATCCTTATCTCTTATTCTCAACTGATAGTATTCCGATCTCAAGTCAATCTTGGAGAAAATAGCTACTCCTTGTAGCTGATCAAATAAATCATCTATACGGAGAAGCGGGTACTTATTCTTGATGGTCACTTTATTAAGTTCCCGATAGTCGATACACATTCTGAGAGTGCCATCTTTCTTCTTGACAAACAACACAGGCTCTTCCCAAGGTGACGTACTAGGCTGAATAAAACCCTTGTCGACTAATTCTTGCAACTGAATCTTCAATTCTTTCAATTCAGCCGGTGCCATACGATAAGGAGCTTTATGCACAGGAGTGGCTCCAGGTTCCAAATCAATAGTAAACTCCAATTCACGCACTGGAGGCAACCCTGACAAATCATCTACAAACACATCTGGAAATTCTTCTACAATTGGAATATCCCCTAGAGATTTCTTCTCGGATGGTGAGGACACCACTTGAACCAAAAATGCATCAGCTCCATAAGCTATATCTCTCTTTGCTTGCACTGCAGATATAACTATCGGCTTCGCCTTCAACTTACTTCCCACATATTCCAAATAATCCCCTTCCGAAAGCTGGAAACCAATAACTCAACTTCTACAATTAATACACGCCGAATATCGGTACAACCAGTCCATTCTAAGAATAATATCAAACCCGAGCAACTTGAATATAATTAAATCCGCATCGAGTGTCCTTCCACCAAAATCCAAAGGACACCCCATCGCGACTTTAGAACACCACACCATCTTGCCATTGGGAAGACTCACTACCAAAGGTTGCGATAAGGGCTCTGTGACTAAATTGCACATTCGTGCAAAAGTGGTAGACACAAAAGATTTGGATGCTCCAGAGTCAAACAATGTACAAGCATAAAAATCATACAAACGGACTCTACCTGAATCAAACACATACACCAATGAAATCTAAAAGAAATATTAAACCACACCAAACATCAAATCCAAAGAATTAATTAAACACTTACCAGTAATCACCCTGGCATCCTGAGTCTCTGGTGTCTCATAGTCGATGTCTTTAGGAGTCACAGCATACACCCGAGCTTGCACTACTTGCTTCTGATTATTCCTTCCACCACGACGACCTTCGCGACTTCCTTGAGACTGATTAGGACACTCATGAGCAAAGTGCCCCACTTGGCCACATCTAAAACAATGAGTAGTCACACTCTGAAGACACTCACCCTCGTGAGCTCTATTACATCTGCTACAAATTGGGGCTCGGCCCCCAATACGCACCCCAGAAAATGCTTGTGGACGGGCTCCAATCCTTTGCACAAATTTTTGAGGCAACCCAGAACTACTGCCTTTATCAGCAAAATTTCATCTTTTCTGACCTGGAGGGGAGCCTACAGCCAAACTGTTTTCCCTCTCAACTATAGTAGCCAAATCAATTAACTCATTGAGAGAGGAAACCCGCTGACAAATCACAAATCTGCGTATCTCAGGATGCAGACCCTCTTGAAACTGCTCCACCTGTAATTCCTCGGTGGAAATAAGATGGGGCGCAAAACGCCCAAGCTCCAGGAAAGCATGGGAGTACTGATCCACCGTCATATTGCCCTGAACCAGAGTATTAAATTCCCGAGCCTTCTGCCTTCTCACAGCAGGTGGGAAAAATCTATCATCGAACTCCTTCTTAAAATGCTGCCAGGACACAACAGCTAAAGTTCCAAATTCTCTCTCCAAAAGATTTCGCTTCATTCTCCACCAATTTGTTGCTTCTCCTTGCAGCAAATAACTGGCATACAAAACTTGTTGATCTTCTGTGCACCCACAAATTTCAAATGTTCTTTCTATCCCATTGATCCAACCTTCAGCTTGGAGTGGATCTTCTACTCCAAAAAACATAGGGGTCCGATACTTAAGAAACCTCTCATAGGAGCACCCCACTTGCATAGCTAGATTTTGGTCAACTGGTGGCGGCCTGATATTTTGATGGAAAAGATTTGCCATCCTATTCAATGCCCTGGCAATGGCATTATCAATCTCATTATTAGAAGATTCCCCCATGGGTTCCTTATCTTGTCTCCTTGGCCTCACCATTATTCTGTCAAAGCACAATCCTCAACCCCACTTTAGTTCCGAACAAAATTTAAATAAGAGTAAAAGTAACACCCAAATAAAAAAAAATAAAACAACATAAGATAAAAAAAAAATAGAATAGAATAAAACCAGTCAAAAATATCAACAATTAATAACTTGAAACCATTAAAAATAACATACTTCAAACCAAAATAAGTTTAAATCACAACTTTAAAAAATTTTCTGGTACTTCACCTAAGGGACATGTAGTTTTTGCCTAGAGACGAACTACTCTGATATCAACTGTGACGCCCCAACTCCCACATACAAAAAGTCTCGAGAATCGTGACGTCAGGATGATGACAACCCAGTCACGTATCCCAATGACAAGTGTCAAGTGTGTGCAACAATTAAACAATGCGCAAATAAAATACACAACAGATAGTAAATAAGTCAAATAGTACCAGAATTTTAGTTAAATACAAATATCCAAAATACAAACCTCATAAAAACAAAGCTAAGGTCCCATAAATAATAATACAAGTCTGAAATAAAAATACAGCATGAGTGATCCCAGATCACTCCTCCGGCGGAGTCAAATCCTCAGGCTTGACATCTGCATCATCATCAACATAGTCTGCAGTACCATTAAATGGT
Organism: Cyclocarya paliurus; assembly: GCA_029856935.1. Classification (NCBI taxonomy): domain Eukaryota; kingdom Viridiplantae; phylum Streptophyta; class Magnoliopsida; order Fagales; family Juglandaceae; genus Cyclocarya; species Cyclocarya paliurus. The sequence continues at coordinate 22,571,076 of CM056958.1, forward strand.
ACCGCAGGTAAGTTATAATCTAACCAAATCCTGAGATAAAAACATATCTAAGCAACTAACCATGCATGCATATGATACAATATGCAATAAATGGAACACAAGCTAAAAAAATCTCTTTTGGCCCAAAAAATATATTTCCAATAAAAACATTTCCACAATTTTTTTCAGAAAATGGCCCAAAAATACAACTCACGCTATTTTCTCAGAAAACAGCCATTTTTCCAATTATCCAATAAAACCATATGCACCATGGTCTCCCCTATGGACCATCCGCATGTCATGGCTACTTTACGAGCGATGCCCCGTTCCGCACCCGGTGCGTTCATGGCCAGGTCATCCTCTAGCCCCCACCAGCAGAAGAGCCACAGAGTCGGCATGTAACACGTTCGCTCCCGTTGTTGCCTGACGACAACCCAGGGAACATCACTCAGTATATCCCGCTCCCGAGTGACCAGAGGAGCTCCACCGATATAATGTCCCATTTCGGCTTGGGGTCATGATACACACACACCCATAAATTCAATTCACATGAAAATCCAGTTTTCAAAACAGCCACATGATCATGAATGCAATACACAAAAACTCCGTTTTCAATTTACAAACATGACATGCGTGCAATATGCAGTGAACCAAACCACAACCATAATACCCAATAACCAATTCCAAATCACAATATAATCAATAACCAACAACAATCCAATCAAAAAATCAACACAACAGTTACTCTGTTCTCAAACCATCCACCCTCGAACTCCTCGGACTCAGTCCGGACCAACCAGAATACAATATAAATAAATATTGTAAAAATATATTTAAATCTCAAAAGATTGTTTAGAAAATACTTACAGCGCTATAAAAATATTTTTAGGAGGATCCGAAGCACTGGGAATCACCAAAACAACAAATTTTGCAGTGTAAAAACACTGGCCGAAACACAGTGAAATCCAAATTTCACACGGGGTCAAACAAAGACTTGAGAACGGTAAGGTAGGGCCTATGGGAGGTGGTGAAGCTAGTAGTGGTGGCTTTTGGCCGTGGGTGGCGGCGAAAATGGGTGTTTTAAGGCCAGATAGTGCAAATCGGAAGTGGTGTTCTATGGGGCGGCTCCGGCGACGGATTGGGGCTGGGTTGGGTCTAAAAGTTTGCTAGTGGGCCGGTGAAGAGATGGTGAAGAAATGGTGGCCAATGGTGGCTGGACAGTGGCAGAACGGCGTAGTGAAGCTCACGGCTTCGCACGGCTCACAGCGGCGTTAGCCGGCCTGAGTTTTGGAGGGGTGACTCGCCGGCAGCTAGGGAAGCCGGTGGTGCCGGCGGTGTCGACCACGGGCGGCCGAAGGCGGCGCTGGGTGTGGATGGCCGAAACGCACGGTGGAGAGGAGGGAGAGAGGATCGGGAGAGGAGAGAGAGACCGCGGGAAGAAAGGAGAGAAAGAGAAGAAAAGGAAAGAGAAAAGAAAAAGAGGAAGAAAAAAGTGAGATCCAGTCTTTTCATCTTGGGTCCCGAAAAATCCAAGGAAGAGGATTTTAAAACTGAAAACTAAATAAAAATAATCAAATGCAGTGAAAGATTTAAATAAAACAATAATTATTTTAAAACCCATAAATGAACCAATTTAAATTTAAAGATCATTTTAAAAGTAAAACAGTAAATGACAATAAGAAAACACCATAAAAATTAATTTTCACAATTTAAAATATTATAAAATAATATTTAAAAACTCTTATAATTTTAAAACAAAATAATCAATCACTAAATAAATTAAATAAATATTTCATTAAAAATATACTAATCCGGGATGTTACAGTGAAGGTATCTTACTAGCTTTGGTCCCTTCGTTGAATACTCCCCTATGACTTGGCCAACCACCACTTGGGAGTCCACCTTACTCACTATTGTCTCTCCTCCTGATGTTTTAGCTATGGCCAATCCCATGAGCATTGCTTCATGCTCCGCTTCATTATTTGTTACTTTCAATTCCAAACAGATGACAGGAAATGACTCCACATTATCTTCTATTACCATATGGACGCCCACACCCCCACCTGCTCGGCAAGATGAGCCATCGACATGCACAATCCATGGCTTCATCTCGGGTACCTTTGGTGTCTCCTAGGGAAAGTTCATTAATTCTACAATGAAATCGGCCAAAATATGCCATTTGACAGAAGTTCTGGGAACATAACTGATGTTATACTCATTTAACTCCAAGGACCATTTCACTAGGCGGCCCGAAGTGTTGGGTCTTTGCAGCACCTTTTGCAACGGCGTGGAATGATGACCTTTATGGGGTGAGCCTAGAAATAAGGGCGCAACCATCGTTCTGACGTCGCTTGGGTGAAGGCAATTAGCTCTATTTTCGAGTATCTCTTTTATGCTCCTCACAAAGCTCTGCTTACATAATGAATGGGCTTCTGATCCTTTCTTTCATCCCTGACTAAGACCGTGGACATTGCTTTTGAAGTAACAGCCGGATAGAGTGACAAAGGTTCAGCTGTGCAAATGCCTCTTCACATAATGTATCCCGCTCTTACGCTTTCTTTAGCACCTGGAAAAAGGGTATGCACCTGTTGGTTGAATGGGATATGAACCTGTTGAGAGCCGCTATTCTTCCTACCACTTTTTGGACTTTGTTAAGAGTCATGGGTGGCTTCATCTTGATAATCGCCCTAAGTTTCTCAGGATTCGTTTCGATGCCCCTATTAGACACAATGAAGCCCAAGAACTTACTCGACTGGACCCCAAATTCACATTTAGTTGGGTTGAGTTTCATCATGTACTATCGTAAAACGCTAAAAGCTTCCCTTAAATCTTCCACATGCTGCCCGAACTCCATACTTTTTACCAGTAAGTCGTCCACATACACCTCCATGTTTTGGCCTATCTATTCCTTAAACATTTTATTGACCATAGATTTCATTAGTAACCTGAGGATCATTTCTCGCCCGCAACTCTCGAATCTAATGTCATGCCAGAAGGAAACCCAATTATATTATAGGGACAATAACTCAACATTGAAATTACAATTTAAGTGACCGTGCACAAACATCCATGGTATATCAAAACCATTATAACATAACAACACGCATAATGATCACTTACGTGTTTCCTGAATCCGTTTGGAAATTGAGCTTGGTGCCTACGATCGATGTTAGTGGTGCCTTCATGTCTGATCTTGTTATAGTGCTCACTAAAAATATAGGGTTACAAAAATTATATTAGACATGGATCGAACAAGTGAAGAAGAAAGTACATAAAAAGTGGTTACCTACTCTACGAAGTGCTCAATCTTTGTACAATTATTAAGCACATACCAACTGGCCCTTTCAAAGAGTGTTTCTTCTAGTATGTGAGCATTAGATGCCCCCAATGGACGTACCTTTTGTGAGAATACTGATAACTGTGATGATGGAGGTTCTATAAGGTTTGAGTTTCTTTCAGGGCAGTGATATCTTGTCTTAATGTCATTTAGATACATAAAGCAAAACATTAGGCACTCAACATGAACATACGCTTCTGTGATTGAGCCTTTGGGACGAGCTTTGTTTCAGACATAACGCTTGAACTTGCCCAAGTACCTCTCAAAAGGGTACACCCATCTGTATTGCACCGGCCCCGCAAATAATGACTCATTGGGTAAGTGAATTGCTAGGTACACCATGATATTAAAAAATGTAGGTAAGAATATCATTTCAAGTTTATAGAGGATGATAGGAATATCTGCATGGAGTCAATTCAACATATCTACGGCCAATGTCCGTGCACACAATTCTTTGATAAATGTACTTAATTCAATCAAGGCTAAGCAAATGTCGGGTCGTAAGTAACCTTGAATTATAACAAGAAGCAATCGTTGCATGAAAATATGAAAGTCATGACTTTTCATTCCAGAAATTTTGCCTTCGCTAGCATTGACACATTTGGAAATATTTGATGCAAAACCATCGGCGAATTTCACTTGTGACAACTAGTCATAGAAAGACCTCCTCTCATTTCGATTTAAGGTGTAACATGCAACACTCATCTAGCAACAATCACCATCATGCCGCAAATTTAATTCTTTCCTGATACTGAGATTGGCCATATCCCTATGCGCATTTGCTGTATCCTTAGTTTTTCCAGTGATATTCATTGATGTTCCAACTATGCTATCACAAATGTTTTTCTTAATATGCATAACATCCAGATTATGTCTCAAGCCCAAGTTTGGCCAATAAGGAAGCTAAAAAAATATGTTCTTTTTCATCCAATTTAATTATTCAGATGTTCATTTCCTTTTCCTTGTACCTTTGCCAAATGGTAGATTAGGGATATTCTCTAATTGTTCAAGGATGTCTTGGCTAGTGAGTTGTGTGGGTTGGGAACGATGGTCATTTTTACCATAAAAAGCAATTTTTTTCCTATGCCAACTATGATCTAAACCCAACCAACGATGATTACCCATATAACAATGCTTACACCCATAGGCCAACCACATAGAATCAGTTTCCACATTACATGTTGGACATGCCATCTTTCCATTCGTGCTCCACCCAGATAAATTGGCGTACGCAGGAATGTCATTGATAGTCCAGAGTAATGCTGCATGTAATCGAAACATTTGTGCACTTAATGCATCATATGAAGTAATCCCATCTACCCATAATTCTTTCAATTCATCAAGTAAAGGATGTAGAAAGACATCAATATTATTTCTTGGTGATTTGGGACCAGGAATAAGCAATGACAACATCAAGTATGGGTCTTTCATGCATGACCAAGGGGCCAAGTTGTAAGGCACAAGTATTACTGGCCAGATGCTATAGGGTTTGCTGAAGTTAGTGAATAGGTTGAATCCATCACTCACTTGCCCAAATCGAAGATTACGAGCATCATCTACAAACCAAGTACGTTTGTTATCAAAATCTTTCCAAACTCTACAATTAGCGAGATGCTTTATACTACTTAGTTCATCGACACGTTCTTCTTTACCCCATCTCATTGCTTGTGCTGTCTTTTTTGAGGCAAACAGGCTCTGCAGTCTTGGCCTCAACGGAAAATATCTCAAAAAATTTTGAGGTACTCTATCTTGTTTACCTATTCTTGGGACCCAGCTTGTTAAGTTGCATTTAGGGCACTCATCTTTATCGTCATAATCCTTCTAGAACAGCACACAATCTTTTGGACATACATGTATCTTAATGTAACGAAAGTCCAAGCCACGCTCCAAGTAGTGAGCCTCATTGTATGAGTCAGGCAAAACAACATTAATAAATGCAACTTTCAATAACTTTAGCACCATGTTAAAGGACTTCACGGTCCAACCTCCAATTGTCTTGATGTGAAGCAACTTCACAATAAATGACAACTTTGAGAATTGTTTACAAGATGGATAGAGTGGACATCGAGCATCGTCCAAAACAGGATGCAAAAGAAAAAAATACGAATAATTCAATTATCAACAATTAATCAGTCAAGACAAAATACAGACTAAAGTGGCATGTAGAATTATGACAACATGAAAATTTGTAGCATCAAACATATATCTTAGTAACTGCCTTTGGATACACAAAATGCTTTGGTAAAACAAGTGCAGAGTTCACAACCTAGGTTCAACAATATCATCAATTATATTTTTGGCATGCCATATAGGTAAGCCCCACCACTAATAAATGGGGCAACATATATAGTTTACTCAGATGCATCCTGTTTTGTGTGCATAGATGGACCAACATATTCAAATTACTCAACTATAAGGAAGCACATACACACACTTGCATTGCCACTGAGAAACTTATCACATTAGTGTGTTGTTAATTTGTAACTTTTTATACTATCCTATACAAACTAATGATAACATTATCTATTTGCCTCACTATACAAATTAGAGATGTTCCATAGAAAATGAATTACAAAGTTTTTTCCAAATAGTTTGTACATGCTATTCTTTTTGGATTTCAAGAATGGGTTCACATTGAATGTATACTTGTACTGGAATCATGCTAGTAAACACACGTATTGTATACCAGAAACTTACTTGTTTGTATGTCACGTTATAACTAATTTTTATTTAAACACACTGTGCATGCCCACCTAGCTAATGGGTAGTGAAAATAAAAACTAGTGAAGTAATCCATTTGTGCTTTACCCATGAATTATGGAAAGCATGTCACTAACACTAGAAACAAAATTTGAAATTCCAAATCAATGGTTTTTGAGGGCCCTCAGCAAGTAGCACTTCCTTGACCAAATAACAAATAGCACAATTAGTAAATTACATAAAAAGAGGCATTTTGTAAGATGGTAGTGGAATTTATGGTATGGAGGGTCGGAAGGAAATAAGGAAAAATGAAATATAATCAAAATCCATAATTGTGCTTTACCAATCCATGCAAACATATATGTGAGAATCCAAGTCTAGACTTCTAGTTTTGCCAAATCCCTAATCTCCAAATTACATATACGTACACAGGTACAAAATCCCCACAAAGATCCACCATGTAAGAGAAGAAATTGTGACATATTTAGAATTTTTACCAGATCTGTTTATAGGGCCTTCAAATAAGGTGCACTATTTTAGTTCACCACAAAAGAAGATCGTGGCAGCAACTAGAGGTAGAATAGCGGTAGAGATAATGGAAAAGATAGCTCACCAATCAGACATGGAAGACCCTAAATTGTGTTTCGACTCTAAGACATTTTCTTGCGCAAGTGATTTGTCTTGGGTAGTTTCGAAAGGGGGAATAAAAGGGTTCATCCGGATGGTGGGTGATTTAAATGACAAGTCACGTGTCCCGCACAAAAGGACCCACAACATACAGTCGTCGATAATAGAAGAGTTTGAAGTGCCACGAGCAAAGAGTTGCCACAATAAGAGAAGAAATTGTCACTTAAAGTATCTTCTATGTGACACCCCGTATTTTAGTGTATTTTAATTGAAGGGATATTTTAATTAATTTAAATATTGGTTCTCTTAATTTAAATTTATCGAATTTCTCGATGGTTTATTTTTATGATTTTTTTAAGTTGTAAAAATTATTTTTGATATGCTTTCTTAATATTAACTATTGTTTTGCATTTAAATTGTTCTTTAATTTAAATTAGTTTGTTTGTGGGCTTTAAAATTATTAATGTTATTGGATTTTATTATTATTTTATTTAAGCTATTCACGGTGTTTAAATTAGCTTTATTTAAATTGTTTTTTTAAATAATTTTTGTTGGATCAATTTTGTGACCCAAGTTATGAGAATTGAACTTCATTTCTTTCCCTTCATTTTTCTTTCTCCCTTTTCTTTTTCCCTTTTCTTTTTCTTTCTTTCTTTTCATTCTTTTTCTTTCCCTCCCCTACTTTCTCCCGCGCGACGTCCTTTTCCTCTCTCCTTTGTCAGTTTCCTTCATCTCCACCCATCGCCTCCGTGCACCACCATTCGGTGACACCACCCTTCCCAATCGCCTCCCCACTGGCCGGTGACCCTTCCCTTAAATTTCCAGCCCCTCTTGCACCGCCGTTGACCCACATGTACGGCTTGAACCCACAGCCTTCTCTTCACTCCAGTGCCGCCGTCGCGCCACCTTTGGCCACCAGATTTTTACCACATCATCCTTGACCTCCCAGCAACTTAAACCACCCATCCTCAGCCCCGATCCGCCACCAGTGAAGCACTTTCATCTCCATCTTCGATTTGGACATTTTGGTCTTCAACCGCCGCCCACGCCGCCATCCACGGCCAACCACCACCACCATTAGTTTCACCGACATTTCTAAGCCCTACCCTAGCAATCTCAAGGCTTCTTTTGTCCCCGTTCAAAATTGGGTTTTTGAGACCCACGGCCTAGTGCATTTTGCACTGTTCCGTTGCTATGTCGCCACCTTTTGCACCTCCGTGATCGTTCAGAAATTATTTTATAGCACTGTAAGTATTTTTTCAAATAACTTTTGAGATTTAAATATATTTTTGCACTAACTCAAATTTACTGTATTTTGGTTGGTATTATCGAACTGAGTTCGAGGAGTAAGGGGGTCGGTTGGATTGGAGGATGGAGTTGTTCGTGTGATTAATTGGTTGTTGGATATTGATGTTGTGCCATGTACATTGCATATTTGCACGCATGTTCATGTTTGTAAATAAAAACTGGATTTTTGCATAATTGCATACATGTTCATGTGTATATTTGAAAACTGAATTTTCATGTGAGAAAAATGAAAAGAGACTGTAGGGATGGTGGTAAGCAGGGATGGTGGTATAGTCCCGCCTACGGTGCATTTGGTAGGGATGGTGGTAGAGTCCCACCTATAGTGCTCTGATGGGTACTCCTTGTGTGGAAATGAATTGTAGGGATGGTGGTATAGTCCTACCTGTGATTCCCACCTACTGTGCATTCGGTAAGAATGGTGGTAGAGTCCTGACTGTCATTCTCGCCTATAGTGTCCGATAAATATTTTTATGTGAATCATTTTCTGCAAAAAGGATGGATTATTGTTTTGGGCAATTTTCTGAGAAAATTGTGGAAAATGTTTTAATGGAAATGTTTTGGGCCAAAAATGGGATTTTGGCATGTGTTTGGAAAAAATGATGTTTTGAAGCTAATGCATATTTCATCATATTAATGCACGCTTATTGGTTGCATTAATACACTTTTATCTTAGGGGTTGTTTGGATTATTACTTACCTGTGGTACTGTTTTATTGTACCGTAAATTTTGGTGCAAATGAGGACCAAGAGCCTATGGGATCGACTCCGTGGAAGGAGTGACATGTGGTCGTTGTTTTGGATCATGTGAATTGTTTCCCTTTTATCTATGTATTTGGTTTTTTACTGTATTTCATGGATAACTGTATAATTTTCAGTATACTTTTATTTTGGATATTTGTATTTAGAATTTTGGTATTTAGTTGACTTATTTATATTATCCGCTGCATTTTGTTGTGCACTTTTTGCATGTTGCATACACTTGAGCACTTATCATTGGGATGCGTGACCCGTGTTATCATCATCCTAACGTCATGATTCTCGCGATGCCGTTCATGGGAGTCAGGGTGTCACATTTACATCAATTACTTTTGCTGCGTATGCAAGTCTCCACTAATGTAACTTTTAGCTACAATATTTATGTTGCCGTAAAACACAATTGCTTAATTTCTTTTTTAGGACATGTTGCTCACGGAATAAAACATGTAGTTGTGGCAACTTCATACCTACCAATTTAAAATTTGCCACAAAAGCCCTCATTTGTTGTAGTACTGGAATCCCAAATCCATAGAGGTAAAACTGAATCCTCTTAGACGAACTTCAGTTCGGAGCGAAAATCAATGAAAATCCGACACTACTTTGTCGCATACTAGTTGTCTGTCGTGGGAATTAATCAGCTAATTCCTATTGATGATTAGGGTTAATATAATTATTGCTAGGGAACCCTCCCCTAGCAGCTTGTATCTTCCCCACTGCTCCATCTTGGTGCATTCAACATGGACAACGCTCCCACCAATTCATTTTGTAGCATTTCTTCATATCTATAGCATGGCAAGTAAAGTACTCTTAACATGAACAAAATATTGAAGTGCTTGAATGGGTTAGCATGAAGAGCAAATGCTAAGTAGCTATAATGAACTCTTTTGACATTATGCATCATTCTTCATAGAAAAACAATACACCCTGAACTCCAGTAGCCATGCTCAATCATGCACTAGTCACCAAATATATCAATCATTCAATACCTCAAGTAATGTGCTAAAGATGTTTACATTGAGCAGCAGTTCAGTCATTCTTCAAATATTGATTGTTGACAACGGCAAATAAAAAAATGACTTGTTGGAGGAGAAAAAGAAGACAATTTGTTAATACTAATTGTCCAAACATGTTTAAAAAAACATTGGCCAAGGAAAAATGACTACTTCAATTATTTATTTTTACTTGGTTCCTTGACTATATATAAATATTTATGGGAGATTTGTGATCAGTACTCATGATTGATAAGCTGGTTGAACCAACAAAATATATTCACCGATATTATTAATTTTAATGAATTCCTTGGATTCATAGTTGAGAACAGCTAGCGAGTTTGGTTTACAGATAAACGCAATTCATTGAATGCAGAATTGTAGAACCATGAACAATGAGTAAATTAGGTGAAATGACAATCTACACCTCAAAACGATCATCACCATTATCTTAACCAATCCGCATAATTGGTTAAGATATATGTCATAGTTATGATGATCAATGAAAAATAACAGGTGACATAAAGTAGTGATCAACTATATATTGAGTTGCTATGAGCTTCTTCTTTTTTTTGTCACTGTCAAGTTAGTAAGAGTCCACTTCCAATTGATGAAAAGCAAATAGAGGGTTTTGTCATTTATGTTTGGAGTGCAGTCTTGGGGAGAGGGAAGGGGTGTTCGGGTAGATGGGATATATGAAGATGGAATATTTTATTTTTGAAAGCATGAAAATTTACCAAAACATGAAGATGGGATTGGTTTGCATCTCATAAACCCTAATCCTAGCACCTCATAAAATCAACCCACCAAATCAGCTAAAACAACGACAGATGGAAAAATCGTGTACATGGAGGCATTGTTGCATCGTTCCTTACCTTCAATGAGTGTTCACCGAACCTTGTAGAGAAATATTCTACAATCCAACCCATGGAGAGAGTGAGCAAGATTATCAGCTAAGTGATGGAGGGTGAGAGAGAACAAGAAGAGACTTATCGGCTAAGTGAGTCGGCAAAGGTGTGTCAGTGGGCAGATGGCATGAGGAAGGGCGGGAGAAATCTTAAAGGAGAGAAATAGGGTATCAGCTGGGGGGAGAAGAAATAAAGGGGAACGGAAAACACACATTTTTGGGATTTTTTGTTTTCAATTTTGAACTTTTTGTGGTGATTTAGTGTTGCCACAAAAGAACTTTTTAGTTTATGGAATTTTGCGGCGATTTAGGCCTCGTTTTTTTTTGGCAGATGAGATGAGATGAGTTGATATTAAAGTTAAAAGTTAAATAAAATATTATTAGAATATATTTTTTTAATACTATTTTTGTTTTGAGATTTGAAAAAGTTGAATTGTTTGTTTTATTTTATGTGAGAATTTGAGAAAATTATAATAATTAGATAAGATGAAATGAAATGCGTTGAAATGAGTCTCTTCGCTGTAGTAATCAGTCACCGGTAGGTGGTACATGAACCCTAGCCTAAAGAAACAATATCCGCATAGCTAAGGTGTGGTTCTCATGATAACATAACATCTAGTACCATATTTCTATAAATAATTCAATTTAAAAGTCTTTAGAATGATTCAAATTATGCTACTTTATTTAGAATTATGCTAATTATCTTACAATAATGCAATTTGGCTTAGAATAATGCTATTTATATTACCTTAAAATAATACTACTTGACCATCTAAAATCTATATTGATTTAGAATAATGTCATTTAGTCTTCTGAAACTTACTATTCAATTATTCCTTTTGACATGGTTGTCAATTTTTTATTAAAAAAAATAAAAATACAGACATAAAAGTAATAAAAAAAGGGTACTCCGTCATCTAAAACTTCAATCAAAATCAACATATGATGTTTATAATATTTGTATGCAGCTCTTATATTGGATGATGTCATTCTAATTAGGGCTGAAAAATCGAACCCGTTGGTTCGGTTTTGAGCCAAAACCGACCGACAGGTAATTTTTCACCGGGGAAAATGGTCAAAACCGACTGATGCAGAGGGGTGAAACAAGCTAGACTGGTTCTTGGGCAGTTTGGGCCACTTTGTTTGGGCATTTTTCCCAATTCAACATCTTTTGGAAGGGTATAAATGAGAAATATGAGACATTAAATAATACAAATGCTGAATAACCTCTTGTAATACCCTACTTCTTCCTTCTTCTGACGTAAGCAATTACATCAGATGCGTCAGCCTGCCCACTCCTCTCTGTAGTATCTAAGAACCCCGTTATGCGTGTCAGACCCCGACGACGTGTTTTAAAAGGTACTATGTAATTTATAAAGTTAGCTTTGTGTTTTAAAGTAATGTGTATTTTAAATGGAAGATTCCTAGTATTATTTAACTAAAAAATATTTTAAATAACTCAATTATAATATCTTTGAATAGCTCCAAAAATATTATAATTGTAGGGAATCATTTTATATAAATGATTCCAGTTATTTAAAATATTATGTGATTTAAATAATGATGGAATCTTTAATTAATTTAACAGTTCTACTCTTTTAAATATTTTAAGTAAGACTTCATCATTTTATTTATGATGAAGGAAGATTATTTTAAATAATATTCTATCTTAATTCCTCTCAGTACTTTTAAATAAGTTAGCTTTTACGCATTTTCAAATCAGTATTTAAGGGTCATCGTAGACAATTTTATAGACCCCTAGATGTCAAAATTTAGGATAAAACCCCAACCCCTCTCTTTTCTCCCTCACTTTTCCCCAGCCCTCTCTCTCTCTCCTTCAGATTGCACTGCACCATACAGCCCCCCTCTCTCGCTCGAACTGCTCTTCGGCCCAGCCCGGCGCCGCCATGCGCCAGCGTGCCTCACGACCACCACCACCGGCCACACACGCTCGCAAGTCTCCCCATGCAGGTAGCTGACCCCCACACTCGCCCCTTCTCTCTCTCAGCCACGTACAGCCCGAACGGGTTTCAAGTTCCAGCGCAGCCGTGCGTCGTTCTCCGGTGCCACCATTCCCCCGGCAGCCTCTCCTGCCACCGACCGGCCCCCCCTAGCGAGCCGAGCCTCCATCTCCCCGCCGGCAGCCCCCATGCACAAGCTTAAGCTCCTCCATGCACGGGTTCACTGTGCGAGTCCGAAGCGACGCCGTGCGCGGCCATCTCGGCCACCGGACACCACCACGAGACTCCCTAGGTTTCCCCCTTCCTCCTCTTATAAACCCATGACTGGGAGACCCCTCCTCCACCTCCCGGTGTCTTCCGGCCTCACTCACGATTTCCCCTCCGCTGCCACCCACGGCAAGTGACCACCCTCTCCGACACCCTTAGGCCACGAAGAACCCAACCGTACCACCCACAGCCCCGATCTGTCCCCCATGCATGCACACTCACTCTCACTCTCCCTCGGCACCTATTCCCCTCATAGTGCATGGCCAGCCTATTTTCGCCACCGTGTCGACCACCACTGAGCCTCCACGACTCCACCAGCAACCTCCCCTAGCCTAGCCTAAGCCTAAACCACCACTTTATGTGGTGGGGAATCACTGTACGTGATGGACAGTCACTGCGCATGACTGACCGCCACTGTACACGGCTAGATCCGTCGTGTTACGATCATTGCCATCATAATCAAGGCGACCGTAGGCCCTTCCAAGACCACACCTAGCTACCCAAACGCATTAACAGTCACTGTACGCGGTGTAGCCACCCCGTACGTTCCTTCAGCGTTATCGCTGTGACGGTCAACGAGCGACGCACGGGTTATCCCGTTGATGGTATAATTCTCTATCCCTCGCTATTTATGTTAGATGCTAATTATTTGACTAGGTTGTGGACTGTGCTGCTAGTATTATAGGATGACTGTGTAGTATGATGGTGATGTGAAGTGTTGGGCATATTTGGAAGTGTGCTGTGTAGTGTTGGACTGTGCTGTTGGTATTGTGGAATGTACTGTGTAGCGTTGTGGACTGTGCTGTGAAGTATGGTTATGATAAATGTGCAGTAGTAGTGATGTGGCGTAGTCTCGTGAATGAAGTATACGCGGAGTATACTCCATGTGGTAAGTGATGCAGCACATGGCGTGTGTGCCATAGTGGTGACGTGGCATAGTTATGTGAATGGAGTATACGCGGGGTATACTCCATATGGTGAGATGACGCACCATATGGCGTGTATGCCATAATGGTCATGTGGCGTAGTGCTGTGAATGGAGTACACGTGGAGTGTACTCCATGTGGTGAGACGATACACCATATGACGTGTATGCCATAATGGTGATGTGACGTAGTGTTGTGAATGGAGTACACGAGGAGTGTACTCCATGTTGTGAGACGATGTACCGTATGGTGTGTAGGCCATAGCGGTGACGTGGCGTAGTGCTGTGAGTGGAGTACACGTGGAGTATACTCCATATGGTGAGACGATACACCATATGGTGTGTATGCCATAATGGTGATGTGACATAGTGTTGTGAATGGAGTACACGTGGAGTGTACTCCATGTGGTGAGATGACGCACCATATGGCGTGTATGCCATAATGGTAATGTGATGTAGTGCTGTGAATGAAGTACACGAGGAGTGTACTCCATGTTGTGAGACGATGCACCGTATAGCGTGTAGGCCATAGTGGTGATGTGGCGTAGTGCTGTGAATGGAGTACATGTGGAGTGTACTCCATGTGGTGAGACGATACATTATATGGCGTGTATGCCATAATGGTGATGTGTTGTAGTGACGTAATGGAGTACACGTGGGATGTACTCCATGTGATGGGATAATGCACCATACGGCGTGTGTGCCGTAGTGGTGATGTGGCATAGTATTGTGAAAGGAGTATGCGTGGAGTATACTCCCTGAGGTGCAGCGATACACCGTATGACGTGTCGCAAAGATAATGGTGGTTGCGTAGTTGTTAGTGGAAGAACTTGGTGTATGGTGTTGGGAATTGTGGAACAGTGTCCCGAAATAGCTGTGATGTACGGCTGGAGTGCAAGGCGACGGGTGTCGCCATGTGATTGGCTTATGGCTAGGAATAAGTGCGAAGTGGCTAAAAAGTATCAGAGCAGTGCAACGGAAGCATGATTGAGCAACGTCATGAAGTGACGTGGTCCATCATGGAGTTGCGCTGTGATGACCTAAGATGTATGTGAGATGACGTGACAAGGTCACAATGTAGTTTGGGAACAGTCTCAAGCTATATGGCGTGACGTAAAGTGTAGTTATGAATGAAGTCTCATCGTGTCAAGTGTTGGGATGAACTGTCATGAAAGTCGGGTAGCACAAAGAGTCGTGCTAGCTGGGTAAGAGAAGGATGGTATCAGGGTATGGCGCTTGTCCATACGACCCGATGACCAATGTAAGATATGTTGGCCTTAGATGATGAAGGGGTAAGGTACGTGTGTTGTCTGGTTAGACTCATGTACCAGACGGATTTACCGTATATAATGGGTAATCTTTCATAAGTATGATAACAAGGTACTTAAGCCTCAGAAGGGCTTAGAGCCATGTAATGTGTATAGATGGTTATGAAAAGTAGAGTGAACTAAGATACATGAAGGTAATGATGAAGGTACTGTCCAAGAATGGGATGCGTGACTTAGTAGGTCTAAGTCATGTGTCGGAATGTGGTTAATAAGAAGAACAGGACGAAGGTCCTCATGTCTTAATTCTAAGATGAATTATGAGTTCACCCTAGTGAGTGAGCACTCGAAGTAGTGCGTTAAGGTTGAAGGAAGTAGAGACCATAATGGGTCTCCAAGGGGTGTTATCATAGTAAAAGACGTGAAAGAGCATGGGATAAAAGGAGTGTTCTCTAAGTAAAGCATATCTCTATTTCTAGTCAGTTGCTTATGCACTAGATAGAGAATAACGTCAAGGTTATGTATGCATATAGGTTGCCATCTGACATGCGCATGAATGGACTGTATGGTATGAAAGTAGCATGGAGTCTAGGTAAGTATTACGTTCATACTTTTCTAGAGTTTTCTAAAGATAGGAAAAAGAAAATGAAAAGCTTTTCCTTACGAAAATGAAGAAAAGAAATGTTTTTCCTTTCTTTTTATAAGGGCAGACGTTTTACGAAAAAGAAGAATGAAAAGTAACGTTTTAAGGTATAAGTATGTACGGCCCCCCTTTGGCAGCCCCTGTTCACGCACCTAAAAGTATTAATTGTATGCAAGTGAATGGATAACTATACGTAGTATCTATTATATGTATTTTAAAAGAAAAGACGATGCACGAAAAGATGTTTTAGGGCACTCGCCCCAAAAGACGTTTTCTCACGAAAAGACGTTTTCTCATGAAAGCACGAAATGAAAAGAATGAAAGGCATGCTCATGCACATGAAATGAATGAAAGCTGCAGCTCGTTAGAGCTGCCATGAATAAATGAACGTAAAGAAAGAATGAAAGAAAGGCATGAGCATGTATGAATGTATGAAGCTACGTAACGACCAAATGAAATGAATGAACGGGGTACCCAAATGAATGAATGGACAGATTGCAATGCCGGGCAGTAGTATCTGGTAGTGCACCCAGTGCTACATCCCTGATGGAATGGGATTCCAACCCGTGGCCACGGGCGAATCCATCGGCCATAGGGCCGCTAACCCCAGCACGCGGGGTATAACAGTGTGTACTGGCCTATGAAAGAGAAAAGAAAAGTATGTATGAATGCATGGCATTCTTTAAGAAATAAGGCAGTGACGGGGGAAACGTTTTAAGAAAAGAAAAACATGTTAAAGATGAAAACCCCTGTCTGCTGATGTTTACGAACGAAAGCATGTATGCATGTACGTATAGTATGTATGGAATGATGAATGCATGACTGAAAACCTATTTTTGTTATACTTTAACGGTATGAAGTAATGCTTACTGAGTATTCGACTCATTTTAGTTTTTATGTGTGCCCCTCCCCCCACAGGAACTGAATGAGCAGTACGCTCAGGAGGGACACGGCCAAAGGAGAAGGGCACGGAAGTCTAGGCATGAAGGTTTAAAACGTAAGAAAGACCTTTTTATTTTAAAGATTTATATTTTCCATTGTTTTAACCTGCAAACCTCTTTTATTATAAAAGCATATTTTATTTTATGACGTAGAGTCTTGCACCCTGGGAATGACAGTAAAAAGTTTTAAATAGGACGGTAATTCCTGTCGTGTTTTTCTAAAATATTTTATAAAAAGGCCCACCATAAGGACGGGCGTTACACCTCTACTCATAAAACCTTAATTAATTCCAAGTATGATTCAGAAACAGTGGTTAGTGCTTCGTCCTTGTACACAGTGCACTTCCTCTTAGATTGGTACTCAGATTAATTGATTTCTACTTACAAGTCGATTTAACTTCTCTCGTAAAAAAATCTAGGTACCGGATTGTACCCGGGTTTTGCAACCTGGGTTCCAGACCAGGCCGGGTTTTTACCCAGTCCGGATGAACAATCCTAGATTATCATATCAAGAGTGTGCATTCCAAACCAACTTGTGAATATAAATTTTAGAATAATTATAGATAGGTAGCAATTACAACTAATCTAACCTTCTGATTGATAGCAACCCCTTTTTCGTTGTTATTTGATTTTTCATTCGCCAAATAGTCATGGTATTTGTCCCACCATGAACAAATTAAAATTAACTTCATCTTCATAAGTCTTCTTCATTTCAATTTCTTTTATATTTTATCTTTTCTTTCATTACATAAATGAGAAAAATGTAAGGATTATTGCGGTCATCTGTTTAGATCAAAATTCTTCAGTAGGATTATGGAGGTCTCTCCCTTCTCTCTCTGAGCTAATTATAACTGTGATGTCTAAGTATGACTTAATTTACTTTGACTAAACGTTAATGCATGCCTCTTTGGGATTGCAATAGGATATTGAGTTGTTTATAATAGAGCTTTTAATTGTATAGCTTTACTAAGAAGATCTACTTTTATAAGTTGTTTACTGTTCGGTAAACATGAACTTAAAGTGCTTTTAGACTTGCTTAATTAGTTAAGGTGATTTTTAGAAAGTGGTTTGGAGAGTGATACAGACTGTGAAGGCTTGTGAAATGTGGTTTACCACAAGGAGATCAAGGCATACGTGAAGCTAAAATGTAGAATGGGAAGTATTTCTAAAAGGTCCAAAGCTTATGCATTCTTAGACTACACTACAGAGGAGGCACTCGAAGAGATGAATCATGGCAAGGTTATTTCTCATGCATCTTCCCCACTCCCATTCTCTCCAATTTTTCATTTGGATCTTCCTTACATGTGTGGCGTTGAATACCATATAAGGAATAGCTTGGTGTTGATGTTGCAAAATATAAATCAGTAATAATATGAAAAACTAAGATCCATATAGTTAGCCTTAAATAGATACACCCACTAGTGAAGACGAATAGGAAGAAATATACTAACTAAAAAATGGAGTGAAAAGATTAGTGGTGATAACAAAAAACACTTAAACCTAAAATCTTAATACATCCAACTCTTACAAACACACCAAACACAAATTTCTACCAAACGAGAAGTATTTAAATTTTCTCAAGCCCTTAAACTTGTTAGATAATGAAGAAAGTTGTGAAGTCTTCTTCCTTGTAGCCTCAAAGTAGAAGCATGCAATCTCTTGCGTTGCCACTAAAGAGATCTCAAGTTTATATTGCAAAACACCATATTGCACAATGGATTACATAAAATCAAAGTTCATCTTTCTATTGAAGGGACTTGGGAAATAGGTCGACTTGATCATATCTTTAAGAATGGGGAACTGAATCCATACGAAGAATGTGACTGGAAAACCCGCTAAACAAATGAGAGGAATTGCAATATGTAGACCACCACGAACCCAACCATACCACCCACGGCCCCGATCTGCCACCCACGGCCCCACACTCTCTCTCACTCTCCCACTGCTTCTTCTCCCTCACAGTGCACGGCCAGCCACCTTTCACCGCCGTAGACCATCATGCCAACCACCACCAAGCCTCCACGGCTCCACTAGTAACCTCCTCTAGCCTAGCCCAAGCTTAAACCACCACTTTATGTGGTGGGTAATCACTGCACGTGATAGACAGTCACTGAGGGTGACTGACCGCCACTGTACATGGAAGAACCGCCATGATACGCTCATTGTGATCATCATCAAGGTCACCATAGATCCTTCCAAGACCACACCTAGCTATTCAAACACTTAAACAGTCACTGTACGCGGTGTAGCCACCCCGTACGTTCCTTCGGCGTATTCGCTGTGACGATCAATGAGCGATGCACGGGTTATCCCGTCGATGGTATAATTCTCTATCCCTCGCTATTAAATGTTAGATGCTAGCTAGTTGACTAGGTTGTGGACTGTGCTGTTGGTGTTGTGGTATGTGCTGTGTAGTGTTGTGGACTGTGCTGTGAAGTGTGGTTGTAGTGCACGTGCGATAGTAGTGACGTGGTGTAGTGCTGTGCGTGGAGTACACATGGAGTGTACTCCCTGTGGTGGAACGATGCACCGTACGGCATAGGTGCCGTATTGGTGACGTGGCGTAGTGTAGTAAATGGAGTACATGTGGGATGTACTCCATGTGGTGGAGTGACGCATCGTATGGCGTGTGTGCCGTATTGGTGACATAGCGGAGTGTCATAAATGGAGTACATGTGGAATGTACTTTATGTCGTGAGATGTTGCACCATATGGCATGTGTGCCATAATGGTGACGTGGCAGAGTGTTATAGATGGAGTACATGTGGAGTGTACTCCATGTGGTGAGATGATATACCATATGGCGCGTGTGCCATAATGGTGATGTGACGTAGTGTCGTGAATGGAGTACAAGAGGAGTGTACTCCATGTTGTAAGACGACACTCCGTATGACGTGTATGCCATAGCAGTAATGTGGTATAGTTCTGTTAATGGAATATACGCGGGGTATACTCCATGTGGTGAGACGTTGCACTGTATGGCGTGTATGCCGTAATGGTGATGTGGCATGGTTCTGTGAGTAGAGTATACGCGGAGTATACTCTATGTGGTAAGTGCTGTATCATGTGGCGTGTGTGCCATAGTGGTGATGTGGCATGGTTCTGTGAGTAGAGTATACGTGGAGTATACTCTGTGGTAAGTGCTACATCATGTGGCGTGTGTGCCATAGTGGTGATGTGGCATGGTTCTATGAGTGGAGTATACGCAGGATATACTCTATGTGGTGAGATGGTACACTGTATGACGTGTATGCCACAGCGGTGACGTGGCGTAGTGTCGTGAATGGAGCACAAGTGGAGTGTACTCCATGTGACGGGATGGTCCATCATACGGCGTGTGTGCCGTAGTGGTGATGTGGAGTAGTATTGGGAAGAGAATATGCGCGGAGTATACTCCCTAAGGTGCAGCGACGCACCGTATGGCGTGTCACAAGGATGAGAATGGTTGCGTAGTTGTTAGGGGAAGAACTTGGTGTATGGTGTCGGGAACTGTGGAACAGTATCCCGAAATGGCTACGAAGTATGGCTGTAGTCCAAGGCGATGGGTGTTGCCATGTGATTGGTTTATGGCCGGGAATAAGTGCGAAGTGGCTAAGAAGTATCAGAGCAGTGCAGTGGAAGCATGATTGGGCAACGTCATGAAGTGACGTGGTCCATCATGGAGTTGCGCTGTGATGACCTAAGATGTATGTAAGGTGATGTGACAAGGTCACGGTGTAGCTTGGGAACAGTCTCGAGCTATATGGCGTGACGTAAAGTATGGTTATGAACAGAGTCCCATCGTGTCAACAGTTGGGATAAACTGTCATGAGGTTCGGGTAGCACGGAGAGTCGTGCTAGCCAGGTAAGAGAAGGATGGTATCGGAGTATGGTGCTTGTCCATACAACCCGATGACCAATGTAAGGTATGTGGGTCTTAGATAATAAAAGGGTAAAGTACGTGTGTTGTCTGGTTAGACACATATGCCGGATGGATTTATCGTATATAATGGGTAATCTGTCCTATGTATGATGACGCGGTAATTAAGCCTCGGAGTGGTTTAGAGCCGTGTGATGTGTATGGATGGTCATGAGAAGTAGAGTAAGCTAAGATACATGAGGGTGATGATGAAGGTACTGTCTAAGAATGGGATGCGTGGCTTAGTAAGTCTAAGTCATGCGTCGGAATGTGGTTAACAAGAAGAACAGGATAAAGGTCCTAGTGTCTTAATCCTGAGATGAACATGAGTTCATCCTAGTGAGTAAGCACTCGAAGTAGAACGTCAAGGTTGAAGGAAGTAGAGACCGTAATAGGTCTCTAAAGGGTTGTATTATAGTAAGAAACGTGAAAGAGTACGGGATAGAAGTAGAGTGTTCTCTAAGTAAAGCATAGCTCTATTTATAGTCAGTTGCTTATGCACTAGATAGAAAATAACGTTAAGGTTATCTATGCATGTAGGTTGCCATCTGACACGCGCATAAATGGACTGTACGGTATGAATGGACTGTATGGTATGAAAGTAGCATGGAGTCCAGGTAAGTGTTACGTTCATACTCTTCTAGAGTTTTCTAAAGATATAAAGAAGAAAAAGAAATATTTTTCCCTACGAAAATGAAGAAAAGAAATGGTCTCCCTTTCAAGGGCAAATGTTTTATGAAAAGAAGAACAAAAAGTAACGTATTTAAAGTATAAGTATGTACGGCCTCCTTTGGCAGCCCCTGTTTACGCACCCAAAAGTATTAACTGTATGCATGTGAATGGATGACTATACATAGTATTTATTGTATGTATTTTCAAAGAAAAGACGATGAACGAAAAGATATTTTTTGGGCTCTCGCCCCAAACGAAACAAAAAGATGTTTTTCCATGAAAGCATGAATGAAATGAAAAGAAAGGAAATGCATGCTCATGCACATGAAATGAATGAAAGCTGCGGTTCTCTAGAGCCGCCATGAATGAATGAACGTAAGAAAGAATGAAAGAAAGGCATGAGCGTGCATAAATGTATGAAAATACGTAACGGCCACATGAAATGAATGAACGGGGTATCCAAATGAATGAATGGGCATATTGCAATGTTAGGCGGTAGTATCTGGTAGTGCACCCAGTGCTGCATCCCTGAAGGAAAGGGATTCCAACCCGTGGCCATGGGTGAATCTATTGGCCCAAAAGGCCGCTAACCCCAGCACATGGGGCGTAATAGTGTGCACTGGCCTATGAAAGTGATAAGAAAAGTAATGTATGAATGCATTGCACTCTTCAAGAAATGAAGGCAGTAACGGGGGAAAGTTTTACTAAAAGAAAAACACGTTTTAAATATGAAAACCCCCGTCTACTGACGTTTACGAAAAGAAAAGTAATGTAAGAATGCATGACATTCTTTAAGAAATGGAGGCACTGACGGGGGAAACGTTTTAAGAAAAGAAAACCAGTTTTAAAGAAGAAAAATCCCGTCAGTGATGTTTCCAAACGAAAGCATGTATGCATGTACGTATAGTATGTATGGAATGATGAATGCATGATTAAAAACCTATGTTTTTATATTTTAACGGTATGAAGTAATGCTTACTGAGTATTCGACTCATTTTAGTTTTTATGTGTGCCCCTCCCCCCACAAGAACTGAATGAGCAGTACGCCCAGGAGGGACACAGCCAAAAGGAGAAGGGCACGGAAGTCTAGGCATGATGGTTTTAAATGTAAGAAATGCCTTTTTATTTTAAAGATTTATATTTTCCACTGTTTTAAACCCCAAGCCTCTTTTATTATAAAAGCACATTTTGTTTTATAAGGTAGAGTCTTGCACCCTGGGAAGGACAGTGAAAGGTTTTAAAGTGGACGGTAATTCCCGTCGTATTTCTAAAATATTTTGTAAAAATACCCACCACGAGGACGGGCGTTACACTGCCACTGGAGGAGACTGGGTACGACTAGCTAGACAGTTTGGTGGTGCCGCTGTTGGAGGCCGTGCATGGCAATGGTGCAATGCATTGGTGGTTTAGCTGGCTGGGCAGAGGTGCTTAAGGTGGTGGATGAAGTTCTGTAGCAGGTGGAGGAGCTTGGTGGGGTCGAACGATGGCGTGGAGGAGCTGCTTTTCATGCACTGTAGAGGCTGGACGAAGGTTGAAGATGACGAAAACGTCTATTGACTAAACGACAAGTCGTTTTCGTCTATTGATTAAACGACAAGTCGTTTTCGTCTATTGACTAAACGACAAGTCGTTTTCGTCTATTGAATAAACGACAAGTCGTTTTGGCAGAGAGCCGAATTCAAACCAACTACAAAACGACATGGCGTTTAGTCTGCGCTGAAAGACAGAAATTAAAATTAAAATAAAATAAAATAAAACAGACAGAATAAATAAAAATAATTAAATAAACAAAAATAAAACTAGAAAAATAAAATAAATAAATAAATAAAGATAAAACAGAACTAAAATATTAAAAGTGTATTGTGCATGTGAAGAAACAATATCAAATTAAATCACAAGTATTAAAATCAAGTATAAATTATGCTATTAATCAATTTAAATTGCAACTTGGATTTTTGCCTCTTAACCATTTTTTCATCTAAAATCAATGATAAAATAATAAAACAATTAAAAATATATTGATTTTAAATGTATAAAATATGCAATAATGCAGCTCAATCATGCCCCACCAAGTTCAGCCCCTAACTCGCAACCGTCTGCTCACACGAAACTCACCAAGTCCCACGGCTTTTCCTCCACGCCGAGGCCGTCCGTCGATGCCTGGCCACCGCACCACCACCATTAGCTCCCCCCTTCCCCAGCGAGTCTCTTCTGGCCTCCCTATCCCCAGTAGTGGCTCCACCTTCCATCATCTTTCCTCACTCTCCCACAGCCTCTTTTCCTCAAAGTTGGTCGATCTCCTCTGTGCGCCACCAACCACTGCCACCAGCCACAACCATCAACTTCGTTGACCTCCATGAGCCCCTCCATGACCAACCTAAGCCTCCCGTAGCTCCCTTCAGAAATTTCCATTTTGAGACCCACGACCTTGTCCATTTTACACTGTTGTGTGGCTATGCCACCACCTTTAGCACCTATGTGATCATTCAAAAATTATATTATAGTACTGTAAGTATTTTTCTAAAAAAATTTTGAGATTTAAATGTATTTTTGCACTAACTCATTTACTGTGAATTGGTTGATTGTGCCGGAGTGAGTCCGAGGAGTAAGGGGGTTGGTTGGATTGGAGGATGAAGTTGTTGTGTGTTTGGATTATATGGGATTTTGTTGGCTGTTGGATATTTGTGTTGTGTATTGTACATTGCATATTTGTACGCATGTTCATGTTTGTAAATGAAAATTGGTTTTTCGCATAATTGCATACATATTCATGTGTATATTTGAAAACTGGGTGTTCATGTGAGAAATATTTATTTTGGTTGTGTGTATCACGACCCCAAGTCGAGATGGGGCATTATCTCGATGGAGCTCCTCTGGTCACTTGGGAGCGAAATATACTGAGTGACGTCCCCTGAGTTGTCGCTGGGCGACAACGGGATTGGACATGATGGTAACGCTCTCATGCCTACTCCGTGGCCCCTCTTGCTAGCTGGGGCTAGAGGATGCTTGGCCACGAATGCGCTGGGTGCAGAATTGGATATCGCTCATTCTGAAGTCACATGCATGGTCGTTACCTGTGGTGTGACAAAGGGAGTCAGGGTGTGCAGATGATCCTTAAGAAAGATCATGGTGCATGCAGTAAAAATGGATTAATAGGCTATTTTCTGAAAAAATGGCGTGTGTTGGATAAAAGGATTTTTGTGTGAACCATTTTCTGGAAAAATGGTAGGAATTGTTTTACTGGATATATTTTGGGCCAAAATGAGATTTTGGCATGTGTTGGGAAATACTCATTTTTGGGGTAAATGATTCTTTGGGTCTAATGCATATTTTATCATATGCATGCATAATGGTTGGTCGCATTAATATATTTTTATCTCATGGGTTGTTTGGATTATTACTTACATGCAGTTCCATTTTATGGTACCATAGATTTTGATACAGATGAGGACGACGAGTCTTAGGAATCGGCTCTGCGGAGGGAGTGACATGTGGTTGCTTTTTGGATTATGAGATTTGCTTCCCTTTTGTCTATGTATTTAGCTTTTTATTTTATTTCGTGGATAACTGTATTATTTTCAATAATACTTTTATGTTGATAGTCTTGTATTTAAAAATTATGGTACTTAATTGATTTATTTAATTTATCCGTTGTATTTTTGTTGTGCACGTTTTGCATGTTGCACATACTTGAGCACTTATCTTTGGGA
This sequence comes from Cyclocarya paliurus, assembly GCA_029856935.1. Lineage (NCBI taxonomy): Eukaryota > Viridiplantae > Streptophyta > Magnoliopsida > Fagales > Juglandaceae > Cyclocarya > Cyclocarya paliurus. The sequence goes on from CM056958.1 coordinate 22,595,960, forward strand.
TGCGTGATCCATGTTGTCATCATCCCGACATCACGATCCCTGTATTTCCGTACGTGAGAGTCGGGGCGCCACATGAAGAAAGTTTTAAATCTCTCTATTCTTTTGGGTGGCACAAACTAGAAGTCTTCTTCCTTGCAGCCTCAAAGTACAAGCATGCAATCTCTTACATTGCCACCAAAGATATTTTAAATTTATATTGCAAAATACCATATTGTACAATGGATCATTAATTAAAATCAAGCTTCATCTTCCCATTGAAGATGCGGGGGAAATAGGTCGACTTGATCATATCTATAAGAATGGGGAACTGAATCCATACGAAGAAGGTGACTGGAATACCAGCCAAACAAATGAGAGGAATTGCAATCGGTAATTGCTCATGTAGGATGATTAAAAGAGTAGCAGAAAAGGCTATCATCATGGTTGCAATAGAGAAGAAAAGAGTGGAAAGACCTAGTATCATCTTTCTCGGCAAAGACTCAAGAAAATCTTCTTCTGCATAACGTGATGTGAGGATTCCCAAAAACATCAACACTGAAGTTGAGGAAGAAAAAAGGGATAATGCATTGGATATTATAAAGAGGATAAATAATTTTTTCTTTGAGAATATTGGAAAGCCTGTAGTTTGGTCATTTCCACCTGGAAGCGTAAAAGCCGCAGCGAACATAATGGTAACAATCAGAGCACCCACCACTGTACATGACGATGATGTGTCCTTCATCCATTTCTCTCCCTTTTCCATCATGTTCTCATGGTTCTTTGTAAATAGTTCTCGGGGAGTTAAACCATCTTTGTTAGTTCCTTCTTTCATCTTAGGATTGATAATTCTCTCCACCCCCTGCATTGGGCAATATTAGAAAGACAAAAAACCTAACCTTATACAAAATAATAAATATGTATATATATAAATACTAAATTTCATTATTTTGTAGTTTTCAAGTACGAACACATAATATTTTCATCCTATTATAGACTACCAGATAATTAAAAATTAGTACTTATGTAAGCAATGTTAGTTGTACAATATTTTGTTATAGAATTGCAATACCACATTATTCCTGCTTTAGGATTTAATAACTTTTCAAATACTAACACATAAGTGAACTAGTCATAACTAAACTTACTAAACGAAAAAAACTCAATGTAACTAAGTTGGTGTATGTTGAGGCATTATACAACAGATAGCTAAGCCCTCTAAAAGAATTTCAACATTTTGATTTATAGAATCTTGGTTGAATTCTCGGAATTCTATGTGGAATCAACTCTCATTCCATTGAGCATTGCAATTATAAGGGCTTGTTTGAAAATATATCTCATCCCAAAATTTCCATCTCATCCCATCTCATTTCCAAACATAATTCAAATATAAAATTTTCAAACTAATTATAATCGTTACAATTTTTTCAAACTAATCATTACAACTTTTCAAAACTTTCAAACAAAAAATAAAAAATAATTCAACTTTTTCAGATTCCCAAACAAAAATAATATTATAAAACTATATTCTAACAATTATATTTTACCTTTATAATATATTTTATTCAATTTTTTTCTCTCATTTTTCAAAATCCTAAAAATACTCAAACTAAACTATCTTACTTTATTCACCGAAGTCTCATCTAATCGCACTCTCCAAACAAGCCTCAAATTACTTGTGTGCGCACGCGTATATATTAGATTTCAAATGTGTAAATTGAAAAGGATAACAAGACTAGAATGATTAGAAGACCAATCCTAACGTGGGTGGCGAAGCCAGATGTTGTGATGAGGATCGGATTAACTATTGAGGGTTATCTATGAGAGATTGGGGGTTTATGGCCTTCAGGAATAGATTCACTGTCGAAGATCTAGACCCTACAACTCTGTTTTCCTATTAAATCCTTTGAAAGTTCGTTTCAAATACAAAGCTTTAGCCCTCAAAGAGCATTGGTGCCTAAAGTTATTTTTAGTTGTCCTTTTGGAACTATCGATTTTAATCAGATCAGGTAACATGTTTTACTTTTAGTATGTCATATGTTGGAGCTTGTGATCTCTAAAACGATTGTGCATGGTGACTGTTACGAAGAAAGTCTTATATTTGTCTAATTCCACTTGTATTTTCTCTTGAGCAGTGTCGTTATTGCTAACTCATTTCAGCCTTCTGAATTAGACTGCCAGTTTAGTCTCTTGGGTGATCATTAGAGAGCACTGTAGATTGGATGCGCTCATGGGTTTCGTTTTTAATGAATTCTACTATTTATAAGTTGGTGTGTAAACATATTTCGTATTTTGGGACACCTTACAGTTATAAAAACGTATAAAACAATACATTTTTATGCTAGTTGATATGGATATATAATTTCTTCAACTCCTTGACGATCTTTCAATACATCGTTGCTCTTATGAAGCAGCGGATCGGCTATAGGTATAACTATAAAGAGACTGGTGCATGTGTGAGACTATTGGATAGTACGAATTCCACATGCTTATTATTATGTCTTTCTTTTAACAAATTAGACCATCTAAGTTAGACAGGGAGTTGAAGAACCTCTCAACCCATATGTTTAGGTACGGTGTGTTCTTGAAGAAAAATGGGTTGTCATGAATAATCATGGTTTAGTAGAATTGAGTCTGTTCATGTCATGTATCTTGTTTCCTTTTTAGAATAAGAAAAACTTACTTACCAAAAGGGAGGGAAAATAAAATATGAGAGAGAGAGAGAGAGAGAGAGAGATGACCTTAAACCATTGTAACTCTCTTTGCATCTGTAAAGCTGCACCAGAGATTTGATCGAGTACTGTGGAATCTTCTATCATCCCTGTCATATGTAACATGTTATTATCATTGCGATCTTCATAAGATGTCAAAGTGTTCTTCATATCAAGCCCATATATAAGGCTAAAGGTCTTAGATTGACGACAGAGAACAGCAAGCATAAGTAGATTCCTCGAATTTTTATATTTATTCTCCAAAAAGCTCCGATCCATCCTCGCTATCTTAAAAACAAACTCAGAAATCCCATTCTTGACAGCACGGTTGATTGCATCATAAACCCCATCAATGTTTTCAGGTTGTCCAGTTTGTATTAATGATGTTGATATCTCCTCGCACATGCGGGAAAGAAGTTTCTCGGATGGATATTGATCTTCTTCATTTCATATAATTGCTTGATTCCTTTGACAATTATTGAAACAATGCCAATTTAAGTGGATGAAACCATAACAAAAGAAAGAGTACAAAAATTTCAAACAAGAATGATCAAGATATGATTTTGATGGAAAGGAAACGGTATACCCAACAATGATGAAACAAGATCGCGCAACCGTACTGCTGGCACTACAAAGTGAACAAAATCTTTTTAGTTCTTATGGACAATATCATGCATCAAAGTTCCACCAAAACAAATTAGCTATAGTAGAATATTTCTTCTTCAAATTAATTAATTTTTTGCAAGTTCCAATGCTATAATCTCTCTAATAAGTACTAATAAGGAAATTTTCTTTGTATTATTTTCTTTTTAAAATAAGGAAATTAGAATTAGTTAGTCCGCATATAAATCTTATAAAAGTAGTTTTTCACCCTATATGTAGTCAGTTTTCTTCTAATTTAATTTTTGCATTAACGTTTTGTTTAGCAAAATTGGCATTGTTATTTTTAGTTAAGTCAACGTATAACTTAAAATTTTCAAACAAAAATTATGAAGATATAATTTTGATGGAGTGGAGACGGTATACCCAACAAGTACTTGCGGACAATTGAAACTAGATGGCGCAACAGTACTGCTGGCACTGCAAAATGAACAAAATCTTCGGTACTTAAAGACATCATAAAAGTTCCACCAAAACAAAGCTAGTTGAATATTTCTTCTACATATTAATATTGTACAATTCCTAATTAATTTTTTGCATGTCCCCATGGCTAAAATCTCATCTAATAATTAATTAATGAGGATTTTTTTTTTTTTTGTAAATGTCCACACCTATCTTCAAATGCCATTCCTGTGGCTTCATTAAAAATGGGTAACCCTTCGTCATCATGCTTAATAGCATGTTGGATGGTTTCCCTACCATCAGTAGTGAGAAGTTTGTCACACCAATTTCTAATCATACCAGTAAAACCAACAGTATATATATATATATATATATATATATATATATATATCAATCACTTTGCTTCTAATTGATTTGTTTTAATGGAAATATCATCGTTAATTCATCAAGAGAAACTTACATCCATGACCGGATACATGCGGGAATATCTTCATATCAACCATTTGGAGCTCTACCAGTACACTATTGAACTGGTTTGGACTTCACTACTGTTGATATTCTTTACAGACAAACGTCTAACAGACAACACTCTGTCTAGCCAGAGATTCAACCTCACCCATCATAGAAAGGGATTAGTCAACCTTTATGGACAAACCATCCAAGAGACCATCTTTTTTTTTTTTTTTAACTATACAATAAAGATATTAATAAAAATCATATGGCAGTTACAAGGGGGAGATCTACATGATAAATAGTGAAAACTGAAGTTTCCAAATTAAAATAAATGATATTTCTCTAAATGTTACAAGCCAAGAATTTGGGACAGTACTTATAAGTTAAGGTAGAAATTAGATACCTGATTCGATCGTTACAACTTGATTGCGTTGGCGGCCATTTTCAACGTTGGGAATGTTCAAACGGATTTCAAAGCTGGTTGAAGGAGTCGATTGATCAATGCGTATACCTTTCAGCAAGAAAGGACAAGAAGTCTGAAGTCCGTGACAATCGGAGAGATCAAGTACTATTGTCAATCCTGGTCTTGGCCGGATGAACAATATTGTTTTAAAGAAACAATAAAAAAACAATAAGAGCATATATAACATTGGCTCTATATATATCGAAGCCTTCAAACGAACGAACCATATATATAGCTATTCATGATTCATTGGTAAATTAATGGGTTGATTTCTGCTAGCCACAATTAATGTGCAACAATTAACATAGACTTTGAAACTTGAAACTCTCGAAAGTAGGAGCAGAGTAGTTTAGTAATGAGAAAGGAGAGAGTGGTACTGACGGGAATAGATCCAATTTTTCCAACACACGAGCCGCTTTCCACTCCGAAATGCGTGGCGCATAGAAGCCAATGCTACGAGGGGGGACTCGCCGCGGTCGTCAAGAGCAAGTGTCAAACGTGGGGAATGCCCGATTAAATCCAAAGCAAGATCTGTTGACAATTGTGTTGTGGGAGGCGTACAAGAAAAGGATCATGAATATCAAAAAAGGAATTATTAATTAAATTATAATGCCAAGAGTACTACGTTGTTAATTGGATAGTAAATAAAACAAAGAGTACTACGTTGTTACCCAAATTTCTGGAATATATTGCGCGGGTAAGAAGCATAGCTCCTTTGCGGCCTTCCTCTGCAAGCACCAGATCATTCAGCAAAGTGAGAGGATACAAATACCGCACCAGTTCGGATCTTCCATACACAAGAGCCTTCATTAGAGCCGTGTACCCGTCACCATCTTCAATTACCAAGTCTTCTTGCGACATTAGCTCTGAATCCACCAACTGCTGGACTATATGAGCATGTCCAAAAGTAACGGCAATGTGAAGAGCCGTTTAGCCTTTATATGTGATTGCCTTTCTTTCTGCCTCTGGTTGAGAATCAAGAAACTCCTTTGCAGCAGTCCAGTTTCCACGAAGCACAGACATGTACAAGTTGCCCTTATCTGCAATTTTTTTCTTTTCATTAGATGGTCTTTTCCGTATCTACAATTAATTTCGGTATTTTTCCAGTCTCAATTTAGAAACGGTTGGATTAATCTCAAAAGCAATATCTGGCCACTATGAGTATGGCCGGAGGTGGTTGCAGTCCAATGACTTAATTAAGTAGAGGTTTGGATAGTGAGTTGAGATAAAATGAGATAAAATTTTAAAGTTGAATAAAATATTGTTAGAATATTATTTTTAATATTATTTTTGTTTTAAAATTTAAAAAAACTGAATAATTTATTGTATTTTCTATGAAAATTTAAAAAATTATAATGATTAAATAATATAAGATAAGAGGCTTTTTGTAATATCCAAACCTCCCTAAGTTAACATTAGGTCAGTTAAGTTAATTGGAAAAATTCTACTCATCATCCTCACATCACATACCACATAAATGTTTTTTTCTCTTACCAAATATGTGATATATAGATGATGAGTATGAGAAATCAATTAGTTTAAGAATAATAAAATTAAAAAAATTAAAAATGTGATGTGTTGTATGCGGGGATGATGAGTAGTAAAGTTCATATTATATATATATATATATATATATATATATATATATATATATCTTATGGAAATAGATTTCATTTCATTCAATGAAACTGAAGTTTCAACTGTGACTAGTCAATACAGAGAAAAATTTATATTACAAGTCAAAGTACTCATCTGTTTGGGGCTCCCCCACTTACAAATTTCTTTGTAGTAGACATTGTTTTAACTTCTAAAAGCTCTCTGCTGACACAGAGAGGAACTAAACGACCCATCTTCTAAAGGAAGAAAAGTAGTACCATCACGCTCCGCCCTCCCAAGGAGGAGAAGGAGTATAAATATATATATATATATATATATATATATATATATTTATATGAATATGTAAATTAGTTAAATAGAAATTTCTTATTTATAATCCATCATTTCAGATTTTTTTATCACAAAAGCTATTATTAATATTATGTCTTATGACTTTATCTATAAGATTTCCCAAATCAATTCTAAACTATGCAACTCATGCATACTTCATTTGAAAAAATGTGAAATCTACCATTAAAAAATTATAATTATAGATTTAACCAAGTCAAAAAAAAAAAAATTAATAGTAGAACCCAATTTTTTCAAAAGAGGTACTGCATGAGATTTGCATATCCTAAAACTGTATCTAATATTACTCATTTTATAAATATATTTATTTGGTTTATTAGACAATATATCTAAGTATAAATATTGAATAATTCTACTTAACATCTCACATATCACACACAACACATCTTTTAATTTTTTTTCTTTTTCCCATAACAAGTATGCGGTATATAAATGATGAGTAGAACAATTCAATTAGTTTAATAAGAATAAAATAAATAACTAATTAAAAATATGTATGGTGTAGCGTGGAACGCTAAGTAGTATAACCCATAAATATTAGATGTTGAGAATTTTCATAGATTTTAAACATTATGAACAAATGGCAAGTAGAGATGCCCAGGTAGAAAGATAGAAAATAAAATAAAATAATTAAAAAATTAACGGATCACAACGACCCCTGTATTGAACGCAGGCATTCGGCATGGTTAACGCCTAGTGGAGAACCCTGCGTCTTGGGTTCCACGCAATCGACCACCGCTTCATTTTTATTTTAACAATTTGGATTTTAAGTTTTAAAAAATCGATTTATGTTTTAAAAATGAGAAATAATTTAGGAAAAAACTCTTATCAAAATGAAAAATCAACTTTTTCTCAGAGGACTCCAGTTTTTTCAAAGTGAGTGTATGCACCTTAGATACATTATGACTGTATTTAGTATTATTTTTAAAAATTTTAAAATCATTGATAATTTATCTCGACTTTTCAATTTTATTTTATTTTTAAAATCTTTTAAACGAATTTGTATCTTTTAGACTATGTTTGGATGTTCAGATGATCTTAAATAATTTGTGAATAGTAATAAAAAAGTAATTACTAATAGTAAAAAGTAATGAATTGTAGTGAACTGTGAATAGTATTAGTGAATAGTAATAAAGTAATCTAAGACTACTTCACTTACAAAATACAGCCTTAATGTACGGGTCCTTGGGGGATAATTAACCACGATAGTTCCAAGCCTAATTTTGAACTTAGTTTTCAATAGAGCTTACTAGGGTTGTATAGAAACCGACAGGACAGGTTGTCGGTGTTCAGAATCGGCCGAAACCGACAGAGAACGGGTCGGCCAAAGGTATATAATTAAGGAAATTGAGGCCGGTCGGTTCAGTTTCGGTTTGAACCAAACCCAAACTTCCCAACCGGTCGAATATATATTATTTTATATTATACCATTATAAAACTACGCCATTTTAGTAATTATGAGTTTTATAAAAAAAATTAGGTGGAACAGCACCGTTTTGACCTGGGATTAATAAATCCTCATTTTTCTTCATCTCCCATTTTCTTCTTTACTCTAGTTCTTCCCTTTGTAGGTCCTTTTCTTCCCACCGACTGCACAGTCCGCCACTCCCCTCCTCCTTCACAACGATATCAATGGCAAACTGACGAACCGCCTCGACTCACCCTAAGACTGAGGCTGCCGGTTGTCTCCCCCATAATCAACAAGTTCTAAGCCTTTCCAAAAGTCATTGGTGAGGACCAAAACCACACTGACGACGTTAGCTTTTAGCCCTAGAGTTTACCATTGTACTGCAGATAACATTAAGCAAGTTTTGAGCCTAAGTGGCAATGTTGAGAGAGAGAGAGAGAGAGACTGACTCACCAAGATACCAATGTTTCAAAGCTTTCCAAGCATTCTTGGATGAACGAAAGCTCATAATCTCGGAAAATGCGTCTGGGCTGCATGAAATCTGGATCACATGTAAAGCCATGTAATTCCTCCTTCTCCGAACGTTAATAGCCTCTTCATCATCTTCTTGCTGAAAAGGTGCGGCATATTCGTTATCGTCAATGATGTCGTCCCAAAGATCTTGACTCTTCAAGTAGGTTCGCACCCGAATCTCCCATTCCGGATAATTATGTTTGTCAAGCAATTCAGGAACAGGAACAACGGCAGAAAAGGCAGCACTCTTTGTTTTCATCTTAATCTATCAGTGTGTGCGCGCGTGTGTGTATATCGATGGATGGGGTAATTAGGAGCATATAAATATATAATCAAAGACGATACAAGCAAAAGTCCAACTAAAGAGATGAAGTAATTACTTGGGAGGAGGCTGGTGGACGGGATATATAGATATTTCCCAAAACTCTCGCTCGTAAAGTCTGATCACTTGGCTAGCGGTTGTGGTCACTGCACGTACAAGCTATCTATTAATACCATGCTGCTGCCTCACGATGATGAGAATAAACAACTTTATTTTTTATTACTAGCTACTCCATATGATCGATCGAGACAAACGTGGAAATTTACTCATACATATATCAAAATATATAATGTCAACTGCTCCCACTATATATATAAATATATATATTAAATCTAATGAACGTATATATATGATCATGTTTATATTAATATTTGTTCCCTTTCATAATGTATTTAAGCAAAAGAAAATCTTTATAATATATTACTCATTTCGGCATCTCATAATTATCGATTGCCCTTCTTTCACGTCTCAACATTAGTTTTATAATCTTTATCCTTTGGCAAATTTTATTTATTTTAATATTATCTATATATGTACCTAATCTAATTTTGGAACGAGCTGGCCAAATGGGCATGCATGCGCGAAGATGAAAGCTAAAGAATCTTATTGGATCGATCATTTCGTCCAAATCACCAGCTGTGATATGCTCTGGCATCTTTGACTACTTCTAAGGTCCGGACAACTTTTAAGGAAGTGAGATAAGATGTGAATTTTATAAATAGTAATAAAATAATTTGTGAAAAGTAGAGAAATAATTTAAGTTAATATATAGTTTATAGAATTTTAGGAAATGAGAAAGAAAATTTTGAATAAAAAATATTATAAAGTTAAAATTAGAATATAATTTTTAATATATATTTTTAATATTATTTTATTTGAGATTTTGAAATTCTTTTTTTTTTAAGTTTGAAAAAATTGTAATGATTAATTTGAAAATATATGTGTTTAAGTTATATTTGAAAAGAAAATAAGATAAAATGAGATGAGATGATAGGATGAAATCTTTATCCAAACATGTTGTCCTCACCAGCTGTGGTATGCACTGGCATCTTGACCTTTAATGTCCAAGACGTACTTACCATCATTTAAAAATAATAATAATAGGAAAAAAAAAAAAGACTACTGAAGAAAGAAAAAGACTAGTTTTGAACTAATTGAGTTATCCCACTCACCATCCCTACATCACATATTTGCTAAGAAAAAAATATAAAAAAATATAAAATTATGTGTGGTGTGTAATATAAAGATGATGAATAGAATAATTGGGGGGGGGGGGGGGGAGAATAATTGGGTGTGGCTAGGTAGCTGTGCGAGGAATCGGGATCATTTCTCCAATTGTTTGGTCATCAATCTACCGGTGATTACAAGAGCCATGAGAGATTAATTTAGAAGTGGCAGTTGATCTGGCAAACACGCAGGCCAGGAGGAGATCATTATTATCAGTACGTAATTACTTTTCTTAATTTCCGGATCAAGTTAAAAATATATTCTCTATCACTACAACACATTTGGTTTTTAGTGATAGTTGTAAATTTGTGACAGTCCCTAAACCATCACTAAAAAGTTTTTTCTGTGACGGTTTCTAAAAACTGTCACTAAAGAAGGATGAGATTTTTTTTACGCTCCAACGAATGTGAAAATTACATTCGAACGTCACACATACGTTCGGACATGTGGCTACGTACGTGCAAATTTGAAATTTTTTGGCGCAAACGTTCGAGCCTTAGTAATTAACGTCCGAACGTTACTTATAAATTTAAATTAAATATGTTCTAATTTTAAATTTATGTGGTTTTTATATTGCATAATTTGGATACAAGTCTAAAAAATTGACTTGTATACATTTATATATACACAATTTGTAAAATATAATTATATAATTATATATATTTTAAATATTTATGTTTTTATATATAGATATATTTATGTTTATATATATAAATATGTATATATTTATATATATACATATTTAAATATATATTTATGTTTATGTATATTTGAAGTGTAGTGATTTAGTATTGAAGTTGAAAAATATAACATTAAAGAAGATTGAGAATTGTAATTAAAAAACCATAGATATATTAAATAATATTGTTCCTTACAAATATTAAAAACAAAATACAAAATATGATAAAAGTACGTAAACAACACTCAGATAGTATCGCCGTCCGGAAAAGTCGTAGCGGCCCGTACCTCCTCAGTCAAGGTATCAACCTTGTCATTGAGGATATGTACACGATGTGACATCTCAGCGACAGACGCCTCTAGAGGCCCGAGCCGTTCATCAATCTTATGATCGATATGCGCAATAACTGTGAGATCACTACATCAACCCAAGTAGGCTGCACATCTCCCGCAGATGTACTCGTCGGCTGCTGACCACTACTCCCCACACCGAGCTGGGGCTGCGTTGGAGGAATTAGATCCTCTACAGGGGTGGCCGTCTTCCCCTCACTTGTCCAATGCTATGTCGTTGAATGGTCATGTCGAGGGTGCTCATCTGACCTTTGGCCAACTCTAAAGGCTGGGTTGGCACTCTCCGAGCAAGTAGTAGTTGGCTGAACAGGACACCGTATGGGAGGTTGTCCTTGGAGACGATGCTCGCCTCGTAACGGATCCTGTCAAAAATAAGCAGTGGCAAATCTATGGTATCTCCACGTGCCACCCATATCAAAAATTGTGCCCTAAATGTGGTCTTATGAGTCACAGGATCCACGTTTGTTGCAACTATAAGATGCAACATGCGGAAGAACGGTAGCAGATGATTTTGGTGGAAGGAGTTTGGCCTCTCAATCTGCATGCGGTCTCTCCCAATGAGGATGTAAAATCCTCATCTCGGTTGTCATCCCTAGCCGAAGGGCTAGCACCCTCAGCCTCTAACTGGTCTGCATCTCTGGCTGATGATGCATCAAGTGGGCCAGTAGATGATGCAGAAGTGCCTACATTTGCCTCAGTCGATGTTTGAACTCCTTGATGAATCCCGAGGTGGTCGGCGATGACATCGACTAAAAACTCAAATGTCACACCGCGTACAGTCACGGTGTGGGAGGATGCGTCCTGAGGCATAGAGCACATCTCCATGTATAACTCTTGAACCATAAAGGGATATGCCTTACCCCTCAATGTGCAGATATTTTCCCAGCCTCTACTGAGGAAGACATCTCTCAGGTTGGTATGCTCCCAGCTGAGCTCGTTGAACTCGTTGATCAAGGCCTCTCACTCAACCATAATAGTACGAGACCCGATCCGAGCAGTGTCTTGAGTGGCTTATTCCCTCCCTCGTTTCCTGGAATGCAAAGGATGAGCCATCTCCTGAAAATAGAAAATGAAACAAAATTAATTGTACTATTGATGCATATTTGTCTTAATATTAAACTGATTTGCATTAACGTTCGAATATAGAAAATATACGTTTGAACGTTACGATGAAACGGTCGGATGTTTATTACTAACGTTTGCACGTAAAGATATAATGTTCGGACGTTTAACTAAACATCCGAACATAGAACGTATCATAAATTTAATTGTTATACGTTCAAACGTAATAAATATACTTTAGGATGCCAAATTGTTAAAAATATAAAAAAAAAATTAAAAAAACTTACGTTTGAACGTTCAATTATACTATTGAACGTAAATGTAGTAACGTCCGAACGTATAAAATATACGTTCAGATGTGGAAGGCCAACCATTAGGAAATTGAAACGGTGTACGTTCGAACATATTGGTGTAACGTTTGAACATTACGAGACGGAATGGCTGAGTCAACTCAACCATTCTCGAAAACTCCAAATCTTATTTCTACTGGGCTAAATGTCGAAAAGTCACCGTAGAAATGAAGTATACACTTCAAGGAACATTTCTACAGTGACCTTTTGGCCAATGGTAACCCATGGTGGCCGAAAAATCGAGTTGAAAATTCAGCCACCATGGGTTTCGGTTTTAATACAAATCGATCAGTAAAATAAATGTTTTAGATAAAATTGAGATGCCTACCTTTTAGTGACGGTTGTGGCGGAGTTTGACGGCGATGGCAACGGAGGAGTGGCGGCGTCAAAACAAAGGAAAACGGAGAAATGAGTTTCGACCGTTCGGTTTTAGATTATATACAGATAACGTTCGAACGTTATATTTATTAACGTTCGAACGTTATATTTATTAACGTTCGAACATTTCAAATACATTAGAATGTTAATAAATATAACGTTTGAACGTTAATAAATATAATATTCCATATATATTTCCTAGTAATGTTCCATTTTAGTATAAATCTAATTTTAAAATTTTATTAATGAATTTTGTTTAATGATATAACTATATAGTAAGTATAATATATTATATAACTATAATATATTCTAACTATAATATATTCTATAACTATAATTGGACAATAGAAACTATATGAATGTTTTAGACTATATAGTAACTATTTATATGTTTTAAATATACTATATAGTGACTATATTATATTATATATTTATAATATATAATAGTAACGATTTATATGTTTTAAATAGATTATATAGTAACTATAATATATTATATAACATTAATATATAATAGTAACTATTTATATGTTCTAAATAGACTATATAGTAACTATAATAGCAGAGATATATAACTATAGTATATAATAGTAACTATTTATATGTTTTAAATATACTATATAGTAACTATATTATATTATATAACTATAATATATAATAGTAACGATTTATGTGTTTTAAATAGGCTATTAACTTAATTTTGGTTCTGCTTTTGTTTAGTGCTTCTGTTTTGTTTTGTGGTTGTTTTGTTTGAAGCGCCATCACTGATTGTTTAGTGGTTGTTGCAGTGTTTTTTTTTTTGGGTTTTGTTTATTTGTTTTCGGACTAGTTTTGTTTTCAGCATTAATAAATAGGAATAGGCTATTGGACACTTTTGGTGTCCATAGCAATTGAGTCCCGTTCTTCCTTTGGGAGGAGATGATATGATATGACTCCTCCTTATAGGGAGGACGAAAGATGATAGCACTTCTCTTCTTTTGGAGAGAAGTCATTTAGGCTCTGTTTTTACACAGTGCAATTCTCTCAAATAAACTCGGTTTGTTTAGATAGAGTTTATAGAAGTTAAGACAAAGTTCGTCATAAAGAAATTTATGTACGGGGTGCTACAGAGCAGATGCGTAGGTTGATTATGTAGTGTGGATAGTTTAGGATTATATCATCTGTATTGCACATTCTTGTTACTCCTACTGAACATGTTTAGTATGAATTTTCGGTGTCTTCCTCTACTATTCTTCAGGTATACTATTCATAGGATCACAATTCCTCTTAATGAACATGTATACTTGGAGAACTATGAGGAGATACTGCTGAAATTTCTACTGACGTGGACAACAGTAGAGTGACGGAATATGTGCAATATGGATAATATAATCTCGAATGGGATAGGACCAACTACCTTATAAAAATTAGCAGTGGCAATTGGAGCATTACATGCATGTGAATTTTTAATGTACATTAAGTTTTACTAATAGATAGAACTTTTTAGAAATGGACAAAAGTTGGATGCGTCTAGGCGATAGATTTGGAATGGATTACGCAGCCTATGCGCGTGGAGTAAGAACCTTCATTGATTTTGCTCGAGGCTCTGCTGATAGTCGTGGTTACATTAAGTATCCATGTCGAGGGTGTAAAAATTTGTGTGCGATAGGGTTGGTTGAAGTTGAAAGTCATATATTTGTAAACGGTATGGTCTGGGGTATACCCGATGGGTATTGCCTGGTGAGCCGTATGCACAGTCAGCAGATGCATTGGTCGGTCATTCAAATCATTTGCGAGACATGGATGATGATTATGAGTAGGATGAGATGGAGGAGATGTTGGGTGACATTGGAGCTAGGATGTTTATGGATGACGTAGATGACAATGACTCAAGTGGTCGACGGAGTGATTTTGAAAACTTTGTTACAATGTGGGAAGATGCAAAGCGAGAGCTTTATCCAGGCTGTGTACAAAACATTCCAAAATGTCTTTTATTGTGCGGTTGCTTCACAATAAGTCATTGTGTGGGATGTCGACGAAAGTAATAAACATGGTATTGGACTTATTTAACGAGATGCTTTCCGATGGGTCTGCATTGCCAAAAAACTTTTATGAATCGAAACAGTTGGGAAATGGATTAGGGTTTGAGTACAAGTCAATACATGCATGCAAGAATGATTGTGTTTTGTTCTAGAATGAGAACGAGGGGAAACAAGCATGTCCTGTATGCGGAGAGTCAAGGTGGAAGGCCAAGAAAAATGTGCCGCTTAAGGTGTTGCGATATTTTTCCTTAAGACTTAGGTTACAAAGACTATATATGTGTAAAAAAACAGTTGTTGATATGAGGTGACACAAGGAAAAAATAGTTCAGAATGATGCATACATGAGGCACCCAACTGACTCACTTGCATGGCAATCTTTCGATGATCAATACCCAGAGTTTGGGATAGAAGCTTGGAACGTGCGTCTAGGACTCACTACCGATGGATTCAACCCTTTTGAGAATATGAGTACAAGTTATAGCACTTGACCCGTAGTGTTGATTCCGTACAATCTTCCGCCATGGAGATGCATGAAGGCACTGAACTTTTTGTTAACTTTACTTATTCCCGGCTCGAGATCACTTGGGAATGACATTGATGTATTCATGCAGCCGTTGATTGAATAGTTGAAAAATTTATGGGAAATAGGCGTCATAACGTATGATGCATCCACGTTGACAACTTTTCAGATGCATGCTGCAGTATCGTAGACCATAAATGACTTTTCGGCATATGGAAATCTTTCCGGTTGGAGTACTAAAGAGAAGTTAGCGTGTCTGACGTGTAATAAAGAAATTGCTAGTGAGTGGTTAACATGTTCTTAGAAGTTGTGTTTCATGGGTCATCGACGTTATCTACCACCAAATCATGCATGGAGAAGCGAATGTACTAAGTTTGATGGGAGAGTAGAGGACAAAATTTAACCAAATGAGTTGTCTGGAGAAGAGAGAGTGGAACAACTGGTACATATTAGAGCGAAAAATTTTGGCAAAGGCCGGGGTAAGAATAAGAGAAAAAGAGGCGAAGCAGAATTGAATTGAACAAAGGGTAGTATTTTTTTTTACTTGCCATATTGGTCGTCCTATATGTTGCGACATAGTTTGGATGTAATGCACATAGAGAATAATATATGTGATAATATACTGGGTACATTGATGAGCATTAATAAAAAGACAAAGGACACGATCAATACAAGGAAAGATCTTGAGAGAATAGGAATTAAACATAATCTACATTTGCGAGTGGACGACAATAGGGTGATCATGCCGCATGCATGTTTTACGATGACGAGGGAGGAGATGATGGATTTCTACAAATGGTTGCAAGGTGTGAAGTTGCCAGATGGTTATGCCTCAAATATTGGTAGATGCATGAGTCCTGTTGACTGAAAAATTAGTGGATTGAAAAGTCATGACTGTCACTTTCTTTTTGCAGAAGTTATTACCGGTGGGAATTCGTGGGAAGCTAACATCTAATGTACGTGTCGCCATAACTAAACTATGTATATTTTTTAAGGATTTGTGCCCTTGAATAGTAAATCGAGATATGTTGCAAAAGATGGAAGAAAACATTGGTACTATACTCTGTAAATTTGAGCAAATTTTTCCACCATCATTTTTTGATGTCATGGTCCATTTAGCAATACACTTACCCCGGGAGGCATTATTGGGTGGACCGGTGCCATTCCATTGGATGTATCTAGTTGAAAGATATTTGGGTCGTTTAAAGCGCACTGTTGGGAATAAAGCCAGAGTTGAGGGTTCAATAGCAAAGGCCTATATACACGATGAATGGTTAATGTTTTGCTCTCCATATCTTCGTGGTGTTGAGACACGATTTAATCGTCAAGAACGAAATGCTGATCTTGAGGCTCCGCCTTCTCGTGAGCTATCAGTGTTTTCCCAGAATGTACGACCCTTGGGTGCACAAACGGGTTATGATTTAATTGATGGAGAGTTGGGTAAAGTTTGTTAGTACGTGTTAAATAATTGTTGAGAGATTGATTGCTATCTCAGGTATGTTGTTGCATGCTTTGAGAAATTATAGTCAAATGTTGTTTAATTATAACTTTTGTGTTCAAAATATTATTTTCTTTTGCACATATATACAGTGATCACATGGATAAATTTAGGATGGAATGCGTAGAGAATATAGAGGCAAGACACGAGGAAGAATTTTTCGGATGATTTGAACGTGTATGAACTAAAACTACATTGTGATTATTTGATTTATAATGTTTTAATTTTGGATTACTTTTAATACGTATATATTATTGAAATTGATAGATTTTGGAACAACGTGCTCATGATCCCGGATCAATTTCTTCTGAATTATATGCATTGGCCCGTGGTCCCTCTAATAGAGCACTTCGATACACTACATGCACGGTTCGGGGTTAAAGATTCTATACTCTAGACCGTGAACGTAATAGAAAGACTCAAAACTGTGGTGTGTTGGTCGAGGGAAGTCATGGAACAGACGATATTGACTATTATGGTGTCATACGTGATATTATCGGATTGAAATATCTGGGTGGATCTGTAACATATGTCTTAAAGTGTGATTGGTGGGACCTAGGCAGTGCTCAGGTTTCGATACATAGGGATAATAACTTTACAAGTGTCAATACGGCATCTAAATAGTACGAAGATGATCCATTTGTATTGGCTTGTCAAGCTACCCAAGTGTAACGACCCCGCCCCGCGAGGGGTGAGACCGCCACATACATACCTATTCTTAGCATAAATTTTCTTTTCATTTTCCTTCCTTTTTTTTTTCCTTACTGACAGGGAAGACACTAAGCGTTCGCCTCTCTCTGCAGTAATGCCTTGCTCCCCAGCGTTTTCTTCATTTCCTGGACATTTAAAACATTTAAAACAAAAGTGAGTCTAATACTTAGTAAGTAGTACACCATGCAGTAAACATACTAGGCATCTATTCTTTTCCTTTAGAAAACATGCATACATAAACATTTGCGTTTTATTTCATGCATAAACATTCTTAGAAATAATTAGTCTTTCATGTTTTTCATCTTAAACATTCTTTCATGCTTTTCATCTTTCATGCATAAACATTATTTTCATGCTTTTCATGCTTTACATCTTTTCATGCATGTCATGCTTTTCATACATTACATCTTTTCACTTTCATAGGCCATTGCACACTGTTACGCCCCGTGTGCAAGGGTTAGCGGCCCTATGGCCAATGGATTCGCCTATGGCCACAGGTTGGAATCCCATTCCGTCAGGGTGCAGCACTGGGTGCACTACTAGATACTACTACCCGGCATTGCAATCTGCCCATTCATTCATTGGGTACCCCTTTCCATTCATTGGCCGTTACGTGTTTTCATTCATTGAAACATTCGTTTCCTTTCATTCCTTTCATACTTTCATTTATTTCAGTCCTTTTCATTTAACAGTTCATTCATAGGAAAGGAACGTTATTTAAAATCATGAACTTAAACATCATTGAGAGAGGCATGCGCTTAAACATCATTGAAAAGCATGAACTTAAACATCATTGAGAAAGGTATGCGCTTAAACATCATTGAAAAGCATGAACTTAACATCATTTAAAAGCATAAGCTTAAACATCATTTAAAATCGTGAGCTTAAACATCGTTTAAAGCACGGGTTTAAAACACCATTAAAACACGAGCTTATACATCATTAAAAAGCGTAGGCTTAAACATCAATTAAAAGCATAGGCTTAAACATCACTTAAAAGCATAGCTTAAACATCGATTAAAAGCATAAACTTAATATCGTTTAGAAGCACGAGTATAAACATCATTTAAAAAGAAAGAGCTTAAACATCATTAAAAGAAAGAGCTTAAACGTCATCTTTCAAGACATCTTTTAAAATGCCAGTTCATGGCATCCTTTAAAACAATAGTTCTCCGGGACATTTTAAAACATCAGTTCTCAGGGGCATTTTAAAACGTCAGTTCTCAGGAGCATTTAAAGCATCAATTCATAGGTACATTTTAAAATACATTTAAAGCATCATTTGAAGCATAAAACATGAGACGTTCCTTTCCTTTCCTTTCCTTTGCATTTAAACCTTTTCATCATCTTTCTTAGTTCAATGCATATGCATTTTCATGAACAAGATATGTTTTTCATGCTATACTACATATAAGAATAATCATAAGTTTCTTGAGAGAGCATGCATGAAAATCTCATGACTTAGAATCTACATGCATGCATTACTTTATACATTTACACACAATTATAATCGATAGGGTACTTAACAGGGGCTATCAAGAAAGGGCTGTACATACTATATTCATTTGTTTAGAGAAACATTTACAATAAGAGAGATATATTCTTTCATAAAGAGAGCATGGCGTAAGAAGCATGGTCATAGCTACTTACCTCTAAGTTTTACTAGCGAGTCCACTTGAACTTGAAAGTAAGCTCCTAGTCCTATTCAATAAAATGAGATAGACATATCAACATCTATCTTACTTTGAGCCTTACTAAGCGATACTCTCACATGCTCATTTAAATTCCATTTTGGAATTCAACGTTCCCTTAACCCGTTCGTCTACCCATCAAACATGGCACTAGGCCAAAACATTAAAATCTTTATTCCAAATATTTTTAAAGAAACTTATGAAAATAAATAACATGCTTGACATCCCTTTAAAATTAAACATAACATAAAATATAACAAGGTTACCCATTTAGTAGACTTTAAAACTTTTAAAGACTTAAGCTTATACTTTACTCATTTAATACCCTTAAAAGCAAGATATAAAATTACAAGAACCCAAACAAAACCTCTAAACCGAATCTCTAGCATCTTAAAATAGATTACCAACCAATATTAATAAAAGACACATGGTACCAATATATACATAAATTAAAATCATTATAATCATCATTTATGGTTAAACCAAGTTTAAGGATAAATTAGCAAAATTCGAAATATTGGAAATCACATAGAAAAAACCCACTTTAACATATTCGGTTTGGGCTAAGTATAGAGCACACATACTTATTTGCAACATAGGAAATTAAATACATCAAAACATAAGCTAAAACAACTCAATAGGCTCCCAAAATCACATTAAAAGTAACTAAGTTAAATTAGAATTTTTACCTTAAACTCTTAGCTCCTTTCAAGAAGCAAGAAAGAGGATCAAAATGTGATGAACTCGTGTGGATGAGGACAAGATCATAGCACTGTCCTAACCCCAAAACCAAAACATAAAAGGGTAAGGAAATGGTGAAATTCGAAATTCCTATGGAGATCATGCTAGAAAGTGAACCAAAAA
The DNA here is from genome assembly GCA_029856935.1 of Cyclocarya paliurus. NCBI lineage: Eukaryota > Viridiplantae > Streptophyta > Magnoliopsida > Fagales > Juglandaceae > Cyclocarya > Cyclocarya paliurus. The sequence goes on from CM056958.1 coordinate 22,616,184, forward strand.
TTTATTACCTTCAATATTTCATCCTTTGGAAGATGAAATCAAACTTTGGTTCCAAGCTTTGAAGAAAATATTTTTCTTCCCCCATTCCTATGGAGTTGCAAGTTTGAGGAAGATAAAAAACCTTGATTTCTTGAAGGGCAAAAGAAAGGAGATGAAGAAAGGTGTGCTAACTTGCTTGGAAAGGGAGTGAAATTTTGTTTCCTCCCTTGGGTGTGGTCGACGGGTATGGGGTGAATAAAGGGAAAATTGTTTTTATTTTCCTTATTCTTCTCCTTTTGGTTGGCTTGCTTTGGAAGATAGGTAGGTGGGTCAAAGCTTCCTTTGGAAGCTTGGAGTGGTTCTTGACCGAAGCATGCTTGGAGGAGAAGAATTGCAAAGCTTCCCTTGGAAGCCATCGGTCTTCATGAGAGAAAGGTGAATTTGATAAGTCAAGTGGCTTATCTTGTAAAGGAAGATGGAAGTTTTGTCTCTTCCTTGGGGTATTGACCAATGGGAGAGTGGAAATGAGTCAACACATAGGTTTAGTCTTTCTTTTCTCTCTTTTTATGGTCTTAGCCGATGGAAGCAAGGGAGGGAAAGAATTAATTTCTCCCCTTGGGAGCTTTACGCATGGGAGAAGGAAATTGGTCAATTTGGTCTTAGTCAAGGCTTCTCTTGCAAGATAAGGTATGAATGGTGGGGATCTATCCACCTAGAAATGCTTTTTCACCCACCAATCCAAGGGATAGGATTAATGGGGTCATTCTCTAAATAAATAAAAATAAAAGGGCTTAAGAGAAATATTGCAAAGTCTTGAAAATAATATTCTTGACTCATTTTAATAAATCATACTTTAAAAAATAAATAAATAAATAAAACATACTCATCTTGGTTTAAAAAAATTAAGACATACTCTCCTTAAAATAAAATAATTGAAAGTAGTAATAAAAATAATATTTATCTCAAAATATTTAACTTAAAGAATTAATGAAATGACGTAAGGACCTACGTAGTAGGATGTGGGTATTACACCAAGTCTATTACTTGATTGATCCAATGAAAAGCGCTAATGAAGATGGTAGAGAGATAACTTGGCGAGTAGTACATAAATTTGTCCCTTGAAATATATATGAAATAAGAACGAGTGCGAATTACGAAAATAGTGGAGATGAATATGACACTCCGATAGTAGAGGCCTACCAAGAAGATGGAGAGGGTATTAACTTGTTTGTTGACCTCAGTGCACTCGAGTTGCTCCCCTTGTGTAGAGATGACGTCCATCTGTCCTTCTCGATCCGTCCATATTAAATGATCATTCAATTCAAGTAAGTGAAGAAGAAGAAGGAGAAGAGTCAGAAGAAGAAGATGAAGAAGAATCCAGGGAGGAAGTGGATAAGGAGGACGAAGAAGAGGTTGATGATGACGACGAAGATGCTATTGAGGGAGATTCTGAAACAAGCATAGAAAATACATCCGAAGATGAAGAATAAAAGTACTAAATATTTTATTCATATAGATTACTATAAAATATTTAACTTTTCAATAATTTTTTCTAATTAATTTTCTTTATCATATTAATCATGCCTCAAGGATGCTGCCAAAACGACAACGAAGAAATTTGCCCACTCCGCCTAGTCCAAGTCCTGAACCTGTTTAGGACTCCCCACCCAAGTGTTTCCCTCCTGAAGATCAAGTACAGACGCAAGAGAACGACAATCAGTCGACACCTACCAATAAGAAAATAACAACATAGTTAATTATATATTAATACTTTTATCTCAATAACTATATAACTATAATTATATTATATCTAATAGTTGATGCATTCGCTCGTTGCGGTCATGGTTATACACGTGGCATTTCTCTTGAGAAATGCTGAAGGCATGGAAAACTTAAGGTCAACATTCCAGATAATTCCATTGGAGGTGTGGATGATAGTGCAGCAGCGCTTTCCTCCTATATTGGTATAGTTGTATGAACTTATGCTCCATTTTATGTGCGATCATGGCGAGATGTTTCACTCGAGATTAAGGAGCACATTCGGAGCTGTGTGCTGGTGAGTTTACGTTGAGAGTACATTTTTTGTATATTAGATTAGTATATTATATTTTTGACGTAATTCGCTTATTAGGATGAATTCGACCTCGACTTTAGCCGTAATGAGGATTTGAGAACTATGAATGGGTTGATGGCTACAGTATTCCGATGTCACAAGGGACGATGTCATGACCACTTCAAGAAGTTTGAGATGGTTGAAGAGGCTGCGCAATCCCCTTTCCAGCAGATGAAGTTAGACGATTGGAGAAAGTGTTGTAATCTTTTCGCAACTTCAAATTATCAGGTATTTTAGATTAATAATGTCTAATGATTATTTACATATAATTTGGGCTATATATTTTATGTATATATATTACAATTAACATTCTTAATTAATTTTGTAGCATTTAAGTTCTACGAATGCTAATAATATTTCTGCTTTGACTATCCACCATCGTGCTGGTTCAAGATCATTCCACCGTCTTGCTGATAAAATGGTAATTAATAATATTATAGAATTTATTTATTTTTATTTAAGTACTAATATTATCTTTTTAAAATTGCTAATGTGGCTTTGTTAGAAACGTTATGATCCAAAAAACTTTTCTCTCATTTATGTTTACGCTGCTACTCACACTAATGAGAGTAGTGAGTGGATGGATCCTATCGCTATAGATAGTTATGTAAGCGTTGTTATTTTTGTTAAATAAATTATGCAACATGTAAAAATTTTATTTTTTATTTTGCATTTCTTTTAATACGTTACTTATTGTGTGTTTTCTTTGACATGGTAGGAAAAAATGATGGAGATACAGTCAGTTTCTAGGGAATCCTCTCCGAGTGACATAGATATATTCACGCAAGTGCTCGGGTCCAACTCTATCTTTCAAGCATTCTGGTTCATCCTGCTCATGCTCTTCGACTTCACAAATTGATAATCTTACTAAAAATTTGGAAGCCACACAACGCGAGAATGAGTATATGAGGTCGAGGCAGCAAGAGTTGGAGTCCCTCTTAGAGCGACAATCTCATTTAGAGACGCGTTTGCAGGACCAACAGAGAGACCAGGAAAAAAGAATGCGCAATGAAGTCCAACAGCAAGTGCAGCGGGAGATGATGGTGCAAATGGAGCGTGTTATGTCATTGCAACAGAAGTGGGGTGGGCGAGGAAAGAAGAAATGAATTCTCTCACTTTAATTCGTATATATAACTTTTATTATTTAATTTTAGAACTTTCTAAGACATTGTTAGTTGTAGAATATTTATGGTGTGTAATATGATACAATTAGCATGTTTTTTAATTTCTTAATTTTATGAAATTAGTATATTTCTGATCTGTATATTTGAATGTAAAAAGAAAAACGTTCCAACAAGATTTCACGTTCGAACGTAAAAACACGATTTGACGATTAATGTTCGATGAAACCTTCGAACGTACCATGTTCGTTCGAACACTTCTTCTTAAACATTCGAACACATGTCCAAACGTTATCCTCATTACGTTCGAGCGGTGTTCCCATAACGTTCGAACAAAAATTCAAACGTTTAATGCGTTTGGACATATAAATGTCCAAACACAAATATTATACGTTCAAACTATAATCAATCCACGAACGTCAACTTCTGACATTCGAATGTAAAAATTTACATTCGAATGTTACTTTCTGTGATAGTTTTCAACCATTACAAAAAGCTATAATGTTCGAACATCACTCCGAACGGAACAACTCCAAGCGTCACTAAAAATACTTTTAGTAACGGTTCAACAGTAAAGTGTCACTAAATGTATTCTGTGATGCACATTAGGTGACGGTCGTGGTGATGATTTCAAACCGTCACCAAATGTCTTTAGTGACGTTTCTTTGGTTTTTGGTGATGGTTTTCTCTGTCACAAAAGGCAAATTGTGTCGTAGTGTATCTAGTATGTCGAAAATATCTAATTAATCCTTTGTTTTGTGGTAATTTCTAATTAATGAGTATATAAGAGTTTTATGATCTAAATATTATGTAGCTCAATATAATGCTAACGCTTCATTTTTTGAGTTTTAAGGGATTGTTTGGAAACATTATTGTTTTCAGATATTCTTAAACTATTCAATATTATTCACAACTATTTCAAATCGCATCTTCGATATTATTGGGGACAGTCCGCACAAAAAGGAAGTTACCCTGTGGAGTATTGATTACAGGCTTATTATTGGAGGCAGAAGTAAAAATTCGATCTGATGAGCAGGGACACCAGCCTATCAATCCATTGGCATAGCAGGCAAGCAAGGCCTCATAAAGTGAAGATCATCAGATACGACGTCCATGGCTTGAGGCTATATATGTTAATTGAGATCGATTCATGAGTAGCTGCACATATTGCTCCAATACAGAGTCGGTTGAAGGACATGGAGGATCGGCTTTGATTTGTTGGACTTTGATGTATCGACTATGTATCTTCTAAAGCTTGATCAATTTGTTTGCAACAGACGCGCGTAGGACTATTGTTTTTTGGTATTTTCAACTTAATAGTATGCGTTTTTCGGTTTTCATGTATACAGTGGATATTACATTAATTTAAACGTACTTATCTCTGATATTTAATTACCTTTTTTTTTCTTTTTTGTAAAGAGCCGGTAGTCACACACATAGTGACTCCGTCCCAAGTTTATTAATCAGTCCTCATTTATAGTGGATGAATAGCGTCGTTACAAACGGGTCTCTAGGAGAATACAAATAAACAAATAAAACCCTCCCAAATATAAACTAACAAACATAAGACAAGTAAAGCAAAAAAACCTATAATAAGAGCAAAGCTAAACAAGGCTGTATTTAAAACAGAAACACTAAACAAGCCTGAGTACTACCCGAATAAAAACAAAAACAAAAAGGACACAAACCACCTATACAGACCCGAAAAGACCATCGCACAAGCCTCTTGAATTGAGCCCTCAAAACACTTCTGCATTAAAACTTATTTGCACCGAATTGGAGGCAGGCCCCATTTATCCACTCTGATCAAGCCTCGCAGCAGAGGAGGTAGCTCACACGTCCATTCTGCACCGCCCTCTCTAGCACCCCAACGAGCTAACCAATCTGCAGTAGCGTTACCCTCTCTAAAAATATGAGATATTTTATAATCCGTGGTTCTAATAAACTCTTGAAGTTCCTCCCAATAATCTTCCAATTACCAGATGTAGCATTGATTTTTCTGCAACCACGCCAGGACTACCTTTGAATCCAATTTAATATCTACCGAGTACAAGTTTAGTTGCTTACAGCGTCTAACACCCTCCAGTAATGCCCGTAATTCTGCACTGGTGCTATCAGCAAATCCAAAGTTCATCGAAAACGCCAACAGAACCGATCCCTGCATATCCCAAATCACTCCCCCAGCCCCCGAAATTCCTGCGTTACCCAGACTACTTCGGTCCGTATTAAGTTTAACTCTGCCCTGCTTTGGCTTAGACCAAGATATTAGTTGAGTAGATTGTTGCTGACTTGGAATTGGTTGTATGATATTTAATTACCTTGATGATCAGTTGGCCATCATATATATCATGTTGCCATTTATCTTTTTATCTGTTCTTTTTTTTAATCATTATTATTGTATTATAATTGAGTACTGGGAGCATCATAATATGTTCGTACAATAATTGACATGCATGGGAAGATAGGCCGAGATCGGATTAACCTTTTTGCCGGCCGGTGATCTTATTTTTCATGCATTTTCCCATCTTCTAGGTATGTTTGTAATATTGAGGAAAAAAGAATGAAAATATTTACAAGTGACGTTTTTTTATTCTTTATTAGCCAAGAGCGCCGCCATGGTATTGCTTACGTTCCAGAAAAATAAACTTTACAGGTCCATCGACCTCCTAGGAATTACACGCAGACCTGTTAAATGACATCGATCGCAATAAAAATAAGAGTTTTATTCTTGTAACATCCCATCCTTGAGTTGATAACTTTAGCCAAATTTATCGTGTAGAAGAAGCCATTCAATTACATGGCATGTGCACAAACTAGGGAAGCTACATGTTTAAGAGTTTTATTAAACCCTATGTCTCACACACCCATATCCTAATGGGTTTAGACTAGCTCAAATATTGTCACTTAATTAATGAGTCACAGTATGACAAGATTATCTATAGATTTAATGATGGTCAGAGGCCTATAAATAGCACTGAGGGCTTAAAGAGTTTTCACATACAACATTATTGTACCTCTAGCCATCAGGAGACACTTGGAATTAAAGTTGCATGGATGATCATTATCTCATAGTCAAGTCAGATTTTTTATCAAATTGTAATGGAGGGAAGTACGTTTTCTGACAGTTATCATTTATCATCGTGGATCATAGAAAATCAAAGATCCAAATATTCATGTTTCATATTAAAATATTTAACACGTGGTATTAGGAGCTTTAGGTTATAGATATTCTATGATCTCCATAAACTATACTGCAAATTTTGATTTCGATGTTGATGACTGTGTTAGTGTTTGGGTTTAACCTCGCATGCTTTCTTTCTCTAATATATATTATTTTGATACGGGCAGAAACTAGAAAGTGATTACGTGATTATAGTTTGGGTACGAGAGGAAAAGTGGAAAAGTTTAGACTTTATGTTATTTTAGTTTTGGTTCAAGAGAAAATAGGAAAGGAAAAAATATGTTGGCCTTGGTATGTGTAAGATGAGGAGGGAGAAGAGGATTTTAAGGGTCCTGGGTCATTGGTATCGGTTAGGCTTCCAAACCCACTTATAATGTGCTGCTGGGCTTTTGTTCTGAGCTGAAGATGTAGTCCAAGGAGACCTTGTTCCAAGTATTGAGTGGCACAACAATTAAAAGAGTGGGCTGAAGTTGGCCCAGCCCGAACTGACTAGTTAAAAAAAATGATGTAATCACTAATGCCCAATCCATGGACTGACCCGGATATTGAACTGGGTCGCGCAATGTGTTTGTGTTGACCGACCAGATTCGATTCCGACCCAGATCCAATCAAATTATAATATTATTTTTTCAAAATAATAACAACAATAATAATAATTATTTCTTTCTCTTCTCTCTCAAAGCATGTAATTTATTATTTAATAAATATATGAGTTATTTGCACTTGAATTATGGCAGTATGTTATACAAATCTTAATTATTGTTTCCTATGAATTTTATTGTATGGTAAGCCATATAAATGTATGAGTTATTTGCACTTGAATTATGGCTATATGTTATAAAGTTCTTAATTATTACTTCCTATGAGTTTTATTGTTTGGTAAGCCATATAAATGCATGAATTATTTAATGTTGATTTGTTTGCTCTTGCTTAAATTATTGTTATGCCATATATAATTATTTATCTCATAAGGGGTAAATGGTTGCACCAAAATTAAGGAAAAGATTCATTGCCCAAAGATACAGGATTTCTCTTAATTTCAGATGGAAAAACCATTAAACTCCATAGTAAAGATGGGTATGATAGAGTAAACAATTTTGTGGGTTAAGATCTACTCCCAAATGAGGATTTTGATGACACTACTAGTTCATTCATTAAAATAAATTTGGAGTGAACAACTTGTGTGCCAAGATCTATTCTCAAATGAAGATTTTGATGACACTACTAGTTCATCCATTAAAGTAAAGTTGCAGTGACCAATTTGTATGCTAGAGTTTACTCTCAAATGAGAATTCTGGTGATATAACTAGTTTATCCACACAATTTAAAATTGGAGGGAACACTTTGTATGTCAAAGTTTACTCTCAAAAGAGAATTGTGATACAACTAGTTCATCAACAGAATTTAAAACTGGAGGAAGCATTTGTGTGTTGGGATTCACTCTCAAAGGAGGGATATCAACGACATTATTAATTCATCCATAATGATTTAAATTTTGTTATTATTTATGAGTCTCGAACTCAAAGTATTAATGTGATTAAAATACTTTTCTTACAATAAATATACGAATATCTTTACAAGGTTTCCTATACAAAATAGACTCTAATTTAGAGAAACATGAGCACGTCAAATTTACACTAAAATTTTTAAGCCCTGGTTTATCTATTTTAAGTCTAACATCATATTAAGAATAGTGATAAGGGTAAGAAAAGTACAATGTTTAAGAGATTGAATTAATTACTAGATATCAAGCTATAGGAATTTCTTAATTTTGTACATAATGGTTTACTCTAGGTACATCATTATTTCATTAAAGTAATGAGATATGAACAAGTTAGTAGCATGATTGTTGACTAGATACAAATTTATTTTGCTAATTTATATGCAAAAGCAACTGTATCTTTTGGGAAATGAGAAAAATGATGGTCACAAAAGTGTATGGGTTGTGTCAGTTGAATTTTGAAATAAATAAAGGCATATGAAGGTTTAAGTATCCAAAACATAAGACTTGATTCGAAGGGAAGGGTAAACTTTTCTTTCTATATAAGTTTTGAATCAATCTTATGAATGTTCATGTTTATTTTATTTGCATGAGTTTCAAATCAAGCTCTATAAATGTTGATACTTAATTTTTATTTATTTATTTATTTATTTGGTGTGATTAAACTTGAGTACAAATGTCTATGTTTCAATTTATTTCAAAATTTCATTTATGTTGGCTCCATTTTTCCTTTCAATAAAAATTTATTTGTCATGCCCTCATGACAATGTTTTTGTTAAAAGTTTTTTCACTCATGAGGCATGTATTGGAACCAAATGAAAAATGATTTATAAAAATCCTTTACAATTTGTGGCATAGAATTCGAAACATAATTTATGGCATAAAGTCTTGGAGAATTTCACCAAAGAAAATTTGTAAAGACTAGTAAATAAAGGATTTTCCGCATTTAGATTTTTTAATCTCAAAATGTGTGTTGATTTAATTTGTACAAAATCAAATATATAAAGAAAATATGCAACAAAAAATAGGCAGGTTCTTGAGATAATGCATATAGACACCTATATACATTCTTTTCTATAATATTTGATAGATAGAAGTATCTCATTATCATCATAAATGATTTTCATGGTATGAATAGTCAATCTAAAGTAAGATTCTACAACTCAAACGAAATGAAGTTGGATCGTATAACAGTTAATGAGTATATTATTGATTACTCAGGTAGATTCAAATGGTTTAGGCTGTATTGTTTCTATTTATAGTTTGAATTTTGAGGAGATTGAAATCTCAAATTCCATAACGTTGGCAAAATTAATGGGAGCATAGAAACTAAAGATGTGATTGTCATGAAGTGCATCATTGTACTTCGAAAATGTTTGTTGTTTCTTTTTCTGATTATTTCAATGGTATGTTTCATTTTTATTTTCAAATTAAAATGTTTGTTTTTTTATCTGAGTTCTGCTTTGGCTGTAGTTTAGAGCATTGAGAGGGATGCTCAGATGTACATATATCATGCTTATTGTGATACCCTCTTCGGCTTTTACCGTGACATTGATGAAGATAATTTCCGCAAGCTCACCCGAAAGTTTATGTTTTTATAGGCTTTTTTGGACATGAGGCTAGTTGCAGCAGAACGAATCATCGTCTGGTTGTGCTTCAATTCCATGTTGGTCGTTTAGAATTTATGTATGAGCAGGGGAATTGTGAAAGGTCTTTTCATTGCTACTTATGTTCAGCGAATATCTTGTAGGTCTACCCGAGGTTTTGTCGGTTAGGCGCGACCTGGATTATAGTTCTGTTAAAAAGATATATAGCTCTTCAATTACTCAATCAAGTACTGTATCAAGCGCACAAACTGGAAGTACTCGGTTGTTTCCTGCGGGGAATTCCAAACACTGGCTTGTTCGGATATCCAAGCCGGGGGTTGGAGTCGAAGGCTCAAATGGTTGATTATTATGCTCAAGCACTGACCAAGATGTTGGGGAAGTGAGTAAACAATATTTGAGTTTTCTTTTTCCTTTTTCTTTTTTCTTTTCTGTTCCATTTTATCTTCACCCTGAAAATGAAATAGTAATTTTGTAGTCAGAAGGATGCTCAGATCATGTGTATATTTCACGTTTCTTGGCGGTCAAACTTTGGGTTCTGTTGTGAGCTTGATGATGAAAGTGAAAGGGAACTAGCTGGTTAGTATTATTTTCATTTAATTTATTTTTTGCCACAGTTGTCATTTTGATGCATTTTGTATGTTAAATATAAACTCATTTATTTTGAGCGCTCTTTTTGTTTTGTTTTGTTTTTTTTTTTCAGAAGCCCCTTTGTCAAAAAATTAAATACAGCAGCACGGAGTAAGCTTAGCCTGTGTATATAAAAATGAGCATAACAGAAGTTGGAAGGGGTCAGCTGGGCCGTAATAGCATAGATGTTGTTGGCGCTGAGTTTTACGTACGTATGGCGTTCCGTTCGTTTATGGTGCGTAGATGCTTTTGAAATTTTCTCTGTGGGTTTCTGGGAATTAGTGTGTAGTTTTCTTTTTTCGTTTTTGGGTTTTGGGTGTTGCCGTGGTTTTTTGGTCTTTGGTTCATGGATGGTTAAATCCGGTGAAGCCGGAATGTATTTTTGAGGTATTCATCCGCCATAAGTGAGGTTTTTTTTTAATAAATATGAGCTGGGTCACTCTTGGACATGTGATCTCGTCTCTTTAAAAAAAAAAAATATATATATATATATATATATATATATATATATATATATATATATATATAATGAGCATTGAATGTGATGTTATCTTATAAGTAAACCAGTTATGTAAATATAAAAATTCAACTTTAAACGTGCTGTTATTTTGAGCTGGATTTTGGTGGAGGTTAAATTCATTGTACGTTGTTGTAGTTTTGTAGCATGGGGCGTCTAATAACCAATCAATAGCTTCATAGCAGAGAGGAGCCTTTTCCTTAATTTTAGGACTTTATAATGTATAGCAAAGTTTATTTGTGCGGTGGATCCAGTTCTTTGAGCCAGAGATAATCAGCAAAAGTGAATGATTAGCAGATAGATGTGGTTCGATCTTGAGTTTGTGGCGGATCAGAATGGCATTGCAATGAAACCACACAGAATGAATTATGGACATATTAAAGTGGATTGCGATACAGACACGGAGGCTATGAAATGACCAAAAGGAAAAGCCATGGAGCAAGGTAGAGAACTGTCCCTCCTCAGGAGGAAGTTGACTATAATCAGAAGAAACTTTGGTAACAACCTAAAGGGCAGTATCATGTCAGGTATGAGGTGGACAGCGAGAAGAGTAGCTGAAATAGGTGAGTGTAGCCAATTCCGTATCGGGTAGTCAATTACTATCCATTTATTACTCATAGTTCATTTCCAATTTTTTATTTTTTTATCATTTTCTTTTAAGTCTTATTTTAGCATGCTTAATCATTAAGAAAAAATTAAAAATATATATAATTTTACTAATAGTCACTTCTTTAACCATTAAGTAAAATTAAAAATTAAAAAAATAATCAAATACAAAAAGAGTAGTGAATGAGTAGTAAGAGGGTAGTAACCTTGTCATTTTCCTTCCGTATCTATCTTATTGCAAAGTGGATTTTAAATTTGGTACCCACGTGTAATACCCGTAACCAGCCAGGCCGGTTAGGATAATGCGGTTTTCGGACTGGATAAAATCCAGTCTAGAACCCATAACTGGAACCCGATTATTCGGATTTCAGATCCGGCTGGATAAAAATCCGGCCCGGATGAACAGTCTTAGGAATAGAGATGCTCGATGTATTTGCAAGAGAAGCTCACATTGATAATCCCTTTGGAGAGACTAGAGAGGATCTCTGCTTTTAAAGTGGAAGATGTCATTAATCTTTAATCTTATCTAAGAGGAACTTTGCAATTGGTTATTTAATAACTGAAATTATATTTCATAATTTATTTGTTGTACTTTTAAGCTATTGTAGTTATCTGAAGTTGGCCACTGCAATAATTTTTTCCACTGTAGAGTAAACAAGCTTTATTTTCCAGGAAATTTACAGAGTCCTATGGATCAGTCGGATTCTTCAGAAGTCAGTCAAACCGCCCCTATAAAAACGAAGAAACTATTGATTACTGGTATGTTGCAGCTTGGACTTGACTTATTGATTTTTTTGTTTGTAAAAGTGATACTTTAGTCGTCCACTTTTTATTTTATTTTATTTTGGGAGTAATTCAAGATGCAAAAGAGCCTCTTAAGTAATTTACTGAGCATACATACTTCTCTCCGAATACCGTTTTGTTGAATTATGCCTTTCTGAGTTTTATTTGACTTAATTCTCCCAAAATAACTTCAAACATACTATGGTTTCCCATTGGGAGCATTTCAACTAATCTAACCTTTCGATTGGTAGCAAGTGAACCTTATCGATCGGTGTTATTGATTTCTCATTCACCAAACAGTCAAATGTCTCCTTGTTGGAGATAATATTAAATCAAAATTTTGATTTGATTATTATCCTAATTTTGTTTTCATATTTATCAAATGATCAAAAAACTCAATTTTCATAATTATCTGTTAGGTTGCTGATGGAGGGAGTCAATGGTAGAGGAGGAAAAGGTGGGAGCTTGATCTAGAAGACAGATTGTCGAAGGCTAGGGCAATGAGGAGAAGAGAATGGGATTTGGGGCTTTTCATATGTTGATCGAAACGGTGCGTAGAGAGGAAGAGGCAGGCGGCGTCGTTTCAAGAAGGAAGGACTGTGTCGTTTTAAGTGTTTTAACTCATTTATTGTTTTAATTAGAATAAGTCAAAACGATGTAGTTTTGGTTAATACTCTAAAACGCTGTATTTTGATTAGCTGGATTTGTAAGGGTTTTTATGTCTTTTCCTAGTATTTTCTGTTAGAGTCATGCAGATAAGATGGGAAAAGGAATCAAGGATTCCTCATGTGAAATCTGATCATTTTGGTATTCTCTTTTGGAGGTTTTGGATTCCTCGAAAATCCAAGTTATCAGTAATGGAAGCACTGTAGTTTCCATTCTCATCATCACCTGTGTTTACGTAATAGTGCCATATTCTACTTTTCTTACATCGCATTGCAGGAGATTCATAACAATTGATATCCTTAGAGCCTACGATCCTTACCATTACATCCCAATATACACAAACCAGAAATACAAACCCAGAAATACCATCCTATCCCATCCCTAATCTATCAATCATAAATTCACCCAACCAGACAATTATGGCCGAAAGCACCAGGTCCAAGAAGGGCACCAAGGAAAGCAAGCAACGTCGAGCGGAAGACCAGGAACATGCCATCCAACGTTTGTCTGATAGATTGGATCAAATGTCTGAAATGCTATGCACTGTGTGGGAACACCAGCAGCAACAGCCACCTCCTGAAAACAGACATGAGAGAGAGCATGAGGGAAATGATAATAGAAGAGCACTCACAGGGGGAATCAAGTTAGAATTCCCTTAGTTTGATGGTAATGACCCAGCAGGTTGGGTGTTTAAGGCAAACCACTATTTTGATTTTCATCAAACACATCCATCCCAGAAATTGTTAATGGCGGCATATCACATGCAAGGTGAGGCACTTATCTGGTACAAAGGTGCTTGGGACAATGGGCATTTTACCACCTGGGAGACCTTCACTCGGGTTCTTCAGCTCAGGTTTGGCCCCTCCACTTATGACGATCCAATGGAAGCCTTAACACGGCTGAAACAGACCACTACAGTATCAGCATACCAGACTCAATTTGAATCCTTATCTAACAGGATCAATCGACTATCAGAGGCACACAAATTAAGCTGTTTCATCAGCGGATTGAAAGATGAGGTTAGGCTACTCTTAAAAATGTTTAATCCAACCAGTTTAATTGGGGCTTTTGCACTGGTAAAAATTCAAGAGGAGTATCTTATTAGCCCTCGGAAGGGAATGAAGTTAGGGGGGGACAGATCCATATTCCCACCAGCTAATAAAACACCATATGGGGAGCAATCTACTGAAAGCAGTACTAAGTGGACTAAACCTTTCAAACCTACAAAGAGGATCTTCTCCACGGAATGGGAGAAAAAACGGAAGAAGGGCCTACGCTACCACTGTGATTAGAAATGGCATGCCAACCATGTTTGTAAGAAAACCAAGATTTATCTATTGCAAGGGTGTGAGGACTTAGAGGAAGATCAGCCTGGGCGGAGTGAGGAAGTGGATACACTAGTAGAGGACAGTGCATTGGCTACTAAAGTGGAGGGCAATCCTGAAATTTCCCTTAATGCTATCGCAGGTACTCCTAACCCAAGTATGATGAGGTTAAAGGGTACAGTCAGTGGGGAACCAGTCGTGATCCTAGTGGACTCGGGAAGGTCTCACAGTTTCCTAGATCCTATTATCGCAAGAAAAGCAAAATTGAACATCAACCAATCCACCAAGCTAGCTGTAAGGGTGGCAAATGGAGCCATTATTCAGAGTGAAGGCCATTGTGAATCGGTACCCCTTAAGATGCAAGGTACTCAATTCTGTCCATCTCTTTACATTCTGGAGTTAGGAGGGTGTGACATTGTGTTGGGGATAAATTGATTGGTGACCCTTGGACCTATTGTATGGGACTTTTCCAAGTTATCTATGCAATTCGTAAATGCTGGACATAAGGTGGAGCTTAGAGGATTGGAACCTAAACCAATCTCCCTTGAGGGAAGTAGTGAGGCAATGTTGGCCTCAATGACTAAGGGAAGGGGGTTTTTGCTTCAAATCCAAGTGGCTTCAACAAGGGACAGTGTAGTTGTGCAAAACACTAAAGTTAGTGAGCTGTTGAAACAGTTCTAGGGGGTATTTGAGGAGCACAAAGGGCTCCCGCCAGTAAGGGAGCATGACCATAAAATTGTGTTGAAGGATGGTACCCCACCTATCTCAAATAGACCCTATAGATACCCATATTACCAGAAAACGGAGATAGAAAAGATAGTGGCAGAATTACTGCAAGCAGGGGTTATTAGACCCAGCTCCGGCCCTTTTTCCTCACCAGTACTGCTAGTATGGAAGGCTGACGGTAGTTGGTGCATGTGTGTGGATTACCGGGCACTAAATCAGCATACAATAAAAGATAAATTCCCCATTCCAGTGATAGATGAGCTATTGGACGAGTTATGTGGGGCGGAGGGTATTTTCAAAATTGGATCTTAGGTCGGGATATCGTCAAATTCGAGTGGTACCCGAGGACGTTGAGAAAACTGCTTTTAGAACTCACGAAGGGCATTATGAGTTCTTGGTAATGCCCTTTGGGCTTACCAACGCCTCATCCACCTTTCAAGGGCTTATGAATAAGGTATTTAAGCAGTACTTAAGGAAGTTCATCCTGGTGTTTTTCGATGACATTTTAGTGTATAGTAAGAGCTGGAAAGAACACTTATAGCACTTAAAACAAGTACTGGAAGTGTTGCAGAATCATCAATTGTACGCGAAGATGTCTAAGTGTCGATTTGGAGTAGAGGAAGTCGATTACTTGGGCCACATTATATCATTTGAAGGAGTCCGGGTAGATCCAAACAAGATTAAGTCTATGCTAGACTGGCCATCGCCAAGGAATACTAAGGCCTTGAGGGGGTTCTTGGGCCTCACGGGCTATTATAGGAAGTTCATTAAAGGGTATGGGATACTTGCAGCTCCTTTGACCAGTTTGCTAAAGAAGAATAATTTTGGGTGGAGTTCAGAGGCTGAACAAGCTTTTAACAGATTGAAGGAGGTGGTGATGCAATCGCCAGTGTTGAAACTTCCAGATTTTACTAGACCTTTTATCATTGAGTGTGACGCTAGTGATACAGGTATTGGGGCTGTCCTAATGCAGTCGGGACAGCCTATTGCGTTTCTCAGCAAGGTATTGAAGGGTAGGGCCCTTTCTCTTATCCACTTATGAGAGGGAACTGCTGGCTCTAGTAACTGCTGTCTAAAAATGGCGACCCTATTTGTTGGGGCAATAATTTATAGTCAAGACAGATCAGCAGGCGCTGAAGTTCTTACTGGAGCAAAGAGTAGGCACTGAAGCGCAACAGAAATGGCTAACTACGCTGATGGGGTACAAGTTTAGAATTGAGTACAAAAAGGGACAAGAGAATAGAGTGGCTGATGCTCTTTCTCGGAAGGAAGGAGAAGATGAGCTAGTAGAAGCATTATTTACTCAGATTACACTTCCAAAACTAGATTGGGTGGAGGACCTAAAACTGAGTTACCAATCAGCCCAAGAATTTAAAGAACTTTTTGTCAAGGCAGGGACACAACATGAGATTCCTAAGCGAATTTCCATTATACAAGGCCTTCTTTTAAGGAAGGGGAGGTTGATGTTGGTGCCAGGAACACCTTCCATTAAGAAGGTGCTCCATTACATTCACACCGACCCAATGGCGGGCCACACGGGGTATCTAAAGACTTATCAGTGAGCTAAGAGGGATTTCTACTGGTCCGGTATGAAAAAAGACATAAAAAGGTGGGTGAAGGAGTGCGAGGTGTGCCAGACAGTTAAGCATGAGACCATTCTTCAAGCAGGCCTGCTCCAGCCACTGCCTATTCCAGAGCAAGCATGGACAGACATCTCTATGGACTTTATAGAGGGTCTGCCCCTTTCAAAAGGGGTATCGGTGATCTTAGTGGTAGTCGATAGACTCACTAAGTATGGTCATTTCATGACTCTTTCTCACCCATATACGGCTCAGGATGTAGTCCAGGTCTTTATGGATGCAGTTTTTAAACTGCATGGAGTCCCTAAAACAATTGTATCTAACCGTGACTCGGTATTCTTGAGTTCGTTTTGGAAGAGCTTATTTGAACTACAGGGAACGACCTTAAACTTCAGTTCAGCCTATCACCCTCAAAGTGATGGCCAGACAAAAGCCTTAAATAAGAACCTGGAGGGCTATCTAAGGTGCTATGTTGGGCAGAAACCAAAGGTCTGGGCGCAGTGGTTGTCCCTAGCCGAATGGTGCTACAACTCGAGTTACCATAGCTCATCAAAGAGATCACCTTTTGAAGCTTTATATGGGTACCCACCCCCAAGACTCCTCTCTTACATACCCGGAACATCAAACAATGACGCAGTGGACAGAAATTTGGACAACAAATCACAAATGTTGGAGCTTTTAAGGCAAAACCTCCAGGCAGCTCAAAACAGGATGAAGACATTTGCAGGCAAGAAAAGAACAGAGAGGGAGTTCAAGGTAGATGACTCGGTTTACCTATGCCTTCAACCTTACCGACAGAAAACGGTGGCTGTGCGTCACAACTTGAAGTTGTCTCCAAGGTTCTATGGACCTTTTCGAGTGACTCAAAGGCTTGGATCCATGGCATACCGGCTTGAGTTACCCCCAACGAGCAAGATACATCCTATGTTCCATGTATCCTGCTTGAAGAAGAAAATCGGTGAGCAAATTCAAATCCTGCCTTCCCTTCCACCCACAGATGAAAAAGGAGAGATTTTACCTGAGCCGGAGAAGATATTAGAGCGCCGTATGAGACAACAAAGAGATCGGGCCATGACAGAGGTACTGGTGAAGTGGAGGGAGTGGCCATAGAGGACAGCACTTGGGAGAAATTATGGGACCTTCGAGCCTTGTATCCACACCTTGTGGGCAAGGTCTTATAAGTGTGGGGGATTGTTAGGTTGCTGATGGAGGGAGTGTGTGGTAGAGGAGGAAAAGGTGGGAGTTTGATCTGGAAGACAGATTGTCGAAGGCTAGGGCAATGAGGAGAATAGAATGTGATTTGGGGCTTTTCATATGTTGATCGAAACGGTGTGTAGAGAGGAAGAAATAGGCGGCGTCATTTCAGGAAGGAAGGATTGTGTCATTTTAAGTGTTTTAACTCGTTTACTGTTTTAATTAGAATAAGTCAGAACAATGTAGTTTTGGTTAATGCTCTAAAACGCTGTGTTTTGATTAGCTAGATTTGTGAGGATTTTTATGTCTTTTCCTAGTATTTTCTGTTAGAGTCATGCAGATAAGATGGGAAAAGGAATCAGGGATTCCTCATGTGAAATCTGATCATTTTGGTATTCTCTTTTGGAGGTTTTGGATTTCTCAAAAATCCAAGTTATCAGTAATGGAAGCACTGTAGTTTCCATTCTCATCATCACCTGTGTTTACATAATAGTGCCATATTCTACTTCTCTTAGATAGCATTGCAGGAGATTCATAACATTATCATAATATTTACCTATAAATTGAGACAAATTCTTTGTATTCAACCACAATTGAGAATAACAAGGATGTAGCACTCAAAG
Organism: Cyclocarya paliurus; assembly: GCA_029856935.1. Taxonomy (NCBI): domain Eukaryota; kingdom Viridiplantae; phylum Streptophyta; class Magnoliopsida; order Fagales; family Juglandaceae; genus Cyclocarya; species Cyclocarya paliurus. Next base: position 22,634,333 of record CM056958.1, read on the forward strand.
TCTCTCTCCCTCATTTTCTCTTCTTCATTACAATTTCTTTTATATTTTATATTTTATATTTCATTAGCTCTAAATTAGAAAAAAAAAATAAGGATTATAATTGTGGTCTGTTCAGATAGAAGTTTGAACAATCGAAATCTTTGTAATGTAAAGCAAATGTAAATGACACTGAAGATGAACGTGGGTCGAGTATGGCAGAGCATGCATGGCCTTGCGATGGGAAGGAAACAGTGTCAATTAATGACTTGTAAAGTGGATTGGAGAGTGGTTTACCACAAGGAGAAGGTGTCAGTGAAGCTAAAATTTATAATGGAAAATATTTCTAAAAGATCCAAAGCTTATGCATTCGTAGAGTACAATACTACAGAGGAGGCACTCAAAGAGATGAATGGCAAGGTTATTTTCACGCATCTTCCCCATCCCATTTTCTCCTATTTTCCATTTGGATCTTCCTTTCATTTATAGCGTTGAATACTAAGGAATGGGTTGGTGTTGATATATATTGTTGGAAAGAGTAACATGAAAAAATAAGATCCATATGGTTAGGCTTAAAAAGATACACCCACTAGTGAAGACAAATAGGAAGAAATATACTAACTAAAAAATGGAGTTAAAAGAGTAGTAGTGATAACAAAAGCACTAAAGCCTAAAATCTTAATACATCCTAGCCTTACAAATTAAACACACTAAACACAAATTTCTACCAAACGAGAAATCTTTCAATTTTCTCTCAAGCCTTTAAACTTGTGAGATAATGATGAAAGTTATGAATCTGTATTCTTTCGAGTGGCACAAACTTGAAGCCTTCTTCCTTGTAGCCTCAAGCTAGCTAGAAGCATGCAATCTGCCATTGAAGAGATCTTTATAAGTTTATATTGCAAAACAACATATTGCACAATGGGTTACTTCAAATCAAACTTCATCTTCCTATTGTTGGGAAACAGGTCGACATGAACATATCTTTAAGAATGGAGAATTGAATCTTTACAAAGATGACCACCAGAACACTAGTCAAACAAATGAGAGGAATTGCAATTGGTAATCGGTCACTTAGCATGATTAAAAGAGCAGCAGAAAAGGTTATCATCATGGTTGCAATAGATAAGAAAAGGGCGGAAAGACCTATAATCATCTTTCTCGGCAATGACTTAAGAAAATCTTCTTCTGCGTAACGTGATGTGAGAATTCCCAAAAACATTAAGACCAAAGTTGAGGAAGAAAAAAGGGACAATACATCGGTTATTATAAAGATCATAAATAGTTTGGTTGTAACCACCTGGAACAGTAAAAGCTACAATGAACATAATGGTAGCAATCAGAGCACCCACCACTGTACATGACGATGATGTGTCTTTCATCCATTTCTCCCCCTTTTCCATCATGTCCTCATGGTTCTTTGTAAATAGTTGTTGCGGAATTAAATTATCTTTGTTAGTACCTTCTTTAATATTGGGATTGACAATTCTTTCCACCTCCTGCATTTGTTAAAAAAATGTTGCCAAAATCAATTACTTAACTGTGGGTAATATTAGAAAGACCATAAACCTTACCTTACACAAAATAATATATATATATATATATATATATATAAGTCATTATTTTGTAGATTTCAAGTGCGAACACGTAATATTTGCATTCTTTTACAGAATGCCAGATTATTAATAATTGTTCAAATATTAAGTCAACTAGTCGTAAACTTGGACAATGCACGATAATTAATAAACTTCCTCAAGTAAAAACACTCAATATTGTAACTAAGTTGGCGAATCTTGAGGCATTATACAACAGATATATAGACCTTTAAAAAACTTCCAACATTTTGATTTATAGAATCTTTTTTTAAAGGAAACTATCATCATTCATTCATTAGAGAAACTTACATCTATGACTGGATACATACAGAGATATTCTCATATCAACCACTACCTTATAAACTAATTAATGCATTTGGAGCTCCACTAGTATACTATTTCCTTTTGTGATTGGTATAGTCTTCACTACTACTAATACTCTTAACAGCTAAACGTCCAAGAGACAACAATCTGACTAAACAGAGACTCAAGCTCAACCTTCATAGAAAGAGAGGATTCAAACTCTGTAGACAAATATCCAAAAAATGAACTCTTCTTTTTTATTTTTACTAAACAATGAGAAAAACAATAAGGAAAGTAATAAGATAGATGTGAAAAAAGACGGATTACAATTTGGACCAACTCCAGTAGAGTTTGGAATCTGTGACGACGAGTGAAGATAACATGCTTGTCTCTTTTTAGCCACAAAAGTCAGATCTAAAAGATCTGATGGTGGCGATTCTGGTAAAAGATTGGTTTACAGAATCTTGGTTGAACAACTTAATTTTCAAACCTTGCAAATTATCTTCTACTGCCACACGCATGGCATGTCTGGGGCCAGCGACTCCAGGACCTTCAAGTTTTGGTTTGGATCTTCCATCCCACCTTCGCTTATATATACTCTTAGATTTAATTTAATGTGATTGCTGATTTAAAAATCGGAGCCTATTCTCATTAAATAGGAACTAGAAAACAATGGATTTAGATCTTTAATTTCAATGTTTTCATGATCTCCTAATGAACTAACAAGTACAGCTTCATCACTCTCACGTAAACAGATATATAATTAATACTTACGACGCTAGCTAGCTTGACGGGAGGGAAGGATTTTCTCCAAAATTAACTGTCGGCTTCTAAGTCTGATCTTGTAGTCTCTAGAAGATCACAACGATCGGTCTTGCTGAGCTGCAGTGGAGACTCGTCGGCCTCTCTTGAACGCGGTGGTGCTCTAAGCGTGGTGTTGGCGTCGAATGAAGAGAAACGCGGCTGTGGTTGCTGCAATGCATTGATGGTGGCTCACAGAGCAACGCAAATGATCATGGGTGGTGTTCCAACATTGTTTGCAATGATGGTGCAAGTGGGCATGGTGCACAATGATATCGACTCGATTTCTTGGTTTCCACTTGTTGGCGTCGGTTGGTGGTTGTAGGGAGGAGTTGGGTTACGGTCGTTTGAGTCCCAGCAGGGAGGGAGGTGCTATGTGAAGGGTCTGTTGAAGGAAGGTGGTTGTTTGTGATTATTGCGGTGTGGAGAAATCATGGGTGGAGTTGCTCTCTTCATAGTCGCGTGCATTGAAGGCCCCATCTGGTCATGCACGCGGTGTGGAGAAATCATGGGTAGCGTTGCTCTCTTCATTCGATTTGAGAGGTGTAACAGCCGCTAGAAATTCAATGATGAAATTTCTATTGTCTTTAGGAACCATAGTAAATCCTATATGGTTGGAATCCAACTAAGAACCCATAAGCGTGTTAGAAACCAAAAATCCTATATGGTTTTATCCAAAACCTTATTGAATCAGTTTCTAGCATCGTGTTTAATCGTTTATTTAAATTATTTTCATATGCTATTAATCTTTTAAATTTGTGTTAGAACATCATTATCCAACTTAGTTAACCTTGGATATTTGATTGGGCCAATAGAAATCAGATTTGGGCTTGGTAGCAACCCAAACTCTCTTAAAACCCATGAATTTAGGCCCTTTCGGTTTAAGCCCATTAAGGCCCACGAAATTAGCCACCTTAGCAATGATTTTGTCTAAGATATTTCACCCTCCACTTGCCTTATCAGATTTATTCAAGAGCACTTAAAATGTTTTTGAAGTGGATGACTAAGTGGACACCCCACTCTTTCAATTATGACTCAAAAATAATATCTTGTATTTTTTTTATTGGAAGAAAAGATCAATACTCAAGCTCCATTTCAGATCTATCATCTTCCAAAACTTGTATAAATAGCCCTCCAGCCTCTTCCAACGAAAACCATCCCTCCTTTACACTTTGCTTTGTTAGAATACAAAAAAATACTCTCGGGCAGTTTTTATGAACTCTTTTGCACGCCTTATTTGAAGCTCTTGTAAGTATTTTCTCACAAACTTTCCTTCATGAAAGTTGTTTATTTTTGCGTCTAGTTTACGTAGATATCTTATTTGTTCCATTTGAAGATCATTTGGGCAGTCACAAGTTGTTTAAAACCCAGAAAGGTCATTCTGGGCGATAACCAGAGAGTATGTTATATTTTGGAGTTTTTGACAAAGTTAATGGATTGATCTTGGTCCGAAATTATTATGGAGTATTGTTAACATAGGTATATGATTATGGGTTGAGGATTTGTTGCATGATTAAAAGTTTTGGTGAAAGATTTTCTTAGATTTAGAAACTTCGAATCTGGAAGAGGAAAAACAGTTTCAGTTTTGAGAAAATTTAAATCTTTTATGGTCTAATCTTATTGCAATGGCTTTGATATTTTTATTTGAGGATCCTAAGCTTCTTATGTACATGATATAATGTTGTTTTGAAGATATTTGATATTAGTTTCAAAGATATGAAATTTTTATGCAAGGAGATATTCGAATGGGCCAAGTGATGATGTTCTTGGCTAAATTAATGTTTTGGTTGATTTTTAACCATGTGATGTTTTGGTTTGAAGATCACATCTTTATAAGTCATGGATCAAGAGGTTGATCAAAATAAGTTAGAAACAAAAATCAAGGGAAATGACCTATATAAGTTTCGGTTTTTATAGAATTTTAATAGTTGTGTTTAGTTTTAAATTTTTCTGAATTCATATTTAAGTTCAGAATAAAATTTACATGAGATATATAAATTTTGGTGATTTTTGGAGTTAGGATACAAAATCCTTAAGTTAGGGATATAATGGTCTTTTTCCACATGTAGAGGGTGAATTAATAATTTTACTCTTAAATTGATATTTTTCTATATTTCTAATTGTTAGTGACTAAGTTATAACTTTTAAAAATCACTACTTTCAGTCTCTCGTGATCGCACTTGAGTTTTTCCTAGAAACGCGAAGACAGAGGTAAGTTAGCTTTTAACTTACTAGCAGTTTACTATGTATGGGTGATAAGTAAATGAACTACAGTATATGTATGTATGTTATTATATGTGCTATGCCAAGTCATTACATGTTTATATGTTACATATAATTTATTCTGTCATGAATTATTCATCTGCTACACAAGATATTCTATCACGTATTGCTAAACATTGCAAGTAGTATGGATACATACAATCTAAGGAGATTCTGTCTAAGGAGATTGGAAATTCCTAAGTGTGTCCATCGTGACCCTCCAATCTTTCCTGGGAATCTAGAAGTTCTGTCTAGGAAAGATTGATCTTTCCTGGGAACTTACTTAGTGAGTACTATTCATTTCTACGATAAAAATTCATCAAGATATTATCAGAAAAAAATGAAATGTCATGTATGTCATGTAATGTATATTCACTGTTGCAAGCATGTTATGTTAAAAATGTAATGTTGTGTTACATCAGGGCTTTTGTCCTTTCATATTCAAGTCACATTCTGTTTCTAATACAGTTTATGGATTTCAAGAACAATCATGTTAAGTTATTCATGTCAATCACGATCCTAAGTTATTCATGTCAATCACGATCCTAAATACTAGGATGGGAAAATATCCTAATAAAACTCCTTTGTTCACGCTGGAGTGTCTAAATAGGTGTGAAATTCCCTGGGTTGAGGAAGTATAGTCAACAGGTTGCGAATGGGACCTAACTAGTTGGTCACCGGAGCGCACCAGGCACTAACGCCGATGGAGCCACATTTTATTTTAATAAGTCATGGGGCCACAACAACTGTGGAGCATGAAGTATGGGGTCACAGCAATTGTGGCACATACACTACGTGAGACACAGCAATTGTGACACATAGAATACATAGGGCCACAACAATTGTGGAGTATGTATTAACGCACGCACAGCTGGTGTAGATACCTGTGTTGTGATGCGGTAATCGGCAGGGACACATGGCTCTAGGGGACCCATGTAGCACCCACATGTTACGTTAATCAAGTTAAATGAAAAAGAATTCAAACTCATGTTCATGTTATGTTTCAAGTTCATGTCAAGTTAAGTCAAGTAAGATCAAATCCATGACAATGTTATGTTTCAAGTTCATGTCACGTTAAGTCAAGTCAGATCAAGTCTATGAGAAGTAAGTCAAGTTCAGTTCATTCATGTTCATGTTATGTTTCAAGTTTAAGTTATGACATATGCTATGATTACTTACGATTTTGATTATGTACTTATGCTTTTACTGTCATGCATGCATTATTAACCTGTGTGTATGTTTTATGTTAACTTGCTGAGATTTGTAATCAAATCTCACTATGGTAGTCCCAACTACCATTCCCCCCGAATGGTAGATTTTGTTACAGGATCTAAAGAAGAACTGGGAAACAGCCAACTAGACACGGTCGATTAAGCGACAGTGCAACTTCAAGGTTAATATAGTAGTTAACTTAAAATTACTATATGTACTATGAAGTTACATCTTCAGTACTCATTTGATCACAATCATTTTGGACTAGTATTGTGATCTCTGATGTTTAGTATGCCTTTATGTATGAAGTATACTTTAAGGATTTTGGGATATTTGAATTTGGTGCATAGTATTGCTAAAGAAAAAAATTATCCGCTGCAAATATTGCATAATGCTAGATGTATGTTAAGAACATTGCATCTTATATGTCATGAACGGAGATACGTAACCTTGTGTTGCATGTCTCGACGCTTCAAATGTCCGTCCAATCCCAAGCGGAATTTGGGGGCGTCACAAGAGGGGCTTCGAGAGATAGAGAGAACAGAGAGGGGGAATCTAGGGTTTGCAATAGGGTTTCACTTGAAAGGAAATCGGTGTGATTTCTGTTGTGAGACGAGGGCTATGTAAATAGAAGAGGTTCTGAGGCTTCTCTGTGATGGATATTCTTTATCAATAAAGCTCTGAGGCCATTCCTCCCATGGATGTAGACCATTAGGGTCGAATCACGTAAATCGGTTGTGTTGATTCTTTACTCCTTTATTTATGTCATTTCTTTGATTATTATTCTTGTTAGTATTTCTGATCTTGCTATTTCTATTTTGGATTAAAAGATTTGGTATTATTCTGAATCTTGTTGGTTCTATTTCGATCTGGTTGGTTCTGTCAATATATATTTCGATATCATTTCTGTTCTCAAGTTCTGTATATAACTGATTTGTTATCTTGAATAAATCACTACAAGAAAGTCTTGTATTTTTCTTTGAACTTGGATATATATTGAGTCTTGTACATAGAGGGACTCGGGTATAAATTATTACAAGTGGTATCAAAAGCCTAGGTCTATGGGGACTATGAGGTTTGATATTGAAAAATTTATAGGGAAAAATGATTTCGGGCTTTGGAGAATTAAGATGAGGGTATTGCTAGTCCAACATGGACTGCAAGATGCCCTCCTTAGTGAGAAAAGAAAAGGATCTTCCTCAAAAGAGGAAGCAAGGAGTCTGTCCACAAGGACATTCTCCAGAAGGCACATAGTGCCTTAATTCTTTCTCTTGGAAATAAGGTTCTGAGAGAAGTGGCCAGTGAGGAAACTGTTGTTGGTATATGGCTGAAATTTGAGAACCTTTATATGACTAAATCCCTAGCTAACAGGCTTCACAAGAAAACTAAACTTTACACCTTCAAGATGACCCCTGGAACTCCAATCGGGCAGCATCTTGATGAGTTTAATAAAATCATCCTAGATCTTATAAACATAGATATTAAGGTAGAGGATGAGAATCAGGCCATCATTTTGATGAGTTCTTTGGACTCATCTTACCAAATCCTAAAGGAAACTATGATGTTTGGGAGAGACTCTCTTACACTAGATGAAGTACAATCTGTTCACACTAGGGAACTTCAAAACAGAGGAGACACTAAACAAAATCATGGGGAAGGCGGTAGAATAGAAAAGAGAGAGAAGAAGGGCAAGAATGATGGTAAGAAATTTAGGTCTAAGTCAAAGGGAAAACATTTTAGATGTTTTCAATGTCATAAGAATGACATTTCAAGAAAGACTTTTCTAAAAGAAAAACAACTTAGATAATAAGACCAAAGAGGCAAGGGATGCCTCTGTGGTATTAGAGGGATATGAAAGTGCTGAGGTACTCACTGTGAGTAAAGTTGACTCAAAAAATAAATGGATAATGGATTCAGGTTGTTCCTTTCATATGTGTCCAATAAAAGGATGGTTTGAGACATTCTATGAGTTAGATGGGGGATATGTAATTCTAGAAAACAATAAGTCCTACAAAATCATGGGCATAAGGTCAGTTAGACTGAAAGTGCATGATAGTATTGAAATGATTTTAAGGGAGGTCAGGTTCATACTTGAGTTAAAGAGAAATTTAATATCTCTTGGCATGTTTGATTTATCAGGCTATACCTTCAAATATGAGATAGGGATTCTTAGGGTTGCAAAAGGGTCCTTAGTTGTCATGAAAGGGGTGATTAAAAATGGTCTGTACACACTAGTTGGAAAGACTGTAGTTGGGGAAGCATCCCTGTACATAACACTATAGAGAACCAATCTGTGCTATGGCATAGGAGGCTTAGGCATGTAAGTTAGAGGGGACTTTTAGAAGTGCAAAAACAGAGACTGTTGAGTGATCAGAACTTAGGCAATCTACCATTATGTGAAGACTGCATTTATGGGAAGGCCAAGAGGGTTGGTTTTAAGTCAGCAACCCATAATACTAAACAAACCTTAGATTATGTCTATTCTGACCTCTGGGGGCCTGCAAGAGTAAATTCACACAATGAAGGGAGCTATTTCCTATCCTTTGTTGATGATTACTCTAGAAAGGTTTGGATTTATATCCTTAAAAATAAAAGTGACACCTTTGAGAAATTCAAAGAGTGGAAGTCTCTAGTAGAAAACCAAGTAGGTAGAAAACTCAAGGTTTTAAGGACAGATAATGGCCTAGAGTTCTTGTCTAATGAGTTTAACATGTACTGTAAAAAAGAGGGAATCCTTAGGCATAAAACAATGAGGGAAACCCCTCAACAGAATGGTTAAGCTGAAAGGATGAACAGGACCATCCTAGAAAGAGTAAGGTATATGTTGTCAAACTCAGAGTAGCCCAAAACCTTCTGGGCAGGAGCTACCAATACAACTGTTCATCTTATAAATAGGTGTCCTTCCTCTTCCATAGGGTTTAAAACTCCACATGAACTATGGTTTGAAAAATTTCCCACTTATGAACACCTTAGAGTTTTTAGGTATGTTGCCTATGCACATTCAAAAACTGACAAATTGGAACCTAGGGCACTTAAGTGCATTTTTATAGGGTATCCTGAAGGGGTTAAGGGATACAAACTTTAGGTAGATGGACCTGTTAGGTTTAGGTGCATTGTGAGCAGGGATGTAACCTTTAATGAGTCACAAATGGCTCAAGTACATGGGAAAACATCAAACTCAGAAGTTGATAAGTCCTTAAAAGGTTTACAGGTTGTGATCCTAAGGGAGAGTCTTTAGGGATTAAGGATCAAGGTGGAGTTAGCTCCTATAACTTAGTTAGAGATAGGCAAAAGAGAATTATTAAACCACCTTTAGGGTATGGTCAAGCTGAACTTACCATGTTTGCTCTAACTGTAGCTGATGAAGTTGTCTATTAAGAGCCTAGATCTTATAAAGAGGCTGTGTCTAGCAAGGACTCCTCTAAATGGATATTTGCCATGCATGAGGAGATGGAATCTCTTAATAAGAATAAAACCTAGGTGTAAAACTAGTTGGATCCAAGTGGATATTTAAGAAAAGGGAAAGCATACCAGAGATAGAAGAGACCAGGTATAAGGTTAGGCTTGTAGCCCAAGGCTTTACACAGAGAGAATGAATTGATTTTAATGAGATATTCTCTCATGTGGTTAAACATAGCTTAATTAGGTTAGTGCTTGCTTATACTGCTTTTGAAAACCTGCTTCTAGAACAATTAGATGTTAAAATTGTTTTTCTGCATGGAGAACTTGAAGAAGAAATTTATATGCAACCTCCTGAAAGGTTTTACTAATAAAATTAATAACAATCAAGTGTGTCTTCTTAAAAAATCTTTATATGGTCTTCAATAATCACCTAGGCAGTGGTATAAAAGATTTGATACACACATGATTAACAATAATTTTAAAATGAGCTGCTATGATAGTTGTGTCTATTACAAGGAAGAAAAAGGAATATTTGTTTATCTTCTTTTGTATGTTGATGACATGTTGTTGGCTTGTAAAGACACTGTTTTAATTGATCAAGTTAAATGCATGCTGAAATCAGAGTTTGAAATGAAAGAATTAGGCCCTGCTAAGAAAATATTGGGAATGGAAATTGAAAGGGACATGAGTGCTAGAGTACTACATTTATCCCAGAAAAATTACATTTCCAAAATTCTTAAAAGATTTGGTATGGAACATGTGAAATCAGTTAACACACCCTTATGACAGCATTTTAAATTGTCTGTAGATCATGCCCCTAAAACAGAACCTGACATTAGCTTCATGCAACAAATTCCTTATGCTAGCATGGTGGGAAGTATGATGTATGCAATGGTTTGTTCTAGACTTGATCTAACTCATGCTGTGAGTGTAATTAGTAGATTTATGGGGAATCCTGGAAAAGCCCATTGGCAAGCCATTAAATGGGTGTTGAGGTACCTAGCAGGCTCTTCTAACTTAGATCTCAGTTTTGGGAATAATGTTGAGAAGGGATATTAGTTGACTTGTTTTATAGACTCTGACTTTGCAGGAAATGTAGACACTAGGAAATCCATAACTGGGTATGTGTTTACTGCTTTTGGGGGAGCTTTTAGCTGGAAATCACACTTACAATCTATTGTTGATTTGTCCACCATAGAAGCTGAATATATAACATTGACTGAAACTATAAAAGAGGCCATATGGTTAAAAGGTATTGCATGTGAGTTAAACATTTTTAATGGCAATATCACAGTGCACTGTGATAATCAAAGTGCACTACACTTAGCAAAAAATCAGGTTTTCCATGAAAGGTCCAAGCATATTGATATAAGGCTTCACTTTGTTAGGGATGTTATAGAGTCAAAAGTAGTATGTATGGAGAAAGTTTCAACTAAGGATAACCCCTCAGATATGATGACTAAGTCTCTCCCATGTCCTAAGTTCAGACACTGTCTGAATTTAGTTAGTATGGAGTCTAGAGTCAGTCCCTACTAGGGGGATCAATGCAAGAATAGCCAATGATGAGTATTGATAAAACTTGGCAATAAATGTTTTGCCAAAGTGGAGATTTGTAAATGTTATGTCAATACATTTATTAATTCTTTCATATGTTGATTATATTTACTTTAACCCTCTGCTTATGTGACTTGTGAATATTGGACAAGTGGCTGCTTTTGAAACCGTGAAGCTTTATAATTGGGCTAGTTGAACACATGATCTGCACGTGACCATAAGCTGCATCAGAGAAGGCTTAAGTCTGAGCCGCAGGATCGTGACACATGGTGGCATCTATTTCATCCTCTATATATGTTGCTATCCGAGCTGTGTAACCCTAATTCATTTTTGTGTTTCTTCATTCTGTTTGAGAGGGGCTTCGAGAGATAGAGAGAACAGAGAGGGGGAATCTAGGATTTGCAATAGAGTTTCACTTGAAGGGGAAATCTGTGTGATTTCTGTTGTGAGACGAGGGCTGTGTAAATAGAAGAGGTTCTGAGGCTTCTCTATGATGGATATTCCTTATCAATAAAGTTCTGAGGCCATTCCTCCCGTGGATGTAGACCATTAGGGTCGAACCACGTAAATCGGTTGTGTTGGTTCTTTACTCCTTTATTTATGTCATTTCTTTGATTATAATTCTTGTTAGTATTTTTGATCTTGCTATTTCTTTTTTGGATTAAAAGATTTGGTATTATTCTGAATCTTGTTGGCTCTATTTGGATCTGGTTGGTTTTGTCAGTATATATTTCGATATCATTTATGTTCTCAAGTTCTGCATATAATTGATTTGTTATCTTGAATAAATCACTACAAGAAAGTCTTGTATTTTTCTTTGAACTTGGATATATATTGAGTCTTGTACATAGAGGGACTCGAGTATAAATCATTACAGCCTGGATGGTTGAAGCAACTACGGTGGTTTTAGAGCGAACCAGTCGCGTACGATGGTATTTTTAAGGGCAGCATGAGCTCTTTTTCGTATTGATAAACAGAGGCTCTTGGTTTGGACGTGTTGTTGCTGTAGTGAAGGTGGTGATCAGCGTTATCTGTGGCTGGGGAAGGAAATGATTAGGGGTGGTTCATGGAGAGTGGTTCTCTATGGTTGCTGCGGTCTCACTGCATGCTAGGCGTCCCTTGCAGTGGCTTGATGCATGCTTGCTGGGCTGACGTCCATGGCAGGTGCTAGCTATGTGGCTTGGAGGTTGTTGTTTTGTGCAACAGACCCTTACGGGGAGGCCGTTGTCAAGAATACAAATCTTGGAGAAGGTTGCTTGCTGTGACGAGAGAATTGCATAAAGAGATATATAAAAAGGAAAAAGCTTGGAGCCACACAGGTCAGTAAGAAACAGCCACCGTAGGCACTCCAAAAAAATTAGAGATAAGCTGCATGCACAGAACAAACGTTCTCCCTTTCCTTTCAGTTTCCTAACCTGTCTAAAGCAGCCAAACACAAATAAAGAAAGAAACCAACCGACTCCAATCGAGGGACAAAAACCCAACCACCATCAGCACCCACCACCACACCACAACAACCACCACCATCGTTAGAACCAGAAAATGCCGCCGTTTTGTACACTCCTCGTTAGCGGCCCAATTTTGATTCTCCGTATCCCCTTTGCCGGCTATATAATATTTTGACTCACTAGATGAAGAGCCACGCCAACTACAACAAGCCCAACAGAAATTGCACCACCACCAACCACAACAACCGCCGCCATGGTAATGGCTTTTTTCCTACTTCTTTGAAATTCATCTCCTCCTATCTCAAAACCGCCTCCTTGGGTGTCCGCTCTGCCTCCACTTCCATCTCCGCTAATAACCAAGACCTCAAATACCAGATCTGCCGCCTGCTTTTTACTTCATTTCCTCCGGGTTTCGATTAAGGGGTAATTTTTTGAGGAGAAAATACGAGGATAATAAAAGTGAGGAAGACGAACTATTGAGAACATACGTGGTTTAACTTCTTTTTTTGTGTTTGGCTGCTTATAGCTTATAGCATTCCCATTGGATTCCCCATAAAATTTTTTATAATTTAACTAAAAAATACATTTTCTAAAATTTTTTCTTAAATTTTACTCATCTTTTAAAAACATTCTACATCTTATTCTCCATCTCTATCTCTATTCTATTAAATAATATTTCTATATTCTTTCTTTATTACTTTTTATTCTCACTTCCATTTACAATCTTAACTACTCAATATTTTTTCTTATATTTTGAACTATTATTCTAGTGAATATTTTAAATAAAAATTTAAATTATTTTTAATATTTTTAATTATTTTTTTATATTTTCGTAGTTATTTAAATTATTTTTAAAACTATTATTTAAAATTATAACAAATATGAGTATGAGAAAAAATGTAGATGATTGGAAGAAAAATTAATTTAATTGAAATAAATAAAATATTGATAAAAGTGATTTAGGGAATGAATAGTGGTTCCCTACCTTTTTCCTAAAATGGGGATTTAGATGGAGGGAGATTTTGAGAGCATTCCCTAAATTTTTCCTCAAATTATAAGGAAAAACAAGTTATGGGAAATCCAATGGAAATGTTCTTAGACAAACAATTCACTCTAAGGATTTTCCTCTTTTGCGGGGTGCGAGGTCATCGCAATTCCCCTGCTTTCCCACAACAAAATTTTATGAGCTGCAATTTCCACTCACCGCAAATTGGTCGAGAGTAATACGTCTAGTCAGAGCAATTTCGGTGAAAAGTGAAGTTGGCTGATGTTCTTGCAGATTTTGCCGCCGATCTTTCCCGCAGTGAAAGTCGATGGACAAATAGGGTTTGAAGGGCAATTTCCGCTGGGTCATCGTCAAAAATCAGGGACATTTTTGGCCATTTTTTGGGGAACCGCAATTGTAGAAGAGGTAGAGCGTTTGTTCTGTGCATGTGGGCTCATCTCTAATTTTTTTAGAGTATCTACACGGTTGTTTTTTATTGGCCTGTGTGAAAATTATTTTGACACCCATCCGGACCCAAGCTTTTCCCATATAAAAATGCTAATGGTTACATATCACTACATAATGTGCATGCTTTGAAGGCTCGTCCGAGAGAGATGGATCGAGAACGTGGGCAGTTTACCACTATCTTCATCCTTTTAATAATAATATGGGCTAAGCCTTCAAAGGGTAATCAATATGCAAAAGATCTGCCGGCCCCCACAATTGACCAAATGTGGACCTTGGTCTACAAACAAGACCAATAACGAAAATGAACCTAGCACTTCAAATAATAAAATACTCACCGGACTAAACAAGAGGTGAATTTAAAATAAGAAATGAGGTGGTTCAGAGAATATAGATTGTTTTTTAAAAAAAAAAAAAAATTGGAGAGTACAAATGGAGTTCATGATGCTAGGGTAATGGAGTCAGAATGACAGAAAGAAAGAAATTGAAGGTGTTTTTTAAAAATAAAAAATAAAAAATAAAAAATAAAGAAGAAGAAGAAGAAGAAGAAGAAAGAGGTAGAGAAGCTTTTATGGTATTGGAATTGAGGGACACACTTGGAGATAGTATGTCCAGTGAGAAAGGATATATGGTGAGGATGTATATGTTTTTAAAGAGAGCGAAAGTGACTGGCCTCACATGGGATTAGAAGATGGATGGTATATTTGCTCAGTAGTAGATTTCTGTTTGGCCTCACCGCTGAGAATTGTCTCAAATAGTATTAATTTGAAATTTAAGAATAATCATCATCATCATATTGGTCTTGATCTCAAGGATACGGAATTTCTCACCTAGGATTTGGTGTAAACACCTGCATCCAATACATTGCTGAGACATCAGCATAACACTTTTTTTTTTTTTTTTTTAGCACAAAACTTCTCAATTCATCTCATCTCATTTCTTCCTATCTTATCTAATTATTTTAATATTTTTAAATCTCTATATAAAATAAAATAAATAATTTAATTTTTTAAAATCTTAAAATAAAAATAATATTAAAAATATATATTTTAATAATATTTTATTTAATTTTTAACTTTTATTTCAACTTTCAACTTATCTGTAAAAACAAATTAGGTAGATTAACCGAATCATTCCCAGCCTCAAATACTTCAGAATTGGATATAATATATATTGTTCCCAGTCTCTCATTTCCAGCGCCACACAATTAAAAATCCTAACTTATGTTCAGGAATCAAAGTTCCGCGAAACAATTCATTAAAAGTTCAAATTAGAAAAAATGAAGAGCTTTCGCCTTCTGAATTTAATTTTACTCGCTCTCTCTCTCTCTCTGATTTTTAGTTCAAAAAATGCAGGTTGACTTGAGGCCAATCTATTAATTAGGTTTCAATTCGTCACTACTGCAAGAAAAGTGATATTTACGGCTAAATGTACTGCAACTAATATTTAATGGCAAATTAAGGTATTTTTTACTGTAGTTTTTTTTTTTTTTCCCTACGACAGATAAAATCGCAATAAATATGACTTTTTTTTCGCTATTTGTTGTCACCGCAAATAAATGATTGAGAATGGGTAGAAATCACAATTTTTTCCAGCTACAATATTGTCGTCGCTACTTATTAATGCAGCGATTTTCTTATCTTTTGCAGCAACATTATCTTGCCGGTAAAACATTTTTCGTATAGGTGCGTTTTGATAATTTTGATGGCCTACAAATAAAAATACTTTGTAAGTTTCCAATGAGGTTATAAAATAAATATCAGAAAACACATCATTCATGCCATAATCCCAGAAAAAACACTAATAGATTAAGAGCAATACTACATAGTGATTGGCCTCGTTTGTTTTCGTAGATGAGATCAGATAAATTGATATTAAAATTAAAAAGTTAAATAAAATATTGTTAAAATATATTTTTTAATATTATTTTTTGTTTTAAAATTTGAAAAATTTGAATTGTTTATTTTATTTTGTATTAAAATTTAAAAAAAAATTAACAATTAAATGAGATAAGTTGAGAAATTTATTGAAAACAAAGAGGCTTAAGTAGTTCAAGTCCACTATCGGAAAAAAATGGAACCCAGTTGAAAATATTTATTTTTCATAATAGGTTTCATTTTTATCCAATGGGTCATACGGGATCTACAAATCTTAAATTAATAGGGTTGCACATTTAGCCCGTTAACCCGGCCCGAAATTACAAATGGGTCTCCACAAGGATTAGGCTCGGGTCGGTTAATACCCGATAAGAGAAATCTGATGCTCCAATATCTGTATACCCGGTTTGAGAGCAAAATAAAAGAATTGTTGGTCCTCATATTGTGGTTAAGAGCTGTTTTAAAATTTAAGAAAGTCACCAGAATATTGTTTCGTATTGAAATCACAGGAGTTCTAACTCCTGAGAGATTAACCATGTCTAATCAAGAATGGAATCTTCGTTACTAAGGTGCAATGGACAGTGATGTTGTTCATGGAACTGTAATATAGGCAGAAATGTAAAATCGTGTGTATTTGATTGAATATTGCAATAACTTTTCTTAGAATACATCCAGAATTAGAGCTGCTGGGGAAAATGAAGAAATGAGTCGTGCTTTCAAAATCGTATGCATGAGATTGGGAAAGAAAGTTCTTGGCTTGGAGCATATAATCTCTCAACCATCATTTCATTGTAAGATGTTGATTGACATTAAAAGAGAAAAAGGAAACTCAATTTCAAAAACTTAACAAGTACGTCTCTCTGCCCACTGGAATACCCAGATCCATAGAGGTAAAACTGAATCCTCTCAGACGAACTGAAGTTAGGAGTGAAAATCAATGAAAACCCGATACTACTTTGCCGCATACTAGTTAGTTGTCTTTCGTGGGAATTAATCGGCTAATTCCTACGGATGATTAGGGTTAATATAATTAACTGGACACTCAAAACATTTAAAATTTACAGGTTACTGTTCTGAATAATATTTCAGCAGAAATTTAGATGGAGCAGTGTTAATGGGGGCCCAACAATTTTAAGGGATTCTAGTTCTAGGTAACCCTTCCCTAGCAGCTTGTATCTTCCCCACTACTCCATCCTGGTGCATTCAACATGTACAACGCTCCCACCAATTCATTTTGCAGCATTTCTTCATATCTATAGCATGACAAGTAAAGTAATCTTACAATGAACAAAAGATTGAAGTGCTTGAATGGGTTAGCATGAAGAGCAAATGCTAAGCAGCTATAATGAACTTTTCTGACATTATGCATCATTCTTCATAGAAAAACAATGCACCCTGAACTCCAGCAGCCATGCTCAATCATGCACCAGTCACCAAATATATCAATCATTCAATACCTCAAGTAATGTGTTAAAGATTTTTACATTGAGCAGCAGTGCAGTACTCTTCAAATATTGATTGTTGACAACGGCAAATAAAAAAATGACGTGTTGGAAGGAAAAAGAAAAAGAAGACAATTTGTTAATACTAGTTGTCCAAACATGTTTAAAAAAACATTGGCCAAGGAAAAATGACTACTTCAGTTATTTATTCTTACTTGCTTCCTTGACTATAAATATTTATGGGAGATTTGTGATCAGTACTCATGACTGACAACCTGGTTGAACCAACAAAGTATATTTCACAAATATTATTAATTTTCATGAATTCCTTGGATTCATAGTTGAGAACAGCTAGCGAGTTTGGTTACAGATAAACGCAATTCATTGAATGCAGAATTGTTGAACCATGAACTATGAGTAAATTAGGTGAAATGACAATCTACACCTCAAAACAGTCATCACCGTTATCTTAACCAATCCGCATATATAATTGGTTAAGATATATGTCATATATAGTTATGATGATCAATGAAAAATAACACATGTGACATAAAGTAGTGAACTATATATTGAGTTGCTGTGAGGTTTTTTTTTTTTTTAGGTCACTGTCAAGTTAGTAAGAGTCCACTTCCAATTGATGAAAAGCAAATAGAGGGTTTTGTCATTTATTTTTGGAGTTCAAATTTGGGGTGAGGGAAGGGGTGTTGGGGCAGATGGGATATATGAAGATGGAATATTTTAGTTTTTAAAACATGAAAATTTATCAAAACATGAAGTTGGGGTTGGTTTGCATCTCATATACCCTAATCCTAGCAGCTCATAAAAGCAACCCAGCATATCAGATAAAACCACGACAGATGCAAAAATGGTGTACATGGAGGCATTGTTAATGTTGGGGGTAAGAAAGAGGTTAGTGTTGTTGCCAATCCGGTATCTGTCTAGCTAAGCTACTGGAAGTTCTGGAGATGTATTGAGGAAGAGAGATGCTCAATGTCTTTGCAAGGGAGCTGATGCTGAAAATAATAACTAATTATTGGCACGTTACTGGGTGCTAGCTAGAGTGTTTATGGATAAATAATTTATCATGGTTTGGTTAGATTGCTTAAGTATGATTTAATCCCTTTGGAGAGAGGATCTCCACTTTTGAAGTGAAACATTACTTTTTAGAGGATACTTGGGAATGAGATGAAACGAGAATTTGGTATTTATTGAGATGGTTTGAGTTAAGTATTTATTGAGTTTTGGGAAATAAGAGAGAAAAAATTGAATAAGAAATATTATAAAATTAAAATATTGTTAGAATATAATTTTTTAATGTTATGTTTGTTTGAAAATTTGAAAAGGTTATACTGATTAGTTTGAAATTAAGTGTTTGTGTTTGAATGATATTTGGCAAGAAAATGAGATTGGATGAGATGGAATGACATGAGATGAGATGAAAATTGTTTCCAAACATCCCCTTACTTATCTCATAGGAAACTTTGCAGTAGGTTATTTAATAAACGAGACTATATAGCATTTATTTGTTGTACTTATAAGCTATTGCAGTCATAAATCTTGATTTTTATTAATAAGAGGCCAATTTGCAATGAATAATTTGTCATTCCACCATTACCTATAGATTAAAAAAAAAAAAAAGAGAGAGAATAATTTGTAATTCGGATTTTATCTAAGTGACCGCTAGAGTAAACATGGTTTGTTTTCCACGAAATTTACAGAGTTCTATGGATCAGGCAGATTCTTCAGAAGCAAGTCAAACAGCCCCTATAAAAACAAAGAAAATACTATTTTCCCCCGCCCCTTCCTCTTTTCCTATATATATATATATATATATATATATATATACATACATATTTTTTTTCATATGAATCTTCCTAGCTTGTATTTCTCGTGTTTAATACTCGTAAATAAATGGGTTGGTTTCACTTCAGTTTTGGTTCAGAATTGTAGACAAAACAATTAAAAAACTCTCAATAATAGAAAGGCTGCCTTACTTTTGGTTGCTCGTCCTTGTAGATCATTAATGGCTGGATGATAGTTGTTGATGTTGCCAAGACCAATCCACCTAGATACAGCAGGAGCCGTCCAAGATAGGAATAATCCCACAGATAGCGACGGAGACACAGACTGCCCTTAAAAGTAGAAGGCTATTGCCCTCACAGTGTTGGACTATCCTGCAAACCAGCCACCTAAATTTTGTACATTGTACCTGCCATAGATCTTTTTTACCAGCTCGAAATGTTCTTTCAAGTGAAGCACTAGTGGTGCATATTACGGAATATATGCAGCATCTCTCTCTCTCTGTCTCTCTCAACCACATCCACATGAAACTAGTAATTACAGAATGCATTGATCAACAATTTCTAATTTTGACAGTGAAATTGATGTTAGGATTTCCATCAATCCAAGGCCGTAGTTACTCCGTATTTTCTTGTTTCTCAAAATTATTGAATGGTACATGATCAATGTTTATAAAAACGTTTAAATATCACAATAGTTGGATAATTAATTATTGATGAATGATAATATATAGGTCGAACACAATTAATCACAATATATGCAAAGATAAATATGTTGAAAATTCACCCGTTATCGGTCCAACGAAAGGGAACAAATCTTCGGTTTTGGCTGATATGCCAATAATTCATGCAACAAATACAAATGATGATCTCCTACTGTGCATGCAAGCACCATAATTACATAGTGGATCAATTATATTAATTTACTAATTTTCATTTTCTTGTCGAAGATGCCTAGTTCATAAGTTGAAATGATCATATCTTTAAGAATTGGTGTAATGTTTTTCTCCTGAGTCCCTCACGTTCCAAAACTCAAAGATTAACTGAGATCGATATTCATAGAATATTGCAAGAACCAACCAGATCCAAATAATAGAAAAACAGATCACAGAACAAGAATAAAAACAATAATAAAGAAAATAACAAGAATAAAGGAAAGAGAGAAGACAACACAACCGATTTACGTGGTTCGACCCTAATGGTCTACGTCCACGGCAGGAATGGCCTCAGATCTTTATTGATAATCACAGTCTCTACCAGAGAAGTCTCAGAACCATATACATTCACTAATCCTCACTTTCACTCAAGAAATCGCACTGATTTCTTTCTCTCAGTGAAGAAACCCGGCAAACCCTAGGTTCTCCCCTCTCTGCTCAGAACCCTCTCGATGCCTCTCAAAATGTACAAGTGAAACACGAATGAATATTATGGTTACACATCACGGTTAACTATGAATATATATGAAGAAACAGATGCTGCCAAGTGTCACCATCCAGTGGCTCGTAAATCTTGATCTTTCTCAGATGCTGCTTATAAGTCATGTGGACTCACGTGCTTTTCTATCTCAGCACTTAACCATCACAACTCCAGACTTAGCCGCTTGTGCACCAATCAAAGTATCACACATGAGAGACAGATAAAAGGTCAGATTAAAATAAGACTAATCATTAATAAATGTATTTGACATAACATTTACAAATCCACCTTGGCAAAAGACATTTATTGCCAAGTTATTATCAATACTCATCATTGGCGATTCCTGCATTGTCCTCCTAATGAGGACTGACTCTGGACTCCATACTAATTAAGTTCAGACAGTGTCTGAACTTGGAACATGGGAGAGACTTTGTCATCATATCTGAGGGGTTATCCTCAGTTGAGACTTTCTCCACACAAACTACTTTAGACTCTATAACATCCCTAACAAAATGAAGCCTTATGTCAATATGCTTAGATCTTTCATGAAAAACTTGATTTTTTGCTAAGTGTAGAGCACTTTGGTTATCACAGTGTACTGTGATATTTCCATTAAAAATGTTTAGCTCACTTGAAATTCCTTTTAACCATATGGCCTCTTTTACAACTTCAGTTAACGCTATATATTCAGCTTCTATGGTGGACAAAGCAACCACAGATTACAAGTGTGATTTCCAGCTAATTGCTCCACCAAAAGTAGTGAATACATATCCAGTTAAGGATTTCCTAGAGTCTATATTTCCAGCAAAGTCAAAGTCTACAAACCCAGTCAACTCGTATCCCTTCTCTACATTATTCCCAAAACAGATGCCCAGGTTAGAAGAACCTGCCAGGTACCTCAGTACCCATTTAATGGCTTGCCAGTGTGCCTTTCCAGGATTCCCCATAAATCTACTAACTACACTCACAGCATATGTTAGATCAGGTTTAGAACAAACCATTGCATACATTATACTTCCCACCATGCTAGCATAAGGAATTTTATTCATGAAGTTAATGTCAGATTCTGTTTTAGGTGCCTGATCTATTGACAATTTAAAATGCTGACCTAAGGGTGTAGAGACAGATTTCACTTGTTCCATGTCAAATCTTTTAAGGATTTTGGAAATGTAATTTTTCTGGGTTAAATGTAATACCTTAGCATTCATGCCCCTTTCAATTTCCATTCCTAAGATTTTCAAAAGCAATATAAGCAAGCAGTAACCTGATTGAGCTATGTTTAACCACAGGAGAAAAGATTTCATTGAAATCAATTCCTTCCCTCTGTGTAAAGCCTTTGGCTACTAGCCTAGCCTTATACCTTGTCCCTTCTATCCCTGGAATACTTTCCTTTTTCTTAAATATCCACTTGGATCCAACTAGTTTTACACCTTTGGGTTTGGGCACTAGAATCCAGGTTTTATTCTTATTTAGAGATTCCATCTCCTCATGCATAGTAAGTATCCATTTAGAGGAGTCCCTGCTAGACACAGCTTCTTTATAAGATCTAGGTTCCTGGTTTACAACATCATCAGCTATAGTTAGGGCAAACATGGTGAGTTCAGCTTGACCATACCTTAGAGGAGGTTTAATTATTCTCTTTTGTCTGTCTCTAATTAGGTTATAGGAGCTAACTCCACCTTGATCCTCAATCCTTGAAGATTCTCCCTCAAGATCACTGCCCTTCCCAATTTCTAGTTCAGGTTGGGTGTTATTTTGCTCCACCTCAACCTGTAAACCTTTTAAGGACTTATCACCTTCTGAGTTTGAAGTTTCCCCTAGTACCCTAGCCATTTGAGACTCATTAAAGGTTACATCCCTGCTCACTATGCACCTAAACCTACCAGGTCCTTCCACCCAGAGTTTGTATCCCTTCACCCCTTGAGGATACCCTATAAAGATACACTTAAGTGCCCTGGGCTCCAATTTGTCAGTTTTTTAATGTGCATAGGCAACACACCCGAAAACTCTAAGGTGGTCATAAGTAGGAAATTTTCCAGACCATAGTTCCTGTGGAGTTTTAAACCTTATAGCAGAGGAAGGGCACCTATTTACAAGGTGAACAGCTCTATTGGCAGCTTCTGCCCAGAAGGTTTTGGGTAGTCCTGAGTTTGACAACATACACCTAACCCTTTCTAGGATTGTCCTGTTCATCCTTTCAGCTAAGCCATTCTGTTGAGGGGTTTCCCTCACTGTCTTATGCCTAAGGATCCCTTCCCTTTTACAGTATATGTTAAACTCATTAGATAAGAACTCTAGGCCATTATCTGTCCTTAAAACTTTAAGTTTTCTACCTACTTGATTCTCCACTAGAGTTTTCTATTCTTTGAATTTCTCAAAAGTGTCACTTTTATTTTTAAGGATGTAAATCCAAACTTTTCTAGAGTAATCATCCACAAAAGAGAGGAAATAGCTCCCTCCACTATGAGAGTTTACTCTTGCAGGCCCCCAGAGGTCAGAATGGACATAGTCTAGAGTTTGTTTGGTGTTATGGGTAGCTGCCTTAAAACTAACGCTCTTGGACTTCCCATAGATACAATCTTCACAGAATGGTAGGTTGTCTAAGTTCTGGTCACTCAACAACCCCTGTTTCTGCAGTTCTAAGAGACCCCTCTGACTTACATGCCCAAGTCTCCTATGCCATAGCACAGATTGGTTCTCTACTGTGTTCTGTACAGGTGATGCATCCCCAACTATGGTCTTTCCTAGTAATATGTACAAACCATTTTTAATCACCCTTTTGATGACAACTAAGGACCCTTTTGCAACTCTAAGAGTTCCTGCCTCAGATTTAAAGGTATAGCCAGATAAATCTAGCACACCAAGAGAAATTAAATTTCTCTTTAAGTCAGGTATGAATCTGACTTCCCTTAAAATCCTCTCGATACCATCATGCATTTTCAGTCTAATAGACCCTATACCCATGATTTTGCAGGACTTATTGTTTCCTAGAATGACATGTCCTCCATCTAACTCGGAGAAGGTCTCAAACCATCCCTTTATTGGATACATATGGAATGAGCAGCCATAATCCATTATCCATTCTGTTTGTGGGTCAACCTCACTTACAGTGAGCACCTCAGCACTCTCATATCCTTCTAACACCACAGAGGCATCCCCTGCCTCTTTGGTCTTATTATCAAAGTTGTTCTTTCTTTCAGGACAATCTTTCTTGAAGTGTCCTTCTTTATGACACTGAAAACATTTAAAATATTTTCCCTTAGACTTAGACCTAGGTTTCCTTTTATCATTCTTGCCCTTCTTATCTCTTTTTTCTGTTCTACCCCAAACAGTCAAACCTTCCCCGAGTTCTTGTTTAGTATCCCCCCTACTTTGTAGTTCCCTAGTGTGAAGTACAGATTGTGCTTCATCTAGTGTAAGGGAGTCCCTACCAAACATCATGGTTTCTTTTAGGTTTTGGTAGGATGAGTCCAAAGAACTCATCAGGAGGATGGCTTGATCCTCATCCTCCACCTTAATATCTATATTTGCTAGATCTAAGATGATTTTATTAAATTCATCTAGATGCTGCCCTATTGGAGTTCCAGGGATTATCTTAAAGGTGTATAGTTTGGTTTTCTTGTGCAATCTGTTAGCTAAAGATTTAGTCATATAAAAGTTCTCTAATTTCAGCCATATGCCTGCAGCAGTGTTCTCACTGGCCACCTCCCTCAGGACTTTATTTCCAAGGGAGAGGATTAAGGCACTGTGTGCTTTCTGGAGAATGTCCTTTTGGACAGTCTCCTTGTCTTCCTCTTTCGGGGAAGACCCTTTCCTTTTCTCACCAAGGAGGGCATCTTGTAGTCCATGTTGGACTAGCAGTGCCCTCATCTTGATCCTCCATAACCCGAAATCATTTTCCCCCGTCAATTTTTCAATGTCGAACCTCATGGTCCCCATCGACCTAGGCTCTTGATACCACTTGTAATGTTTTTCTCCTGAGTCCCTCACGTTCCAGAACTCAAAGATTAACTGAGATCGATATTCACAGAATATTGCAAGAACCAACCAGATCCAAATAATAGAAAAACAGATCACATAATAAGAATAAAAACAATAATAAAGAAAATAACAAGAATAAAGGAAAGAGAGAAGACAACACAACCGATTTACGTGGTTCGACCCTAATGGTCTACGTCCACGGCAGGAATGGCCTCAGATCTTTATTGATAATCACAGTCTCCACCAGAGAAGCCTCAGAACCATTTACATTCACTAATCCTCACTTTCACTCAAGAAATCGCACTGATTTCTTGATTTCAATGAAGAAACCCAGCAAACCCTAGGTTCTCCCCTCTCTGCTCAGAACCCACTCGATGCCTCTCAAAATGTACAAGTGAAACACGAATGAATATTATGGTTACACATCACGGTTAACTATGAATATATATGAAGAAACAAATGCTGCCAAGTGTCACCATCCAGTGGCTCATAAATCTTGATCTTTCTCAGATGCTGCTTATAAGTCATGTGCGACTCACGTGCTTTTCTATCTCAGCACTTAACCATCACAACTCCAGACTTAGCCGCTTTTGCACCAATCAAAGTATCACACATGAGAGACAGATAAAAGGTCAAATTAAAATAAGACTAATCATTAATAAATGTATTTGACATAACATTTACAATTGGGAACTGAATCCATACAAAGAAGGTAACTGGAACACTAGCCAAACAAATGAGAAGAACTGCAATTTGTAATAACTCATGTAGGACGATTAAAAGAGCACTGAAAAAGGTTATCATCATGGTCCCAATAGAGTAAAAGAGGGTCAAAAGGCCTATAATCATCTGCCTAGGCAAACACTCAAGAAAATCTTCTTCTGCATAACGTGATGTGAGAATTCCCAAAAACATCAAGACCGAAGTCAAGGTAGAAAAAATTGACAATGCATCGGATATTATAAAGAGCATAAATAATTTTTTCTTTAAGAATATTGGAAAGCCTGTAGTTTGGTTGTTACCACCTAGAATTGCAAAAGCTACAGCGAACATAATGGTAACAATCAGAGCACCACCACTGTACGTGATGATGCTGTGTCCTTCATCCATTTCTCTCCCTTTTCCATCATGTTCTTATGGTTCTTTATAAACAATTGTCGTGGAGTTAAACAATCCTTGTTGGTAGTTTCCATAGTACTAGCCATGGGATGGACAATTCTCTCTATCTCCTGCATTTGTTAGAAATAAATTGTTAGATTAAGAATGCTACCAAAATTATTTACTTGGAGAGTAATGCTAGAAACAGTGATGAGCTGTGCATGCACTGTACACTTCTTTTGAAAAAGAGTGAGGATTAAAAAAATAATTTTTTCATGTATTTACTCTTTTTTTTCAAAAAAAAGTGTGTAGTGCTTCATGCATATTCAATGACTGCAAATATCATTTCTCTTACAATTTAGATATATAGTATTATAAAGACTAACCTATATTAATAAACTAATCAAGATATAAAATTGGGGGTACTGGGATCCTTATTATAAATAGCCCAGGCCCAAACTAGTAGTACTTGTAAATACTGGGAAAAAAATTAATTAAGTTGACTATGAGATACCCCTGATTTCTAGTTCAAAAGGCCAAGAAAAAGTTTTCCAAAAGGGCAATTTTTAGAGCTGTCCAATAGATGAGCAGTCCATGTTAACAGAGGTTGCCTGAGGGGCGAATATCATGCACTACTGGCAATAGATGGAGGGCGATAGGCCGACGACGTGGAGAGAGAGAGAGAGAGAGAGAGAGAGGACCTTGAACCATTGTAACTCTCTTTGCATCTGTAAAGCTGCCCCTGGAATTTGATTAATCCCGGTGGAATCTTCTATCATCCCTACCATATGTAACATGTTATTTTCATTGACATCTAAACATGTCAAGGAGTAGTTCATCATCGTATCTAGCCCGTATAGAATGCTAAAGATTTTTTCTTGACAATGCAAGACACCGAGCATAAATATATTGTTCTCTGTTTTGCCTTCTTGGGTCCAAAAAAATCTCGATCCATTTCAAGCATCTTAGAAAAAAAACACAAAATTCCCGTTCTTGGCAGCACGGACAATGGCATGGTAAACTCGGCCATCCATAAGTTGTTGAGTTTTGGATTCTGATATCACTTTACACTTTTGAGAAAGAAGTTCATTGCACTGGACATGGATCTTCTTCATTTCGTACAACTGCATGATTCAACAATTATTTAGACATTGTCAATTAGTTAACTAGATGAAATTATAAATAATTAATAATAATAAATTTTTAAAAATCAGTCAATGATTTTGATGAAGTGTACAGGGTATACCACAGAAGTTAAGGAATCCTGAAACTATATAGCGAAACATTGATGCAAAGAAAAAAACAAAATTTATTTACTCATAGATAGTAGAAAACTTTTACGCCAACAAATTAAGCTATAAGCAAAATATTTCTTTTTGTTTTTGTTTTTTTAGATTAGTTAATTTCTGTGTAGTGAGGAACTTTATTATATGCAACCAGTAATTGCTCATGTAGGACGATTAAAAGAGCACTGGAAAAGGTTATCATCATGGTCGCAATAATAAAAGAGGATCAAAAGGCCTATAATCATCTACCTGGGCAAATACTCAAGAAAATCTTCTTCTGCATAACGTGATGTGAGGATTCCCAAAAACATCAAGACCGAAGTCAAGGTAGAAAAAAGTGAAAATGCATCGGATATTATAAGGAGCATAAACAATTTTTTCTTTAAGAATATTGGAAAGCCTATAGTTTGGTTGTTACCACCAAGAATCGCAAAAGCTAAAGCAAACATAATGGTAACAATCAGAGCACCCACCACTGTACATGATGATGTTGTGTCCTTAATCAATTTCTCTCCCTTTTCCATCATGTTCTTATGGTTCTTTAAAACAATTGTCAGGGAGTTAAACAATCCTTGTTGGTAGTTTCCATAGTACTAGCCATGGGATGGACAATTCTCTCTATCTCCTGCATTTGTTAGAAATAAATTGTTAGATTAAGAATGCTACCAAAACTATTTACTTGGAGAGTAATGCTAGAGACAATGATGAGCTGTGCACGCGCCATACATTTTTTTTGAAAAAGAGTGAGGATTAAAAAAATAATTTTTTCATGTGAGTCATTTATTTTTTCATTTTTTTCAAAAAAATGTATAGTGCTTCACGCACACTCAATGACTGCAAATATCATTTCTTTTACTTTGTTAGAATTGAATATTTCGGGAGTGATTGGAACTTAATTTTGTGATAGTTTGAGGGGCTTTATATATTTATCACAATTGTTTAATAAACACACATGCAACACAAATTTGCAGTAGAATATATTTTTAGGTAGGGGCGAACAAAAAACCCGCAGACCCGACCCGACTCGTTTTTCGAACTAACCCGACCCGAAAATCCGACCCGTTTACGGTTAAAATCGGAAACGGGTATTACCCGTTACCCGATTTTAAATTCCTTCGTTTCGTTCATTTGAAACATTTCACCGAATCTCTCTCTCTCTCTCTCTCTTTCTCTCACAGTCGAAAACCCCCATTTTCGTCTTCGTTGTCTGTAGACCATGGCATCAGATGATTCAGATCCGTAAAGGTGCGCGCACAAATCAATTTGTTTGACGTTAATGGCTCTCTCACAGTCGAAAACCCATCCCATTTTCTTCTTCGTCATCTGCAGACCACGATATCAAATATATTTGTTGGAGCTAAGCAACATCGGACTCAGAGATTTGAAAGGTATTTTGAGAGATTCATGTGAACTATTTTCTATGGAGAATCGAAGCGTTTTTTTCTGTATTTTTCTATTTTCAGTTTTTTTTTTCTTCTGGGTTTTTTTCTGTGTTTTTTTTCTGGATTTTTTCATCCGATTTTTTCTTCTGGATTTTTCTGTTGTCTGTGTTTTTCTTCTAGGTTCTTCTTCTAAGTTTTTCCATCCTGATTTTTTCTTCTGGTTCCATCCGATATTTTCTTTTAGGTTGTTCCGTTCGATTTCGATTTTAAGATGATTTTTGCGTGGGTTTATTCGTGATTTGGAACATGGTTCGTGATTTAGAACTGGGTTATTGACAGAAATCTCCCTGGAAACAAAACAATAATTCGGGTAATCGGTTAACGATCAATTGTTAACGGGTGATCGGTTAACGGGTAATCGGCATGAGAAATGATTCGGGTCGGGTCGGAATTTGTGTTTCTTGGTTCGGGTCGGGTCGATGAACAGCCCTGTTTTTAGGTATTCTCATGGATCTTGATTTCTTTTTTAATTACTAATTAGAAAAAGTAATCCAATAAATATTATTGGTGGTGTTTTTTTAAAAAGGCCATTAATATTGAAGAATATTACAAAATGTACATAAAGCAATTAAGAGAATTAAAGGAGAGAGTGGTAATAGATGAGTTGTAGATGCGTTTTTTCCAAAACCCAAGCTGATTTTCACTTGAGAAGGATTGACGCATAGAGCTAGGCCAATGCATAGATGGGAGACTCTCCAGACTTGTCAACAGCCAGTGCCAAACGTGGGCAGCGTTGGATTAATCCCAAAGCAATATCTGTTTTGTCGTACGTACGTACCAGACGTATCATGTATATAACATAGAGATGGTCAAAGAGGAATTATTATAGTACAATACTATGTTTCATAATTTATATCACTCATTTATACTTTAAGTATAATGTGGTGCCACGTGCTCTGTTATTGTGTTTACGTAGATAGATATAAAAAGATAAAGGAAATTTAGAATTTTAGTCTACATCTTTTTGTGTTTTCGATTTGGAATTTTGGACGCCATTTTGTTTTGAATATATATTTTTAAAAAGCTATGTGACATTACATTATGGTGCCACGTCAATGAAACAAAATAAGTAATATAAATTAGGGACATAGTAGTATTTTCCATTATTATATTTATATTACCAAGATCTCAAATGAAATATATGGCAAGAAAATAATAGCAGGCAATTAATGGGTTTTAAGTTTACACATAAAATATTATAGGCAGTATAAAAAAGAGTTATGTTATATACATTCATTTTTGCGTATTCTTTAGGCATGTGATTGGTTAAAATAGTTATTTTATATTAAATAAATTGACGTAGCCAATCATATAATGAGTACGTAAGAAATATATAAAAGTGACTGTACATAAAATTTTTATAAAAAAAAAATGTATATATTATTGAGGTGGCATAATCTAATAAGTTAATTTTAATGTACAATAAAAACTACTTTTACAATCTGGTAGATCACATTAAAGAATTCCTTGTATGAGATTTCATCAAGCATTTTTTTTACCAAATGAGCCTTGTTAGGTACAAGCGGTTTAGCACACAAAACTGTGTAGCAACACTGACATGGCTTTTTTTATTAAAAAAAAAACATAAGAAGAAACAATTTTGAGAGAAGAAGAAGGTTTTTTGTCTAACAAAATTCATTTTTATCTTCAATTCTTACCGTTTCATTAAATGGGTATCTTATATGTTAGCATCGGTGCATGATTTGGTGCGCAAAGTACTTACTTGCAAGAAGACTTCTCCTTACCGGATAGTAAAACACGAGTTCTTACCCAAAGTTTCGGTGTCGATAGCATTGTTAAGAAGCGCAGCACCATTGGCTAATCGAATTTCTATTTGCCCGAAATCAATAGCCATAACAATCGGAAGTTTTTTCGTTCTGGAAGTTGTAATGTTGATCAAGTCAAAGTACTTTTGAAGCATTTAACCCGCCATTCGCCAATATCCAAGCACGGCAGCCGAGATTAGAGCTGTGAAACCGTCACTATCAAACATTGCCAAGCTCTCATGCGTCATTTGATTCACCAACTCCTCCACTCTATGCTCATGTCCATTTATAAGTGCAACGTGAAGAGCCGTTTCGTCTTCATCTGAGATTCTCTCATTCAATGCCTCGGGTAGAGACTCAAAAATGACTTTTGTCTCATTCAAATTACCGTCTCGCACAGCATTGTATAATTTCTTAAACTTACGTAACTCTTCATCCCGATGTCGGGGACTCACATGTTCTCCTTCAGCGTATCTGCCATTATTTTCTCCCTGATATATTTTAAGTTTTCAAGGATTAAATATACATGCACAAGGAAAGTAAGTACGTCAGAAATATATATATATATATATATATATATATATATATATGTATATATATATTACCAATTCAAGGCAAAGATATGATCTGCATGCCTAAAATTAAAGGTTTTATAGCATTATATTAATATAGGATTCAAACTTCAAGGAGAAAAAAAAACTAATTACACAAGTATTGAACCTATATAATTCCTTTCTTCTCATTTTTTTTTCGAGAAAGCAACATTTCTTTAAATTAATATGAGAAATATAAAATTAGGGATATTGTGGGATTCAATAACTACGTACCTCGTTACAATAAATGCAATAAATAAAAATACAATAAAATGACAATACTATGATCACAAATATGGTCTACATGATCTGATCAATTCATAACTATATATATAGCTTGACGAAAACGATTAAAGGACTGTCACTAAAGTTGATTTTTCTTAAAATTAATTTTAATTTCGCAAGCTTTTCATGATCTAATAACGGTTATAACCACTTCCTTTTTCCGCCATATATAAATATATATATATATATATATATATATATATAATATATTTATGTCTTTTCTAATAAAGCATGGAGTAGTTAATTTAAAGGTATATATTAGGAATATGACTTTCTCTTATTCTTTTAAAGGAAAATATTTTTACAATTTTTTAATAGTAGACCCCAGTATATTTTAACAATACTATCCGAAACTTACACATCCTAAACCTGTATCTAACACTACCCTTATTTTTACCTCACAAGATGTTATTTTTATAATAAAGTTAATATTATTAAAATAACAATAAGTTTATAGTAGTTCGGACAACTTAATACCATTTTGGCTCTTTAACAAACAAATATTACCATTTTCTTAACAGCTGCGGCAATCTTTCCATAGCATTGATCGTAGAATCTTTAATTTGCCAAGTTTGAAATATAAAAGTGAAAAGAAATTACTGATTTCTAGTTATAGATCATTTGGATATTACCCCCTGAAATTATTGGATGAGATCGATAAATCTAGCAACCAAAATTAATTTCATAAAAATATGTACAAAATCAACTTCATGCTTATATCCAACAATCTAGAAATCAAAATATATTAAAATATAAAAATTGTGAGAACCCACTCTCAAACATAAGATTGTTCATCCGGGCCGGGTAAAAACCCAGCCCGGTCGAGAACCCGGATAACTGGGTTTCGGTTGCGGGTTCCAGCCCGGAATACACCCAGGCCGGTACCCGCTTTTTAAAACCTGGGCCCATCCAGCCCGAATGCAATTTTTGTCACCCGGATACTGGTTTTAAACCTAGTACCCAGGTTTAGATCTAAAACCATCGTATATCAGTTACGATGCCCTAGGGCCCCCCTCCCCTAGACCGAATCACACTCAACTCTCATCTACTCTCTCTCCCTCCTATGCGAAGTGCGATGCCCTATGCCTCTCTCCCCCCGATTCCTTTCTCTCATCTGCTCTCTCTCTCGCACTACTCTGCGCCTACATCTGTGTCTGCGATGCCCTAGCCCCTCCCTAAATCACTCTCTCATCTGCTCTATCTCTTTCTCTGCTATCTGCGATGCCAAACAGAGGAAGTGCTTGAGCTTGGGATCCAAGAGATTAGAACGGATTTACGTTTGGGTATGTTTTCTTTCTTCCCTCTGTTTTGTTCTCTCTTGGTTGATTTTGGGTTTTTTTTTTTTTTTTTGAGGATGTTTGAATGTTTGAGGAGTATTTTTATGGGTTAGATCTGTTTGAATGTTTGAGGAATATCTATTTAGATCTATTTAGCTGCAAAATGCTAGAACCGTGGGTTATTATTATTTGGAAGATTTGTTTAGATCTGTTTAGATTTGTACTTTTGATTTTTTATTTTTGTACTTTTGATTTCTGATTTCATTATATTTGTAATTAGGTAAGGTGTAAGGATCCTGATTCAGCCCAAGAGAGCTTGTCAAGACTCAAAACCACTATCTTGTGATTGTTGGAAGAAGAGCTAATTGATGAATTTTTTTTTGATTTTTTGCATACAATTTGTTGTGTATTAGAGTTTTGATTAAAGCAATATATGTGTTTTGTAATATTTTTAGCAAATTAGTTCAAACAATGTAATATGTAGTAGATTGCATCGCATATGTTGCATTCATTTTATATGATAATATTGATTTTTTTTTATACATGCATTTAGTTATAAAATTAATTAATTGTTTATAGGCTTATGCTATATTCAAGAGTTGGGTTTTCTCTGTTCCTTTAAAGACCATTAACTGATTTTAATTCTCAACCAAAAAGAGACAAAATCTTTGAAATCTAATTAATAATAAATTAGTTTTTACCAAAAAAAAGAATTCTAGGTACAATCCGGAATTCGGATTTCCAGTTTTTAAAAACCCGGATCCATCCGGGTTCCAGTCCGGGTCTGACCCGGACCAACCCGGTCTAGGTTCCGGCCCGGGTTTGAAATCTGGGTCCCGGTTCGGGTATACCCGGATTCCCAGGTTGGAATCAGGATGAACACCCCTACAGTCAAACATTTTAATTCACCATTATTCACATATTAACTCAAATCATCTGAAATCACCTCAGCATCCAAACACAGTCAACAAAATATACAACAAATTTTATCATTTTGTGTTTTATGTCTGCAATATATCTTATCTGCTGTAATTAATAAATTAGATTTTGTTTTGGATCTTCCATCCCGCCTTCTCTTGTACTCTTATTAATTAATTAACGTCGTGATTGCTGATTTAGAAAAACGGTGCCTAAACTCATTAAATAGGAATTAGAAAAGTACAGTGGATTTAGATCTTTTCATCCTCCTTCAGCTCCGAATGAACTGACAAAAAGCTAAAACTGAAATTTGACTAGATTGAAACAGATAATGATCAATTAATACTTACGACGCTAGCTGGACGGGAGGGAGGGATTTTCTCCAAAATTAACTGTCGGGTTGTAAGTCTGATCAGTTGGCTGTTGTAGTCTCCCGATCAGTCTTGCAGAAATGATGATCGGACCTGCACACTCAAATATTTGTTGGAATTTCTTCTTGTCGCTACTTCAGAAGAAGACATGAGGATCATGACCCAAATAAATGAATAAATCGTCTGACCCGTTGGGGTCTACTCAGTTCTTTTTAATGATTAAAGCAGCTGCCCTAAGATTCCTAATGTATTGGAATAGAATCATTCAAATCATCGCTACCCGTGCCCGTGGAATGTCTAGTACTGAACTTACTTTATATGTGGCAATGGTTATCGGTGAAATAAAATGAAACCGGATCCGGCAAGCTAGATCTTTGTCAGGAATAAAGAGAAAAGATAAAGATTAAAAAAAAAAAAAAAAGTTGTTATTATCTTGTCTAATTTATACCACTCATTTTATTCTCTTGATGTGGCAATATCACAATGTGGTGTCACGTGACTTATTAAAAAATAAAAACACAAATATAAAAGGGTAGAGAAAATCTAAGATTTTAGTCTCCATCTTTTTGTATTTTCTAATGCCATTATTTTAAATATATAATTTTTATAACTTTTTTTAATAAGCCATGTGGCATGGTGGTGCCACTTCAAGGGGCAAAGTGATTGGTATAAATTAGAGGGCATAGTAGCATTAATCTAAAAATGACATGAAATAAATAGGATTTAACTACTTTAAAGAGGGAAGAATACCTCTATAAAAGGACATCATGTCCTTCAACATCCCTTCATAGTAGATTTCAACATCAAACGACTAATGAATGTACATATTTATATATGTTGAACTATATAAATCTTTATCTTTATCTTTTTTTATATTTTTATATTTTTATTATTATTTACTTTATGGAGGAGCATCCAAGCACCATATCAACACCCAAGTCATCGTCGTCGGCCATTCGACCATATTGTATACTACAATTAATGCTATTAATCCTACCTACTTCTAAAGATAGATAGAAAAAGTTGGAGAGAGTCACTTTATGAAATTCTCTCCTTTCTAAAGTTGCGCAAGATGGCCCCTAGAACAAAGCTCCACCCCTCTTTTACCCCCGACCCTCGCCTCGCTTCCTATTCAATGGAGGAGGTGCCTTGAAGATCTAGAAGTGTGAGCAATATGAGTAGAAAGGCTCCCATACTGTATGGAGGGCAGGGGGCATAGATGCCAAACAAACCTGACCCCTATCTATTGTCGTAGAAGCTATTCCTAGGAAAGATTATAGTTCTCGAGTATCCAATCAATTAATCCCCCAAACTGGATAAGCTTAAGTAGAAATGAAAAAGTGGGGGGGGGGGGGGGGGAAGCCACTAAATTGAAGGCTTCGCTTGCTCGCTCTAATGCTCGTTTAGTAGACAACGAGTGGAATGCATAAGCCCTTTTAGAGATAGGGGCGAGTACTACACGGGCTTGTAAGTCAAGTATGGAACTGGCCTTGTCGAAGGAACATCATAAATAGTACTTGCTACTCCTAATTTTTCCACTTCGGATATGGGCTTTATATTCTCTACGACATTAACCATAAGTTTGTTAACATCATGTTCAATTTGAGCTGGGTGATGAAAAGTTTGATAAACAATAGCACGAACTCTTGTTTGTTTACCTTCTTTCATGCAAAACTTGACCAACTTCTTGTTCATTTTTTCTCACCATCCTAGTCCCCCATGTAGCAAACCCTAAACCCTAAATAGAAAATGAGAAGAAAATGTGAATAGATAATGTGAGAGAGGAAACTTTGAGGACTACATCTTCTTATTATGAATAATTGAATAAGGCATAAGTTCATATTTATGGGAAGAGAAGTGTTATGGCCACAAAAGTATTACATAAAAGTAAACTCGCAAATTAACGTAGTTTCCATGCAATCTATTATATTTATTTTACAATCTAATGTACCACATCAAGCCATGTCAACTTATAGGTTTATTTTTGTATAATCTCTTTGTGGCTAAAGTATTTATCTAATAGGAAAATTACTTGGAGATAGATATAATAATCAAATCAAATCATAACTTGAGTTTGATTTGATTTTATCTTTATCTCTAATCTCCCCAAAAACTCAAGGTTTATAAGAATGAAGCCTTGAGTTTGAAATTCATTTGTTTCTTGTCATGAAAATTAATCCAATGTAACAAGTCCTTCGTCAAAGAAGAGTTGATTTGCTGATGAAGACGAAAATCATGTGCTTAAACAACAAAGTCGGAATGTAAATCTACTAGACATCGATGGGTCACATGACTAGTGATGGTTGCGATGGCATACACCATATCCCGTTTGGGTAAGTACCGCTGTGTGCCCAAGCCTGCAAGCCCATTATATCCTCAACAAAGCATTAAAAATGCTTTTGTTATGTCGAAGTGATTATTGCTGCATTGATTTTGTTAGGTACTGATCTTCTTTGATATTACATGTTCGTTCTTTAATCCTGTGACTCTCTTTTTTATAGACAATCTCAAGGGTCTATACTTGGAATTGGGTAGTTCTATTTTGGACGTGGTTTGTCGGAATTGACCTATGCGGTCTGGTATGGAGAGTTGGAGACTACAAGAGGAGGAAGAAAGGGCTAAATTTCTGTTGGGACTATGGACACCACCTATCTCCACATTGGTATGATATTGTCCACTTTGGGCCCAAGCCCTCATGAATTTGCTCTTGGGCTTTTACCCCAAAAGGTCTCATACCAATAGAGATATTTGTCATTTCTTATATACACATGATCCTCCCCACTTCTAGCCAATGTGGGACTTTGGTCGTATACCTAACAATTCTCCCCTTGAACAAAAGACCACCGAGCTACCCCTCAAATGATCATCCATCCGTCCACTCTCTACTAATCAGGATTCTCCACTCCACTGTGTCACACGCCTTACATAGAGTACCACCTGTCTTGAGAGTTTGTTCTATCCCAGATCAACTCCTCTTCATTGTCATGAATAATCCAGAGCACACCGTTTGTTCAATAGAGCTCATCCACGAATCCCATCGTAAGCAAACTGGGGCCCACTACCTTCGTTCGGCATTCCGAGGATTCATCCACCATGGCTAACTTTGGGGCATAGCTCTGATATCACTTGTTGGGACTATGGACACCACCTATCTCTACATTGGTATAGTATTGTCTACTTTGGGCCCAAATCCTCATGGATTTGCTCTTGGGCTTTTACCCCAAAAGACTTCATACCAATAGAGATATTTGTCCTTCCTTATATACCCATGATCCTCTCCACTTCTAGCCAATGTGGGACTTTGGTCGTATACCCAACAATTCCCAACATTACCTATAGATTAAAAGAGAGAGAGAGAGAGAGAGAATAATTTGTAATTCAGATTACATCTAAATTAGTTGACCACTGCCAGATTTTTGCAAGAAATTTACAGAGTTCTATGTTAATGGCAGATTCTTCGAAAGCAAGTCAAACAGCCCCTGTAAAAACAAAGAAAATACTATTTATTACCGGTATGTTGCAGCTTGGACTTGACTGATGGACTATTTGCTCGTAAAAGTGATATATATACTTTAGCTGTCCACCTTTTTGGGGAGTAATTCAAGATGCAAAAGACCTCTTATTAATTTACGGAGCATACATATATGCTTCATTTTGAATATTTATTTTCATGTTGAAGTATGCCTTTCTGGGTTTAAATAATCTCCCAAAATAACTTCAAACACAATATAAAGGTTTCCCATTATGGGAGCATTTATCAGTTTCTATTCATGAGATAAAAAAAAAATGTCTAATGTACCAGGATCGTAACTTCATTTCTCCCTCTTTTCTTGTTCGATAGCTAGCGCAAGATTGCTAACATGAAACTAGTGGTGCATATTACGGAATGCAGCATCTCTCTCTCTCTCTTAGCTACATCCACATGAAACTAGTTATTACAGAATGCGTCGAACAATTTCTTTTTGACATTGAATTAAATGATGTAAGGATATTCATCAATCTAAGGGCTAATTAGTTACTCCGTATTTTCTTGTTTCTCAAAATTAATGAATAGTACATGATCAATGTATGTAAAAAGGTTTAAATATCACAATAGTTGGATAATTAATTTATTGATGAATGATAATATATAGGTCGAACACAATTAATCGCAATATATGCAAGATAAACCTGTTGAAATCCATCGGTACTTATCAGTCCAACAAAAGGGAACAAATATTCGGTTTTGGCTAATATGGCAATAATTCATGCAACAAATATACATGATCTCCTACAGCACGCAGTACCATAATTACACAGTGGATCAAATATTAATTTTCATTTTCCTGTCGAAGATGCCTGGTCCGTAGGTTGAAATGATCATGTCCTTAAGAATTGGAAACTGAATCCATACGAAGAACGTGACTGGAACACTAGCCAAACAAATGAGAGAAATTGCAATCCGTAATTGCTCATGTAGGATGATTAAAAGAGCACTTGAAAAGGTTATCATCATGGTCGCAATAGAGCAAAAGAGAGTCAAAAGGCCTATTATCATCTGTCTTGGTAGATACTCAAGAAAATCATCTTCTGAATAACGTGATGTGAGGATTCCCAAAAACGTCAAGACCGAAGTCGAGGAAGAAAAAAGGGACAATGCATCGGATATTATGAAGATGTTGAACAAAATATTGTTCAAGGACTTTGGCAAGCCCATGTTTTGGTTGTTATCACCTCGAAATGAAAAGACAGCTGCAAACATAATAGTAACAATGAGAGTACCCACCACCGTACATGACGTTGCTGTATTTTTCATCCATTTCTCTCCCTTTTCCTTCATGTCTGCGTGGTTCTTCGTAAATAGTTGTCGGGGAGTTAAACCCTTCTTATTTTCAGTTTCCTTATACTTGGGAAGGACAATTCTCTCTACCTCCTGCATTTGTTAGCAAGATCAAATTGTTAGATCAAGCTGAAAGCTACCAAAACTATTTACTTGGATGTATAGTATTATGAAGACTGAAACTCTAACCTTGCACAGAAGAAATATCAAATATGATAAGGTCAATACTTCCAAATTATGATTAATCTACCTAGTCCATGATAAAATCGCTCGCTCCAATATTGGATATTATATATATAGTGCTAGATATATATTCCAGACATGTACAATGATAGAGAAAAACACTGGAATTGATCTATAAGACCAATCCTTATATATCTCAGTACGCGGTACCTAATTAGCCTCAGCCTTCCCTGATCAAATTATTATAAAGACAGAAAAGGTATCACAATCTTTTATTTCATGCTTTTTACGTGTTACAATATCGTTCAAGATCCGAAATGCCAACGTGGCTGTCCCAATTTGGAACAAGAAGAATCGGACTGCAACAGGATGTTGCACTCGAAGAAGTATATTATGACTAATATTTCAGTTGCATGCAATATATAGGCGTTCAATGTGGCATTAATGGTGTTTCTTTCTCATCTGTACCGTGAAGCTGAAAAATTAATGTAGACTTAGGGTGGTTTGGATTGGGAGGAGAGTTGAAATGAGTTGAGATGGTTTGTGAATAGTAGAATAAGATATTTTATGAATATTATTTTTTAATATTATTATTATTTTAAGATTTGAAAAGGTGGATTGTTTATTATTTTTTGTGTGAAAATTTGGGAAGATTCTTTTGAGATTTGAAAAAGTTAAATTGTTTATTATATTCTGGTATGGGAATTTGGGAAGATTCTTTTGGGATTTGAAAAAAATATATATTATTATATTTTGTGTAAGAATTTTAAAAAGTTGTAATGATGAAGATGAGATGAGTTGAGGAGAGTTGAGAAGACTTACGAATCCAAACAGCCCTTCGAGCTTCTTCATTGGTTTCATTTGAGACACTCAAGTTCGAACAAGAATTTAAGTAATATTGGTATAAGGCTACTGATTACAAGCTAGTCATTTTATAAACTTCTTTTTTTAGGTAGTTTGATCTTCTATTCTATTGAATTAATAAGAGAACGAAGGATATATGCCTTGCCTTCTTTTCAGCAAGATTAACCTATATCGATAAATTAATCAAGATATAAAACTAGCTAGGGGTATAACTGGGATCCTTATAAGTACCCCAAACTAGTACTAGTAATTAATACAGGGAAAAAAATTTAACAAAGAAAATCAAAATGGATGAATAGATGAACTGTTGCAAAGCCTCTACAGCAACCGGTAAATAATGGATTAGGACCGGAGCAATGAATTGAAGTGAGTTTGTTGATGAGAATCTTTATGCCGCGAGTTAAAGTGGCTTAATATATGTTAAAAGAGAATCTGTCTAAATTGTAAGAATTGTTGCACGCACCCAAGATGGTGTGTGTGATTATATGTTGGAGATTAAGGACCAAGGGTGCAGGCCGACACGGTGGAGAATGGCATCAGAAGGTTGCCTGAGGGGCGCATTTCATGCATGCAATGGATATAGGGCGATAGCTAGATTTGAGCTTCAAATTCCTCTAAATGGAAAAAGACAAAAACTTAAAACAAAAAAGCTTAAAAGCTGGCTGGAGAAATGGCCGAAGAAATTAGAGGAGACCAACAAGGAGGTGCAAAAGCTCGATCCTCTCCTTTCGCCTCAGGCAAAGCACAAAGGTGGATCCTGCATGCTAGGCGGACAACATGGGGATGGGGAGGGAGAGAGAGAGAGAGAGAGAGAGAGAGAGGACCTTGAACCATTGCAACTCTCTTTGCATCTGTAAAGCTGCTCCTGGCATTTGATTAATCCTGGTGGAATCTTTTATCATCCCTGCCATATGTAACATGTTATTTTCTTTGGCATCTAAAGATGTCAAGGAGTAGTTCATCATCGTATCTAGCCCGTATAGAATGCTAAAGATTTTTTCTTGACGATGCAAGACAGCAAGCATAAATATGTTCCTTTTTTTTATATCTTCGGTCCATAAAAATCGTCGATCTGTTTCAAGTATGTTAGAAACGAACTCAAAAATCCCGTTCTTGGCAGCCCGGCAAATGGCAGTATAAACTAGGCCATCCTTAAGTTGTTGAGTATTTGATTTTGATATCACTTCACACATTTGAGAAAGAAGTTCATTGTACTGGTAATGGATCCTCTTCATCTCGTACAACTGCGTGATTCCTTCAACAATTATCGAGACATTTGTCAATCAGTTAACTAGATGAAATTATTAAATAATTAATAATAAAAACGAATTAAAAAAAAAAACTGTGAATTGATTTTGATGGAGTACTGGACAGGGTATACCAAAGAAGTTGAGGACTCCTGAAACTAGATAGCAACACGTTGCCGACGGCAGTACTGCAAAGAAAACAGATCAAAAACAAAATTGTTTACTTATATATATTAGAAAACTTTTATCCAAAGAAAGCTAGCCGAATATTTCTTTTCCTACATACTAATTCGCAGTCTTTGAATGTTCACCTTAGTTTCTGATTAGTGAGGAACTTTTATTATATAAATAAATAAATATATATATATATGTGTGTGTGTGTGAGAGAGTGATATCTCGTACTGAGTGATAAAAGTAAGTGCTGTATATATAGGATTTAACATTATTTGAGAATGAAAAGTTCTTATACCTTGTAATGATTTGTAATGATTTTGACAGGATTCCAATTATATTATTGAGTGATCATTTTAAAGTATAGGCTCAAGTCTTAGTTGGCCCTCCCTTGAGGTGTTAAAATATATAATATACAACGAACCTCGTCATAGGCATGCATTAATAGTCATCCCGGCCCCAAAGCCCTAATGCATAGTTCAATTAACCCAGTACTTGATATTTTCATCATGTTATATATGCATGCATGGCTGTCTTAAGTTAATATTGTAAGATGTCTTTTCTTTTGTGTTTTCTTTTCTTGGGTCATTAACATTAATCTTATTTTACAATCAACCAATGTGATAGTGCTACCTCTAAAAATAATAATTTTCTTATTTGAGTTTCAAATTCTTACATAATCGCCCTCTATTTAGAAAAAAACAATTATAAAAAAACTTGTAAAAATGAAATATAGGTGCATGTATCGATCATTGCTCTAAGGCTAAATAAGTTTAGTTTGAAAGGAATAAATGATGTGGCTTCAAAGGAATAATATTCCATACTATAAATAAAAAATTTATATACCAAGTAATGGATCATAGATTATCACAAAAGAAAAACTGTAGATCATGTTGGCTAAATTACAAGCCAAAATTATGGGAAAGTAAGCTATTGATGCCAATTTTGGTACACCTGTTACTATCGGGGCCCCTGCAAACAGAACGGACCTCGGAAGCCGAAGGGGGGATGCCTCCTATGTCAAAGTTAGTTCTTATCCTTTGGTGTGTATGTATTCATTAAGGAAAAAGCCGCATTCTTTAGGCTTACCTCCACTTCCCTATATATTGTCGGGGGTGTTCGTGCAACCTTCCCTCTTGTGGTCTGACATGGGCATGCCTCCTGAGAGGCCATTTCGGGGCATTTGATGCGGTAATCCTCTCTGGGCTATGACCATCTTGACATGAGTGTGTTCCTTGAGAGGCCACTTCGATCTGATTTTGCCACCAACTGGATTCGTTGGGATGGGCTGGCCCCATACGTCGTGGCTAGCCCATCCCCACGGAGATAGTTGACAAGGGTCATACACTGCAAGGATGCAGTCGAATGATCACATTTACCCGCAAGTTTCTCCTTGGTGGGCCATCCTTAACGGCCAGAAGAAGGGGGCCTCTATGCCCAACTCAAGGGCCTGGAGACTCTTCTAGCCCCTGTGGTTCTTTTAAGTGTATTTCTCCTAAAAAAATTCAATTACCAGCTGGTCTTTTACTTAATTCTAATTCTGATTATGATTTTTTTAAAATATTTGTTGCAATTAACATATAATGGGATTAAACTTTATAGAGTCTACGCATGCAGTAGAATATATTTTTTTAAGGGATTCTCATGGATCTTCATTTCTTTCTTAATTACTAAGAAAACGTAAGATTCCAATATTATTGATGGTGTTTTTTAAATAAACCATTAATATTGAATAATATTACACATGTGAGA
Source organism: Cyclocarya paliurus (assembly GCA_029856935.1). Lineage (NCBI taxonomy): Eukaryota > Viridiplantae > Streptophyta > Magnoliopsida > Fagales > Juglandaceae > Cyclocarya > Cyclocarya paliurus. The sequence goes on from CM056958.1 coordinate 22,676,923, forward strand.
AAGAAGTTCATTCTACTGGTCAATTAATGGTCATGGATCTTCTTCATTTTAGGGGTGGGCAGTAGGGCCTGCACTCCCGCTCTGCCCATGCGGGGTTGGGAACCCCACCCAACACCTAGCTCCCCTAGCAGGGGCGAGGGGCTAGGAGGGCCCAACCCCGTCCCGCCCCCGCTTACATGTTTATATAGATAAATATATATTTATATTTTACAAATTGTGTATATATAAATATATATATTACAATTTATTAGACTTGTTCACAAAGTATGTACTAACAAATTTAAAAATTACATAGTTTAAAGTCTAATACACTACAACTTACACAAAATATGCAATAGCAAATTTAAAAACTACATATTTACAATTTGGGTCATAAATATATATTTTTAATCAATTTTAAACCTATGAATAATTTTTAAACTTAGTGGAATGTAGTCATTTTTTAAGTAGACATGAGGCGGGACGGATTCTCAATCCGCTCCACACACCGCCCACCTTCGCCCTCAGGATGCAGGGGTGAGGGATGAGGGTGAAAAATCTACCCCTGCCCCATGCGAGGCGGGGGGCGGGATGGGGGCTATCCCGTACCGTATGGTGCAGATAGCACCCTTACTTCATTTCGTACTTACAACTGCATGATTCCCTCTACAATTATGATCGAGACGTACGCTGTCAATTAGTTAACTAGATGAAATTATAAATAAACTAATAATAAAATAAACAACAAAATCAGTGAATGGTTTTGATGGAGTGTACAGGGTATACTAAAGAGTTGAGAATCCTACGGCACCACTTCCTGACAGTACTGCAAAGGAAAAAACAAAATTTGTTTACTATATATATATATATATATATATATATAATTTTACCCCAACAAATGCGCAGTTTTTGCAAGTGCCCATTAGTTTGTGTAGTGAGGAACTTTAATTTATTATATACAGCGGCCAGTAAATTAAATCGATGTGCAAAATTAAAATATTTAGTACTCATCAAAGTACGTACATGAGCTAGCTTTGCTGTAAAGCCACATCATCAACTATTCTATTATCAATACTTGTTAGTGATATAAAGCTACAACATTAATATTACTTCTCGCTTGTTTGTCTTAAATATTACTATCATATTATATTGCATTAATTACTAACTTATAGCTAGCATATATAACTTAATTTGGAAGTAGGGCATTCTTATATTAAATTACCATAGATTTTGTGATACCCTAAATTTTAGTATATTTTAATTGAAAAAATATTTTAATTAATTTAAATATCAGTTCTCTTGTTTAAATTTATCGAATTTCTTGCTGGATTTATTTTATGATTTTTAAGTTGTGAAATTTATTATGATGTGTTTTCTTGGTATTAATTATTGTTTTGCAATTAAATTGCTCTTTAATTTAAATTAATTTATTTGTGGGCTTTAAAATTTGTATTGTTGGATTTTTATTATTATTTTATTTTAACTAGTCATTGCGTTTAAATTATTTTATTCAACTTACTGTTTTGAATTTCTTTTCGTTGGATCAATTTTGTGAGTCAAATTATGAGGATCGAAGTTCATTTCTTTCACTCACTTTTTTTTTTCCTTTTTCTTTTTCCTTCCTTTCTTTTTCTTCTTTTTCCCCTGTCTTTTCCTCCTGCGCGCGACACCCCTTCCCCTCTCCCCGTTCGTTTTTTTCCATCCTCCTAGTGCGCCGCCGTGTGCCTTCAGTGGCCTCCACCGCCCCTCCCATTTTCTTCCCCTCCGGCTGGTGACCTTCCCTCTTCATTTTCAGGTCCGCCCTCGCCGCCGTTAGCCTCCACGCACAGCTTCAAGCACCCGGTCTTTACATTCCAGCGTCGCCGTTGGCCACCATCTTCTCACCACAACACTAACGACCTCCCAACTACCTAACACACCCTTCCTCAACTCTGATCCGCTACCTTTGATGCCCTTCCATTTCCATTTTTGATTTAGGTATTTTGGCCTCTAACCGCTACCCATGCCGCCACCCACTGCCAACAACCACCACCATTTGTTTCACCAATACCTCTAAGCCATTTCCTAACCAACCCAAGTTTTCGTTTGTCCCTATTCAAAAATTGGGTTTTTTAGAGCCACAGCCATAGTCCAAAATACACTATTACGTTGTTGTGCCACCACCTCTTATACCTCATTCATCCATCGAAACTTATATTTTAGCACTGTAAGTAATTTTTCAAAAAATCTCTTGAGATTTAAATATATTTTTGCACTAACAAATCTTTTGCAGTCTGGTTGGTTGTGTCGGGCATTGAGTCCGAAGAATATGAGGGTCGGTTGGATTTGAGGATGAGTTGTTTATTTAATTGAATTATGCTTGCGTGCATTTATGTTGTGTTTGGCATCATGACATTTATTGCATCATGTCATGCATGCTCATGTGTTGTGAATGAAAACTGGATTTTCATGTGAGAAAAGATTTTGGGTATGTTTGAAATATATGGATTGAACAGTTTGGGAGAGAGGAAAAAGAGACTGTAGGGATGGTGGGACAATGGTAGAGTCCCACCTGTGATTCCCTCCTATAGTGCACGCGGTAGAGATAGTGGTAAGCATGGATAGTGGTAGAGTTCCACCTGCGATTCCCATCTACGGTGCACGTGGTAGGATGGTGGTAAGCAGAGATAGTGGTAGAATCCCGCCTGTGATTCCTGCCTACAATACTTTGATAGGTACCTCTTGTGTGAAAATGAATTATAAGGATGGTGGTAGAGTCCCGCCTGTGATTCTCGCCTACGGTGCACGCGGTAGGGATGGTGATAGTCCCGCCTGCAATTCCCAACTACAGCGTGAGCTGTAGGGATGGTGATAAGCAAAGATGGTGGTAGTCCCACCTGTGATTCTCATCTATAGTGCACGCGATAGGGATGGTGTTAAGCAGAAATGGTGGTAGAGTCTCGTCTGTGATTCCGGCCTACAGTATCCAATAAATGATTATATTGAGCCATTTTTTGAGAAAATGATGGTTATGATACAATGGTTATAAGCACCATTTTCTGGAAAAATTGTTGATTTATGTTTGGACCATTTTCTGGAAAAATGACAGATATTATTTATGACGTGTTTTGGGTCAAATGGAATTTTTGACGTGCATTGGAAATAATCATTTTCGGGAAAAAATGAGGGTTTTGGGTCACATTCATGTTTCGTCATATGCACACATATTTGTTGGATGCATTAATATATTTTTATCTCTTGGTTTGTTCGGGTGATTACTTACTGAGATTCACAATCTCACGGTATTCGACACCCCGCGGTTCTGTTTTATGGAACCGTAGATTTTGATGCAGATAAAGACGTTGAGCTTGAGGGATCAGCTTCACCGAAAGAGTAACATGTGGTCGCTTTTTGGATTATGGGATTTGTTTCCCTTTTGTTTATGTATTTGGCTTTTTACTTTATTTTCATGGATAACTATATAATTTTCAATAATACATTTAATTTGGTAGTCTTGTATTTAAAATTCTGGTACTTAGTTGACTTATTTAATTTATCTACTACATTTTTGTTGTACATTTTCTGCATGTACACACACTTGACACTTATCATTGGGATGCCTGACCCGTGTTGTCATCATCCTAACGTCACGATTCTAGCATTTTCGTACGTGGGAGTCGGGGCATCACAGATTTGGTCATTTAATGAAAATTCAAATTAACAAACATGAATTTAAAAAATTAATAATTAGAACATTATTTCATATTAATCTTTCTACTATAACATTTCATTTTTATACCTAATTAATTAATACGTACCTTAGTAATCGAAGAATGAAAAATTAAAAAAATAATAATAATCTTTTTTTCATATATCATGAACAGAATTAAAAATAACAATTTATATAATAAAGCTGGGAACGACTTCTACATTTTTGAAAATTCTGAACTAGATGATCATTTTTTTGTTTAAATTGTGACTTGCGTTATCAATTTATTCAATTGCAAACAATATATAGTTTTTTGAAATATGTGTGAAGGCTTCGATTAAAGACCGTCATTTTTTTTTTTTTTTTTTTATAACCAATGAAACTTTCATTCATAAGAAAAGCATTACACAGCAAGCTGATCATACCAAAGGGCATAATCCACAAAATTTGGGACATGTTTCCACCACATTTGAATATTATCTACATTCCATGCAAACCGAGCCAAACTATGCGCTACCCCATTCCCCTCCCTATAGACATGCATGTTGAACATGACCGTCATTAATAACTACATGAACATGTCTTATTTGTGTTTTGATTAAATTCCCTTATAAATAATTAGATAATTAAGAGTAGTGATATTCCTCCTACAACTATTTTACATGATCTAATTTTGCAATCAATCAATGTGATAGTACTGCTACTTCATTAAAAATATTCTTTTTAATTTGAGTTTTAAATTTTTACTTACATAACCATGCACCCTCTATTTAGAAAGAAATTATAAAATAAAATAAAAAATTGCAAAAATGAAATTTCCTATAGGTGTATCGATCATTGCTCTTGGACTAAATAAGTGTCGTTTGATAGGAATAAATGATGTGGCAATTTATATCATAGATAAGATCATAGATAGATATATATATATATATATATATATATATAATATATATATAAATATATATAAATATATCTATCACAAAAGAAAAACAGAAGATGCTGGCCAAATTACAAGCCAAAATTATGGGAAAGTAAGCTAAGGCAAAATTAGCATACCTGATCTGTTATTTTGATCTTCTTGATTGCTTTGGCATTGTTCTCTGTTTGAAAAGTTCAAACGAGTCTCACTGATCGGAGGAGCAGACGGAGTGCGCATACCTTTCCAGCAAGAAAAAGTTAACAAATCTAATTAACAACATTGTAAAACTTTTAATATATTTTCTAGGTTTTGAATAATCAAATAATCCTATCAAATAAAAATAATAAATTTCAAATAATAAATTTTAAAATACTAATTGCTTTTTTATGTTTCTTAAGTCTTGAGTTTTTTAGTATTTTTTTTTAAATCTTTGAATTTTTCAAAAATTATTTTTAAATTTCTAATGTTTTATCAAGGGTGTCTGCCAATTTTTTTATGGAGGGGGGAATTTGCTAATTTTTCTTAATTTGAGGGAACAATTATTAGAATTGACAATTTTAGGGGTGATTGGAAATTAATTTTGAGATAGTTTGAGGGCTTTATATATTTATTCTAATTGTTTAATAAACACACAACGCAAATTTGCAGCGAATTAATGCCCGATATCGATTCAATTACGTACCAGCTGGTCTTTTACCTAATTCCAAATCTGATTATGATTTTTTTATTGTTTTCTTTGTTATAATTAACAGAGCAGGGATTAAAGAGCACTACTAATCTATGCAGTAGAATATTTTTTTAGAAAGTATTATAGCGACAAAGAAACTCTATAAAAATATACTTACAAATTAACATGGCTAATAAATATGATACGTTAAATCTATTGTATAATAAGAGTAGTTTTATTATTTAACGAACCATATCAAACCATACTAATTTTTAGATTTATTTTGTAAGATCTCTTTGTATCCAGCAAAGCATTTCTATATTTTTTTAGGTATTCTCATGGATCTTGATTTCTTTTTTAATTACTTAGAAATTAAAAGTAATCCAATATATATTATTGATGGTGTTTTTTTAATGAGCCATTAATATTGAATAATATTACAATGTAAAGCAAGAGAATTAAAGGATCGGAGTGGTAGTACAGGAGTAGATGCGTTGCTTGCAAAACCCGAGCTGAATTCCACTTGGGAAGGAATGACGCATGGAGGCCAATGCTAAGATGGGAGACTCGTCATCATTGTCAAGAGCCAGTGCCAAACGTGGGCAGGTTAGGATTAATTCCAAAGCAATATCTGTTAGGGCTGGTTTGAATTCACATTCAAATATTAGATGAGATGATTTTAAATAAAAGATAAAAATTAAAAAAATATATTATTAAAATATTATTTTTTTAATATTATTATTATTTAAAAATTTAAAAAAATTAAATTATTTATTATATTTTATATAAAAATTAAAAAAAATTATAATAATAAGATGAATAAAACGCCTTAATGCGTAAGTCGTACGTACCAGGCGCATCATGTACAGAACATTGCATAGAAATGGTCGAAGAGGAATTATTATATTTATATTGCCAAGATCTCAATTTATATATACATATATAAATATGCGTGTGTATATATGTGTGAGTGGTACTATTGCTACTCTATCACTTGCATATGCTTACCCTGTGTAGTGCAAATTATACTTTTCTTTTTTTATTTTACTTTTTTTTTAAATATTTTTAAACATATTTAAACATTTAAAAAAAAATACAAATATACTAATAGTGATCACTTCCTTATCTATTAAGAGAAAAAAAATAAAAAAAAATAAAATACATGAATGGTCAAAATGAGGAAGTAAATTGAAGAAGGATATAAGCATTATATATATGCATACATATATATATTTATATATATATGTGTATGTATATATGGCAAGAAAATAACGGCAGCCAATTAATGGATTGGAAGTTTTAAGTTTAGACTAAAAAAAATTTATACATTTACGAGGTGGTTTAATGTAATAAATCAACTGATCTACTTAGATCACATTAAACCATGTTAATAATGTATAGTTCAGTTTCTTATCAAACATTTCTATTACCAGATAGTAATTAAACACGTACGAGTTCTTACCCAAAGTTCCGGTATAGATGGCATGGGTAAAAAGCGTAGCACCATTGCGGTCTCGAATCTCCTGATTATTGTCCTGTGGAATTAAATCTTTATCTGGAGTAAGATAATACAAATGACTCGCCATTTCTATTTGCCCGAAATCAATAGCCATAACAACTGGAAGATTTTCCTCTTTGGAATGTCTAATGCTGATCAAGCCAGCGTTTTTTCCAAGCATGCACTCCACCATTATCCTATTTCCGAGCACGGCAGCCGTGATTAGAGATGTGTAACCGTCACTATCATACATTTTCAAGCTCTCTTCCGACATTCGATTCACCAACTCCTTCACTATATCCTCACGTCCATTTGCAACAGCAACATGAAGAGCCGTTTCGTCTTTATCTGTGATTATCATATTGCATGCCTCGGGTTGAGACATAAGAATGTCTTTTGTCTGATTCAAATTACCGACTCGCACAGCTTTGTACAATTGCTCAATTAACTTACGTAACTCTTCATCCCGCCTCATGTTCTCCTCCTGCGTTTCTCCGATCCGAAATGTTAAAATACAAAAATAAAATATATACGTACAACTATTTTTATAATCATATTTTAAAATAAGGTTACTTTTATAAATTATTTTTTAAAAAATATATTTTATTTAAAATGTTGTTATGTAAAATTATATTATAAGTCTATCATTTTGCATTGAGAAAAAAGGTAAACTGATTAAAACTTAAACTTTATCACTCTCTTGTAAACAGATAATTAATACTTACAACGCTGGACGGGAGGGAGGGGTTTTCTCCGAAATTATCTGTCGGCATGTAAGTCTGATCAGTTGGCTGTTGTAGACTCCGGAAGACGATGATCGGTCTTGCAGAAATGATGACCCGCGCACTCAAATATATATGCCAGCTTGTACGTAGTTTCTTCTTATCGCTACTTCAGAAGAAGACATAGATGATCATAACCCAATAATTAAATTCATCTTGGGGTGATCTAGTCATTTCCTTTTTCTGATTAAAGCAGCCAGGCCTGAGATTCCAAATGCATTGGGAACATAAATCATTCAAATCATCTTTATCCGTGCTGTCGCCTGTAACGTCATTTAAAAAGTATTCGGAATCATATATGGACAATACCGGCCAGTTGGAGTTTCTAGTGTACTTCCTTTATCGCAATTGGTACTAGGCAATCTAGAGAGGAATGATTTGGGAGAATAATTTGGTAAATAGTGATAAAATAATTTAAATTAAATATCTATTAAATTTTAAAAAGGAGAGATAAAATGTAGAATAAAAAAATTATAAAATTAAAATATTATTAGAATATAATTTTTTAAGAAGATGCTACTCTTTTTGCTCGTAACCCGCATCGATTGTTTTTAAAATTTTTAATTTAATATTTTATATCTAATGATTAAGTATTTTTTAATAATTTTATAATTTTTTTAAAATATTTAAAAGTGTTAAAAAATACATGTGAAAAAAGTAAAAAAAAACACACACACACACAAAATGTACTAGCAGGAGACCCCATCTGTAGAGCCACCCAATTTTTTAATATTATTTTTGTTTAAAAATTTAAAAAAATTCAATTGTTTTTATTTTTTGTTTCGAAGTTTGAAAAAATTGTAACAGTTTGAAAATTTTGTAATAATTAGTTTAAAAGTCTTTCTACTTAAGTAATATTTAGAAAAAATGAGATGAGATACAAAATGAAAAAGTTGTAATAATTAGTTTAAAAGTCTTAGTATTGGATATAAAATGAAATAAATCAACCTATTTTCAAGAAGGAAATGGATAAATATTCATCACTTTTTATAATATTTAACATAATTATATTTTAAAATGAGGGGTATTTTTTTTATAAAATATCTTATAAAATTAACATCACTTTATAAAAATATCTCAATTTTAAAACATTGTATTATGAAATGTATTGTATATATATCATTACTCTTTCAAGAATAAAAGGAATACATAAAATAAGATAAGAAAGATCAGATAAAACTAAATCTTTAACATATAAAAATGTGAAAATGACTTAAAGTAAGTAGGACTTAGTTACTATAAAGAAAGTAGAAGAATACCTCTCTATAAAGAGTGGATCTCTGCAAATGTAGGACGCCCATTCACTCTCTAGATCTCTACAAAGGCAACATCGTATTCAATCTCACCTTAACCCTATTATCTCCATTGTATCGAGAGTTATACGAGGTAATGAGAAATTGTATAATCACTAAAAATAATTGATTTTACCTCAAATGACTTATGGATGTAAACTTTTATGCTAAATCGCGTAAATCTTTATCTCTCTTTTTATTTACATTTTTTTACCTTTTGTTTATTATTTACTTCTTGGATGAGCATCCAAGCACTGTATTAATGCTTAAGCCATCATCATGGGTCATTTGACCGTATTGTTGGACTCTTGCCCCGCTGAAAAACTGCATGATCAACACTTATGATAGAAATTTAAATAAAATAGAAAACGAGAAAGAGAGAAGGGGAGAGAAGAAATTTTTTAGGACTGCATATTGTTTATTATGAATAATTCAATAAGGCATAAGTTAGTCCCGATTTATAGAAAAATTATATAGATAAGATAATTTCTACATAATTATAAAATTCAAATATCTTGGTAATAATCATATCAGATTTTAATTTGAGCTAAATTTGATTTTATCTTTATCTCTAACATGTTAGAGATCATAAGTATGCGTTGTCGGTGAAGAAAGACCGATAGGTGACCAAAAAGGCACTCAAGAGAAGATCACGTGGTACAAGGCGATTAAGAGTTGAAACTGAGTACAACACATAGTTTGGGGTTTATAGGATAATGCAAGGAATAGCCATGGCTGGCCTTAGGGAATCTTACTCGGGGTTTATGATCTCGTGAAAGGTTCACGCCAGCAGAATAGGTCCCGCAGAGATAGTACCGATGTTGGTGGCACACTATCATCTCCAGTATCGTATCCACGAGAAAGATTTTACCCAGTGCGATGCCTTGAACCATATAAATACACCACCAAATATGTACTGCAAGATTATTAGATAGATTAAGAGACTTAGATTCTCTTTTTAACTTAAGTAACATTAGAAGTAGGGGTGTAACCGGTTCAGTTAGATTAGATTTTGGATACATTTTGAAACTAAACTAATATATACTAGTTTTGGAAATTTAAAGACCGATTTATCACTAAAATCGAAACTTTCGGTTTTTTTGGTTTGGGTCTGGTCTTATCTGGTTTTCCGGTTTACTGTTAATACGTGTGACACTATATAAGTTTAATATTATAATTTTTTCAATACTAAATTTAATTGTTAGAATTTAGTATTTATTATTAATAATTAGTAATTCATTAATGTTCAATTATACTAATATAGTATAAGTAGTGTCTAACTTATTAGTGAGATTAATAAAATTGAATAATAAAAATAAAATAGTCTAATTATACTAGTACTATAAGTAGTATCAAACTTATATCAAATGTTATATTAATTTTATCTTATAAGATTAATAGACTTTAATAATAAGATTAGAATTTCATGCTATATTAATTAGCAATTTAACATAAAATATATATTATATAATATAAAAATTTAAAAAAATATATATACATGCCTGGTTCGGTTTAAACCAGTTTTTCAAAATATGAAAAATCTGTACCACACTAGTTTAAGACTAGTTTTGATTCTTAAAAATAGGTACCGCACCGAATGGCCGGTTACAAATTAGACCAAATCCACTGGTTCAACCGATTTTTTGATTTTTGTTTTACACCCCTAATTGGAGGCATCTCTATTAGATCACTTGAGGTTGTTTCTCTATCCACAGGTGGCCATTGGAAGCGTTGCAGTCACTGCTAGAATTTTCTAAACACTATAAATTTGAAATTTAAAATTTAGTTTTGTTCACGCGACCCGAATAATGTTCCAAAAATCAACATTTCAGACCCACTCGGATTCCATTTTGTTTTATTTTCCTTTTTAAATCTTGCACATAACTAATAACCAACGTTGTTTAAATCCGGCTGATACATTAATTTCGGAATATATAAAATCGAAAAGTTACATCCATTGGAAAAAGAGTGAGTTCGACACAAGCAAATTACATCCAAACCGTGTCTATCTCCAATTGTTACAAGAAATCCCTCCCTTCCTGATCAAATCAACCTAAATCGTCATGACCCGCCTCCGATCCATGTTCTCAAGTAGTGCACTAATATTGCTATCATCTCCTTCTCCTAGACCACGCCTTTCGATCGGTCTCATGCATTGAGCTTTTGGCTCTCATATATATGCTACTGCTTTTCATTCCTCTTTTGTCCTTTTCTTTTCTAAGCAAGGTGTACCATGGTAAAGCCCACCGGACCCGCCTCCACATTACCTGTCTATTCCCTCCACATTCTCAAGTAGTGCACTATTATAAATTGCTGTCAGCAACAATAGTGCATGCAGTACTACTATGCTACAACTTTTCATTCCTCTTTCGTCCTTTTGCTTTTCTATGGTGCATGTACCAAGTAAAGGCTACCGGATGCACAAGAAAGAATGACTAATGGACTAGCGGATGTCACCAAAAGGTCTATTCCAAGATTCAAAGAGTAATTAAGCCCTAACGCTATTAAGAATAATAATCATCATCATCATCATGGTCTAATCCTCAAATATATGGAATTTCTATCTTCTACAAAGTGTTCGGGTATGGATAATTATACGACATGAGTGCACCTTGGATCAGGATTTGGTGTAAACACCATCCAATAGATTGCTGTGAGGTACTCAGCATAACACTTTTTTTCATCAGAACATTAAGATGCACCGAATCATTCCCGGCCAGCCTCAAATACTTCGTCAGAATTTGATATCTAGTTCGTTCCTCAGTCTCCCATCCAGCGCCATCCACACAATTAATTAAAATCCTTATAATTTTCAGATTTCAGACCGAAACAGCAATTTGAACCCATTGTTGCCATCTCGTTCAGGTACAAGTTTCTCTTATTTTAATTTAATCTGATCTCCAAATTATTAGAAAAATGAAGAGCTCTTGATTTTCACCTTCTGAATTTCTTTCTATTTTTGAACATTCTCTCTCTAGTGCTATATGTACTTACATTTTTATTTACAAAACTTATTTTATTAGTTTTCTTTAAAATTTTAGATTTAAAATTTAAAATTTCATGATTTTCAGTATATTAATAACTTATGCGTGGAAAAATAAGTTTTTGATAAGTATTACTGAAGTACATTTAACATTTTCCAACTACTAATCAGGTTTCAGATCAATTCGGTTTTTTTTCCCGTTGTTTTGTATAAAGAAATTCAACATAGACCAACAGCCAAGTGTGTTTTGTTAATTTTGATGGCTTTTAAATACTTTGTCAGAGCAAGCAGCAGGAGAGATTAATATTGAAGAAGAGTACGTAGAGAGGAACAACGTTCTAAGTGTTTAATAATGAAGAGACGGTTTTTAATATTAGAAGAATCTCATCTTGGACTTAGAAAGAGTTTGCCTTTAATTCGAGAGAATCAGCTTGCATTTTGTGAGGAACCGCAAATGATCGATGTTGATCCCATTGTAAGCAACTTTGGGAACTTTATAAAAAGAAAGTATGAATCAAATATTATAGATTAAAAGCAATATAACTAAATATGTGCAAGCCTATTATTTGTAATAAACATATATAGGACCCATTTGAAAGGTTATGAAGTGGGTCGATTTACAAATCTTAAACATCTAGAAATCCTTTTTCATAAATTAAAGGGAATAATCGTGACCTGGAGCTTTTCTCGTAATAAACAAAGCATCCAAATAAAGGGTACTGATGCTACACTTTTTCTTTTTTTGACATGGAGCGAGGGATTCGAACCTTGGTTCTCTTAATGAAAAATTAAGATATTATTAATTGATTTAAATGATCTTGACAGGGTGATGCTACATTTATAGGGCCGTGAAAATCATCATCAAAAAGCTATTTTTTTTTTTTTTGCTTTTTTCAATATTTTTAAAAGTTTTGCTACTCGTCATCCACACATACCACACACTACAGTATTTTTTTTTTATTCTTCTTAAACTTATTGAATTCTTCTGCTCATCATCCATATACCACACATTTGGTAAGATTAAAAAAATAAAATAAAATAAGTGTAGTATGTAATGTGTGCAGATTATGAATATAATTTTTCTTTTTTTAAAAAACTTTACACATTTTTTAAAAATACAGAAAAATACAAACTCATTAAAAAATATTTTTTTAAGTAAATAAAAAAAAAAAGGAGAATCGGTACAAAAAAATCGGTGACATTACTCGGTGGGAGTAGTGTTTTCCCCCAAATAAATTCATATCAGCCACTGATTAGATTTGTAAAAATTAGGATGATTTCAATTTTCTAGAATATTAGTTTCTATATATATATAGAGCACACCAGGCCGGTGTTCGATTTTGGACAGTTGTATATGTTGACAAAACAGGATAATTAGTACAATACTTGAAATACAAAAGTTAAATTTCAGCTGTTATCTCCAATATTAACAGTTTTATGGGTAAATTATCTGTGAGCATCTCTTTTATCACCATTTGACTTTGAGCGTACGTTTGTTTCGAGCCGTATCGTCTATGGTGGTTTAATTCATGGTTTGAACAAAATAGCTTCTACATTGAGAGATTACCAACGTAGAGTGATGGATCTACACCATAAAGCGAGTAACAACACGGTTTGTAGAGACAAACCCATCGGCCATCGCCAGCACAAAATCAGAGAGAGAGCTGAGAGATTTTCAAGAATAATTATTAGATAATTCTGGCTTATAAAAAATTATTAGATAGTCCCAAAGTACATATATATGATACTCCTAACCTATGATAAGATGTCATATCATTAAAAATTAATACTTACACTAATAATTTTAAGGTAATTATACTTACAATTTGTTTATAACTATTTTATAATTATTGTTCAATCAACCAATACAATCATGTCAGTCCATAAAAATAAATTTTAATATTACAAAATTACCTTTTATTTTATGTATATAGTTATAGAAGAGGTGTGAGTCTATAATTTTAAGATATATAATATTATATATATTTTTAAGTAGTATATATCGTATATAAAAAACTGTAGTAATTTTAACAAATATTAAAATAATAATTTTTCATGTATAGATTTATGCCCGTGTTGAAAGTGTAAACATGATAATCTTTTTATAAATGTTTTTGTAGATACAGGTTTCTTATTGGCACGAACATGAATACATTGTTAGATATTTAGTCAGTAATTAATTAAAAAATTTATATAAAATTTTAAAAAAATTTAATCAAATATTTTTTATTCTTATCGTTAAATGAGTTTTAAAAATATAATTTTTTAATATTAAATTAATTAGAACTCTCTGCCGACATATGATGATCCACCAACTCGTTCACTACATCGTCCTGTCCATTTGCAACAGTGATGTGAAGAGACGTTTCGTCTCTATCTGGATTCTGTGATTATCTTATTCCATGCCTCGGGGAGAGAATCAAGAATGTCTTTTGTCTTATTCAAATTACGTACCGTCTCGCACAGCTGTGTATAAGTTGACATACCGACTCATGTTCTCCTCTTGCGTATGCATCTGCGGCCATTTTCTCCGATCCGAAAAGTTAAATTTCAAAAATAAAATATATACACGTACAATTATTTTTATAACCATATTTTAAAATGAGGTTACTTCTACAAATTAAATATATTTTATTAAAAAAGTGAGTTATATAAAATATTATAAGTCTATCATTTTGCATTGAGAAAAAAGGTAAACTGATTGAAACTTAAACTTCATCACTCTCATGTAAACAGATAACTCCGGAAGACGATGATCGGTCTTGCAGAAATGATGACCGGCGCACTCAAATACATATGCCTTGTACGTAGTTTCTTCTTATCGCTACTTCAGAAGAAGACATATATGGTATGTCATAACCCCAATAATTGAATTCATCTTCGGGTCTAGTCATTTCTTTTTTCTGATTAAAGCTGCCGGCCTGAGATTCCAAATGCATTGGGAACATAAATCATTCAAATCATCTTTATCCGTGCTGTCGCCTGTAACGTCATTTAAAAAGTATTCGGAATCATAATCTTTACCGGCCAGTCGGAATTTTGATACGTCCCAAACACAGATATTATAAGTACTGACGGAAACAATTTTCTTCTCGACGAGAAGTGCCACACGGTTTTGAATAATTTTTGATTGCTCTCTATTAAGAATCCTTGACTGCTTAAATAGCAGATCACTAACAAATCCACTTACATGAATGTCGAAATTAAAGGACAATACCAGATTGCTGAGTAACCGAAACGTAAACACACGTAGACTGAAACCAACACACGTCCTACGGAAATAAACATGCGGACATAAATTCATGGAACAGTCCACGCTGCCTACATGCAACGTCACCCACGTCTAACCTCATCCCCAATACTTGAGATTCGGCTTAAGGCCCATCCCAGAACGTCGTGGCCCAACAAATTTCTAGTCTACTTCCTTTGTCGCAATTGGTAGGCAATCTTGTGAAAAACTGTTTTATTATTTTGTGAATAATAATAAATAATTTAAATATTTATTAAATTTAAAAAAGAGAGATAAAAATTGAGAAAAAAAATATTATAAAATAAAATTATAGTTAGAATATAAATTTTTAGGAAAATGTTACTCTTCTTGTTGGTAACTCTTGCTGGTTTTTTATTTTATTTTATTTAATGATTAAGTGTTTTTTATAGGAAAATGCTACTTTGACATTTAAATTTGACACTTCATTTTGACACCTCCTATATTTTAATTTTATTTAACTTAATGGTTAAAGAAGTAACTATTAATATATTGATATTTTTTTTTATATTTTTTTTAAAATATTTTAAAATGATCAAAAAATATGAATAAAAAACTAAAAATAAAATAAAAAAGCTAATTTAACCTAGCGGTCACTTGGAGTGGTGCTACTCAGGCCGCAGAGTAGCACCGCTCTTTTTAATAATGTTATAATTTTATTAAATATTTAAATGTGTTAAAAAAATATATGTGAAAAAAAAGCAACAAAAATAAAAACACACAAAACGAACAAGAGGGAGCCCTCAGCGGATGCTCCTAGTGGTGGCTGTAGAGCCACTCAATTTTTTTAATATTATTTTTGTTTTGAGATTTAAAAAAGTTGAATTGTTTTTATTTTTTGTTTCAAAATTTGGAAAACTTGTAATAGTTTGAAAAAATTGTAATAATTAGTTTAAAATTCTATGCATTTAAGTAATATTTGAGAAAAATAAGATGAGATGAGATGAAAATTATTTCCAAACATCCCTTAGTGTTGGATATAAAATGAAATAAATCAGCCTATTTTCAAGAAGAAAATGTATAAACATACATTATTTTTCATAATTATATTTTAAAATGAGGGGTATTTTTATAAAATATCTTATAAAATTAATATCACTTTATAAAAATACCTCTATTTTTAAACATGTGTTGTGAAATGTATTGTATGGGTATCATTACTCCTAGAATAAAAGGAATAAATAAGATAAGAAAGATTAGATAAAACTAAATCTTTAACATATGAAAATGTGAAAATGACTTAAAAGTAAGTAGGACTTAGTTGTTAAAAAGAAAGTAGAAGAATACCTCTCTATAAAGAGTGGATCTTTGCAAATGTAGGACCCCCACTCACTCTCAAGATCTCTACAGGGGCAGCATCTAATTCAACCATACCTTAATCCTATTATCTCAATTATATCGAGAGTTATACGAGATAATGAAAAACTATATAATCACTAAACATAATTGATTTTACCTCAAACGACTTGTGAATGTAAGTTGTTATGTTGAATCATGTAAATCTTTATCTCTATTTTTATTTACATTTTTTTACCTTTTATTTATTATTTACTTCATGGATGAGCATCCAAGCACTGTATTAATACTCAAGCCATCATCATGGGTCATTCGACCGTTTTGTTGGACACTGGCCCCACTGAAAAGCTTCATCAACACTTATGGTAGAAATTTAAATAAAATAGAAAATGAGAAAGAGATAATGGGAGAGAAGGTATTTTTTAGGACTACATATTGCTTATTATGAATAATTCAAGGCATAAGTCCCGATTTATAGAATAATTACATAGAGATAGATAAGATAATCTTTAGATAATTATAAAATTCAAATATCTGGGTAATAATCATATCATATTTTACTTTGAGCTTAATTTGATTTTATCTTTATCTCTAACATGTTAGGGATAAGTATGCGTTGTAGGCAAAGAAAGACCGATAGGTGACCAAAGAGGCACTCAAGAGAAGATCACGTGGTACAAGGCGATTAAGAGTTGAAAATTAGAAAACACATAGTTTGGGGTTTATAGGATAATGCAAGGGATAGCAATCACTGGCAAGGAATTTTACTCAAGGTTTATCTCGTGAAAGGTTCACGCCAATTGAATAGGTCCTGCAGAGATACCCATGTTGGCAGCACACTATCATCTCCAGTATCGTATATATTGTTATGACCTCAAGTAATGGCAATTGATACGAAGAGGAGTTAGGGATTCAAAGAGGAGTTTGGGCTTGAAGTCAAAGGAAGAAGAAATGAAGTTTTTGGGTGATACGGGATCGTTTACAAGGCAGGGAGTTAGGAGTCAAAACGCATAGCAGCAAGGAGGGCAAAGCACACCGTTTCAAGCATTTGTGAACGCACCATTTTATGTTACATTTATGCACCGTTTCATTCTTGTATTTTACTTTCTGTTATTGTTGCTTTCTATTAAGTTAGTGCTACAGGGAATTGTCACAGTTTCTTAGTAGTGGGCTGAAGGGATATAAGCAGTGACGGTAGCAGAACTTCAATATTACCTAATATCTTGTATTGTCTGAATCGAACATTGGAGGCTAGGGTTCCTAAAAAACCCATCTATCTTTACATTTAATCAATAATATTTAGGGCACTTATTCCATTTTCATTACAAATTCATTCCCATTTCCTTTATCCATTTTTATTCTTTAGTCTTACAACAAAAATCATAACAATTAGTATCTAGAGACACATTTCCTAATGACTGCCAAACAACAACAAGAGGCAATCCAAAGGCAAGTGGAGGCACATGAGCAAGGGATACAAGAACTAAGGGAGAAGATGTGGGCTATGGTGGCCACCCAAAACCAAACCAATGATATGTTGCGTATTGTGGCAGCTAATCAAAACAGAGGCCCTGTTACGAGCACGAGTGCGCGAGCGAGTATTTGGTGGATCAATAGGAAAAGATGCGGGATCAACCCGACGTACTCTACCTATTGTGAATAAATGAAAATAGAAAGGTTGGTTTGTTTTGAGAGGAAACCACCTCGACAACAAAGTTGCTGGAATATTTCTTAATCCCATTCATAATAATCTTTTACAACTTATAAGCCGTAAACTTACAAGGAAAGGATCATAATGATTTATTCTAGCGAAATTAACGTCAAACTAGTAGAAATCATAGCTAATAAATTATGGCAAGTCCGCGCCTCAGTTTCCTTATTCGAAAAGCATTAAAAATAGAAAGCTGGTGCAGAGGCTAAATTTACGTAACATTCCTCTCCTCTTCAAGGTTTTCCTTGCCCTCAAGGAAAAATTCCGAAAATTGAGCCTTGATCATTGTTCGGTTCTCCCAAGTGGCCTCCGTCGGATTGCTTTCCTTCCAATGAACCAGAACTTCGGCCTGCTGTCCATGCCCACGTTGCGATAAAATGGCCTCTGGCGTGATTGGTGGTGCATTGAGTGGAATCCCTGGCAGTTCAGTAGTTGCTTCCGAGTGTTGACCAAGTTTTAACT
The DNA here is from genome assembly GCA_029856935.1 of Cyclocarya paliurus. NCBI lineage: Eukaryota > Viridiplantae > Streptophyta > Magnoliopsida > Fagales > Juglandaceae > Cyclocarya > Cyclocarya paliurus. Next base: position 22,695,468 of record CM056958.1, read on the forward strand.
TTAGGAGAGACACGTGAAACACAGGATGAACTCGCGCTCCTGGAGGTAGTTCCAGCTGATATGCTACCTGTCCAACTCGCGCAATAATCTTGAAGGGTCCATAGTACTTAGCTGATAATTTCATATTAGTTCTTCTTTCCACCGTTTGCTGCCTATATGGCTGTAGGCGCACATAGACATAATCTCCTGGCTGAAAACTCTTTTCTCTATGTCCCTTATCGTACTGGACCTTCATTCTGTTCTGGGCTTGCTGTAACTTGAGGCTAACTTCTTTAATAATCCGGTCCCTTTCTTCCAGTGTTTGAGCTACTGATTCAACTCTTGCCGTGCCCTGCACATATGATAGCAGAGTGGGAGGTTTACGGCCATAGACAACTTCGTATGGGGTTCTTCCCGTACTTGAATGTGCGCTGGTATTGTAAACATATTCCACCCATGGCAGCCACTTGACCCACCCTGTGGGTGACTCACTAGTGAAACACCTCAAATACATTTCCAGTGTACGATTAACCACTTCGGTTTGGCCGTCAGTTTGTGGATGATAGGAGGAACTAAAATTAAATTTAATCCCCTGCAACTGGAATAACTCTAACCAAAACCTGCTGGTGAAAGTCGGATCACGATCACACACAATAGAAGTCGGCAGTCCATATAATTTAAATATGTTCTCAAAAAAACTCTGGGCCACTACTACTGCTGAGATTGGCTGTTTGAGTGGTATGAAGTGAGCAAACTTCGACAAACGATCAACGACCACAAAAATAACATTTTTTCCATGAGAGCTTGGGAGACCAGTGACAAAATCCATTGATATATCAGACCAAACAGCTGCTGGTATTGGTAGTGGTTGGAGAAGCCCGGCTGGCTTAGTATGCTCGCTCTTGTGTCGTTGGCACACGTCGCATTCGCGAATAAATTTTTTAACTTGTGTTCTTGCCCCGGACCAGTAAAATACAGCCTTCAATCGCTGCCACATTTTATGGAAGCCCTCGTGTGTGCCTGCATGAAATTCATTGAGGATGGTAGGGATGAGGGGAGAGTTAGTTTGCAAATAAATTCGATCCTTGAAGAAGATCATTCCTGCTTTGTATTCCCAAGGACCCACGGCCTCCCCTGCTTGAATATTTTCAGCCAACGTTTTCAGCTCAGAATTTTTCTCAATTTCTTCTTTGATTGTGTCCGTCCAACTGGGTAGGGGGCAACTGAGTGCTAATAATTGTGTCTCTTCCCCAACTGAAATTTCATGCTCGTTGCGCCTTGACAACCCATCTGCTGCTGAGTTCTCCCTCCCTTTTTTATACTCAATAACAAAATCATATCCCATTAATTTCACAAGCCATTTTTGTTGAGCCTCGGTAGCGATAGTTTGGCCCCACAAATGCCTCAAACTCTTGTGATCAGTCTGGATAATGAACTTAGCCCCGAGCAAATATGGTCTCCATTTTTGAATGGCTGCCACCAGTGCCATCACCTCTTTCTCATAAGTCGATTTGCTTAGATTTCCTCCTTGAAGGGACTTGCTGAAATAGGCCACGGGCTTCCCTTCTTGCATGAGTACCGCCCCCAAACCTGCCCCGGACGCGTCACACTCCACTATAAAAGGCAAAGAAAAATTTGGAAGTGTTAATACTGGCCCAGTAGTCATGGCTTGCTTGGGGTTTAGAAATGCTTCTTCGGCTTGCTCACTCCACCTGAAGTTATCCTTCTTTAATAACTGAGTTAAGGGGCCAGCGATCATTCCGTAGTGGCGGATAAATTTCCGATAGTATCCCGTCAATCCGAGAAAGCCGCGCAGCTCCTTGACGGACTGAGGTCGGGGCCAACTATTCATGGCAGCGATTTTTTCAGGGTCCATGGAGACCCCCTTGTCTGATATAAGACGTCCCAAGTAGCTTACTTGCCCCTGCCCGAATTGACACTTCTCCATTCTCACGTAAAGTTCGTTAGCTTGCAACACTTTTAGAACATTCTTGAGATGAGTTAAATGTTCCTCCCAAGTTCGACTATATATTAAAATGTCGTCAAAAAAAACCAAGACATACCTTCGCAAAACGGGCTTAAAGATTTCGTTCATCAAGGACTGAAATGTTGCCGGTGCATTTGTAAGTCCGAAAGGCATAACGACAAACTCGTAATGCCCATGGTGAGTGCGAAATGCAGTTTTTTTAATGTCTGGGTCATGCATCCTTATTTGATGGTATCCCGAACGAAGATCAAGTTTCGAAAATACCTTCGCCCCATTTAATTCATCTAGTAGCTCATCTATGACGGGTATCGGAAATTTGTCCTTTATTGTGATCTAATTGAGAGCTCTATAATCCACGCACAATCGCCATGATCCATCTTTCTTTTTTACCATCAATACAGGAGATGAATATGGGCTGCTACTTGGTTGCACCACGCCAGACTGCAGCAAGCTGGTGATGAGTTTCTCGATTTCTCCCTTTATGTAGTGGGGGTAGCGATATGGCCGCACGTTGACTGGTCCTACACCTGGCTTCAACGTTATCTTATGGTTATGGGTGCGGTCTGGAGGTAGACTCCTTGGTTCTGCAAATAAGTTTTTGAATTCATATAATATTGCTTTCAAGCCAGCGGGTAGCATTGAAGGACCTGCACAATTAGCACCCAATTTAATAGGAAAATTCTGATTCTGTACATTTCCACTTTGCGGCTCGAAAGGGAGCAACTGGCACAACAAGCCAGTTTTCTTCCGCCTTAATTCTTTGGCTGCGACTCCTCCTTCCACCACTTTATGCATTGGACCCTTGATTCCTTTCAGCTCAATCCGTTTGCCAGCATACTCGAAATTCATAACCATCTTGTTAAAATCCAAACAAATCGGTCCCAACGTCCTCATCCATTGAGTCCCTAGAACTGCATCACATCCTTCAATGGCTAATAGAAAAAAATCAATGGTGAACAAATTACCATGGAAGGATATTTGAACTCCATCACACCGTCCCTTACAATCTAACCTCTCACCATTGGCTACCATTACCTTCATTCCGCGCATTTGTTGCTGTGGTAAGCCCATTGCATCAGCGAACGTGGTATTCAAAAAATTGTGGGAGCTACCGGTGTCAAGCAAAATCGTGATACCGTGCCCCTTCACTACTCCTCTGATCCTTATGGTCTGCGGTGAAGTTGATCCTACAATAGCGTGGAGGGAAATCACTGGTTCATGCTCACTGCCCAGCAACCGGTTTTCCTCCCCATCGTCTTCTACTTCTTCTTCATTTAAAAATATTCCTTCAATGAAAAATAATTTTTTACACCGATGGCCTGGTGTAAAACTCTCATCACAATTAAAACATAGTCCCTTTTTTCTTCTTTCTTGTATTTCGCCTGGACTCAATCTCCTTATGGGTGGTGCTCTGTTCCTTGCCATATTTTCCGATGGCAGTGGAGGGGGCGTTGGTTCCATGGACGTTGTTCGCCTAGCTGGTTCCATAGGTCTCTTTGCATGTCTGGTTTCAAACAGTCGAGCCAAACCAATGGCGTCTGTGATAGACGCTGGTCGTGCAGCTTGGACGTCAATTCTCACAGGTTCTTTGAGTCCACTTATGAAACACCCAAGCTGATGAGTTGGTGCCAACTCTCCCACGCGACTCAATAATTGCTCAAATTGCAATTGATACTCCCGAACTGTTCCAGTTTGCCGCAATTTGCTCAATGAACCGAAATGATCCTTAAACATTGTTGGTCCGTATCGAATACGAAGTCCACGCTTCAACGTCTCCCATGAACTAATTTCTTCAGTGTCTTTGAATAGTTGATACCACATTTGTACCTCGCCCTCCAGATGATATGTAGCCAAAGGTAGTTTTTCATCCTCTTCAGTTTGTTGGTAATCAAAAAATTGTTCCACCCGATAAATCCAACTGGTCGGATCATCCAACCCGTTGTATCTCGGAAAATCTAACTTGGCTAGTTTTGGGACTGCCGAGTTGTGCCCTCCATTATTCCTTCCTCGCCTGTTTCTTGATCCAGACCCTTCCCCTTCTCCTGAATTCTTGTTCGCCATAGAATCTACCTTTGCGTTGGTTTCCTCCATTTTTTTCATGAGTCGCTCCATAATGCTTCCGAAGTTAGCCATCTGTTGTTCTAAACGCTCCATTCTGGAGTCCTCCATAACCTGGCTCTGATACCAATTTGTTACGAGCACGAGTGCGCAAGCGAGTATTTGGTGGATCAATAGGAAAAGATGCGGGATCAACCCGACGTACTCTACCTATTGTGAATAAATGAAAATAGAAAGGTTGGTTTGTTTTGAGAGGAAACCACCTCGACAACAAAGTTGCTGGAATATTTCTTAATCCCATTCATAATAATCTTTTACAACTTATAAGCCATAAACTTACAAGGAAAGGATCATAATGATTTATTCTAGCGAAATTAACGTGAAACTAGTAGAAATCATAGCTAATAAATTATGGCAAGTCCGCGCCTCAGTTTCCTTATTCGAAAAGCATTAAAAATAGAAAGCTGGTGCAGAGGCTAAATTTACGTAACAGGCCCCTACCTAGATGGAGACATGGAAGCTGAAAACGTGGACCATCGGAGGCATGGAATGAGGGGCATCAAACTGGATTTTCCACATTTTGCTGGTGCAGATCTAGACGGATGGATATTTAAGGCCTCACACTACTTTGATTTTCATCAAACACCTCTAGCTCAAAGGCTAATCATGGATTCATCCCATATGGAAGGACAAGCACTGGTTTGGTACCGAGATGCACAAGATACAGGGCAATTTGCATGCTGGTAGACCTTCCTTGGAGCCCTCCAAACACATTTTGGAACCACTGCGTACAACAATCCCATGGAAGCACTGAAGAGGTTGAAGCAAACTTCATCAGTATCAGCGTATAAAGATGAGTTTGAAGCACTTTCAAACAGACTCAAGGGGCTTCTAGACGCTCACAATCTGAGCTGCTTCATTAGTGGGCTCAAAGATGAGATTCGTCTTACACTTCATTTGTTGAATCTGATAAACTTAAGTGCAGAATTTGGCCTTGCACGGATACAAGAGGAGTATTTAGTCAGTATAAAATAAAACAACAAAACCATGGAAAGAAAAAAACTATTCAGCAGGGAGTTCCACAGGGTCTAAACAAACAGTTCCTCTACAAAAGGTTTCCTCAACACAAATGGATGAAAAAAAGAAAAAATGATTGTGTTACCATTGTGAGGGAAATGGTATCCCAACCATGTATGCAAATCTCCCAAGGTATATTTGCTACAAGGGAGCGAAGGGCGTGTAGGGAAGAAGTCTGATGAGGTTTTTTATGATTCTACAGATTTTGAGGAAGGGATAGGGTTGCCTACTGTCCAAGGGGGACCCAAGATCTCTATTAATGCTATTATAGGAACTCCTACTTCAAATACTATGAGAATTTATGGTATGGTTGGGGGAGAGAAGTTGGTGATTTTGGTGGACTCCGGGAGCACCCACAATTTCCTGGACCCATCAATGAGCAGGAGAACAAATTTATGCATAGATACCACAACAAGGTTGTCAATCAAGGTGGCCAATGGAGATAACATCCATAGCGAAGGACTTTGTAAGGAGGCAACCACAAAAATTCAAGGTAATTCTTTTTACCCATCTTTTTACCTACTTCCATTGGGTGGTTGTGATGCTGTGTTAAGAGTCCAGTGGTTGGTGACCTTGGGTCCTATCATTTGGGATTTCTCTAAATTGTCCATGAAGTTCACTTAGAATGAGAAACCAATTCAGCTGTTGGGTATGAAGATAAGTAGCTATTCGTTTGAGGGTGGGAAGAAGGCCTTACTGGACAGTGTTAGCAAGGGTAGGGGATTGTTTCTGCAGTTAATTACCACCCCATTTCACACTAAACAACAACCATTAGACCAAAAAATGTAGCTCCTACTAGAGGAATTTAACAAAGTTTTTGCTGAACCCACGGGGTTGCCTCCCACAAGAAAACAAGACCATAAAATAGTTCTCAAGAAGGGAACCCCTCCTATCTCAACTCGACCTTACCGATACCCCTATTATCAAAAATCTGAAATTGAGAAGATTGTGATTGATTTGTTGAAAACAGGAGTAATAAGGCTGAGTTCTAGCCCATTCTCATCCCCAGTGATTTTAGTGCGCAAGGCGTATGGTAGTTGGTGCTTATGCATAGATTATGGGGCCCTTAATCAGGAGACGATTAAGGATAAATTCCCTATACTCGTTATTGATGAACTTTTAGATGAGTTACATGGGTTGGTGATTTTTTCTAAACTAGACTTGAGGTCTGGTTATTACCAAATCAGACTTGTACCGGAAGACATACCCAAAACTACCTTTCGAACTCATGAGGGCCACTATGAGTTCTTAGTGATACCATTTGGGCTCACCAATGCTCCTTCTACATTTCAAGGATTAATGAATGACATCTTTAAACCATTTCTCCGAAGATTTGTGTTAGTTTTTTTTTTATGATATTCTGGTCTATAGCAAGGGGGAGGAAGAACACTTATGTCACCTTAGGCAAGTTATGGAGGTGCTGGGAAAAAATCAGCTTTACACTAAATTGTCTAAATGCAATTTTGGAGTGAGAGAGGTCGAGTATTTGGGCCATATAGTGAATGCTGAAGGGGTTAAAGCCGACCCAAAGAAGGTAGCCAAATGCTGGATTGGCCAATTCCAGCAAATACTAAGGCCTTAAGAGGATTCCTGGGCTTGACAGGATATTACATAAAATTTATTCACAACTATGGTCTCATTGCTGCCCCTTTAATTGAATTATTGAAGAAAAATGCTTTTTCTTGGAATGAGGCAGCAGAACTAGCCTTTCACCAACTAAAGGCTGCAATGACACAACCCCCAGTCCTAAGGCTTCTGGATTTTACTAAACCGTTCACAATTGAATGCGACCCAAGTGGAATTGGGTTAGGAGCAGTACTCATACAAAAAAGGCAGCCTATTGCTTTTCAGAGTAAGGCCTTGAAAGGAAGGGCACTCTTATTGTCAACTTATGAAAAAGAACTACTAGCTTTGGTCACGGCGATGCAAAAATGGCAACCGTATCTTCTTGGACAGTCCTTTGTTGTTAAGACAGATCAACAAGCTCTAAAATATTTATTAGAGCAGAAGGTAGGGACTGTAGCTTAACAGAAATGGTTGACTAAGTTAATGGGCTATGATTTTAAGACAGAGTATAAAAGGGGGGGGGGGGGAATAAGGTGGCGGATGCTCTTTCCTGAAGGAATGAGGGTTCTTCTGAGTTACAAGAGGCAGTTTTAGTTGTCATATCATTTCCCACACCCGTTTGGATTGAAGAACTCAAACTGAGTTACACTACTTCTCAAGAAATGCAAGAGTTGTTAGCAAAATTGTAGGCTAGTTAGGAAGTGCCTAAGGGTTATGCTTTGCAGCAGGGCCTTATACTTAAGAAGGGAAGCTCGGCTTACCATCCCCAAACTGATGATCAGACCAAGGCACTCAATAAGTCTTTGGAGTGTTATCTCCGATGCTATGCAGGGGCTAAACCAAGGGGTTGGACTCAGTGGTTATCTATGGCTGAATGGTGGTACAATAGCTGCTATCATACATCTACAAAGGTCTCTTCTTTTGAAGCTCTATACGGGTACCCACCTCCTAAACTCACTACGTATATTCCAGGCACAGCAAAAATGGAGCAGTAGATCAATGTTTACAAAGTAGAGAACATATCAAACAATTGCTAAAGGAAAATCTACACTTCACTCAACAGCGGATGAAATTGTATGTGGAAAGAAAAAGGACAGAAAGAGAGTTCCAAATTGGGGATTGGGTTTACCTTCATCTCCAACCCTATCGGCAGAAGTCAGTGCCACCTCGTCACAATCTCAAGCTTTCACCGAGCTTTTATGGATCGTTCCAAGTGGTCCAACGGCTGGGCAAGGTGGCTTACCGTTTGGACTTACCGCCTACCGCTTGAATTCATCCAGTATTTCACATATCCAGCCTAAAGAGGAAGCTTGGCGAATAGATCCAGCCACTTCCTTCACTGCCACCAGTTAATGCAAGCAGAGAGATTCAAGCAGAGCCGGAGTGTATCATGGATCGCAGGGTCAAGCGCCATGGCCGCCACGCCATCATCGAAGTTCTCATAAAATGGATCGGAGCCACCATCGAAAACAACACGTGGGAACCCCTGTGGAAATTGCAGGAAACCTATCCCCACCTTGTGGGCAAGGTTCTCTAAGTATGAGGGCTTGTTATGACCTCAAGTAATGGCAATTGATATGAAGAGGAGTTAGGGATTCGAAGAGGAGTCTGGGCTTGAATTCAAAGGAAGAAGAAATGAAGTCTTTGGGTGATACATGATCGTTTACAAGGCAGGGAGTTAGGAGTCAAAACGCACAGCAGCAAGGAGGGCAAAGCACACCATTTCAAGCATTTGTAAACGCATCGTTTTATGTTACATTTACGCACCGTTTCATTCTTGTATTTTACTTTTTGTTATTGTTGCTTTCTATTAAGTTAGTGCTACAGGGAATTGTCAGAGTTTGTTAGTAGTGGGCTGAAGGGATATAAGCAGTGAAGGTAGCAGAACTTCAATATTACCTAATATCTTGTATTGTCTGAATCGAACATTGGAGGCTAGGGTTCCTCGAAAACCCATCTAACTTTACATTTAATTAGTAATATTCAGGGCACTTCTTCCATTTTCATTATAGATTCATTCCCATTTCCTCTAGCCATTTTTATTCTTCATTCTTACAACAAGAATCATAAAAATTGGTATCTAGAGACACATTTCCTAATGACTGCCAAACAACAACAAGAGGCAATCCAAAGGCAAGTGGAGGCACATGAGCAAGGGATACAAGAACTAAGGGAGCAGATGCGGGCTATGGTGGCCACCCAAAACCAGACCAATGATATGCTGCGTACTGTGATAGCTAATCAAAACAAAGGCCCTATCGAGATGGAGATATGGACGTTGAAAATGTGGACCATCGGAGGCATGGAATAAGGGGCATCAAACTGGATTTTCCAAATTTTGCTGGTGCAGATCCAGACGGATGGATATTTAAGGCCTCACACTACTTTGATTTTCATCAAACACCTCTAGCTCAAAGACTAATCATGGCTTCATGCCATATGGAAGGACAAGCACTGGTTTGGTATCAAGATGCACAAGATACAGGGCAATTTGCATGCTGGTAGACCTTCCTTGGAGCCCTCCAAATGCGTTTTGGAACCACCGCGTACAACGATCCCATGGAAGCACTGAAGAGGCTGAAGCAAACTTCATCAGTAGCAGCGTATAAAGATGAGTTTGAAGCACTTTTAAACAGACTCAAGAGGCTTCCAGACGCTCACAAACTGAGCTGCTTCATTAGTGGGCTCAAAGATGAGATTCATCTTACACTTCGTTTGCTGAATCCGGTAAACTTAAGTGCAGCATTTGGCCTTACATGAATACAAGAGGAGTATTTAGTCAGTATAAACAAAACAACAAAACCATGGAAAGATTAAAACTATTCAGCAGGGAGTTCCACGGGGTCTAAACAAACAGTTCCTCTACGAAAGGTTTTCTCCACACAAATGGATGAAAAAAGGAAAAAAGGAATATGTTACCATTGTGAGGAGAAATGGCATCCCAACCATGTATGCAAATCTCCCATGAATTATGTTACTAATTCATTAATGTTTAATTATACTAGTATAGTATAAGTAGTGTCTAACTTATTAGTAAGGTTAATAAACTTGAATAATAAGAATAAAAGTCTTATTATACTAGTATAAGTAGTGTCTAACTTACATAAAATGTTGTATTAATTTTATCTTATATGATTAATAAACTTGAATAATAAGATTAGAATTTCATGTTATATATATTAATTAACAATTTAACATATAATATATATTATATAATATAAAAAATTAAAAATATATATACTGGTCCGGTTAAGTTTAAACCAGTTTTTCAAAACATAAAACTGATGCCACACTGGTTTAGGACCAATTTCAATTCTTAAGAATCGGTACCGCACTAGACCAGTTACAAACCGGACCGAATCTACTGGTTCAACCGGTTTTTTTAATTTTTTTACACCCCTAATTGGAGGCATCTCCTCCTAAGAAAACTTGAGGTTGTTTCTTTATCCACAGGTGGCCATTGGAAGCGTTGCAGTCACTACTAGAATTGTCTTAACAATAATAGTTTGAAATTTAAGAAAATCTAGTATTATTCATCCAACTCGGATACTGTTCCAAAAATTGACAAAATTTCCAACCCACTCGAATTCCATTTTGTTTTATTTTCATTTTTAAATCTAGCACATAACTAATAATAACCAGCGTTATTTAAGTCATAATTCAAGTAATTAAGTAATAGTTGGGTTAATACTCGTCCTGGCTGATACATTTTGGAATAAAATCGAAAAGTTACATCCATTGGAAAAAAAGTGAGTTTGACACAATCAAGTTACATCCAAACCATGTCTATCTCCAATTGTTACAAGAAATCCCTTCCTTCCTGATCAAATCAACCTAAATCGTCATCATGACCGGCTCCTCGTTCTCAAGTAGTGCACTAATATTGCTATCATCTCCTTCTCCTAGACCACGCCTTTTGATTGGTCTCATGTGTGGGGGAGAAAATCTCCGAAGGCCTAGGAAGAAGGGGCTCAGGCCCCCACTCAAAAGTCGGGATAGGCTAGATGGAAAGTCCTAGGAGGAAGGGCAGCAAGCAGATCATGACCGGGATCACATGACCTAACATGCCTGATCGAGAACTAGTTAGCCTTGGCACTCAAGAGGGCTGGCACCCGAAGTGGCTGACCATCAATAACCCGCCAAGCTTGGCGCAACAAGTCTACAAGGAAGAGAGAGCTCGTCCGATGGCCACACGGCATTAATTGTGCAGGGGCGGACATGCGGGCTAGACCACTGAGTCTATGGAAAGAAGGATCGTCGAGCAAGCGACAATGATGCAAAAACTCATGGAGGAGATGGTAGTCCTTCAGCAAGGAAACGCCGTGGTTAAGTGGGGATGGAGAGTAGGAGAGAGACTGGCAAAGCCACAACTCCGAGACGCGTTGACCCCCTGAGGTGGAAGCAGTCGAGGAAGAGCGATGTAAAACCGACCTTTGGTTCCAGAAACTTGAAAAGAAATACGATGAGGTGGTTAAACGGGTAGGACTGCCATCCACAGTGGACCAATTGCTCACTTGCGTCGAGTTACCATATAGCGCCGATGTCATGGTAGTTCCCCTGCCACCAAGGTTCAATGTCTCCCAGATAGACTCATACGATGGGTTGAAGGACCGCCTGGAACATTTGGAAACTTTCAAGGCACACATGACTATGCACGGATTCTCGAGCGAAGTCGTGTGTAGGGTGTTTTCCCTCACTCTGAGGGGAGTAGCAAGAGCGTGGTTTGGAGCCCTGCTGTCTGGGACCATCACTAGCTTGGCTCGACTCTTCTTGACACAGTTCATGGGGAGTCAAAAAAGAAGGTGGCCCGTCGCATATCTCCTAACTGTGAAGCAAAGGGATGATGAAAGCCTAAAGTCCTACATTTCCCGTTTCAACAAGGAGCGCATGATGACAGACGATCAGGATGAAAAAATCACCCTGACGGTGCTATTGGGGGGAATTTGGACCCGCAACTCCTTCATGGTGGAGATTGCAAGGAAGACCTCGATGTCATTGAGAGAGTTCAAGGACCACGCTAATGGGTTCATCATCACTGAGGACATGCTTCGAGCACTGACAGCACCGACCAAAAGGCCACCAGACAGAGCGACGAAGGAAGTTTGGAAGAAGGCAAAAAGAAGAGTTGTGACCTGAAACGCAAGGAACAGCAGCCCACGCGTGAAAAGGTAGGACATCACATCCACACCAATCTGGTAGTGGAGGCTGAAAACGACCCAAGGTCACAGGAAGAGCAACGGTGAGATCTGACTCACCCCAAGGACTGCACCTACCACAAGACCATCAGCCACAGGATGGAAGATTGCATCATAAGGAAACAAAAGTTGGAAGAAATGGAAGCTTTGGTAGATCAGCGGGGTGACGAGAGGTGAGGCCTATGGTACAACAACAGAGTGGGGACACGGAGAGTTGAGAGCCTAGATAGGAGGAGGTCAGATGAGTGTAATAGGACTAACCCCCGACGAAGGAGTCCAACTAGAGAGGAAGGCTCAGTGGGAGAGATATGCATGATAGCGGGAGGATACGCGGGTGGAGGTGTTACTTCATTGGCGAGAAAGGCCCACGCTAGGAGAGTAAGGTACGAGGAAGTATTCACTACTTACAAGGCACCCCTGAGTACAAGAAGCCATGCAAGGGAGCCGGCCATAACCTTCATTGAAAAGAATGAAGAAGGAGGCGTGTGCCCCCACTAAGATGCCTTCGTCGTGGCTGTGCAGATCCCTAACTATCTGACAAGAAGGGTCCTAATAGATAACGACAGCTCGACAGACATTTTATACTGGGAAGCATTCATTTAAATAGGAATCACACCAAACCAGTTAAGCCCAGCCCCTTCTCCCCTCGAGGGTTTTACCAAAGATGTCATCCGACCGGTCGGCGCCATTACCCTATCCATTCTGGCAAGAATAGCCCTATGAACGGTAGTGGCCATGGTAGACTTCCTCGTAGTAAAGGCTCATTCCTCTTACAACGCGATCCTGGGTCGACCGAGTTTAAATTGGCTCAGGTAAGTGACGTCAACCTACCACTTAAGCTTGAAGTTTCCTACCCCAATGGGAGTGGGAGAAGTGTGCGGTGAGCAAAAGGTGGCCAGGGATTACAACGCCTGGGAATTGAAGCACAACCCCACCAAAGTCCAAACCCTTGAGAGGAAGATTGAAGTGGCAAAGTAGTCCCAGACTTAAAAAGACCGTGTGGCCAAAAAGATCGCACACAATAGGGTATTTTGACTGAAAAACATGGGTCCGCCCTTTTATGTAACCCTCCCAACCATGTAACCCGCAAATTAGTTTAATGAAAGTATGGTTAGCCCCTGTTGCTTTTTGCCTCAAAATACCAACACATCATGCGCCAAAAACCCAGTCCCACGACTGGCTGCGATGCATTGGTTAAAGGCTAGGGCCTCCCTCCCCCTCCCCCCTTTACAACCAGCCGGGCACGAGTAGAACACTCATCAGCCTTCACGCGATGCACGATGATGATGCATTGGCTAAGGGCACAGTGTCCCGAGCTTTCCCCTTCATAGATAACCGGGCACAAGTCAACTGACCTGCCAGCCTTCGTACGCCACAAGCCTAGCCTCTAGGCTAGCCACGATGCATTGGCTAAAGGCTAGGGCCTCCCTCCCCTTCCCCTTTTATAGCTAGCCGTGCATGAGTAGAACACTCGCCGGCCTTCGCGCGATGCATGGTGATGATGTGTTGGCTAAGGGCTCAGCATCCTAAGCTCTCTCCTTCATAGCTAGTAGGGCACAGGTCCACTGACCTACTAGCCTTCGTACGCCACAAGCTCAGTCCCTATGCTAGACGTGATGCATTGGCTAAGGGCCAAGGCCTCCGAGCCCTCCTCCTTTATAGCCAACCGGGCACAAGTAGAACACTCGCTGGCCTTCTTGTGATGCGTGGACGCAGCCTAAGCTCCCCCCTTTTACAACCAGTTGGGCACGAGTAGAACACTCCCCGGCCCTTACGCAAAGCTTGGCCACGACACATTGGCAAAGAGCCAGGGTCCCTAAGGCCTTGCCCCATCCTAGGGACTGTTCTGTTGGCTTGTCACCGAAAACACAGAAAACCAAAAAAAAAAAAAAAGGAGACAAAAATAGTGGCAAAGACACAAGTCTGAGTTCATTATGAATTTCACGCACAAAGTCTTTTGGTTATAGGGGCCCAAAGGCCGGCAAAAAAAAATGAAGAAGAGGGAGGTAGATCCCCTGGGAGGTATGGAGGCTTCCTTGGCTTCTCGAGGTCCTTAACAAACACAAAAGCAAGGGGGTCCAGCTCCAGGGTCCTTAAGTCCAAGGCATCGAGGTTTATGCCGGGGTTCTCGCGTACAAGGTCCCGAAACCGTTCAAGTCCTTCCTTGTAACCATATCCTCATGTGGTATCGCAAATGGTGTGGGCGTGTCAAATCAAAACCTAAGCCTCCCTCAAGGTGCTCGATGCTGCCTTGAAGATCGGATATCATTATGTTTGCATGACGTAACTCGACCTCGAGATTATGAAGATTGACCTCCCTAAGACGCACCTCCTCCTTCTGGTGCTGAACCTCTCTGACCAAGTAGAAATGCTTGAACTTAAGCTGGGAACGCTGGCAAAAAGCAGCCGCCAACTCTTGGTCTAGCTAGCTCCTCTCTTGGTGAAGCACGAGAACGCCCCTTCGGAGTTCATCCACAGTAGGCTCCGACTTTCCCAACGCGGCCCGAAATAGTTGGGCTTCTTCAGAAGCGTGGGTGAACCTCTCCTTGAGCCCGACAAGTTCCACCTTCAGCACAAATTTCTTCTTATTCACTAACTGGACCTTGTCCCATAGCTTCTGATGCACTCTTGTAACTTGTTCGTCTTCTCCTTGAGGATATTGCACTCAACCGAGGTGACCTCCACCTCCTTTCGGGCCTTTCGAACCTCATGGCTGGTCAAGATGGATAAGGAACGAAGTGCTTGGATCTCCTCCTTAAGCTCCTCTCGTTTGTCTATGAGCATGCTCGCCAACTAGTCAGCAGCGTGCGGGGGAGGGAGACATTAGAGGTACCGAACCCAAAAAAGAAGGTTTCATGCAATAGGAAGATCATATGCCTGCGCGAAGAGAGGCCTCAACTTCTTGGCATCAAGCTCGATGGAATTAGCTTAGGCCTGGGTAAAACTCGGGCTGCGAGTATCCCTTAGTGATCGGCCGACTTGGGGGGAGGAGGCATCCTCGCCGAAGGATAGCGAGGCAAGAGGAACCACCCGGAAGGCCCCCCGTGGAGAGTCGGCACCCAGGGTCACCTTGGGAACAAGCACAAGAGGTGGGGAGAATCCCGACCTGGAAGGGTCCGCACCATCATGGGGAGGTTCTTTCTTGGGCTGAGGAGTCATCCCAGGAGATGCTAGGTACGAGTCAGCCTTAGGCCCTAAAGGGGATGGCGAGGGCATCGATGGGAGCAACCTGAAACTATCACTAAGCTCAACCATGAAGGGAGAACTCGGCCTCAGTCCCTCCTCGGCCCCAGTGTCCAGTACACCCAAGCCGGAAGTACACCCAAAATCTAGGAAAACTAGTGGGGAAGTAGCACTCGAAGCAAGGACCACAAGAGAAGAGGGAATTAAGGGAGACTCGGCCTGGGGCGAAATTGTGGGTGCCGTCTCTTGATCTAGCTCGATAAAGACACCTAGGAATACGACTCAAAACACCTCGCCACCCCCTTCTCAATAGTAACGAACATAGGAATGTGAGACGACCCTTCGTGTGGTAGCAACAAGGGTAGCTAGGCGAGCATAAGATGCACCCCAAGGAACCTGGGCCTCAGGAGACCTGCGAACAGGCGGGGGTGGGGGAGTTGCACGACAAGCTTAATGGAACTCCCTTGAAGATCTACCCACTTAGCCCCACGAAGCTGTGGGGGAAGGAGAGGGACCGGATTCGTGAGGCCTACTTCGAGATGACCCTTCTTGGACCTCAGGATGCATGGCAGCCTCCTTCTCTTCATCATGCACCCCTTTTGGGCGCTTGCCTTTACCATGCAAGGCGGGGGAACTAGGAAGTTTCTGGCCTCGAGGTGAAGGAAGATCCAGTAGGAACTCCTAGCCAAATACGTATGATTGGTCGAGGGTGGTGAGAAGGTCTCTGATGTTGACATCTGATAGTACGGCGTCGGTCTCGGTGTCATAAGGATGAGTCGAAACCCAAGATAGCACAACTGCTAGTAATGCCTTGTCCCTTCGAGACAAGTCCATGACCAAACTCTTGGTTAAGGGAATGTAAGACCAAATGGCCTAGACGGAGAATTCCTGGTGATCACACTCCCCCTCTGGGATATTCCCACCCTAGGCCCGAAACGAAGAAAAACTTGCGGGACCAATCTTTGATGTGCGAATGACGCGAGTCCAGACTGGTGATGCGCCGACCAGGAGTGCGCGATTGAAAGTTGCACACCCTCCGGTCCAATCGTAGCGCCCGATACATAGATAGAAACTCATGAGTAGTCAGGTTGGGATACTCCTCTAGGACGGAGCTGAGAACTTGTCGGTAGATGATACAACTCACCACTAGCAGATGCTAGGTGTTAGGATGAAGTTGAGCCGGAGCCAACCCCAAAAGTTGAGCACATCACTGATTGGTCGGCAAAAAGGGAGCCGGAGCCCATTTGTGAGCATAAGGGGGTAGAGAGCCATGTGACCGGCCATCCCATAGGCGTCAACGGGAGCCTCGCGATAGTCAGGAACCTCCAAGCTCACCGTTGAGGGGATTTTGTACTTTGCTTGAAGCGCACGAAGGTTGTCAGTGGTAACCGACAAAATCCAGCTCTTGCCGATAAAGTATAGTGGCTTCGAAGAAGATGAACCTTTTGGGGCCATGGCAGCCAAAGGAGTGAAAGCTGAGGGAGAAGACGGTGATGGGTTAGGAAAACAAAGACGTCGAGTCCAGCGAGGGACAAGGAAAATCTTTGAGGCAAGGAAGCTAGAAGCGCCAAAGGAGCAGAGGAGGAAGGATATGATCAAATTGGAAAAATAAAGGGGATTAGGGGTTTGTATAGCCTCGTGTACAAATCTAGGTGCGGTGCAACAACAGACTATCAACCTATAGAAGAACAAATGGTACAAATAGCAGGCACGAGAAACCTTGCAAACAGCTGCGTGGGGAGCATGAGCCAATTGAGAGTCTGAGCAGAGACACGTGTGGCCTACACAATACCATGGTCAGAGATAAGTAACTGAAGAGGCCCAAACAACGAAAATCCCAGGAGATAATGATGGGGTAGGTGGCCTTGGGAAACCCAAGTGGTAGGACATGAGGTGGGATGAAAGGACAAGAGGCAAACAACAACACCATCAATGGAGACCCGCGCACGTGGACCTCGATGAACGGGCCTTCCATACCTTCTAGAGACAAGGCGGCACGAGAGTCAAGCATGAGGCGGAGCCTTCTGGGAATTTCCATCACACATATGTGCTAAGAATTCGCGGGGTATTGTGGGGGAGGAAATCTCTGAAGGCCCAAGAAGAAGGGGCTTGGACCCCACTCAGAAGTTAGGATGGGCCGGAAGGAAAGGCCCAGGAGGAAGGGCAGCAAGAGGATCACGACTGGGATCATGTGACTTGACACGCTTGACCTTGGCCCTGGCACGCAAGAGGGCTGGTTGGTCCTGGCTAGCAAGAGGGCTGACACCCAAAGTGATCGAGCATCAATAACGTGTCGAGCCTGGCGCAGCGAGTCTATAAGGACGAGAGAGCCCGTTCGATGGCCACACTGTATTAATTGAGTGAGGCGGACACGCGGGCTAGACCACGCTGCATTTAATGTACCTAGAGGAACTGCACAGAATGAAAAAGTTCGCCCATATGTCAGTCGCGTCGTTGTTCAGGTTTGACAAGACTGGTAAACAAGCAGAGGACATCAGGGACGTGCGACCCCAATACGGGGCCACACCCAAGTAGGTATAAATACCCCTCACTCTGCCAAGAGAGGAGCGATGAACTTTTTCCTTATTCCTTCCTCTTCAATGTTTAAACGCCTTTTTTTTTTATCTCTTCTCCCCTTTTTTTCCAAGAGCAAATCTAATTTGAACGTCGAAGGCTCCTTGACCCCAAGCTCCCTATTCTTGTCCTTGCAGGCAATTGTCTAAAGGTTGAGAGCGTAAGGTCGCCTAGGCCCATGAAACACTCTGTGAACATCATGCATTGAGTTTTTGGCTCTTATATATGAGAAATTCTACATACAATCATGAATTGCATAAACACCGCGTAATCGTTTTGAAAAAGAGTGGGGTCTACTATTAAAAAATTAATTTTTTCATGTGGGTCTCATATTTTATTCACTTTTTCCAAAATGATTATGTGACAGTTACATAATTCATAGTTACAAATATCTTTTTTCCTTATATGCTACTGCTTTTCATTTCTCCTTTTTCCTTTTTTTTTCTATGCAAGGTGTACTAGGTGAAGCCCACCAGACCCGCCTCCACATTATCTATCTATACCCTCCTCCACATTCTCAAGTAGTGCAATTATAGTGCCCTACTATGCTACAACTTTTCATTCCTCTTTCGTCCCTTTGCTTTTCTACGGTATACCAAGTAAAGGCTACCGGGTGCACAAGAAAGAATGACTTCTAGACTAGCGGATGTCACCAAAAGGTCAATTCCAAGATTCAAAAAGTAATTAAGCCCTAACGCTATTAAGAATAATCATCATCATCGATCATCATGGTCTTCTCAAGTATATGGGATTTCTATCTTCTACAAAGTGTTTGGGTATAGATAAAATAATATGACATGAGTGCACCTTGGATCAGAATTTGGTGTAAACACTATCAAATACATTGTTGTGAGGTACTCAGCATAACACTTTTTTTCATCAGAACATTAAGATGCACCGAATCATTCCCAGCCAGCCTCAAATACATCGTCAGAATTTGATATCTAGTTTAATTGTTCCTTCAGTCTCTCATCTCCAGCGCCACACAATTAATTAAAATCCTTATTTTTAGAGTTCAGATCGAAACAACTCACTAAATGCTCAAAACAGCAATTTGAACCCATTGCTGCCATCTCGTTCAGGTACAAGTTTCTCTTATTTTAATTTACTTTGATCTCCAAATTAAAAAAATGAAGAGCTTTTGATTTTCACCTTCTCTCTCTAGCAGTGCTGCATGTACTTACATTTTTACTTACAAGATCCATTTTCACTACAAGAAAAAGGGTCAATTGCGGTGATTTTTAATTTGTTTCAATTAGAATTGTTGGAATTGGTACCTTTTTGCGGCCATTTTAGTTTTCGTCGCTAGAGTAAACAACAACTTTCCATTTACTGGGAGCGGAACACTGTGCAACTTAATTGCAGCGATTTTATTAGGTATTGCGGCGATTTGTTTTGCTGAAAAATTGAACAATAATTGCAACGGACAAACAATCGGTGCAATTGATCTCTGGGCGCCAAAAATTTCGGATTGTTTTCTTTTCCCCCTAAAACATAAACACATTTCCTCTCTTTCTTTTTTTTTACTCTGTTCTTCCCCATCCTCGAGTAACCACGATCGCTGTGATACCCACCCTCTCATCAGTGGCCATTATTTCGAGCCCAGAATCGGAGATCACTCCTCCTGTTCCTTCGCACGAAAGCCACTCAAGCCATCTGCTCCCATTTTTCTGCCCTAGAGTAGTGTTTGTTTCCTTTGCACAAAAGCCGTATAGTTCGTTTCTCGTCGATGCAGCACCACTCAAGGCTGGCAAAGAGAAGCCATTGAAGCAGCTCTGAGATGGAGGCGCCTTAATGCAGCCGAGGCCCAACTCAAGGTCCCTCCTCCTCACCTACCGATCTAATCTGAAGAAATCGTGACCGCCTTTGTGTGTTTTAGCTTTTATTTTGCTTTCTTTTTTTTTGGATTCTCTAATTGGTTTATGATTAGAGAATCCGAAAACCTCAGATTGATTTTATGGATCAGAAAACTCATTTTCCATTTGGTTTATTAAAAAATTATTAGTTAGGCTCTGCTTCTTTCTTGGAAATAAACTTGTCTCATTTCACTTTGAATTTGGGTTTCATCAGAGCAGGAGCCCGTAGCAGCAGCAGCCCATTACAGCAGCACCAACACATCCTGACGTGAGTTTGGAAAAATAGGTAAGGGCGTTTGAAATTTGTTTGTCAATGTTTGTGTTTGATAATAAATGGTAATTATTAGTTGAAGATCTTTTAAAGAGGATTGTCTAGCCAATTCGATGGCTTTAGTTCTATTTTACCCTATATATTGTCACCTTTGCTTTTGCTTTGTTCTTGAGGACCACTGTCCCAATTTCTTAATTTATACATCAAATCTGGTTGGGCTGGTTGATAGCCATTGCTTTCAAAAGAACCATAGGAAAGATGTAAAAATCGAAATATCAAATAACACTTCCTTGACCATTGATTTTAATTCCCTCTGTTGATGTGATGGAAATCACTGATATTTCATTACAGAAAACCTAGCTACGATTTCATGCCTTGCATAAGGCTTAGACAAAATGTGATTTATGTAATCCACTAGAGCTTAATCGAACTTGATATATATATATATATATATATATATATATATATATATATATATATATATTACCGTACGTTCATAGAGGTTCAAAAAGAAAATGATATGAATCAGTGGCACTTGACGGTTGACGTATCAATGAGAAAACCTGCAGTGTTTTCCATTGTGACAATCTGGTTATTTTGTGGGATTTTTGTTCTTTTTGTGAAACTAAGCTCCACATGCATATTGTTTTCAAAAACGGCAAAAATCTAAAACTGTTATTCATCACTGTCTAATTTGTCCTCATTGGATATAATCAATAAGTCGTTTCTCTACCATGAAAGGTTTTTCAGCTTTTTCTTCCCAACCCGTTCACTATTAACTCACATCCTCCAACACTCCCCAGGCATAAGGTACAGGGAAATATTTGTAACAATGTCACCCACAGTAAAACCCTCTATGCATTCACAGTTCCACACACGCATTCATATACTTTTCTGTGCATGTGTTTATATTTTTCTGTGTATATTATCTTGATCAGTATTATATTTATAAATGCATGCATGAATCAAGATATATTTGTCAAAACCGACCAAATTAATTAGGAGCCCACCACAAAAGGGGAATAAATAAATAAAACCTAAAGGTGAGATCATCAGGACCAAAACAGTGAGCTAAAACAAGTGTAAGGCCGGTTTCTTTTTTCTTTTTTGGATAAATAGGGTTGGGGTTTCATGCATATTACAACTCTAAAAATAGTCAGTGAATGATCAGTAGCATATTCTCTCTTTTCTCTAAGGGAAAAAGGTGGCTACCACACCTCTGAAGCTGTCATTCTATCTCTAAGCTTTAAGATATAGACAAGTATATATGTGATTAGATTGAGCTTGAGAGAGAGAGAGAGAGAGAGAGAGAGATTATCATTATTTTCCACGACTGTCTGTTTTGGTTTTGGAAGAGTTATTTTCTACAACTGTCATATTTTTCATTTCATTCTCCACTCTCTTATTCATTTATCAAAACAATCTGTAGCAGTACAAAGCTTTCATCATCATTAAGCATAGACCAAACCTTCAGTTTCTCCCCTCACTTTGGTCAGTCTTTCTTTCTCTCTCAGTCGACACACAAACTTGCACACGCGCAACAACATATAATTAAATCCCAACGATTTGCAACTGTCCTGTTTCTTCTTCACTCACAGCATATAATCAAATCATGCCATGACATGGTTTGCCAAACTTGGAAAATTTGGATCACCAAGCACGGTGATAATTATATATGCATATTTAAGTGTTAAACAGTTTCAATTAAAGGTTGATGATGAGGAGCTATCATGTTTGATGAGGGCATGGGAATATAGGGATTTGGGGAGAAGACTAGATCATATTGTGAGCCATTATATATGTAGGCCGGTTGTATGAGTGTGATGGAAATTAATAGAAAATCACAGTGCATATATTATATGGTATATATATGTGGCCTGCATGGAAAGAAAGTGACCCATGCCAGTTTTGTGGATGAGAACTGAACCCATGCAAAAGGGGGACAGGAATAGAAAGAAGATGATGTTCTCCCAATATCCACAATATTTTATATCATGAAATGCATCGCACATCCGAATTAACAATGCCCGGACATCTATTGTTAAGCATGAATCCCTTGTGCAGTATATTTTATATTGTTTGATCATGATCATGATCCAATATTCATAGTACTCTATTCTCTGATGAAACATAGTATATAATTGTGTGTATATATAACTGTTAGGGTGGCCACAGTACTACAACCTGTCGCAATGCCCTACAAATACGAATAGATCGAAGAAGTACTTGGGCGATCCCAGTGAGAGATAGCTCCAACGTCGCTCAAGCAATCAACTATTTCTTATTAGTAAAAGATCAGTATCAATTAGTTTATTTTTTTTTAGAAGAGCCAGTAGCCACACACATAGCGGCCCAGTCCCAAGTTTATTAAAAAAAAAAACCCTCACTTATAGAGGAGGAAAACCGTGGTAACATCATTACACTTGGGGGCTTATAGGATAAAACGCTAAAAACTAACCCAAAACCAAGTGACAAAATAAACCAAAACCAAAACAAGTTTTAGCAAGCCTAAGCCAAAAACTACATACGTAAATATGGAAGACCCCAATAATCCATCCGCAACAAACCTCTAAGAATCCCATTCCCAATATCAGAAGCACAAAGATACTTACACCGATTAGAAGCACCTTCTTTTGCAAGATAATCCGCAACCATATTAGCCTCCCTATAAATATGATGAATTGAACAAGATAAATTAGAAAACAACCTTTGTATATCCTCCCAATAATCCCACAAATACCATAAGTTACACCTTCCATCTACAACCCATCTCACAATAACTTCAGAGTCTGACTCCACCACTAGATCTCGAATATCCAAATGTTGAGCCAATTTTAAACCATCCAAAAGAGCTCTCCCCTCACCCACATTGTTGGAAACCAACCCATAATGATTTGCAAAGGCCTCAATTAAACGCCCTTCATGATCTCTAATCACACCTCCTCCACCCCCAAAACTAGGATTTCCGAGTGAGCTACCATCAACATTGAGTTTATACCTACCTCTACACGGTTTCTTCCAAGCCACAGCTCTCAATTTCTTATTAGCAACCTGAGCAATGGGGCAATTTAAATCTTGTAAAATTTGAAGATCATTTTGCCGCCATCTATCGAACTTCCTGTGCACCGAAAAAATGTCAACTAGCATCAGCTTAATCCATCTCACCACCCCTCTCCAATCATTTGTTTTTCCTTCCATTCTATCATCACAACGCGCACACCATAATGCCCAGGTAATAAGAATAGGCAAGATGCCACGGCAACACCCTGCTTGAGAAGAAGAAGAGGCCCTAAGCCACCAAACATTCATGACTACATGCCATCTTCGGACTTGAGGCAAATGAACCCCCACAATAGCTGAAAAAAAATTCCACACCATAACAGCCAAATTACCACTACAAAGAATATGATCAATAGATTCTTGTTGTGATAAAACACAACAATGACATTTAGAGACGAGAGATATTCCGAGCTTAATGAAAATATCATCAACTGGTAGCACTTGTTTTTGAGCATGCCAACAAAGAAAAGACATTTTCTTGGGAACAAGATTGTGCCAAAGCCATTTTCTCCACAAAGAAACCGGTCCTTGAGCTCTAATGATCTGCCAAGCAGATTTAGTGGTGAAAATACCATCCGAACATGGCTACCAAATGCGCATGTCAGGACCCCTAGCAAGCTGAACCGAAGACTCAATAATTTTATCAACCATCTCTTTCGAAACCAACATATGCAATTTTACGACATCCCATCCTGTATTGGTTAAAAGGTCAATCACCAATATATTTCATCTCCACAAACCTCTTCCGAATTACCAATGGCTGCATCTCCTAACCAATTGTCAAACTAGAAATTACAATTACCATTTCTCAACAAGATTCTTGAATCATTGATCACAGTTGGCATCACAGACATAATAACCTTCCAGAACCTTGAGCCGGTAGAACTAGAAATTAGCAAAGGATGCTTCTCGCCCACATATTTAGCCATAAAAAATTTTTCCCAACACGACTTACCATCTAGTAACTTCCATGCAAATTTCATGAATAACGATATTTGAACATCAACAAGATTCCGAATACCCAAACCCCCTTCCTCAACCGGTAAGCAAATATTTTTTGAAGACATCCACTTCTTTTTCTTTTTTTCCTCATTCGAACTCCACAAAAAATTAGAAAAAATATTCTTGAGAGCCGTGAACACACCCTTAGGCAAGTTCATAATAGATAAAATATGAATTGGCATGCTAGATAAAACATGTTTAAGAAGCGTAATTTTACCTCCAAAAGATAAAATATGACTCTTCCACCCAGCCAATTTTTTCTGAATCTTCAGCAATAAAGGGTCAAATAATTTGATAGTAAGCCTCCCCACATACAACGGAACACCAAGATAATTACATGGCCATTTGCCCTCCATAAACCCCGTGACCCTCAATACCTCTAATTTTCTAGCAAGAGAAAATTTTGAGGAGAAAAAAATAGAGGATTTATCCGGACTAACCAATTGCCCCGACATAGATTGATAAGCATGTAACGTCTTCATAATCTGCACTAACGATTTTTTTCCTCCATTTGCAAAAATTGAAATATCATCAGCATAAACCAAATGAGAAATCAAAATACCTCCATTAGCATAAAATGGCTTGACTCTCTTCTTTTGAAGATCCTCCTTAATCATCCGAGAAAGAAGCTCTTGTGATAAAATGAAAAGATATGGCGAAAGAGGATCACCTTGTCGAATGCCACGAGAGGGTTTAAAGAATCCCTTCATCAAGCCATTAAGCATAACCGAACACATTGGGGAAGAAATACAATTAAAAATTAAATTCCTCCAATGCTCCGAGAAACCCAACCGCTTCATTACTTCCATCAAAAACCTCCAATTCACCCTATCATACGGCTTAGCCATATCAATTTTAATCATGGTGTTGCCGCCTCTCACTTTCTTATTCAGACTATGAACCATTTCCTGGGCAATAGAAATATTGTAAAAAATGCTCCGTCCCTTGAGAAACGCTGACTGTTCCTTATAAATTAATTCATTCATGATAGGCTCCATCCGAGTCACCAAAATCTTTGAAAGAATTTTATAAACAACAGAACATAAACTAATTGGTCTGAAATGAGAGAAACTTCTTAGGTCTTCCACTTTCGGAATCAACACGATATTAGTGGCCCCAAAAAACGTAGTTAATGGCCTTCCTTCAAAAAATTCAATAGCAACCTGCAGTAACTCATCTTTGATAATGTCCCAAGCATGGTGAAAAAAACTAGCAGAAAACCATCAGGCCCCAGACTGCTATCTTGTTGAATAGCCCATAAGGCCTCCTTAATTTCAAGCATATGAGGAGCTCTACACAGCAACTGATTATCTACACCAAACACAACGGGTGTTAACAACTGCAAATCAGTTTCCGAAAAAGAGACAATCGACGTTGGTAGCTATTTTTGAAAGAAATCCACTGCCCCTTCAAGAACCGCTTCACTTGATTCCAGAATGGACCCGTCCTTAAGAATAATTTTTTCCACTGCTTTAAACTTCTTTTTACACCGCAGGGAAGCATGAAAGAAAGCTGTGTTCTCATCACCTTCACTCATCTATTTAATTCTGGATTTCTGACACCGCATAACCTCCTCTCTATGCAAATACATAACATGCCTCTGCTTACATCTCAGAAGCTCTGTCTCCACATCCAAAGAATAATGCTGCTGAATGGATGCCTCAAGCTCTAGGAGCTCCTCTTCAACCTGTTTAAGATCTACTTCCACTCTTCCAAAGACCTCCCTATTCCACTTCTTCAATACTTGTTTTAACAGCTTTAGTTTACCATTGAATCTAACCATCACACAGCCCTGAACTTCCTGATTCCAGCATTCCCGCACCACATCCAGAAAATCAGCATGATGGCACCACATTCTTTGGAAACGAAACAATTTCGGACCAACACTCCTTTCCTGCAACAACGATGTAACCATTGGACAATGATTAGACGACGTCCGAGTGAGATAGTCCATACGGCCATATGGAAACTGCACTAAGAAATCTGAATTCACTAGCACTCTATCAAGTCTAGCCCAAATTCTCCCACCCCCTAATCTTCCATTGCACCAGGAAAATCGATTACCGGAAAAGCAATATCAACCAAACCACAAGCTTGAATACAGTTGTTGAACTCTGCACACCCTCTGGAAGAGTGTCCAACACCACCCATTTTTTCTCTTGCAGACCGAATAATATTAAAGTCCCCTCCAAGGAACCACGACAAACCATCAGGATCCAAACTCATCAAATAATTCCAGAGAAGACGCCTCTGTTCTTGAAAACAACTAGCATAAATAAAAGAGGCAAACACCCGATAATTATCAAGAGAAAACCACCCAGAAACTGCTTGATCCATCATCGACTGCAACTGAAAGTCAATACCATCAGCCCAGAACAACCAAACCTTGCCACCCACTTCCATATTATTACAGTAATTAGAAAGACGTAACCACCAAGCCCAACAAGCACACTTCTTTACGGAAAGAACAGGTTCTAACACTGCTACCACTGAGGGATGATACTTATTAAGAATACAATGCAGCCTTGCCTTCGACGAACAAATCCCTCTAATATTCCAGACCAGAATATGCATCAATTAATAACGTTTGTTGGAGCGTGTTGTCTGTTCAAGGACAACAATTGGCTTTTTCCTTTTTCCTCCTCAAAATTTCCTTTTCAGAACTTCAATTTCACTATCCGAATCATAGCATTTAGCTGCCAATTCTTCAATCTCTTCATCTTGTTCATTATCCGCCAATGAGTGAGCCAACTGCAAATGATCAGAGCATCCATTACCCACAATAATCCTCCGGTTCTCACTTCGACAAACTTCACATTCAAGAGTTTCATCAATCAATTTTAATGAACTTCTGGGGGACCCACACTCCCTTAGTTGTTCATCAGCAGCAACATTCTCATCCATCACCTCTATTTCTTCAAACCAAGACAATGCAATTTCACCATCCCGAACAGTTTCAACATATTTTCCTTTCTCACTATCCGGCATCCGGTGATCCACTGGAACATCTGCAGAATACTCATTTAAGAGAAATTGATTCTTAGAAATTGCTACACCATTCAGACCAACATAGAACACCTCCATCTCCTATTCATACGTAAGATTATTTTGTTGTCGAATATGTTCCAAAATAGCCTTCCTTCTCGCATGCGATATTTCTTTCTCAGCCTCTATGGTAGGTTGAACATTCTCATCTGTTTTTTTCTCACCCACCATTTTCCAGACCTTTTTCTCAATCCCCGATCTGTCATGTTCCGCAGCCAACTTTTGTTTCCCCTTCCTGTTATTCTTCTCCTTCGCTTTACACTAGTTTTCCCGACACCAAATGCAAAACACCACACAAATTCAAAAATAATTTCCTGATAGTGATTGTTATGGGTCCCAAGCGAACCAATCTAGAAATGGGATTTAAGAGGCACTGAAAGATCCATCTCCACACAAATTCTCGCCGCCTCCGGCCTCGAAACACACAACGTAGCATTATCACATTTCAAGAATCGGCCGAATCCCTCCCCAAAACTTTTAAGCATGGAATACTGAAAATAATTCGGTGGAAGCCCTGGCAACATGATCCATACAGGAACCATAGGAGACTCTTCATCCTCATTAAAGCCTGGGGTCTAGTGGAAAATTTTATAAGGAACTCCATTAACATCCGAATTCCCTCTGGCCATAACAGATACAAAATCTAACCAGAATATTACGAGAGTTTCGTAATTGACCAACCACTGGCATGGACTGTAAAGCCCATCTACTTTTGATAAAACCCCTAATAAGATCAAGCGATGGCCTACGACGTTGAAACTTCAAAACAATCGCAAAATGAAAAGGTTCTGCTGATTTGGAGATTTTTGCCTGAGAGAACGTAAAGAACATCTCCCCCTCAACGAATCTGGGCTCACGAACCGGGATATTCAACGATGGCAATGGTTGTGGTCTATCTAACACTATATCAACATAACCTCTCCGTAAAAAACCACCACCCACCATCTTCACAGGTTCTTGATTACCTCCATGCTCCTTCCCAATGCCATCAAACACTTGAGCCGCCGTCTTAGACGACGACTCCCCTGGATTCACCATGCAGAAACCCTAAACCAACGCAAAACCAATGGCAACCCTAATTCTCATGCGATCAGTATCAATTAGTTATTAGGATAATTATGATCATAACCCTTTACGTACCTTCGGCATATATATTTGGATTCCTTGCCTTTGAAGTGGGTTTTTATATATCCAACAATTAATATATAATTGTTGGATACTTATAATATATATATATATATATATATATATATATATATATATAATTAACTCTCGATCCATATATAGGCTGCAACAAATAAAAAATATCACCATCAAATTAGTACATATTTTCATCTACAGAGTCATGTCTATTTATTATTAAAATAAATAATATTGGAATTTAACAATTAATCTCCTACAAGATATATAGCGTTTCACTACAAGAAAAAGGGTCAATTGCCATGATTTGCCCCTGTCCTGTTTCTTTTTCACTCACAAGGGTGGCTGATCTGGGTTTGGCAGAAGTTTCCCATTAGTGAGAGTCACGTCTTCAATGTCCAATTCATCGCCTCTCTTTCTCTCTCACTTCCCTCCTCGAGATCACCAAAACCTCTTCTAACTTGTTCTTTCTTGGAAAATTTTCTACACAAAATCTAAGCATCTGATCTCCTTCCCCCAAAATATCTACCACAATTTGCAATTTCTTTTAGTTATAAAAAACAAGTAAAGTTAGAGGCTTTTTACTGTTGGGTTCAGAAAGTCCTCAGAGATCTGGGGAATAAGTTAGGCTTTCTGAATAATTTTTATTTCGTGGGTAATTTAGGCTTTTTAAAATGGAAAATGGTTATCACATAATCTTTACAATGAGTGATCACATTTTAGCTGATATTTCTCATCTATATTCATCAATGAATGGTTATATAATTTTATTTTAAGCATGTTCATGTCTTTACCTTATGCAATTATTCTTGGTGCTCTTTTAATTAACTGATGCCAAATAGAACATCTAAAACATCTATTTCTTTTTAATTATGACTACTAGCATTTCATTATCTTTTTTTTTTATAACTACGACACTGGACATGGATTGAAAGAATCTTGGCTTATGACTTAACTGGCTCCTCCCAATACAATCTTTATTGGTTACAGATTTGCCCCTCAATAATCTGTTGGGTCGACATCTTGTTTTTCTTTCATCTGATCAACGACTATAATTCAATTGGGACATGAAAAGTTTCAGTTTGTTATAGTTTGAAGTTGCAATGATTTTTGATGGTTGAGTATCAAGTATAAAATTAATTACTTGAATAGCTAGCCTAGCATAGCAGCCATTCAGAATAATTCATTATAATGCTATCAAATAATGGACAGGATTAGGAATTAGAAAGCAGAGAACTTGATTTGCTTCTGCAAGTAGAGCTTTTGCCTAGCGTGGTAAACATTCTAGATTGCTTACCTTAAAAGCAGACTAGTAGACTGGGCGAAGTTTGCGGGTTTGTTCAAGCCTAGCTAGCTAGGGAGCTACAGTACTAACTGGATCATTGCATGCCCTAAAATCCAAATTAAAAAACACAATAGGTCATATGACTCAGAACCTAGCATCACGAACCATTGGCAGAGAGATGACCTAGAATCAAGCTCTTTTTTGTACATATGCTTTCTTCAAGCACCCAAAGGTGTAAAGTCATGTACTTTTCCTTTTCAATTATGACAATATGTCCTTCATGAAGTGGTGTTAAATGGACCTTTAAGCAAAAAATGGATGGTTTTTAAGAATTTTATGTGAGCATATTTGAACATTATTTAATGGGATAATGTCAAAAAAAATTTATTCCCCCAAGACAACTTAGAATGTTTCTTCACTAACTCTTTAAAAATGTCAAACATTATATACAAGAGGAAGATCTCACATTTAAGGTCTTGGGGAAAAAAGAAAAGAAAAAGAAAAAACACAAGAGTTTTTTCAAACCTTTGTTATACGGTAATCATATAATTAATTCCCTGCATTTTCTTGAAGCATACAACTTTATCTAGAAAATGTTAGCCATTATGGTGTTCTTGGAAGAATATTGCCTCATAGGTTTGTACATACAACTTGCTTTGCTTTTGGACTATATTCTGCGAGTGCATGCATCCGCTCTGCCCACTCTTGAATTATAGTAGAGTCACTCACTCTCTCTCTCTCTCTCTCTCGTCATTATAAGCACATAAACTGGGGTAGGACTGAAACAACAATATAAATGCAACTTCTTTATGTCCATATAGGTGAATCCCATCGCTACATGTGGAGGGTTTTCCACATTAGATTCCTGAGTTTTCTGCCATCCCTTAATTTTCCTCCAAAGCCCATCTTGACTTCGCTTTCCCGCGATGGAGTGTTGAGTGTTAAAATAAAGCAATAGGGACAATTATCAAAG
Source organism: Cyclocarya paliurus (assembly GCA_029856935.1). Lineage (NCBI taxonomy): Eukaryota > Viridiplantae > Streptophyta > Magnoliopsida > Fagales > Juglandaceae > Cyclocarya > Cyclocarya paliurus. The sequence continues at coordinate 22,725,719 of CM056958.1, forward strand.
TGAGATGGCTTTAGTTGTCAGACTAGGGGGATGGTTGACTTTATTTTTGAGGTAAAAACAAAAAGCTCGACACCTTTCACTATTGGCAACGTGGCTGGATGATATTGGCCTGATTTAAAATACGTTCTAGCTTGGAAAGTTGGCGACTTATAGGTAGACATATGTAAAAGCAGTGACAGTTAATCATCTTTTTCTGATAAAATAAATAAATAAAATTGCTAGAAGTAGAAGAGGAAAGGAAAACTGGCAAAAAAAATAGGTTGGGGGAGCCAAAATCTTGCTATTCGATCTTTATCTATAATTTAAGTTTCCAAAAATATATATTATAGAATAAATATAAATTCATACTTTAATTTTTAAATGCATAAAAAAAATTAAACATCAGCTTAATTGTTAGTAATCATATTAAAGATATTAATATAAACAATAATAATCACATCATATATTAATTCTCTCGTGTTCACTTGTTATATATATATATATATATTTATATATAAATATACGTATATATATAAATAGAATATATATGAAGGCATAAAAGAAACATTAATTTTCGAACGGATTTCAAAGGTTTGTAACAAAAATTAACATATTAATCTTATAAAATCTATGGAGTTTAGAAAAGAACTAATAGCCATTAGTTCATGATATTAGAATAAGTCACAGATTTTTTTTAGGATATAGTAATTATATATATAACTATTAATTAGGTACGTAGTCATGGATTCTTATCTTCTTTCAAGCTGGTGGATGTTCTTTCTTTTTTACATAAATAGTTAGACTCATTGTAATAATATATATAACTATTAATTAGGTATGTAGCCATTGGGCTCTATATACATGTTTCTGGTATTAATATATAAATTCTGGTAAATATGTAATGGCTTGTTTCATTATGCAGTCTTTTATTTCTTACGATTAGTTGTTTCCTAAACATATGCTAATGTGTGTATGATTAGGAACAATTGTACGGATGAGTTAAAGAAGTTGGAGTTTTCCGTGCAAGCGCCTTCAAATTACACATCATGGGGCCCATTTGAGGTAATTTAGTGTAGACATTAAAGCCATGACTCTTTATTTTGAGTAAACATTTTATATTTGAGGAACAATAGGCATTTGCTTGAAAAATGTTACATTGCTTGTCTTGGCCGATCCTAGTTCTTGTAGCATATGGCTTCGTTTACATGTATATGTTATTTTTATGTAACAACTTAGTTTTCCTAATTTCTGGTCAGATGTATACCGAGAATCTAATTCGGTCTTACCACTTTATAGCTAAGTTGTAATGCATATGGGGAGCATATAATCAATGATGAGTCATAAATCAAAACTAATGAAATTGTAATCTATAATTGTAATTGTCGCTTGATTCAAGTTAATACATTCTATCGTCGTATTATTGTGTGTAAATCTGTTCGTGAATACTTGTTTTAGAGTTTGCATCATGCCTATTTCGTTTGTAAGGTTTTCAAGCATGGTTTCAACCATATTTCCCATATGCATTGAACCATGCTCAAGTTAGAAATTTCAAATGCATTTTGGGTTTTCTGAAATTGGTTTTGTGATACTCATATTTATACTCTAGCCACAATTTAGAGTATGATTACTTAATAGTTTGTGAGGCAAGGTATTTTCTGTGGGTCAAAATGCAACTTCTTAAACATTTATGGGTGTAGAAAGAATTATGTGGAAATTGAAGTATATGAGCATATGGGTGTTTGCTGAAGTAATATTGTAGTGGATGATGAGTAGTTCAAAAGAGGAATTTAACGCTTCCTAAAATTGTTATTCAACGAATCATGAACTTCCTTAGTATATCATATATGCACACTTAGGAACCACCCCCTTCCATATTGAGCATCAAGTCGACATAAAAGTACCTGATGCCATGAAAGGATGACCATTCCAAAACACTAAGGATATGTTTGGAAAACATGTTTCACCTAAAATTTTCATCTTCAACTCATCTTTACACTTTTTCAAATCCCCATATAAAATATAATAAATAATTCAACTTTTTCAAATCCCAATATAACTTTTTCAAATTCTAATTCAATTTTTTCAAATCTCAAAACTAAAAAATAATATTTTAAATTTTAAAACAAAACATAAAATTCTCATCTTATTCTCCAAACATATCCTAATAATGGTGAAAGCTGTAAAGAAATACAACATATAGTTATTTGATATAAACCCTCCCCCCAATATCACATCACGCTTTGGTATCTCCCCCAAAATTAAAGCCTAGTCTGAAGGATATGGCTACTGACTGCCATTTATAAATTCATGATCAAGAAGGGAAAATGGCGTCCATGAAAACATACGACATTCAAAATCCTTTGATCTCCAAGAGTCATTAAACAACACGTCGTTAAAGTACGATCAATGTCGAGAACTTTCCAAATTCCTTTTCACAACCTCCCTATTTTTGCCCAAGTATTGTGTTCATAAGTGCAGTTTAGATGAGGCTTACGCAATTCATAAATGCCATAATTGTTTTCCTTATAAGTAATGACAATATTCAAGCATACCATTTACACGCTTCCATAACATCCATAAATCTCCCAACTCTTTTGTAGGTGGACCATCTTCTTAGAATCTTTATATGAGCCTTGATCTAGAATATACCAACAATGTTCACATATATATTACTATGTTTAACATGTTTACATATATTTTCTACAACAGTTCACTACTCCTGGCATAAACACAATAGGCATTTGTTCAACACTATCTCTTCATCACGAAACAACGATCTTCATGACAACCCCGATTAGTATCATTTTCAACATCTTCTCTAGTGCTCCACAGGCAAGTAACTTTGACTCGCCTGCTTAATTTGCTCACCAATGCACTTTCTCAGATTCTTTATTCGTCCTCCATATAGCTAAATTGAAGTTATCTAATTAACCAATATGTATATTTCAACCCTCTTAGATGGACAAAAGCTGGATGAACTTGACCAATAGACTTCGTTCGCCTGCATATGCCGAGGGGGTTAACACTTTCCTCACCTTGGCACGAAACCATTCTCGGGGTAGTGATTGCATTCGGTATCCATGTCGTTCATGCTGTAATAATCTCTTCTTCCCTATATTTCACGTGGAGACTCACTTGTTCATTAATGAGATCAATCCAAATTATACCCAGTGGATATTTCATGGAGAAAAGGAAACACGGAGTTTCAATGACAATGACGACGATAGTGTTGCTGATTATTCTGATGAGTACATTAATGACATGGACCATATGTTAGATGACATTCGGGCAGGCACATTCGTCGATGTTCCCCAAGATCATCGTAATCCATCACCAACTCGTGGATCAATACCTGATCCCTCCCCAAGTTCATCTTTCGACCAGTTACTAGAGGATGCTTGACGTCCACTTTTTACTGGCTGTACAAAATTTTCAAAACTGTCATTCATTGTAAAGTTGTTACACATTAAGACACTCGGTGGCTGGTCAATAAAGTCATTTGATATGCAACTAAACTTGCTGTGGTTTGCCTTTCCTGATGCTGAATTTTTACATTCATATGAGGAGTCATTAGAGCGGGGTTTGGGTTTCAAATACCACAAAATTCATGCATGCCCTAATGATTGCATCTTGTTCTGGAAGGAAAATGCTGATCTTAATGAATGTCCTATATGTAAGGCTTCAAGGTGGGTGCCTAATACACACAAGGCATGTCTTATCCCTCAAAAAGTGTTGCGGCATTTTCCTTTGAAGTCAAGATTGCAATGTCTCTTCATGTCTTCCAAGATAGCAAGTGATATGAGATGGCATAAAGAGCAACGACCGACCGATGATGCTAGCTTGAGACATCCTGCAGACTCAGAGTCCTGGAAGAGATTTGATGAAGAACATAGTTGGTTCGCTCAGGATGCTCGCAATGTTCGGCTTGAGATGACAAGCGACGGTTTCAATCCTTTCAACAATATGGCTAAACCGTATAGCATTTGGCCAATAATCCTGGTCCCGTATAACTTGCCGCCATGGTTGTGCATGAAAGACCAATTCTATATGACATCCCTCATTATTCTTGGGCCAAAATCTCCAGGTAATGACATCGATGTTTACTTGCAACCGTTAATCGATGAACTGCTTGAATTGTGGGAACATGGGATTCCTACGTATGACGCCTCCACAAAGGAAACATTCATGTTGCATGCTGTTTTAATGTGGACAATTAATGACTTTTCAGTGTATGGGAATCTCTCTGGCTGGTCAACAAAAGGAAAATTAGCATGTCCATCATGTAATGTGGGCACAGATTCCATCTGGTTGAAGTATGGCCAAAAACATTGTTATATGAGATATCGTCGTTTCTTGCCGCTAGATCACATGTGGAGAATGAGAAAACATTTGTTTTATGGTAGAGAAGATCAACGCATACCACCAAGGGTTTTAGAAGGAGCTGATGTTTTAGCCCAATTACAGATGCTTGGGATGTGCAATTTGGTAAATCTCGTCGAAAGAGAAAACGCATTGCTGAAGAGTTGAACTGGACAAGGTATAGCATTTTCTTCAAGCTACCTTATTGGGTAACCCTGCGTCTTTGACGTAATCTAGATGTCATGCATCTTGAGAAAAATATTTGCAATAACATCTTGTGCACTTTAATGAACATTCCTGGTAAAACTAAGGATAATATCAATTATCGACGTGACTTGGAGATTTTATGCTTAAGAAAAGAATTACATTTGAAGTATGAAGGTGAACGTGTTACAATGTCATATGCAATGTACACATTACACGGTGATGAAAGGAATAAATTTTGTGAATGGTTGGCCAATGTGAAATTTTTAGATGGATTCGCTTCCAATATCTCACATTGTGTTTCTGTACGTGATTGCAAAATCTCAGGATTGAAAAGCCATGACTGCCATGTTTTCCTGCAAAGATTACTTCCTATTGCTATTGGGGGGTACTTACGAACTGATATTGCCTTGGCCTTTACTGAACTTAGCACTTTCTTTAAGGAGTTGCCCGAACCTTGGATGTTAACCGTCTATCTCGACTCCAAATTGATATCGTCACAATTCTATGCAAATTGGAGATGATATTTTTCCCTTCCTTTTTTGATAGAATGGTCCACTTAGCTGTCCACTTACCCCGTGAGGCCATACTTAGGGATCCAGTACAATACAGGTGGATGTATCCATTTGAGAGGTATCTCGGAAAGTTCAAGCAGTATGTAAAGAATAAAGCCCGCCCAGAAGGCTCAATAGCCGAAGCCTACATTCACATCGAATGCTTGACTTTTTGCTCAATGTATCTCCAAGATATTGAGACGAAGTTTACTCGAATGGACGACAACATTGATGGTGGGGAAGCAGAGAATATAGATGGATTCAAGATTTTCAACCAGAAAGTTCGTCCCATGGGTGTGGCTTCCAACTTGCAATTATCGGATAAACTCCTTAAGGAAGCCATCTGGTACGTCCTCAACAACTGCGATGAGATTGGACCTTACCTAGAGTAAGCATCCATTATCTCTCAAGTTTCAACTTATTTCCATTCTTATGGCTATTTTTGGACAACCCATTTATGTTGTATGTCCCTTAAGTAACGTATGTATATTGCTTGGACATGTTTTGTGCTCTTCAAATGCAGGGAGCACTATGAGAAATGTAAGGTGCATAGCCCAAGTTGTATCGATCAAACACATCAAACTGAGTTTCCAACTTGGTTAAAGAAATGTGTAAGTTAGCTTGCTCCCTCCCTAGTTATATGAACTCGATCCTTTTGAACTAAGTTTAACAAACTATAAGTGATGACCTCCCAACAATATTGTTGTAGGTTCAAGACCAACGTATCACCAACCCACTTGATGTGACAGATGATTTGTATGCTTTAGCTTGCAGTCCTGAACCTAAGGTTATATCCTATGCTGCTTGCATCATAAATGATAAAAGGTTCCATACAAAACAGCGTGAACTTCGGCGGCGTACACAAAATTCTGGAGTGTTGGTAACTGGTGACGAAAGTACAAATAATGTTGACTTCTACAGTGTTATTAATGATATCGTGGAGTTACGCTACATGGGTTGGCGTCGGGTGTATTTGTTCATGTGTGATTGGTTTGACGTTGGTGATCCAAGACGAGGGATACGCGTTGATAACCATATGACTAGTGTCAACATGGACAGGACTTGGTATAAGGATGAACCATTTGTGTTGGCATGACAGGCTTCTCAGTGTTTTTACATCAGAGATATAAGGGCGAAAGGGAGATGGTTTGTGGTGCAGAAGTACACGAATAGGAATGTATATGACATTCCACCGTTGCCGAGGATGTTAGAAGATATTGATGGCGAATCAAGTGATGATGATGCCTATCAAGAAAATGAGTCATTTCCTGATTATGAACCATTGCAGGGTGATGGATGTCTAGTGCCAACTCCATTGAATAGGAGTGATATCGAACCTATTCAGATTGATGCACGAGAATTCATTGGTTTCGCTGGTCAAAACATAAATTCAAAACATAACTAGTCGAAAAGTTGATGTATTCCTATAGCATAGTTTACCTTTTTTGTAATGGGTATGTGGCCAATATAACTTACATAGGCTTACATGTATGTTCCTTTCAACTAAGTTATCATGATCCAGTTACCTTTGATTGAGCAATTTGGGTCAAGTAATGTATCTTTTCATAATTAACACAATTTTTTTCAAGCTATGGATCCCGAATATGAACTTACTATGAATAAAGCTGTAATGATAGCTACATCCAGTTCCAAATTGGAGGTAGCCATTTATAAGTATGGACTCACATATTGGTTGGGAAGATTTCACAATTAGACATTGTTAAGTTTGTTTAAAACTGAGTTTCACGTGTGAGAAATATGAACAAACTATGAGTTGCCATGAATTATAACTAATAATGCTGTGCTGCAAATAAATTGAACCTATCGCATGAATATTGTCTGCAATTGGCAAAGCATAAAACAATTAATTATTTGACCTATGCAATACTGGGGTTGATTTATTTTTTAATAACCATGAATTACAATAATTGATGAGGGAAGTGAACTAATAATTAAGTGAATATTGTGTGTTTCATAGTTTATCTTATGACATCAAATATTTGTTGGGATTTCTAAGTTATTATGTTACTTATATATTGATATTATTGCATCTCAGGTGGGGGGAAAGAGGACGGCGTTGCAGTCAAGTAGGTGCTATATTGTAATTAGCAGAGAACATTCCCAACTTCAGTCTTCAAGAAATGACGAGTAGGCACATTCAAGGTAGATATTGTGACGATTAAGTACTTTCTTATAGTAGGTTGTGTGATCTTTTTCATGCATGTTAGTTCATTGAATCCATAATTGCAACAAAACTTCCAATCTTGTAGGTTTGCTTTTATTCTCAATCATGGTGGAGTTCCACCTTAAAGAGATTGCTATATATATATATGTGTGTGTATTAAACAAAAAAAATTATCCATAATGTGATTTGTAGATATTAATTGTATAAAAAATGGGTATTAGAGTCATGTTTCAATTAAGGTGGATAATATGATTTATGAAATGGATTGGAAACACTTGTAACTCACATGGAATGTCGTACAAACGCAAGTGATGCGATGGGAGAAAGTTCTCGAGGAAGAGTGGCTACGCGAGGTATTTGTGCGAAACGATTTGTACCGTATACATGTAGAGCCCGCTGACCACGAGGCCTTCGAATCGCTTCATACCATAGCACTAGCTCAGAGGCAGATCAGTCAGGATTAGATGACTCAACGCAGCCTCCTAGTTGTCCATGGGACCCACTAGGTCCAATTCCAATGCCCCCACCCGAGCCGAATAGGGAACCATCACCTGTAAGAGAACCCCCACCCATTGAAGACAATATTGGTACGGTTGTCATTTCTATTCTTTTTTCAACACAAAACCCGTAGGACATATATGTGTACACAACACAAGATTAAATGATGAAGACTGATTGACATAATTTTTTTTTATCTTCAAATACAGATGCGACTACCCCCACAATACCTAAAGCAAATCAGGAATAACCCAAACGTAAATGTGGACTTGCTAAATGTATTGAGTTCGAGAAAGCAAGAAAGCACGAAAAAGTGCTTTTGAAGATTAATGATGGCGAAACAGCCCCGTGCTGCGAGAACGCATCCATGTTCACAACAAGGGTAACACAGATAGTAAAACAACATTGTGACATGAGTTATGCAAGGTGGACCGATGTGCCGCATGTAGAAAATAATGAGTTGATTGACCGTGTGGGGGTAAGACAATTGTTATTTTTAATTGAGGGTAAGGAAGTGGCCGTATAATATTTGATGACGTTAACGTGATGTTCATCAATGTAGGGTGACTTCGTGTTAGATTCGGATTGGGAGAATCATAGATTGACCATCTTGAAGTAGTTGCGTAAGCGGTTCAATGCATTCCATCACGAATTACACAAAAAATATTTATCTTATGGAAGTCACGAAGAAGCATTGGCTTCTAGGTGTACCATGGTCAACGACAACGTTTGGGCTAAGTTGTGTGAGAGGTGGAGAACTGACAAATTCAAGGTATACATTGATTATTCAAAATAAAAAACATGCGGAATTTAACAAGTCAATGGCTAGTTTGTTTTATTACGCAACTTGTGTGTAAGCTGACATTGTGTGTTAATGGCAGAAAATCTCAACACAAAATCAGGAAAATAGAAAGAGGCTAACCGTTAACCATACAGCGGGCCGCAAATCTTTTGTTCGGATGTTGGAGGAGAAGGTATAATCTTTAATAAATAGATTTCAGCAGTAACTTGTATGGTCACAACTCATTTGCTGCATTTATATTGGTCCACTAATTTCATTACACGTTTGTGTGTGGGCACTAACAAAACAAAGAATCATGTTTGATAATGCCTAAAAGGTTATTTTCTATAAAAATTCTCACATAGTTGGTATAGTTGGCTGATCTAACCTCAATACTTGTTTATTGTCAAAACATAAATACTGTGAATGTGGGATAATAGAGTTGGGGGTTGCTTACATAACATAAGACATACTAATTGGTTAGAAGGACCTCTTATATAGAATTAGATAAAAGAAATGTGAGGATGATGCATCGCAGTGTAAAAGAATTTTGGTAATTTTTTTATGTTAGAGGTTTTATTTGTTAGCGAACAATGCATTTGTGGAGTGCATTGTTCAGAAATGAACATGTCCACTCATTTGCATCGTAAGTAATGCAACTCTTGAGTTTTGTATTGATGTGTTTGTGTGGTTGTACCATATGGGTTTTTTTATATGATTGGTTCTTCATTTCAACAAAATTTCCATATAATAATGTTTATAATTCCACACACTCACAGCGGGCTACGAATGCAAATTTGGTGGAGTTCTATAAGGAGACACGATGGTAAAAAAAGGCCAGTAAATTTGTCACCTCAGCCGCTGAAGACACTTATATGAGTACGACCTTTATTCAACACTATTTCTTCCACGAAAGGATTGTTCAATTACTTTATATTCATGATGCCTTATTCATGAGCCATCACAACACTTAAGAATAACCATATAATTAATTTCCATGTCTAGAAAGAGATGGTTGACAAGATGGATGGTCTAGAGCCTGAACAACGCACCGATGAGGCAGCTGCGAGTGTATTTGGGGAGGTACTTAGTCAGAGATTAGGATACGTAAGGGGGTTGGGTGAAATGGTCATCCCGGAGTCGACAAGACAACAGGATCGTGAACGAGAAAGAGAGTATCTTGCATTAATTGAAAAACATAAGAAGGATGTCGATAATTACAAGAGGGAGCTTACTGATGTGAGGGATGAATTGCGAGAACTTCGTGAGAGGCAAAATGAAACTAATAAGATGATGAGGGTGTTCTTCGCAAATTTCCCTTCTTCCACTGGGTCTCTCCATTCTAGTGGAAAGACTCAGTGAGCCACCTTATGAAATGAGGGAAGGGTGTTTGTTGGGCAATTTTTGGTACGTGAGAGATCGTGGGTGACCAATATATTATATATATATATATATATATTATGAAGAGGAAGGTTGTCTACTCTTGTATTGTGGGAGACTTTGGGCAGTTGATGACTAGTAATAGTAATATTTCCTTAAATAAGACTTCCTCAAATATAATTCAATCTCCATCCATTCTCATGAACCAGATACACTATCAGTCTTAAAAGTAATAGTTTCCCAACTTCACCTTCCTTCAATCAATTACGCTGTCATAACCAAATTGACACGTAACTCTAGTACACAAAATTCTCAGAAAATTTTAGATATCCATGTTACATGAAATTCCTAGAGTCAAATGCCATAATCTAAAGAAATCAATAATTAATATTTTGATATTGACATGAATAATAATAATGTTTACCATAACTACAATAGTGCTAACTAGTAAGAGCTATAAAATATCCCACTATAAAAAATACCTCAATAACTCTCGAGCAGGCCAGGAGCATCCTAGGTGACCTTACCCTAAAAAAAATACTTTTCTTTTCTTTTCCCTTTTTTTTTTTTCAAAAAGTCTACAGAATCTCTCAACCTGTCTCTGATACCAAATTGTAACACCCCCTTCCCGTAGGATAGGAGTGTCACGTGTTTTTCATAAAATAAACCCAGCAAGAGATCTCATATTTAAGAAAACAATTTTAGGATTTATTTCATAAAACTTTGTCTGATAAAAATGTCTTTAAAAAAAAACTTAATTGAATAAACTGAATAGAAGTCATGTCATAAAAGCAATAAAATAAATTTCTTAAAAAAAAGGTCTGAAATTAAAATAAATGCTCCTTCTAATCCTGGCTTGTCTGCTCGTAATCATCATCCTCACCTGGGTGGTTAAAAACATGAAAACAAACTAAAATGAGTCGAATACTCAGTAAGAAATCCATCACAACGTTAACATACTAAACGTAAGGTTTTCATAAAAGTTTTCATGCTGAGAACTTAAAATTCATGACTGTTTATACTGATGTCTATGCTATGCATGATTGATTTATCTGAATTAACTGACTGTTCTGATTACTGACTGGCCAACATACTTAACCCTGCGTGCAAGGTTGTGCACCGGTCCCACGTCCCGCGGCTGCGAGGGGAGCCGCTGATAGTATTCTGGCATACTATGGTGGACCACGCTTGAGTCCGTGGCTTGCACATCCACCCTGAAACTGAACTGCATTGGTACCATGCATCTGAATGGCCATCTGATTAACTGAACTGATCTTATCTTGCACTTGAACTTAAGATAGCTTATGTGTCTTATGACCATGAGATGCATGACATAATACATATATAATTATAATTTCTAAATCTGAACATGATGCGGAATGACATGATTATGCTATGTTGGATGACATGTTTGCATATGACATGAGTGGTACATAAAAATTGGCTATCAATGAACTGGCTTGAATAATACTTAAATATAAACTGAACTGTAATGATCCTAATTTATGATCAAATTACTTACCTTGCTGCGCTTCTTCTTGAATCTCAAGTTGTAACTCGTCACTGAGAAGAGTACGCGATGGGGGATTGCCTGGACGAGGCGACGGTGGCTCTGGGTGGCTGGGGCAAGCCCGAAAGCTTAAGAGAAGCCGAGATGAACGAGAGAGGTGGGTTCTCGGTCTGCTACGGCTTGCTTCGGTGGTTGTGGTTTCTTATGTTTTCTTCTGGAGGTCTCGGCCAGGGGTGGGTTTTATAGGCAAGGAAAAGGGTGTTGTGACCATAAAGAAATGGGATAGGATTTGGAGTTGAGAGTTTGGTTTCCTACTAGGATTTGGAGTTGAGAGCTTGGTTTCCTAATAGGATTTGGAGTTGAGAGCTTGGTTTCCTAATAGGATTTGGAGTTATTAATTAGAGGATAAAGATGAGGCTTATGGGTGGAGAGAGGGAGAAATAATGTTTAAATTCAAATAAAACTCTAGGCTATTGTAAAAAAATCGGGTCATAATAAAATAATAAAAATAAAATGATAATAATCTTATTAAAAGAACAAATGTAAAATCTGATGATAATAATAATAATAATAATATTATTATAGCTATAAGAAAATACATAAAATGTATCTATAGCCTAATATTAGGGTCGGGTTGTTACAAACTCCCCTCCTTATAAAAATTCCGTCCTCGAAATTTGCTAGTACCTCAAGCAACCTACATACTTGTCTATTGCATTCTTTCCATGTTTCTATTTTAGATCTTCGATAATTTAGTCGAACCTATTCTTCTTAGACTTTTAATCCTTCGAGATTTATTCTTAAGCCTCGCTTATTCTCAAAAATTGTAAACCTCAATAATGGATTCGATTACAACCTAATAATAATAATTCCACAAAAAGTAATTAGAACTCTCTACATAGAATAATAAAACTCTCCACATGCAATAATAACCTCAACAATTCATAACCCAAAACTCTCCAAAGTTTGGATCCTAAATCCTACTACTCGTACTTTGCGATAGAATCACATTACCTATAGAACATAAGAGTACCACCAATCATCATGAAATACCATACACCCTATAAATTCATTCCTAAATCTCGCATATTTTCCTAATCTTTTTACACGTGCACTTACTATCAATAATCGCATGCTTTAGAAGTACAATACAAGCCTAAAGTGTATACCTCGACAACAAGATTTATCAAAAACCTATTAATAATATCACTCAAACCATTATCTTTCTCCAAATAATAGTGAGTAACTGTCTCCACATAAAATAATAAATAAACTTTCTACATAAAATGATGAATGAGTCTCCTCATAAAATAATGAATAAACTTTCCACATAAAATAATAAATAACTCTTCGCATAGAATAATGAATAAATCTCCTCATATATTAATAACCTCAGATAAACATCAATTTAAAATTCTCCAAAGTTTTAGAGTCTATAAAATATCTCAATTCTAAAATTCTAAAAAATGAAATTCCACAATGATCATGTGCCTATGGTTATGGCCTACATCTCCAATTATAAGTACCTCAATTATAAGCATAGCAACATCAATTAAACTTCTATATCAAACTTCAACATCTCGTGCTATTCACTAATAATGTTGACCTAATCGTTAAGACTTTAATGTACATGTCTAAGGCATACGCATACTTAAGTCATCTCCTACTCCTAAACCTTAAATTCTCGTACCACAAAAATATATTGACTCCACAATTTCTTTCAATAGCTCCATTGCTAAATAATTCTGCAATACGATATTTTCCAAAGTTCTTTCGTTCACCATTCATACTAGGCGAAAAATCAAATTACATAATATACTTTCCATCAATAGCCATGAATACCAATCACCATATGCAAATTTCCGCCATAAAAATTTTCCGCCATAATTCCAAAACCTACTAATTGCATTCCCTAATTTCCTTAAATAAGACTTCCTCAAATATAATTCAATCTCCATCCATTCTCATGAACCAGATACACTATCAGTCTTAAAAGTAATAGTTTCCCAACTTCACCTTCCTTCAATCAATTACGCTGTCATAACCAAATTGACACGTAACTCTAGTACACAAAATTCTCAGAAAATTTTAGATATCCATGTTACATGAAATTCCTAGAGTCAAATGCCATAATCTAAAGAAATCAGTAATTAATATTTTGATATTGACATGAATAATAATAATGTTTACCATAACTACAATAGTGCTAACTAGTAAGAGCTATAAAATATCCCACTATAAAAAATACCTCAATAACTCTCGAGCAGGCCAGGAGCATCCTAGGTGACCTTACCCTAAAAAAAATACTTTTCTTTTCTTTTCCCTTTTTTTTTTTTCAAAAAGTCTACAGAATCTCTCAACCTGTCTCTGATACCAAATTGTAACACCCCTTCCCGTAGGATAGGAGTGTCACGTGTTTTTCATAAAATAAACCCGGCAAGAGATCTCATATTTAAGAAAACAATTTTAGGATTTATTTCATAAAACTTTGTCTGATAAAAATGTCTTTAAAAAAAAAACTTAATTGAATAAACTGAATAGAAGTCATGTCATAAAAGCAATAAAATAAATTTCTTAAAAAAAAGGTCTGAAATTAAAATAAATGCTCCTTCTAATCCTGGCTTGTCTGCTCGTAATCATCATCCTCACCTGGGTGGTTAAAAACATGAAAACAAACTAAAATGAGTCGAATACTCAGTAAGAAATCCATCACAACGTTAACATACTAAACGTAAGGTTTTCATAAAAGTTTTCATGCTGAGAACTTAAAATTCATGACTGTTTATACTGATGTCTATGCTATGCATGATTGATTTATCTGAATTAACTGACTATTCTGATTACTGACTGGCCAACACACTTAACCCTGCGTGCGAGGTTGTGCACCGGCCCCACGTCCCGCGGCTGCGAGGGGAGCCGCTGATAGTATTCTGGCATACTATGGTGGACCACGCTTGAGTCTGTGGCTTGCACATCCACCCTGAAACTGAACTGCATTGGTACCATGCATCTGAATGGCCATCTGATTAACTGAACTGATCTTATCTTGCACTTGAACTTAAGATAGCTTATGTGTCTTATGACCATGAGATGCATGACATAATACATATATAATTATAATTTCTAAATCTGAACATGATGCGGAATGACATGATTATGCTATGTTGGATGACATGTTTGCATATGACATGGCTATCAATGAACTGGCTTGAATAATACTTAAATATAAACTGAACTGTAATGATCCTAATTTATGATCAAATTACTTACATTGCTGCGCTTCTTCTTGAATCTCAAGTTGTAACTCGTCACTAAGAAGAGTACGCGATGGGGGATTGGCTGGACGAGGCGACGGTGGCTCTGGGTGGCTGGGGCAAGCCCGAAAGCTTAAGAGAAGCCGAGATGAACGAGAGAGGTGGGTTCTCGGTCTGCTACGGCTTGCTTCGGTGGTTGTGGTTTCATATGTTTTCTTCTGGAGGTCTCGGCCAGGGGTGGGTTTTATAGGCAAGGAAAAGGGTATTGTGACCATAAAGAGATGTGATAGGATTTGGAGTTGAGAGCTTGGTTTCCTAATAGGATTTGGAGTTATTAATTAGAGGATAAGGATGAGGCTTATGGGTGGAGAGAGGGAGAAATAATGTTTAAATTCAAATAAAACTCTAGACTATTGTAAAAAAATCGGGTCATAATAAAATAATAAAAATAAAATGATAATAATCTTATTAAAAGAACAAATGTAAAATATGATGATAATGATAATAATAATATTATTATTATAGCTATAAGAAAATACATAAAATGTATCTATAGCCTAATATTAGGGTCGGGTTGTTACAGTGTTTTGTTAATTTTGATGGCTTTTCAAGTAAGGGAAAAGCACCCAATTGGTCGGGTGAAAACACAGGCCAATAAAATTTTGCCACGTAGGATATATAATAGATCTCCATCTACACTCACATCCACCATATTCCTTCCTTATTTCCGATCTTTTTCCCTCCTCTCTCTTTCTCGCTTCCCACCATGCTGCAACTTCTCCCCTCTTTCTCTAAAATATGCTCTCTCTCTCTCTCTCTCTCTAATAC
Organism: Cyclocarya paliurus; assembly: GCA_029856935.1. NCBI lineage: Eukaryota > Viridiplantae > Streptophyta > Magnoliopsida > Fagales > Juglandaceae > Cyclocarya > Cyclocarya paliurus. Next base: position 22,741,251 of record CM056958.1, read on the forward strand.
ATTGTCTTGGCTCTCCTGAATTCGATCCTATCAATACTCGCATAAAGAAAGTGAATACCGAATAGCAACACCATCATCATCGTTGTACCCTCAGATCGGAAGAGAAAATGGGCTAAGTGGATTTGGTGTTTTAGAGCATTGGCAATGGCCTAGCCAAATGCCAATGCAAGTCTAAATTTTAACTATATGTGAGAAAAAACCTTTACATTGGACTAAACAAAAGTCTAAAGCTCAATGATTGAGTTGTATTATTGCATATTTTATATATTTAAAGTTAATATATTTTTAATTATTTTATTATTAATTTTAGATGAAAAAAATGGTTAAGAGGTATAAATCAAAGTTGTGATTTAAATTGATTAATAGCATAATTTATGCTTAATTTTATAACTTGTGATTTAATTGGGCAATATTTATATTCACATACACAATACACTTTTAATATTTTATTCTTCATTTTTTGTCTAATTTTATTTTTGTCTTTAATTAATTATTTATTTTTGTCTACTTTTATTTTTTTTCTTTAATTAATTATTTATTTTTTGTCTAGTTTTATTATTTATTTTATTATTTAACTTTTTATTATTTTTCTGTTTTACTGCACCATCTAAACGACATGCGTTTTTCGTCGTCTTCAACCTCCAGCCGCAAGTTCTCTCCAGTGAAAAACAGCAGCCATTGTCAGTCACCACTTCTCAGCCACCCTTTACGCTGCCGCATGTCCACAACAACACCTTGTCAGCAACACCAACCCCTTCCATGCACAACCATGCACGGCCTCCAAGTCTCCTATGTTTTTTTTTTCTTCACACCAAAAGCAGACAACTCCTCCTCCGTGCCCAGCCACCTCAAACCATCCACGCACACCTCCAGCCACTCCTCCGCACGTTCAGCTGCACCTCTGCCCAGCCATTGAGTCACCTCCACACTCACGGCCACCTCTGCTGCAGCCACCGTGAAGTCTTCCTACACCACCAGCCCCGGTAAGCGTACCAACATCGTCATAGGTGCAGAGCCCATCGACATGGAGCTCAGAAACTGCCGAATGTACTGTTTATCACCACCGTTGCAGCTCCATGAAGCCATCGCCATCGTCTAAAGCTCCCATGCACAGCTGCACGCCACCTCAGTCTCACGTACTCTGCCTCCAAGCTCGACGGATAATTCATCTCAGCTGCTCCTCCGTCGACGTCCAGCTCCGTGTCCCTGTTGCAGTTGATCCAACTCTGTCTTACGAGACACACGGTGTCACACAGCAGTTTGCAAATGCAAGAGACTCATGGGGGAAACTTACGGACTGAAAAGAACCAAAAATAAAAAGAGAAGGATAGGATTCTGAAAACCAGAAAAAAGTTGGTAAAGAAAGAAAGAAACGACACAAAGAAATTCGGTGGCTTTTACTGAATCAAACAGGAAAAAAAGAAATAAAACGACAAATGCCGCTTTCGGTGGAGGAGAGTATAAAAAGGCCTCTTGGGCAGACGAAATTCAGTCGTTGGTTTTTAGTTTTGTGCAGTCCTTGAGTGATTTCATTGTTTCAGTTTGAGAAGTGAGTTTGAGTTTTTAGTAAGTTTTAATTTGTGCAGTGAGTGAGTGGAGAGTTAGTTTAGAGAGAGTTTTGGAGTCAGTTGTGAGTTTTAAGTGATTTCATTTTTTCAGTTTCAAGTGAGTTGAGTTAGTTTTTAAGTCAGTTTTTATTTTTCTTCATGTGAGTTTTTAAGTCTGTTTATTTTATTTCAGCTGAGAGTTCATTTTATTTTATTTGAGAGATCATTTTCATTGAAAGTTCATATTTTTGGGTTGAAGAATGCAGTCTCTATTTCCAAATATCAAGTTTATTCCTTACAATTTCTATTTTTATTTAATTTCAGTTTAATGTCATTTAATTTCCTCACACTTTTTATCTCCTACAATTTAAATTACAGTCATTTAATTTCCTCGCACTTTTAATTTTCTGCAATTTAAATTACTGTCATTTAATTTACTTGCACATTTAATTCTTGTTTCTTTTAATGTCATTTATTTTCTTGTTTCTTTAAATTTTGGTTAATTAATTTGAGCAATTTTAATTTATTACTTTGCATTTTAGTTTTGTTATCACTACACTCAAAAATCCAGCAACATGAATCTAGTCTATAACTAGTGGCCTTTTCACTTTCACTACCTTCCTCCATTCATTGTGTATATAATCACTTTTACTTTTTTATTGTAAATATTTTTCACCATTTTACATGAGTTTGATTTTTAAGCACTTTCCCTGAGGAGACTGTCTAGGAATTTATTCATAATTATTACGCGATACTCTCCTCCATTTGGGATAGCCTTTGGCATGCTCATTTCCTAGAGAGTCAAGTTTTTGGCGTCGTTGCCGGGGAAATATGCTTGTCGTAAATTTAAACTCGTGATTTTTATTTTTATTTTTATTGTCATTTTTTTATTCGTTGTTCTGCTTCTTTAAAAAAAAAAGAAAAAAAGAAGCATTTTCATCGACTACTCAGTTGCTTGAATCTTCTCTTTTCTATTTGGACTGATGTTTCATTTATTGAGTGAGAGACAGTTCAAATAGATTGTGTAGAGTTGCATCAAGCATCGATAATAGTTTACACAGCTTAGAGATAGACACCCTTCCTATCTTTTCTACAAGCAACATCTCTGAAACTAAACAAGCCATGGCTGCACCTGTACCATGCACTCTTAATGAATATTTGCAGCCCACTCGCACCACTACACCTTTATGCATTGTGCTACCTAATGATGCACCTAATTTTTCCATAAAGCATGGCATGATGTTAGTAATACCTCAGTTCCTCAGGATGGATTCTGAGAGTTCTTACCAACATCTGACAAATTTTGAGTTGGCTTGCACTACTTTAATAAATAGGACCAATACTGATGAATACATTAGACTTTATTTATTTCCTTTATCTCTAAAGGACAGGGATATTACTGGTAGAGGCAGACATGAGATAAAGGAGGACCTTGATGTTCAAGCTCGAATAGCTGCATTAGCTAGAAGATTGGAGGTCATAGAGACGGAAAAAGCCATAGAGGCGTGCTCTTCATGTGTTGATTCAAACGACAAAACCCAGGACTGTCCAACCATGCCCGTAATTCAGGAGAATGTGCCTGAACAAATGCAATAAGCTAACTGGGTCAACTAAGCACAAAACCAGCATTTTTCGAATACATATAATCCTGGGTAGAGGAATCACCCAAATTTCTCATGGAGAAATGATTGGCCTGGCCAATCTCCACCATCTTCCCAGTAGCCATTTCATTAGGTTGTTCCCCCCAGCAGCCATTTCATCAGGCTGTTCCCTAGCCCAAGTAGCAACCATATCAGACCCTAGAGCTATCATTTTGTAGTACCTCCAGGATTTCAGCCTCATGTAGTTGCACAAAGTTCTCAGCCTCAACCACCTGCAAAAAAGTCTTTAGACGACAGTATGGCACATATGGCCAATATACTTCAGCAATTCATATAGATCCAGGCCACCATAAACAATCAAAACACTTAGGCCATAAATGAATTGCGAGGCACAATAGATAAGATGAACATAACATTGAGCACTTTGGAGAAGGAAAAGTTTCCAGCACAGCCTCAACTCAATCCTCAAGTGTATCGACAACAACCATAACAGTACATAATGTCCCAGGGGATGTTATTGAGATAACAAAGGTTGTTCTTACTTTGAAAAGTGGAAAGGAAGTCCCCCAACCGGAGATGACCATGGATAAACCAGAATTTGCTCCTACACCTGAAGATGTAACGGAGCCTGAAGAAGCTGAAAATGAACCAGAGGTGGTGAGATCAGAGTCGAAGAAGCTTGTAATTGCAAAGGCTGAATCAAGTAAGGGGTACCAACCTGTGGTTTCCTATCCTTAGAGATTGGCAACTGGCCAAAAGAATAAATACCACACTGAGATCCATGAAATCTTCAAGTAAGTGAAGATTAATATTCCATTCTTGAATGCCATACAATAAGTTTCTTCATACGCAAAATTTCTGAAGGACTTGTGCATAGTGAAAAGGAAGTTGAATCTAAAGAAGAAAGCTTTCCTAACGGAGCAACTCAGTACATTGATTGGTGAGTCAATGTTTAGACTCCTCAAAAGTTTAGACTTTCCCAACATTTCCATTATGATTGGTGAGTCACGCATTGGGAGAGCTCTATTTGATTTGGGGAGTAGTGTGAACTTGCTACCGTTCTCGATCTATAAGCAGCTGGGATTTGGGGAGTTGAAAAAGACATCCATTATGCTACAGTTGGCTGATAGATCAGTCAAGGTGCCGAGGGATATTGTTGAAGATGTACTGGTTCAGGTAGACAAATTTTACTACCTAGTGGATTTTGTAGTACTTGATATGCAGCAACCAACATCCACCATTTACCATGCACTTGTCATCCTTGGGTGCCCATTTCTTGCTACCTCCAATGCATTGATTAATTATCGAAGTGGAGTACTGAAACTCACATTCGGCAATGACATTGGAAATGATTGTGTTCAACGCCTACAAGATGCCTAGTGTATGCAATGATTCAGAGTTACATGCAATTGATATGGTATATGATTTTGATATTTCAGAACTGTTATTAGCATTTGATTCTGAGAGTGTATTTGAGGATGACCCACAAGAGCAATCTGAGACTTTTGTTGAGACAATTCCTTTGTCATTAGAGTTGACAAATTCAGAGTAGCAGTTGACAAAAACAGACAGGTCTCCTTAGTTATCAAATATGAGTTACATTAGCAGTTGGGATAGGCCAGTCTTTGAAACTCTTGATCTCCGGAAGTCATGAAGACATTAGAAGAAGAAGTCCATACATTGGAGTTGAAACCACTACCCAAGGACTTGAAGTATATTTTTCTGGGCCCAGTTGAGGGCACGTTTCTGATAGTTATTTCCTCTCAGCTCACTTCAAAGCAGGAAGTCAAATTATTGCCAGTGCTGAGACAACATCAAGGAGTGATAGACTGAACTATCGTAGACAACAAAGGCATTGATCCTTCAATATGCACCCACAACATTTTTCTGGAAGAAGATGCAAGACCAACTCGTGATGCATAGCGGAGGTTGAATCCCACCATGAAGGAGGTGGTGAAGTAAGAGGTACTGAAATTGCTAGCTGTAGGCATCATCTGTCCTATCTCTGACAGTAAGTGGGTAAGTCCAACATAGGTAGTCGAAAAAAAATCTGGTTTAATTGTTATTGAAAATGCCAATGGTGAATTGATTCCAATTAGAAAGGTAATGGGCTAGAGAATGTGTATCGACTACCAAAAATTGAATTCAGTTAGTCGAAAGATCATTTCTCATTACCCTTCCTAAATCAGATTTTAGAAAAAGTGTCTAGTAATTCTTTTTACCACTTTCTGGATGGATTTTCTGGCTATTATCAAATTGCGATAGCACCAGAGGATCAAGAGAATACAACCCTCACTTGCACCTTTGGTACTTTTGCCTTTAGAAGAATGTCATTTGCCTTATGCAATGCACCTGCTACTTTTCAACGCTGTATGATGAGCATTTTTTCTGACATGCTTGATGACACGTGTGAAGTTTTTATGGATGCTTTTTCTGTGTTTGGCAAATCTTTTGTTGTCTGTTTAAAAAATCTTGCTGCTGTTTTAAAAAGATGTGAGGGGAAAAACTTGTTGTTGAATTGGGAGAAATGTCAATTTATGATAACTAGTGGTTTGGTACTTGGACATTTGGTTTTTGAACGCGACATAGAAGTCGATAAAGCCAAGATAGAATTGATATCTCAACTGCCTATTCCTAAGACAATGAAGGACATTTGTTCTTTTCTTGGCCATTTTGAATTCTATCAACGTTTCATTCAGGGCTTTAGTACCATTGCAAAACCACTATGTACCTTATTGCAAAATGATACTACGTTTGTTTGGACTAATGAGTGCCAACAAGCTTTTGAGACCTGGAAGGAACACTTAATAGTTGCTTCAATTATGCAATCTCCTCGGTGGGACTTGCCATTTGAGATTATGACCGACGCTAGTGACTTCGCTCTTGGTGTCGTTCTTGGCCAAAGAGTAGACAACAAGCCTTTGGTCATATATTGTGCAAGTCGAAGTTTAAATGATGCACAAAAAAATTATACCACCACTGAGAAGGAGTTGCTAGCTATTGTGTTTGCCTTGGATAAATTTCGTTCTTACATTATTGGGTCTCTCGTTATCATTTTTACTGACCATTCTGCTCTGAAGTATTTGTTGGCAAAGAAGGATGCCAAGCCCAGGTTAATTTGTTAGATTCTTTTGCTCCAAAAGTTCAACATCACCATAAAGGACAAGAAATGAGTCGAAAATGTGGTGGCTGACCACCTCTCCAGATTAACACCATCCTCCACCTCAAAAGTCATTCTTCCTCTTGATGATAGTTTCCCAGATGAGCAGTTATTTGCAATTCAAAAAGCTCCCTAGTTTGCTGACATTGTCAACTATTTGGTGACTGAACAAATGCCCTCTGAATGGTCCATCCAAGATAAGCGCCGATTCCTCTTAGAGGTAAGACATTTTTACTTTGATGATCCATACCTTTTTAAATATTGTTCAGACCAATTAATTCGAAGATGCATTCCTGGTGATGAGTTTTCTTTTGTGATGAGATTTTGTCATATGGGTGCATGTGGTGGTCATTTTTCAGCAAAGAAAATTGTTGCTAAAATTTTGCAAAGCGGTTTCTACTGGCCTTCCATGTTTAAAGTTGCTTACAATTTTTGTAAGACTTGTGAGCCTTGTCAAAAATTGGGATCCATTAGCAAAAGAGACATGATGCCTCTTTCCCCTATTCTCACTTTAGAAAATTTTGACTGTTGGGGAATAGACTTCATGTGACCTTTTCCGGTTTCTTTTGGAAACACATATTTTATTGGCTATGAATTATGTTTCAAAATGGGTGGAGGTCGTCACTTGCAAAACAAATGACCATTGTGTTGTCCTAAAATTTTTGCAATCTCTGTTTGCTTGTTTTGGCATGCCAAGGTCATCATTAGTGATGGGGGCTCTCACTTTTGCAACAAACCATTTTCTACACTCATGAAGAAATATAGTATCACCCATCGGGTTTCCTCCCCTTATCACCCCCAAACAAATGGGTAAGCTGAATTGGAAAACAGAGAAATTAAAATCATTTTGGAGAAAACTGTCAATCCTAATAGGACAAACTGTTTAGTTAAACTTCTTGATACTTTGTGGACTTATAGGGCAACTTTTAAAACTAATCTAGGGATTTTCCCTTATCGATCAGTTTATGGTAAAGCTTGTCATTTACCTGTTGATATTCAGTATTCAGTTTTTTGGGTTATAAAACATGTTAACATGTCACTTGATGAAGCTTCAGGGTTGAAAAAATTGTAGATCGACGAATTGGATGAAACTCGTCGAGATGCTTATGACAACGCCTAACTGGCATAGGAACGAATGAAAAATCTGCATGATAAAAAAATTCATTCCAAGCAATTCACACTTAGCCAGAAAGTACTCTTTTACAACTCTCATTTACGTATTTTTCCTAGCAAATTGAAATCTTGTTGGAATGGTCCCTATGTTATAACAAAAATTCATTCTCATGGGGCGGTGGAGATTCACAATCCTAATAATGGTACCCCTTTCACTGTGAATGGTCAGCGTCTTAAACCTTTTATTTCAATGTATAATCTGGGTGAAACTCTTCTTGTCCAGACACCTTGTGATTTTTTAGTCCTATTTGTTTGTTTGTTTATTTATTTATATTTATTTCTTGTGTGTGTGGATGTTTATTTATTAATTTTTTTTTCTTTCTTTTGCGTTGTTTCCTCTTTACATTGCTTTTCTTCTCCATTAAGCAGTAAGGACATTGCATTATTTAGTTCGGGGGAGGGAATTGCATTCATATCCCACTATGCAAACTTGCATGATGAAGTGATACCGACACGCGATAGCACAATGATCGCAAGTGACTGCTTTGGCAGCGTAGTTATCTTGCCTGTTATTCCATTTGTTTGGCGGTATTTCTTTAGGGATATTGAGTCTAAGAAAACCCATTTGTGAATGAGTCATTTCTTTTTTGTTTTTGTTTCATTTACAATATATATATATATTTTAGCGTGTGTGCATGTGATAAACAATACTTTGCCTTAATGGAATATGCACTGTTATACACATGATTGACACACACTCTATTTCTATCATTTTGTGAAATTTGAGCATTTTGGTGGAGTAGTTGAGTGGAATTATTTTTATGAAAATTTATTTTCGAGCTTGAGCATAGAGCATAATTTCTAATACATCATATTTTGTTTGATGTGTGGCTTGAAACACCAGGATGCTATATTTATTGAGATGAGACTTGTGATAATTTATATATAATGAAGGAAAAATCTTGAAGGACATTCTACACATGCTTACACTTGTTGTGTTCTTCAATACTGTTCATTGATTTAACACAGAAGAAGTAAACTGCAGGACTACCAAGCCTTTTACAACTAAAAATAATAATAATAATAATAATAATAATAATAATAATAATAATAATAATAATAATAATAATAATAATAATAATAATAATATGGATCTGCCTCAGTGGTAAGGGAGAACTTGGAAATGTGTGGATTAGGTGCATGGTCCTAAGTTCGATTCCTCACTGTTCGAATCCTTTTGAAAAAAAAATAAAAAAAATAATAATAAAGGATGAAGCGTATGGAGCTTTCCTAAGTAAAACACTAGAAACAGTTATCCAAACTCTAGAGGTTGAGTGTTCAACCTTTAAATAGAGTTGGTGTGAAAACTGCTAGTTTCTTGAACTTTGAGGTAGTTAGAATCAACAATGATTAATCTTAAAGTTGAAAAATCTTGGGATAAATCCTGATTAGTAATGAAGAACACACAGTCGTTTAGCTACACACACACATATGAGTTATGAGATATTTTTCCTAATTTTTTGTGAAAAATTGTTGAGACAATCTTGGTAGATATAGCTCATGGGGGTTGAGTAATCATGTGTCACATTTGTGAGAATTCATTATTGTGATTTAAATTGATTAATAGCATAATTTATGCTTAATTTTATAATTTGTGATTTAATTGGGCAATATTTATTCACATGCACAACATACTTTTAATATTTTATTCTTCATTTTTTTGTCTAATTTTATTTTTGACTTTAATTAATTAATTATTTTTTTCTAGTTTCATTTTTGTTTCTTTAATTATTTATTTATTTTGTTTGTCTAGTTTTATTTTTTATTTTATTTTTATTTTTATGTTTTACAGCCCCATCGACGTGTCGTGTTTCTCAAACAGTTCAATGACCTGCCGTTTATCTCTGCAAGTGAAATCTGCCTCTACGAAACGACACGTCATTTTGTCCATTAAAAACGGCATGTCGTTTTTCTACACCGAAGGAATTCTCTTCCCCTAAACGACATATCGTTCTGTCCTTAAACAGAATGACATGTCTGTTATCTGTACTGAAGGAATTCTCCTCCCCTAAACGACATGTCGTTCTATCCATAGACAAAAATGAAATGTCGTTTTTGTCGTCTTCAACCTCTAGCCGCAAGTTCTTTCCACTAAAAAACAACAGCCATCGTCAGCCACCACTACTCAGCCACCCTCGACGTTGCCGCACGTCCACAGTAACACCTTGCTAGCAACACCAACCCCTTCCATGCACAGCCACGCACGACCTCCAAGTCTCCTCTAGTTTTTTTTTTTCTTCACACCAAAAGCAGACAACTCCTCCTCCGTGCCCAGAGATCTCAAACCATCCATGCACACCTCCAGCCATTCCTCTGCACATCCAGTTGCACCTCTGCCCAGCCATCGAGTCACCTCCACACTCACGGCCACCTCTGCTACAGTCACCGTGAAGTCTTCCTGCACCACCAGCCCCGGTAAGCGTACTGACATCGTCATAGGTGCAGAGCCCATCGACATGGAGCTCAAAAACTGCCGAATGTACTGTCTATCACCACCGTTGCAACTCCATGAAGCCTTCGCCATCGTCTGAAGCTCCCATGCACAGCTACACGCCACCTCAGTCTCACGTACTCTGCCTCCAAGCTCGATGAGGAATTCATCTCAGTTGCTCCTTTGTTGACGTCCAGCTCCGTGTCCTTGTTGCAGTTGATCCAACTCTCTCTTACGAGACACACGGGGTCACACAGTAACAGGAATGGCACAAGTGATGCACCCAACTCAGCAACATCCTGCCGTTGCACTCAACACTGTCAGCCTTCACATAAGAATATCTCCCTCTCATAAAATGATCAACAGACTCGAGAATTATGAGTTTATTATGTCCTCTTATGTAATTATACTTTGGATCTGTTTTGTATTGTAGTGAGGATTTGTTATAACCATTTTTGCTATTGTGTAGCTCTAGCGTGTAAGGTGAGCGATAGGTATTTGATAAATTGCCTGAACGGTCTGGGCTCCTTTTCGTTCTCTATATAAACAACAATATACTGAATACTTCATTATAAAAAATGAGAAATATTATTCTTGAGCATGTTCTCTAGCATGGTATGATCAAGAGCCATTGTCAAGACAAACGTCAGCTCCTATGGCTGAAGCACTACCTAAGCAAAACCCACCACCTTCTTCCTCCCCCCCTTCCTCATCTTTCCCATCTAGTTACAGTCAAACTCACCTATGAAAACTATCTTCTCTGGCGCACACAGACGGTTCCCTATCTTCGGGGCCAAGAACTTTTCTATTTTGTTGATGGCTCAAGTACCCCACCCTCCCGATTTCTTTCTGATAAGACTACCATTAACCCAGCTTTTATCGCTTGAACCAAAACTTATCAGATGATCCTCAATGCCATTATTTCGACCCTTTTCAATAATCTTGTTGGTCAAATGGTTGGGTATTCTACTTCTCAAGAGGCTTGGTTAGCTATTGAAAAACTTTTTGCTTTCCAATCTCATGCTCGAGTGATTCAGCTTCGTTATCAATTAGCCATTATTTCAAAAGGTACTAGCTCTGTTTCTGAATATTTTTGCAAACTCAAACATCTCTCGGATATTGTGTGTGCTGCTGTCACACCTCTATCTTTCGCTGAATTCACCTCTTACCTCCTTACTAGCTTAAACAGTGATTATGATGCCCTTGTTACCTCTGTAATAGCCAGACTTGAACCAATGGCCCCTGAGGAATTATACAGTTTACTTCTACCCATGAAAGTTGTTTGGCTCATTCTACTCACCTACCCATGTCTACCACTCTCTCTGCAAATTACACCTCTGCTCCTCAACACCACAACAATCGTGGGTGAGGAAACTACCGAGGTAACAACCGTGGTGCTTCTCACTGTCGTGGTTGCAGTCGTCACTCCCCCTCCACTTATACCACAAATCCCTTCTCACCTCAACCTCAACCTCTCCCTCACTCCAAACCAACTTGCCAAGTCTATGGCAAAGTTGGTCACAGTGCCATAAAATGCTTCTATCACTTTGATCATGCCTATCAAAACGAACCTCCAAAAAATTTCTCTGCCAACTTCAGTAGCTCCTTCCCTTCACCTGACCAATCTTGGTATCCTGATACCGCCACAACCAACCACATCACCTCTGACATGTCCAACCTCAACATCACTTCAGGACCATATGGTGGTAATGAGCAGATTCGAATTGGTGATGGCAGTGAGCTACCCACTGCTAACATTGTTGACTCTAAATTTGCTACTTCCTCTCACTCCTTTATTCTTAAAAATCTTTTACATGTACCTATTATAACAAAAAACTTAATCTCAGTACAGAATTCTACCTTGATAAGTCTGTTATTTTTTAATTTCATAGTACCCATTTTCTTGTGAAGGATGCAACGACGGGGGTCCCTCTCCTTCATGGTCCCATGCGTAATGGCCTTTACTCATTCACCAACATTCTTCCTTTTTCAACTTCAGCACGGGCTCTTATTGGTGAGTGCACTACCCCTTCTCAGTGGCACTCACGTTTGGGTCATCCATCTCTTCAACTTATCTCTTAGATTATCTCCAAGTATCAACTTCCATCTTCTTCTCAGTCTACGCCTCCTCCTTGTTTGGCATGTCGTGCAGCAAAAAGTCATCAGTTGCTGTTTAATTCATCCCACCAACACTCTTCTAAGCCCTTACAATTAATTTACACAGATGTATAGGGTCGTGCCCTTGTTCTTTCTCATGAAGGCTTTAAATATTATGTATCTTTTTTGGATGATTTTACGCGGTATACATGGTGGTATCCCTTAGTGCAAAAATCTGATCTTATGTCTACTTTCCTAAAATTTCAAGTACATGTTGAATGTTTCTTTAATTCAAAAATCTTGTCTATCCAAACTAATTGGGGTGGCGAGTATCGTCCCCTAAACAATTATTTCATCACTCAAGGTATTTTCCATAGAATTTCTTGCCCTCATACCCACCAACAAAATGGAGTCGTGGAACGGAAGCATCGACACATTGTCAAAACGGGCCTTGCCCTTATGGCCCATGCTTCCCTACCACAACTTTATTGGGCCAATGCTTTTCCCACTGCAAGTTTTCTTATCAACCGTCTTCCTTCACCAGTCCTACATAACTATTCTCCCTATGAAAAATTGTTTCAAAAACCACTTGATTACACATCGCTCAAAATTTTTGGCACCTCTTGTTGGCCTCATCTTAGGCCATACAATCGCCATAAATTAGATCTTCGATCCACATAATGTCTCTTTCTTGGCTACAGCGATTCCCACAAAGGATATCGTTGTCTTTATCTTCCCATTGGGTGTCTCTATATTTCACGGGACATGATATTTGATGAGCACATTTTCCCCTTTTCTCTTCCAACTCCTCAACCCAAGCCCACACACTCCTCTCTTCCGTCGGTTTTAAGCCCTCCCCTTTCTATTTTCGCTCCTGCTCAAACTATTCTTTCCTCTCGGCCCATAAGTCCTCTCAGCCCATTATCTCTTCTCCTACATCTAATCCAATTCTATCTTCCACACCAGCTTCGAGCCCAAATCCCTCCCCCTCGTCTGCTACCTTTTCATCTGAAAGCTCTCCTCCTGCGCAACTCCCTTCAACCTCCATTCCCTCCATTGTCACTCGATCTCAAAGAAACTCTCTTAAGCCCCGTCAATACAATGATGGCATGATACTTTGGCCACCACCTCAGAGTTTCTTAACCATTACCACCACTGTTCCTAAAGAACCCACTTGTTGCACAGAGGCTATTAAACATCTTGAATGGCGTACGACCATGTCGACTGAGTTCCAGGCACTCCTTCAAACTAATATCTGAAATCTTGTTCCAGCTTCGGAAAGCACTAATGTTGTTGGTTGTCGGTGGGTTTTTAGGACCAAGCGTCTCTCTGATGGAACTATGGAATGAAGAAAAACTCGCCTGGTAGTACCATCAACAAGCTGGGGTGGACTTCTTTGAGAGATTTAGCCCAGTGGTAAAACCCAATATGATTCGAACTATATTGTCCATTGCCATTACAGAGCATTGGCCCCTCCGGCAACTTGATATTAGCAACATGTTTTTACATGGCGAGCTCCATGAACAGGTTTATATGACTCAACCTATTGGCTTTGTCAATCCTAATTTTCCCCATCATGTCTGTAAATTGAACAAAGCCATCTATGGTTTAAAATAAGCTCCACGGGCTTGGTTTTCCAAGCTAAGCAATTGATTGTTGGAGCTCTGTTTTACATCATCCCTCTTTGATTCCTCATTGTTTGTTTATCACCTTGCTTCTGTCACTTTATTTTTCCTTGTCTATACGGATGATATCATCCTAACTGGCTCTGATCCTGAGGCAATCTGAAGTGTTCTTCATGCTCTCAACCTTTCATTTCCTATTAAAGATCTTAGGCCACTTCGTTTCTTTCTTGGCCTTGAAATTCAATCGATTGCAACTGGCCATCATCTGTCTTAGACCAAGTATATATGTGACTTGTTGAAGAAAACACATATGGACTGTGCTAAACCAGTGACTTCGCCCATGGCTACCTCCGCTAAATTGACTCTCGTTGATGGCCTTGTTTTTTAAGATCCCACCCTTTACCATAGCACGGTGGGCAGCCTCCAATACTTGTCACTAACACGCCCTGACGTTGCCTTTGCCGTCAATAAAGTGTGCCAATTTATGCACACTCCTAAGGTTCCTCACTGGCAAGCTGTCAAACAGATACTCAAATACCTTAAGCACACAGCCCATCTTGGTCTTCACATCAAACCCTTTTCAGCTTTTACCTTGCATGATTTCACGGACGTTGACTGGGTAGGATGCCCTGATCATCGATGCTCAATAGGCGGCTTTTGCATATTCCTGGGTTTTAATCTTGCCTCTTAGGGATCCAAGAAACAGAGCACCATTGCCCGCTCTAGCACAGAGGCGGATTACAAAGCATTGACTAATACCACTACTGAGCTTCTCTAGTTTCAATCACTACTCAAAGAGTTTGGTGTTTTTCTCCCCAAACCTCCCACCCTTTGGTGTGATAACCTCGGCGTTACATACCTCTCAATGAACCCTGTTATGCACTCACGCACGAGGCACATAGAGATTGACTTCCATTTTGTGCGAGATCAAGTTACCTCCAAAACTTTGCACGTTGCTTTCATTTCTTCCAAAGATCAGGTTGTAGATGTATTTACAAAACCGTTGGTTTCCAACCATTTCTTGCCTCTAAGAAAGAGTCTCACCCTAGTTCCCATACTAGACTCGTGGGAGGATAACAATAGTAGCACCAGTGATGCACCCAACTCAGCAACATCCTGCCGTGGCACTCAACACAACCAACCTTCACATAAGAATATCTCTAGCTCATCAAATGATCAACAAACTCGAGAATTATGAGTTTATTATGTCCTTTTCTATAATTATACTTTGGATCTGTTTTGTATTGTAGTGAGGATTTGTTATAACCGTTTTTGCTATAGTGTAGCTCTAGCATGTAAGGTGCACGATAGGTATTTGATAAATTGCCCGAATGTTCTGGGCTCCTATTCGTTCTCTATGTAAACAACACTACTGAATACTTCATTATCAAAATGAGAAATATTATTCTTGAGCCTGTTCTCTAGCACACAGCAGTTTGCAAATGCAAGAGACTCACGCGGGAAACTTACGGACTGAAAAGAACCAAAAATAAAAAGAGAAGGATAGGATTCTGAAAACCGGACAAAAGTTGGTGGAATAAAAAAGAAAGAAAGTAACGACACAAAGAAATTTGGTGACTTTTATTGAATCAAACAGAAAATAATAATAATAATAATAATAATAATAATAATAATAATAATAATAATAATAATAATAATAATAAGAAAACAACAAATGCTACTTTCGGTGGAGGAGAGTATAAAAACTCAGGCCTCTTGGGCAAACGAAATTTAGTTGGTTTTTAGTTTTGTGCAGTCCTTGAGTGATTTCAATTGTTTCAGTTTGAGAAGTGAGTTTGAGTTTTTAGTAAGTTTTAATTTGTGCAGTGAGTGAGTGGAGAGTTGTTCAGAGAGAGTTTTGGAGTCAATAGTGAGTTTTAAGTGATTTCACTTTTTCTCAGTTTCGAGTGAGTTGAGTTTTTAAGTCAGTTTTTATTTTTATTCAAGTGAGTTTTTAAGTCAGTTTTTATTTTTATTCAAGTGAGTTTTTAAGTCAGTTTATTTTATTTCCATTTTATTTTATTTGAGACATCATTTCAATTAAAAGTTTAGATTTTTGGGTTGGTGAACGAAGTCTCCATTTCCAAACATCAAGTTTATTCCTTGTAATTCCTGTTCTTATTTACTTTCAATTTAATGTCATTTATTTTTATCGCACTTTTAATTTCCTACAATTTAAATTAACGTCATTTAATTTCCTCGTACTCTTAATTTTCTACAATTTAAATTACCATCATTTAATTTCCCTTCACTTTTAATTTCCTAATTTACTGTCATTTAATTTCCTTACACTTTTAATTCTTATTTATTTTAATGTCATTTATTTTCTTGTTTCTTGAAATTCTTGTTAATTAATTTCAATAATTTTAGTTTTGTTATCACTACACTAAAAAATCTAGTAACTTGAATCTAATCCATGACTAGTGCCCCTTTCACTTCCATTGCATTCCTCCATTCATTGTATATATCATCACTTTTATTTTTTCATTGTAAATATTTTTCACCATTTTACATGAGTTTGATTTTTAAGCACTTTTCTTGAAGAGACAATTTAGGAATTTATTCATAATTATTACGCGACACTCTGTTGCACTTGGGATAGCCTTTTAGCTGCTCAGTGAGTCACTCAACACTTGATCTAAACCTAACGAATTACTGTTTGAATAATTCTAGGTGCAGTCCTTATTCAAGGCTTCCCCACGTAGACTTAATGAAATGGAACGTTTTAGTTAATAAAATGATTCTGTTTCATCTTTTCTATTCCAGATGTTCTTAGATCTTCCAATAGGTGGTTCCATGAAATTTGCTTTTTTCTTTTTCAACGTTTTTCCTTTTAAGACTGAATGCACTGATGGATCCATCTCTTTTTGTCCACAAAAAGGGTTATTGAGGTGCAGAAAAAGTTGCAGGCTTAAGATGGACTAACTACCTCAGACTTGGAATAAAAAAAAAGGGAACTTCACTCCCCATGAAGAAGGGATGATAATCCATTTGTAGGCTTTTTTGGGTAACAAGTAATCTTCAAACATTACAATTTTTTTCTAGCAATTATCTCTGTATTCTTTTATTTTCAAGAAAAAAAGAAAGAGAGAAAGAAAAAACTCAACTACAGACAAATTCAACTCCCTCATGTCCTTTTTTTCAATTTTTATTTGGTTTGGCAAAACATTATCTTGTCCTTTCTTTCCTTGCTCTTTTTTCCTCTCAATTACTTGTTTTGCTGGAATTGGTAGTCTGTAAATCTGAGTTTCCAAATTTGGGTTGATCAGGTGGGCAGCCAAAGCCTCCTACCTCCCACAAAGAACAGATAATGATATAAAAAAAACTATTGGAACACCCACCTAAAGAAGAAGCTGAAGAAATTTCAATCAGCCATGGACCCCCACATGGCATCAGACTCAACCACCACTGATCATCAGGTTTCAACCAAAAGCTTTAATGAGAGAAGAAGCTTAGATGTAACACCCCGCTCCCCAATAAAGACATTTTAGAATTTTTCGGGGAGCCAGTGTGCTACTACTGACTTGACTAAAACTTTTTCTTTTAAATAACGAGCCAGATGCAAAAGATTCCATAAATAAAATATAATTTAATTAATACTTAAAATCAAACATAGAGTCTGCGGAAGCACTTATTTAAAAAAATATGGAAGTCTCGTGTGCTTATCAAAATAATTTACTTAAATCTTAAATCATAAAAGCTAATCATATCATAATCTGTCTAGGCCTCTGTCTCGCCTCCCGGGGTCAAGTCCTGTCCTGCAGTCTCATCTTCATAAATTTCATCACCTGAGGTGGTTTAAAAATATGAAAACAAACTAAAATGAGTCGAATACTCAATAAGCACACATCATACAGTAAACATAATAAATATAAAGTTTCTTGAAAAACGTGCTTACTTATAAATACATACGGAAATAATATGAACATGAACATGAGCTTATCTTTCACTTGTCATAGACCGTTACCCACTATTGACCCCCGTGAGTTAAGGTTAGCGAATCTAAATAGATTCTGATTCCGTCCGTGACTGCGGGTTGTGGAATCCATACATAAGGAAGACATACTGGATGCCACTACCAGCATGTACGACCTGGCAATGCAATATGCCCATAACATAAGTACCGTCTTCATATCATAACATAGACCGTTACGTATCTTATCATTCATATTTCATCATAATCATACTTGCATACTTGTCATATCATAGATTTCAAAAGAAATCACATACATGTCATATCTTGTCATATCATATCATAGATTTCAAATGAAATCACATTCTTTCATAACATGTCGTGATGCATGACTTCTCACATAAAATCATGATTTTTCATATTTTTATCATGTCTTGGGTACGTAAAAAAAGGGCTTCCAATAGAGGTTATTCATGCACAATATTTTTATAAAAGACATGTTGTTTACCGCACATACGTGTAAGGGTATGATCATGCTACTTACCTTGCTGCGCTTCTTGTTGAATCTCAAGTCGTAACTCGTCACCTATACACAATATTTAAAAGTCACTAAACTTGTCTAGGAACCTGTATCCTAATATCCTACTTAATTAAAATTCATAATCTAGAAAATAGTTAAATAAATATTCTTTTTATCGCTAATAACAATAAATCTTAATATCTTAAATTACTTAGAATTACTAATAACATATTATAACTTAGTAAAACACTTGGACTATTTTAAAATAAGTCATAAAAATCTAAATTCTTAAAATAGATTTACTTTCTTAACATAATTATTTAATCTTATAAGAAATATATTAATTATCAATATTATTTAAATACTCTTAACATATTTCTTTATATTTTTATTTAAAGTATAACACAATAAATTATTATTAAGCTTTTATTAAATATATAAAAGAATATTAACAAAATATTGGGCTTGATAGTATATTAAAATATTTTTATTTTCCTTCAGCACTTTATTATAAAGGAAAAGTCTATGATTAATATACTTATTTAATAAAATTAAACACAACTTAAAGTACTAAGTTTAACCCATCATCATTTAAACTTAAGCCCATGTAAAACTTATGAGAGTTTCATAAAATATAGAGGGCTCAGTTAAGTGTCAATAAAACATAGCTATCACATGCAGTGTATCGAAACCGACCCAAACATATTATACCAAGTGATATCCAATGAAAATACAAGAGCAGGTTACACGGCAAGTGTTAGAGGCAACCAAGGGTATTATTGTAAACACACTTCTGCATGCATAATTTTAAAACCAAGCCTACGTACTGATATTGTGAAGAGAAACCGAGTGCTGTGCGAGAGAGAACAGGGGCTCACTGAAGGAGGTGTGTGCGACGGGGGATGGGCTGGACGGTGGCTCAAGGTGGCTGGAAGTGAGGCGGCGCAGCTGGGAGTTTCTCTGCAGTGGTGCGATGCCGAGAGAGGAAGAGACAGTTCGGTGTAGCTGAAAGCCACCGATAGAGAGGAGGAGGCCAGCGACGGTCTTGGGTTTACCAGGATGAAGTGGGTACGCTGGGGTTGGGTTAGTCGGCAGTTTCTGGCTTCGTGGTGGTGGTCCGGTGACCCAGTGTGGTCAGTAGTGGCTGGGCCGAGAGAGGCTTACGGTGGGAATACACTTCCCCTGTTTCGGTGCAGTAAAACAGAGTGTTTTTTCTGGTATGGTTTTTTTGACATCTGGGCGACGGTTTCAGCAAGGTGGTGGTCATGGCTTGTTGGGCAGCGGTGATGCAGATGAGTGGAGCTCACGGGTTGGCAACAGGAGGACTCGGATTGCACTGCTATGTGGCCTCTCGGTTTACACTCTAGAAAACTGTTTTCGGTGGTGAGTTTTGTGTGTGTTTTACAGGAGGTCTCGGTTTGCTTTTATAGGCAAGGGGGAGGAGGAAGTTGGCTGCACATAGAAGACCTAATCCTATGAGGATACAAACACTAAGAGGCGTACGTGGTGTGCTTGTGAGTGGAGACGTGCGGGGTGGGGAAGCCGAACGTGAACTGGGTTGGTTTAGTTTGGAGTTGGGAGTTGGTTTCCCATTAGGAGTTTATTCAACTAGATAGGGGATAAGCACTGCAAATCTACGGGTGGAGATGGGAGGAGAAAAAAACTGAAGGATTCTAATGGCTTACACGAATCGGTTCACACTAAAAATATGATAAAACTTTTATTAAAACAATCAATAATAATACTAAAATATCTGATAGTTATAATAATACCAATACTAATAATTATTAAGACTAATAAAATGTAAAATCAGATAATAATAATAATAATAATAATAATAATAATAATGATAATAATAATAATAATAATAATAATAATAATAATAATAATAATAATAATAATAATAGTAATGGAGGCTTAACTCTAAGTTAAATAAAAAAATAATATGTTTGATAAATTCTTTTATAGGCTTAAACTCATTTATTGAGCCTAATAAAATTATCCATAATTTATTCTTAAAAAATATAAGATCGGGTCAGCTCGTTACATTAGACGCCACCAACGACCCTGCCCCATCTCTCATTAGACTAAACCAGTCTTCTACTGTGGCGGACGGAGCTCGAAGGTGGCCGACGACGTTGGAGTTGGCTCTATGGATGGAGAGATTCTGAGAATTCTATCTGGAGGGATAGTTGCTGGAAGAAAAATACGATAGGGACAATTTTGATATTTCACCATAATTTTAAAAGGTAAATGACTAAAAAGCACATTCGTCCGCATGTAGTCCCCCAACAGGGACTGTATGTAGCAGCGTTCTTATTGTTTACACTGGAAAAACATATTTATTATTTCATCTACCTACCACTCTCTCTTTCCTTCATTCTTCTCTCTTTCTTCTACCCGAAGTTGCCCATTTCCCTCATTTTTTCTTTCTTCTCCTGAAAGCTCCATTCAATTCTTCTAGGTACAGGCAAAACTGTGTACCGATTGCGAACCCACAGGTGACATGGCTAGCAGGTGGGGACATTTTCGTAATTATAAAAGGTAAAAAAAAAAGATGGCTATTCCTCGTCTCCCACAAATCTCCCGCTTCCCTCCCTCCCCAAATCAAACTGCCCACTTGCGTTCACCTCCACCAAACGTCATAGTACCGAACCCTTTCTGTAAAATAAAATATTTTCTTAGAAAATCTTTCATCGGCTGCTTCTCTTTAATCCATTTGCATCTTCAAAATTCTCTAACCATACAAAGGTAATAATCCCATATTCTAAAACACACAATTCCACTCTGATTCTCTTAAAACCCTTTCAGAAAATCTACTTTTTACACCTTTATGAGCCCCAGATTTCTGATTCTATCAGCTTAAAGTTTTCCCTCACTTTCCTTCATTTTCTGAGGGAAAGGAGAATAAGGTGCCTTTACAGGCAGGGGCTCAAAATGAAATATTTTGTCAACATTTCCTAAATTCAATCCCACCCAATTCCTTCAACCCAAACGGTTCGTTTCATTAAACGTTTTGCCACGTTGGATAGGTGCGCAGACCGCCTACGCAGATCGCCAGTAACAAGAGTTTTCCCCGAGCATTTGATCCTTCTTCTTCTTCAACCCACAAGCACCCTTCTCTCCTTCGTCTTCTTCAAACGGTAATCTCTTCCTCGCTCCTCCCTCCCTATTCTCTGTGTAGGCTTTCTGCTCACTCTTCTCTATCTATTTTCTCCCATTTCCTATTTTCTCCCAAAAATGGTTGTTGTAAATCTGGCCTACATAAGAGTGGACGACTGAGAGAGAAGGAGAGATGACACAGAAATCAAACCTTTTCAAAGGCCAACACAAGAAGAAATCTGTCCCTCCTAACCGCCATGGAAAACTCCCTAAAATCCGCAAAGGTACCCATCTCTATCTCTCTTTGTGTATTTGTATGTCTATATTTTTGTCTCTTTGGGGAATTTTTGGAATTGAAATTTAATTTATCTATTTCTTCGATAGGGAAAAGATGTGTGAAGCCATCCAAGATTACCAAGGAGATGGACGTTGATCGTGTATGTTCCATTTTCCTCACACTTATAAAAAGCTTTTCCTTTTACCTGTCTTTTTTTCCCTTTTGTTTTTTCATCTATTAGGTCTGGTTTGGTCTACATTAATAGGTTCAGGATGTGTATTAAAAGTCTAATCAACTTGATTTTCTTGCCCTTAGTAATCCCGCAGTGGGTAATAAGTTCATAATAGGTATGGAAATGATAGCTAATCATTTTCTAAATAACTGGATGAAGAAAACATTTGTCCAAAGTCCTAGCATTAGGGTGGTAGTCTCACCCTATCTGAGACAATGATGTGGTTGCAAATAGAACCTCATAAATGTAGCATTTACAGAGAAAAGGCAATAGATGCCATAACATTGGCTCTTGAAGACAGCTTAGTGGATGAGAAGGTCCGAGAAAAGTGTTGCCAAGCACTTCTTATCAAGGGAGAGTGTTTTTTCCATTACACATTATACTTGTCCAGGCTTTTCTAATAATATTTCCTCTCGATTATTCTTTGCTGTTGAAGGTAATTTGACCTTTAAAACAGATACTTCTTCCCTAAATCTTGAGCTCTGTGTATGGTTAATTAGGATATAAGTTTGTTTACTTATTCTTGCATTTCAAACTTTCCAGGAGTACTTGTTATAATGTGTATCAAAATCACCATTTAAATAGTTCTTGGTAGTTGTTCAATTTGATTGAACGATGATTCTGCAATGTCACCAGGTGTATAAAAAAGAAAGAAAGAAAGAAAGAAAAGAAAATAGAAAATGAATTTGAAGGCAATAGAGATGCTTTGGCATGTAGCTTCAGTGTGGTAGTTTTAACAGTACAAAATTGTTTTGATAATTTATTATTAAACTGGATCTAATGTAGTAATTCAAACTGTAAGCTAATATTCTCCTCCTCAAAGCTTGAAATGCTTATCAGAGCCAGTAGGATAGGCATGTGCAGATTGAAGACTGTAAGGACTGCTTCTGTATGCTATCCATCTTTTTTATCCTTTTATGATGGATATGGTGCGTTTAGGTTAACCCTAGTTTGCCGATCTAGTTGTGCAAGTCGCACCAGAAGGGATATTCTATTGTAAGATATAATTAGTGGGATTTGTTCCTTTATTTTAGTGACATGGTCAAAAAAACTTTATTGGAGGTAGATAATTTTTTTTGTTTTTATGTTCAATCAAATAATGCTAAAATATAGATGAAATAATTTCCATGGTTTATAGGAGATATTATGGCAGTGCTCTAATATTGTGAGAAAATTTTACATTGGTAGTGCCGTTGTGTAATACCCGAGTCCTACTATGTAGATCCTTACGTCATTTTATTAATTCCTTAAGTTAAATATTTTGAGATAAAGATTATTTTTATTACTCTAAGTATTTTATTTTAAGATGAGTATGTTTTATTTTTAAAATATGATTTATTAAAGTGAATCAAAGTATTATTTTCAAGACTTTGAAATATTTTCCCTTAAGCCCTTTAATTTTATTTATTTAAGAAATGACCCAATTAATCTCTACCATTGGATTGGTGGGTGAAAAAGCATTCTTGAGGTGGATAGATCTCCACCATCCATTTTCCAAGCTTATGTGATAATCTTTGACCCATTTGACCCATTCTTTATCTCTTGCACCGAAAGCTTCCATGGGAAGTAATTAATTCTTTTTCCTTCTTCTACTTACACCCATCAATTAAGTCAACAAAAGGAGAAAAGAAAAAGACAAAACTAATCCTAAAGCATCCTATTCCTACCCGTCAGTCAATACCCAAGAAAGGAATAAAATTCCATCTTCCTTTCTAAGATAAGCTTTTTGACTTACCAACTCACTTTTCTCTCATTTAAAACCATCAACTTCTTCAACAAGCAATTGGACTTTTCCCTTCTCTTCTTCTTTCACACGTTGATTCCAGCTTCTAGAGTAAGCCAAAGAAGATTTTCTTTAAGCCTAAGTGTAGCCATCTCGTTACACAACAAGATACCCTTCGGCCTCTCTTGCACAACATGATTTCCCTTTTTGTTCTTTCAAACCAAATCTTCATCTCCTCTTAAGCTTAGAGTTCGGCTGAAGCACCTTCAAGGAGGATGAATTTTGTGGCCTTGAATCTTCAGATTTCTTCTCCTCCTTTCGTTCATAGTTTGCTGAATTGGGTAATATTATGTTTTTCTGATCTTCTTGTGAATTTGGAACCATGCTAAGTGGGTTATGCTTTGTATTGGGGTTTTTGAATTTTCTGTGCTGACCGATTGTTGTGTAGTGGTTCTAGGTTGTTTTCTCTTTTGTTTCCTCCAATACTTGTTCTAATTAGGTGGTAATTGAATAGAGGGACAATAGTGTTGTGTGTGTATCGAGCTATGCCCTGTTTTTCTGGGTTCCAACCGTGTTGATGCTCTGTTTTCATTTCCAGCCATGTGTCTTCGCAAGGCACCTTGTGGTAGTGCTTCTTTGTGTTTTATCAAGTTCAAGCCATGTTTAATTGTGTTAAAGCTATGTATTTATGTGTTAGATTAATGGGGTTGAAGTTTATAATTTTAGACATACTTTCCTCAAGTTTTATAGCCTAAGTGAGCCACTAAGGATTTTAATTAAACCAGTAAACTTGTCTTGGAAATTCTGGTTTGCCGAATATTGTACGCATTATGTGTGCTGTATTTTTAGAAAAATGAGATGCTTTTCTTAAGTTTTCTATAACTCTAGTATTTTTAATTATATAGTTGAGATTTTGGTTAAGTGAGGGATGTTTAAAAGCATGAATGTACTAAGACTATTGGCTGTCCACGTGTTGCAGAATTTTCTGCTATGCTTTCTGTTTTGGGGCTTAAATCAGCCCATTTCATTCCCTTGTTTAATTTCACCTTTTGTTCAACCAAAAATGAATTTTAATATGAAAAAATCATGAAAAGAAGTGACCAAAAATCAACCCTTTGTAAGCATTGGTCCTTTTGTTGGATTTACCTTCCAAATGATGTTGCAAAACTATCAATGCATCTCTTGATGAGAATTTCCAGATTTGTAGCAAATTCTTGTTCTTTCCCTTTTTAAATAATTCCTACCATTTATACAATTTAATCTATGATTTTCCATCTATCCTTCATGTAGAAAACATTGGCCTTTAGAAGAGATAGCAAGTATGTTAATTATTTTCGTAAGTTTCTTTAAAATGTATGGGATGAGGATTTAATGTTTGGCCTAGTATCACATATGGTGGGTAGATGAACGGGTTAAGGAAACGTTTAACCCCAAGTGGGGATTTAAATAAGCATGTGAGAGTATCGATTAGTAAAGCTTAAAGTAAGATAGATATTGATGTGTTTATTCCATTTCATTGAATAGGAGTTTACTTTCAAGTTCAAAGGAACTCGCTAGTAAAGCTCTCAGGTAAGTAGCTATGATCATGCTTCTTACACCATGCTCTCTTTATGAAAGAATATCTCTCTCATTGCAAATATTTCTCTAATGAAAAGAATAAATGAATATAGTATGTACAACCCTTTCTTGATAGCCCCTGTTAAGTACCCTATCGATTATAATTGTGTATACATGTATAAGGTAATGCATGCATGTAGATTCTAAGTCATGAGATTTTCATGCATGCTTTCTTGAAAAACTTATGATATTTTCTATATGTAGTATAGCATGAAAATGTATCTTGTTCATGAAAATGGATATGCATTGAACTAAGAAAGATGATGAAAAGGTTTAAATGCAAAGGAAAGGAAAGGAATGGAACGTCTCATATTTTATGCTTCAAGTGATGCTTTAAAGGAGTTTTTAAATGTCCCTATGAACTAATGCTTTAAATGTCCCTGAGAACTGACGCTTTAAAATGTTCCTGAGAATACGCTTTAAAATGTCCCTGAGAACTATTGTTTTAAAGGTTTCCATGAACTGGCATTTTAAAAGATGTCTTGAAAGATGATGTTTAAGCTCTTGCTTTCAAAGGATGTTTAAGCTCATGCTTTTGATGGTGTTTAAGCTTATGCTTTTAAATGATATTTAAGCTCGTGTTTAAATGATGTTTAAGTCTATGCTTTTAATTGATGTTTAAGCTTATGCTTTTAAATGATATTTAAGCCTATACTTTTAAAAGATGTTTAAGCCATGCTGTTAATGGTATTTAAGCTCATGCCTTTAAATGATGTTTAAGCTCATGCCTTAAGATGATGTGAAAGCTTTAAATGATGTTTAAACTCATGCTTCTAGAAAATGTTTAAGCTCACACTTTTAAAGAATGTTAAGCTCATGTTTTTAAGTGATGTTCCTTTCCTATGAATGAACTGTTAAATGAAAAGGACTGAAATGAATGAAAGTACAAAAGGACTGAAAGGAAACAAAAGTTTCAATGTATGAAAATACGTAAAGGCCACATGAATGAAAACGGGTACCCAATGAATGAATGGATTGCAATGTCGGGTAGTAGTATTTGGTAGTGCACCCAGTGCTCCGCCCTAACGGAATGGGATTCCAACCTGTGGCCACAGGTGAATCCATTGGCCATAAAGCTGCTAACCCTAGCATGCGGGGCGTAACAGTGTGCAATGGCCTATGAAAGTGAAAGATGAAAAGTATGAAAAGATGTAATGCATGAAAAGCATGTTATGTATGAAAAGATGAAAAGCATGAAAAGCATTAAAAGCATGTTTATGCATGAAAGATGAAAAGCATGTTTATGCATGAAAGATAAAAAGAATGAAAGATGTATGCATGAAATGCATTGTTTATGTATGCATGTTTTCAAAAGGAAAAGAATAGATGCCTATTAAGTTCACTGCATGGTGTACTACTTACTGAGTATTAGACTCACTTTTGTTTTAATGTTTTAAACGTCCAGGAAATGACGAAGAGACTTGGGAGCAAGGCATTATTACAGAGAGAGAGGCAGATGCTTAGTGTCTTCCCTGTTGGTGAGGAAAAAGAAAGGAAGGAAAATGAGAAGAAAAATTTGCTAAGAATAGGTATGTACATGGCGATTCCGCCCTTCGCGGGGCGGGGTCGTTACACGTTGACTCTTACTGTCTTTCTTCTCTGTTTCTCTAAATTTGTCTCTCATCCTGCTTCTACAGGTAGATGAGCGGGCTGTGTTAAAACATTTTAACTGGCCTGAGAGGAAAGCTGATGCCAAGCGAGAGGCTGCAATAGATGATAAAGGAAGCCAAACTCTGCCCTCAGAGGAGTGTAAAATAATTGACAGGCAAAGTAATTTTAGAATTCTTTTATTTCGCTTGATAATACGTGTAGTATACTGTAATACCCGAACCTTACTACGTAGGTCCTTACGTCATTTCATTAATTCTTTAAGTTAAATATTTTGAGATGAAGATTGTTTTTGTTACTACTTTCACGTATTTCATTTTAAGGAGAGTATGTCTTTTTTTTTTAAACCAAGATGAGTATGTTTTATTTTTATTTTTTGAAAGTATGATTTATTAAAATGAGTCAAGAATATTATTTTCGAGACCTTGAAATATTTCTCTTAAGTCCTTTTATTTTTATTTATTTAGAGAATGACCCAATTAATCCCATCCCTTGGATTGGTAGGTGAAAAAGCATTTTTAGATGGATTGATCCCCACCATCCATTTCTTATCTTGCAAGAGAAGCCTTGACTAAGGCCAATTGACCCATTTCCTTCTTCCATGCGTAAAGCTCCCAAGGGAAAGAAATTAAATTCTTTCTCCATGCATCCTTTGGTCAACCATCACTAAAGAAGAAGTTGAACGCAACTTTTCTTCTCTTCCTCATGAACCATTGGTCAATACCCCAAGGAAGGGAGAAAATTTCCCTCTTCCTTTATAAGATAAGCCATTTGACTTATTAATTTATTTCTCTATCATGTGAACCGATGGCTTCCAAGAGAAGTTTGCAATTTCTTTTCTCCAAGCCATGCATTGGTCAAGAAGACTTCCAATAGCTTCCAAGAGAAGCTTTTATTTCTTTCTCCAAAGCCCCCATCGTCCAAGCTACCCCAAGCTTCCAAGGGAAGCTTTTGATTCCTTCCTTGCCCCTGCTCCAATAGCTCACGGTGAAAGCAACATAAAAGGGGTAAGTCAAAACCATTTCTCCCCTTTGTTCCCCATATCATTCGGCCACATCCAAGAAGAAGAAAATAAATTTTTCACTTCTTTTCCAAGCAAGCTAACACACCTCTCTTCATCTCCTCTCTTTGTTCTTCAAGAAACCAACTCATCTTATCATCAAGCTTTTGATTCCATAGCAAGGTAAGGGCATTCTCAACCCTCCCTCTTGTGTATTTCAAAACCTAGCTATGGTTTAATCAAGTGGGTTTTCCGATGATTTTGATGTTTCGGTTTTGGGGTTTAAAACAGTGATATCGTGTTGCTCCTCATCCACACGGATGTCCCTCTGTTTTGGAAGGGGCTAAGAGCTTAAGGTAAAAATCCTAATTTAACTTATTTACTTTTAATGTGATTTTGGGAAGCCTTTGAGTTGTTTAAGCTTATGTTTTGATGTATTTAATTTCCTATATTGCAAATAAGTATGTGTGCTCTATTTTTAGCTCAAACTGAATATGTTAAAGTGGGTTTTTGCTATGTGATTTCCTATATTTCGAATTTTTGCTAAGTTATTCTTAAAACTTGGTTTAATCATAAATGATGATTATAATGATTTTAAATTATGTATATATATTGGTACCATGTGTCTTTTATTAATATTGGTTGGTAATCTATTTTAAGATGCTAGAGGTTTGGTTTAGAGGTTTTTCTTGGTTCTATAATTTTATATCTTGCTTTTAAGGGTATTAAATGAGTAAAGCATAAGCTTAAGTCTTTAAAAGTTTTAAAGTTGATTAAACGGGCAACCTCGTTATATTTTATGCTATGTTTAATTTTAGAGTGATGGCAAGCATGTTATTTACTTCCATGAGTTTCCTTAAAATGTTTGGAATAAAGATTTTAATGTTTTGGCTTAATGCCATGCTTAGTGGGTAGACGAACGGGTCAAGGGAACTTTTAATTCCAAAATGGAATTTAAGTGAGCGTGTGAGAGTATCGCTTAGTAAGGCTCAAAGTAAGGTAGATGTTGATATGTCTATCTCATTTTATTGAATAGGACTAGGAGCCTACTTCCAAGTTCAAATGGACTCGCTAGTAAAGCTTAGAGGTAAGTAGCTATGACCATACTTCTTACACCATGCTCTATTTATGAAAGAATATCTCGGTCATTGCAAATGTTTCTCAAATGTGAAAGAATAAATGTATATAGTATGTACAAGCCCTTCCTTGATAGCCCCTGTTAAGTACCCTATCGATTATAATTGAGTGTACATGTATATGGTAATGCATGCATGTAGATTCTAAGTCATGAGATTTTCATGCATGCTTTCAAGAAACTTATGATTATTCCTATATGTAGTATAGCATGAAAATGTATCTTGTTCATGAAAATGTATATGCATTGAACTAAGAAAGATGATGAAAAGGTTTAAATGCAAAGGAAAGGAAAAGAAAGGAACGTCTCATGTTTTATGCCTCAAATGATGCTTTAAATGTGTTTTAAAATGTCCCTATGAACTGATGCTTTAAATGCCCCTGAGAACTGACATTTTAAAATGTCCCTGAGAACTATCATTTTAAAAGGGATGCCGTGAACTGGCATTTTTAAAAGATGATTTGAAAGATGATGTTTAAGCTCTTTTTTTTAATGATGTTTAAGCTCTTTCTTTTTAATGATGTTTGAGCTCGTGCCTTTTAATGGTATTTAAGTTCTTTCTTTTTAAATGATATTGATACTCGTGCTTTTAAATGATGTTAAGTTTATGCTTTTAATTAATGTTTAAGCCTATGCCTTTAAGTGATGTTTAAGCCTATGCTTTTAATGGTATTTAAGCTCATGCCTTAAGATGATGTGAAAGTTTTAAATTTTAAATGATGTTTAAGCTTTTACTTTTAAATGGCGCTTAAGTTCATGTTTTTCAATGAGAACTGACGTTTTATAGGATGTTTTGAAAGATGATGTTTAAGCTCATACCTTTCAATGATATTTAAGCTCATGCCTCTCTCAATGATGTTGAAGTTCATGATTTTAATTGACGTTCCTTTCCTATGAATGAACTGTTGAATGAAAAGAACTGAAATGAATGAAAGTACGAAAGGAATGAAAGGAAATGAAAGTTTCAATGAATGAAAATACGTAATGGCCACATGAAAGGAAAGGGGTACCCAATGAATGAATGGGCAGATTGCAATGCCGGGTAGTAGTATCGGTAGTGCACCCAGTGCTGCACCCTGACAGAATGGGATTCCAACCTGTGGCCACAGGCGAATCCATTGGCCATAGGGCCGCTAACCCTAGCACGCGGGGCGTAACAGTGTGCAATGGCCTATGAAAGTGAAAAGATGTAATGTATGAAAAGCATGACATGCATGAAAAGAATGTTTATGCATGAAAGATGAAAAGCATGAAAGAATGTTTATGCATGAAAGCCTAATTATTTCTAAGAACGTTTATGCATGAAATGAAACGCAAATGTTTATGTATGCATGTTTTCAAAAGGAAAAGAATAGATGCCTAGTATGTTTACTGCATGGTATACTACTTACTGAGTATTAGACTCACTTTTGTTTTAAATATTTTAAACGTCCAGGAAATGATGAAAAGGCTAGTAAGCAAGGCATTACTACAGAGAGAGAACAGACGCTTAGTGTCATCCCTGTTGATGAGGAAAGGAAGAAAGAATGAAAAGAAAGTAAGCAAAGAATAGGTACGTACGTGGCGGTCTCGCCCCTCGCGGGGCGGGGTCGTTACATATACACAGCAATACATATAGTAATGTATTTACAACTGATTCCTACTTTTACGTGAACAATTCAAAACTTCCTACAACTATACAATTTTAGTTTAGCAGGTTTGTATCTTCCTCATTGTTAACCTCCTGATTTGTTGCTATGATTTTGCTGTGATCTCGACACTTCCATTGCTGCATATTTTCAAATAACTCAGGATCCTTATCTTCCTGGTCTTCAGGCTTGACTTTAGCTATAACAACTTGATTCTCTGAACGCCCCTTCAATCTGGAGGGTAGGTCACGAACATTTAGATTGTTTTAAACTTGTTTGAATTTTAGTAGCGGCAATGGTTTGGTAAGAGCATCTGCCAACTGATCTCTACTGGAAATAAATTGAACTACCAGTTGTTTGTTGAAAACTTGATCTCTTACCAAATGCAAATCTATTTCGATGTGTTTTGTTCTAGCATGAAACACAGGATTGGAAGTGAGATAAGTTGCTCCAATATTATCGCACCATAGTATCGGAGTTTGTTTTGGTGGAAGACTATCACAGTCCACTACCGGAATACATGGGCCAATTTAATTTCATTTACAACTTCTTTTACTTTAATGCTACCTATTATTTGAACTACAATAGGGTTAGTGGGCCTTAGTTTTATTTTCTTGTATGCTTTTATTTGTATTAGCCTGGGCTCATGTAGGGGTCATCTTCTTTATATATGAGCCAAGGGCTCTAGGATTGATTCATTCAGAAAGTTAATGAATATTCCTATTACTCTCTCTCTTTTCTTCTTCCTTATTTCTTCAATGGAGGTGCTCCCCTTGAAGTGAGCAATTTCAGTCTATTTTTGTTTAAGTAACTAGATGTGTGTTACAAAGTGGTATCAGAGAGACATCGGTCTCTGTGCTATCATGGAAGAAAATCTTGTATCTCTCGATAAAATAAAAAATTCAATGGAATGAATTCAAGAAAATCTCGAAATTCTCCATCAACATGTAATTGATGGTAGGCAGGATTTTGAAGAAAGCTTTAGCCATCTGGAGCAACAATTTCGTGAGTTGCAGGAAGAAGAAGAACATTTAGTGAAGGTGAAAGAAAAAAAGGAAAGAGCAGTAGTGGATTGCTTGTCCAATTTCTTATTTGACAAAGGTTGTCTCTCTTAGATCCTGATTTTTTCTCAGCCATCATGGATTTCTTCTCCTTGACTGGCTTCGACTCAGCTTTGGGGGCAATCAAAATTTTCCTTTCTCAGGAAACAAATGCCAATGAAGACTCGACATATAGAGGGGGTGCGTGTTAGTTCAGCCATTGGGAACTATTCCCTTAGCATCATATGGAAGTTTGACCCTGGTGGTCTCTGCTTCTCATCCTCACATTTCTTCTTCTCTAACTTCTCTGTTTTTCCCCGTCACTTTGAATCCAAAATCAAAAAACCGATCTCTGTCACAATTCTTTTCTCATTTGTTCCCTCTATGCCTTTGGCTCTCCAATCAAAAGCAACCCCCTAGCACTGTGAGTTCTCTACTCCAAGAAGACCTACAAGCAGCAGTACCCGTTAGCTTGTCGAGTCCTCGTTTTGCTCGACGACCCCGCCAAGGTCTTTATAACTGGTAGTAGCAGCAGTAACGATCAAGAAATTTCCTTCCACTTGGTGATCACCATAGTCAACAAGCTGTAGGACATCTTCATGAAGCTCGGGAGCCAGATGTACCCGGACATTTCTTTGTTTCTATAGACATTCCTGGCACCCATCCTCAAGATGCCGGTGGACAGATCAAGAAGTGGGGTTGGTTCAAAAAGTCCTGGAACCCAACATCTGATTGGGAGATCATTTGTTGAGGTATTTGAAGCTGTCAACTAGCAACTTCAAGACTATGAGCAGAAGCTCTTTGCCCTTACAGGCATGCCCTTGTTTAGCTTCGGTTTACCAAGGTATTTGTATGGAGAGTCTGATGGTGTCATGAGCCTTCTCCTTGATGCCAACGATCTCTTGGTGTATCACCCTACACCTCAGTTGCTTGATGAAAGGTCAATTAGGGGTGTGTTTTGTTGTTGAAAACGTGGTCATTTATGGAGGAATAAAAATTTGATGCTGGGAAGAATAAATCCATGATGCTTGCAATTGATGGCACAAGGAAAAATAAAGAAAGTGGGAGATACCCATGATGATGTTGATGGTGCCATGTTGGGTCAGGTGGTTACTAGTGTCATTACTGACCAAAATTCATGGTTTGTGCATATAGTTGATTCACGGGTTGGTTCAAATGAACCTATCTTATCCAAAGAAATACACAAAGTCCAAGTAAAGAATATGAGGTACAAGCATGTAATTGATGTTGTGGTATCTGCAGAGATGAAGGGAATCATCGAGTATTTGAGCCCTTCTACTCATGAGTTCCTGGAGAAAGAGGCAAGGATAGAAAAAAGGACGCCTCAATTGTTTACCGAAATGCTTGAAATGAATGTTATGACTGTTTCCCAGCTTTCTGGCTCCTTTTTCATTAGTAAGATTTAGAGCTAGATTGGAAGCAAAAATTGGGCTATTTCTTCCTAGGATTGTTTTGAGAAATTTTGAAAATGTTGTTCAACCTAACTTTCAGCAGAAGACGATTGTGCTTCAATTTCTCAAGAAGCTCTGTGTTGATTCACAAATCTTGGTGGAAGCTATCATACTTGTGGTGAAAATTAGGAAAAAAGTTTCAATTAAAAATAATGGAGTTGAAATACGTAGTACTGGAATGTACTTCCTCTATTTTATTTCTTGTGATCTAGTACTCAAGGGCACAATAATCAAAGGAAGGACTATGTGGAGAGTGTGGTCTGTTGATTGTCTAACTGCTTGGGATATAGAAAAGTTGATCAATGATTATTCTACTTTGACATATGCTCCTAAAATGGGAGCTCATTGGCCTATTATTTCCTTCAAGGTCCTTATAATAACAGCTCATTGGCCCTTTGATAGAGGAAGTGGAAAAGGACTTAAGGGAATCGGTGAAGATGCTTGGCGTGTTAAGGTTGCTACTGGTGCAACACGTGGAATCGTATATCTCCATGAGGACTGTCATCCTTGAATTATTCACAGGAATATCAAGTCATCAAATATTGTTTTAGATAACAACTTTGAAGCTTGGGTTTCAGACTTTGAGCTTACCAAATTAGCTCGTGATGTAGACACACACACAAGCACCAGTGTCATGGGAATTCTTGGATACATGGCTCCAGAATACGCAACAAGTGGTAAATTGATTGAAAATTCTGGTGTTTATTCCTTTCAGGTTGTGCTTTTGGAGCTGATTATAGGTTGCAAGCTTGTGGATACCTCTCAGCCATTGGGTGAGGATAGCCTTGTTGAATGGGCCTGACCATTGCTTTTTCAAGCACTTAAAGATGGTGACTTTGGAGGGTTGGTGGATACAAGGCTGGAAAAAGAATAATGTTGGAGAGGAAATGTTTTGGATGATTAAGGTAGTTGTAGCTTGTGAGCGTTATTCAACTACAAGAAGGCCAAGAATGAGAGTGGTGGTGAGAGCTTTAAAGTCTTTGGATGAACTTTCAAATGTCACCAATGGAATGAAACCTAGCGAAAGTGAACAATTTGATCCTGCGGAACAATTTGCACAAATCAGAACGTTTCAAAGGATGGCATTTGGTAGTGAAGAATACAATGTTGAGCTTCCATTTTATCCAACCGGTTTAGAGGTTATGGGAGGATTGGTGGAACATGGTGTATCATTTGTGGTTGTGTTCCCAAGAGGATTTTGGTGTATGCAACAACACTTCTTGATGGTATTGTTATTATGAAACTTGGAGTGGCTGCTGGTAAAAATAAAATTATCGTTTTTGACCCTGGTGGTGGGAAAATTGTGGGCAAGGATAATGCACATTGTGGACAAGGTGCTTCTTGGGGGATGGTTTGTCACAGTCCATGACCAGAATACATGGGCCATGGGCCTTGGGTCAATTTAATTTCATTTACAACTTCTTTTACTTTAATGCTACCTGTTGTTTGAACTACAATAGGGTTAGTGGGCCTTGGGCCTTAGTTCTATTTTCTTGTATGCTTTTAGTTGTATTAGCCTGGGCCCATGTAGGGGTCATCTTCTTTATGTATGAGCCAAGGGCTCTAGGGTTGATTCATTCAGAAAGTTAATGAAAATTCCTATTACTCTTTCTCTTTTCTTCTTCCTTATTTCTTCAATGGGAGTGCTCCCCTCGAAGTGAGCAATTTCAATCTATTTTTGTTTAAGTAACTAGATGTGTGTTACAAAGACCAAGTTTAGATAAAACTGATTTGAGCCAAGTAAGTTTGGCTGCTGTATTTGCTAGCGCCTTGTATTCAGCCTCTGTACTGCTTCAAGCTACTGTAGGTTGTTGCTTGCAACTCCAGGAGATCAAGTTGGAGCCCATATAGATGCAATAAGCACCAACTGATCATCGATCATTCCTGTTAGCTGCCCAATCCAAATATGAATAAGCCTAGAATCTGAAATCAGTAGCTTTGGTGATTAATAAACATGTTGAAAGTGAACGTTTAAGATAGCACAAGATGCGCTTAACTACAAGCCAATGTGAATCAAGAGGCTGATGCATAAATTTGCTGAGTTTGTGTACAGCAAACGCCAAATCAGGCCTTGTAAATGCAAGATATTGCATGCTGCCGACTATACTTTGGTAAAGACTGATATCCTAAAAAAGATTTCCATTTGTACAGTTAAGATGTGAGTTAGTGGCCATGGGACTGCTGCTAGGCTTGGCTTTGTATGTTGCTCCTTTTTAGTAAGTCGACAATATACTTTTGTTGAGTTAAATAAATGCCATCAGAACATTGAAGTGCCTCTACCCCAAGGAAGAAATTCAAAGAACCCAAGTCTTTGACAGCAATTGTTTCCTTTAAGCAAGTAATCACCTCTGTTGATTGCATCTGAACTTGAACCCTTGATCAAGATTTCATCAACATATATAAGAATATATACAATAGTTGTTGTAGTTCTAAAGATAAAGAGTGATGTATTGGCTCTACTTACATGAAAATCTAAGGACTTGAGCTTGTCTGAGAGTTTAGAAAACCAAGCTCTTGGAGCTTGCCGCAAACCATAGAGTGATTCGTGTAATTTACACACATGATTGGGATATTGAGGATGAATATATCCTTGTGGCTGAGACATGAATACCTCTTCTTGTAAAACACCATGCAAAAATGCATTTTGCACATCCAGTTGCTTGATAGGCCAATCATAAGAAATCGCAATAGAAAGCGCTAACCGAATAGTTGCATGCTTGATGACTAGATTAAATGTCTCAGTGAAGTCTATTCCTTCTTGTTGGTGGAATCCTATGGTGACTAGTCGAGTTTTGTAACACTCAACAGTCTCGTCGGCCTTCTTTTTAATCTTGTAGATCCAACGACATCCTACAATGTTGGCGTTAGTCGAAGGTGATACCAAAGACCAAGTACCAGTTTGCAGTAAAGCAGAAATTTTTTCTTCATTGCTTCTCGCCAATGAGCGGACTTCAATGCCTCAGTATAAGATGTTGGTTCCATGGTTGTATGAACATTCTCTGCTAACAATGCTCTCGGAAGATGATACCAAATATAGCCATCACTAGGTTGCCGAGGTTTATGAATATTATTCTTTGATCGTGTTGTCATAGAATGATTGTTTGTGCCCCAGTTAGAAGGAGTAGGTTGTGTATCAATATGTTGGGCTTGAATAGTATCAGATTGGAAATTTGTAGTGACATGCCGTGGAGATGTGTCTTGATCTGTTCCTGAAGAAAGAGACAACAAAGGTATAGATTGTGTGCATGTGGAAATATGGTTAGGTTGCAAGTTTCTTGAACTTGTGGATTGTGGAACATTGAGTGGAAAGGGAAGAGAAATAGAGTGTGCTGATTGCTGATTAGGGACGGTGGAACTGGGTTCTTTGACGTAAGGAAAATATGTTTCATCAAATATGACATGTCTGGAAACATAGACCTTACCAGTAGAGAGATCGAGACGCTTGTACCCTTGATGACAAAGACTATAACCAATGAAAATGCATGTTTTGGAACGGAAATTGAGTTTGTTTTTATTGTAAGATTTTAAGTTGGGCCAGCATGCACAACTGAAAACATGCATAAGGGAATAGTCGGGCACACGGTTATAAAAGCATTTCAAATGGTGATTTAAAGCTGGTGTTGGAAGTTTGTTTATAACATACGTAGCAGCTTGAAAAGCATCTTCCCAGTACAACATAGATAAATTTGAATGTGCCAACATGCTTAAACCAACTTCGACAATATGTCGATGTTTACGTTCAATTGAATCATTTTATTGACGAGTATGGGGGCAAGCTAGGCTATGGTTAATTCCAGTATTTTTAAAATAAGTGTGCAAGTGTCGATATTCACCACCCCAATCGGACTGGATGGCTTTTATTTTCCTTTCAAAGTGTTTTTCAACATACGCTTGAAAGGTTAGAAAAACTTGTTCAACATCTGACTTGAGTTTAATAGGAAATAGCCAAAGAAACTTGGAATAATCATCTAAAAAGTTTAGATAATATTTAGCACCAATGGTGGAAACCATAGATGCGGGTCCCCACATATAAGTGAAAATTAGATCCAAAGGTTGGAAAGAAACAAAGGTAGAAGATTTAAACGGTAAATCATGGCTCTTAGCCATTTGACATTTAGGGCACATAGAGTGCAATTTATTTTTTGCTACTTGAAAGGAAATGCTGGAAAGAACTTTGTTGATGACAGGATCTAAAGCGTGGCCAAGTCTACAATGCCACTCACGAAGAGAAACATGAACACTGGAAAAGGCTTGAGGGAGATTTGTTCTGTTGGAAAACCAATATAGGCCATGATTGAGATGTCCTTGATGAAGGACTGTCCTCGAGTCATCCTTCACAAGAAAGAAATGGGCATGAAATTCAAAATAAACGTTATTGTCAATACAAAATTGCTACACAAATATTAAATTCTTTTGAATTTCAGGAACAATAAGGACTTGGTTAAGAACAAAGGTAGAAGTAGCAGTTGATCGACAGAGTAATTTTAGAATTCTTTTATATCACTTGATCATACTTGTAGTATACACAACAATATATATAGTAATGTATTTAAAACTGATTCCTACTTTTATGTGAACAATTCAAAACTTCCTACAGTTATACAATTTTAGTATAGCAGGATCGTATGTTCCTCATTGTTAACCTCCTAATTTGCTGCTATGATTTTGCTGTGATCTCGGCACTTTCCATTACTGCATATTTTCTAATAACTCAAGATCCTTATATTCCTGGTCTTCAGGCTTGACTTCAGCTATAACAACTTGATTCTCTACAAGGAGCCTTTAGAAATCTTTGTTCCAGTTTTCTTCTTATGTTTCCTCATTCTTGAAGAATTTATTTATTTAGATTTTTTATTTTATTTTATGAAAACAGACTTCATTTCATTCAATGAACCAAAGTTATGATTGTGACTTATCAATACAGGAAAATTCAGACTATAAGCCAAACTACGCATCTGCTATGGAGCATTCCTGCACACATAGTGGCAGACATTATCTTAACTTCTCAATAACTCTCTCATAACAGAGAAAGCGCTCTGTAAAACAGAACTGAATAGCCCCCTCCATCCTCCCAGGAAGGAGGAGTACGGGGCACTGCTGCTATGGACACCAAGTCCACTAACCTATTTCTTTTTTATTAATAACTATACAACAAAAACTACTAAAAAAAATGCAACAAAACCATAGAACCACAAGCACCGACATGAATCCAAACGACATGCTCTTCGCAAGCATCGGCTTCATGAGCACCAGACGGCACAAGCACCCAGTTCGTGCATGGACCACTGAGTTCGGTCATACAACGACCAGTTGTAGCATCTGCCGCCACACTCAACTAGCTCTTACCCCAGATTCCATCCGATCTACCGGTTCAACACCCCACTCGGGTAAAAAAGGAACAAAAACACTACAAAAAGAGCAAAAGAACCCCATCTCCCAAATGAAGGAGAAGGAAAAAAAATACACCAAAAGCCAAAAAAGACACTACCCTAGGATTTCATCTCTACTTATCCAGCCGCCCCGCCTTTTTCTTTCCTTTTTATTTTTCTTTTTTCTTCCTGCATAGCCATCGCCAACCTCCATCCCCTACACGAAATGCCCCTGCCTCCACCCATGTCCGAGCCCTACCTCTACCCCTGCCTGAGCCCACAGTTACTTCCGCCTGCCAATCTCCGCCACCCCGGCCCTTGCCCACCAGCCCACAACCAACCCCAGCCCGAACCCACCCTTTGGCCCATGATCTACCCAAACCACCCCAGATGGCGCAATGGAAGGGGGCCCTTGGTGCAGATATGCCACAATCTGCACCAAACCGAGATGGAGTGAGTACCGATGCCAACGTCGTGGTGGCGTACAGCACAGTTGTTGCTCAACCTGCCCTCCAGTAGTCGTGCGCCAAGGTGGGGTGCATACTGGATAGTGGCCAGAAACTTAGAGTAGTGTCCTGCATTATTGGACCTGAAAATATCAAAACAAAAACTAACACAGAGACAAAGCAAACTCTAGACTTGAAAAAGAAAGGAAAAAATCGAAGAAAAACAAAGAGGGAGGAGCCAAGCTCCCACCCCCCTCAAACTAGATTCAGGATTGAGGAACTTTTAGAGAGAAGATAGAGGTTCTCTCTCTAAGGAGGGATTTAAATTCCTACTTATTTTGATTATTTAGATTCATCAACGATGTTCTCTAAGGGCTGTTTGGTTTAAAACTCTCTTCAACTCATCTCATTTTCATCATTTCAACTTTTCTAAATTCCTATACAAAATATAATAATAATTTTTTTTTCAAATCCTAAAAGAATCTTCCCAAATTCCCACATCAAAATATAATAAACAATTCCATTTTTTCAAATCTCAAAAGAATCTTCCCAAATTTTCACACAAAATATAATAAACAATTTAACTTTTTAAAATCTTAAAATAATAATAATAATATTTATAAAATATCTTATTTTTCTATTCATAAACCATCTCAACTCTCCTACCAATCCAAACAGGAGCTAAGCAAGTTTATTAATCACTGCAATGAGGTCAGAGCAGCCACTGCAGCTAACAAGGATGGTGGCCAACTAAGTATTGTCAAAACACCTGCAGAGTCAAGTGTCGGCAAGAAGAAATAGTAGATGATAAGACGACTTAAGCATGGACAGAGAGAATTATAAGTTGTATTGAAAGATGATGTCAAGCAGCCTTAATATTGCAATTCCTTTTTCATTTTCCGACTTATGTTGATTGTGTTATAAGAGTACTGCATTAAACAAGATGGTGATTGGTTGGTACAAGAAGTTGGCATCATGTGTTTGTTGGTTTCACAAATTTTAATTTGATCATTAACTATTAGCTACAACTAAAAAAGTTGGCAAAAAAAGAAGGGTAGGCAAAAATTAGTTTGTTGGTTTCAAGAATTGTTGTATAAATTTCTTTTGTTAAATATTATTAAAATATATGAAGTGTATTTGCATAATATAAAAAAAATTGTCAAATATTATTAAAATATATAATATTATATTATTATTTTGACTTTAAGATAGCTAGTTCAATATAGACTCACCTAATCAAAAGATAATAATATAGTAAGTTAAGATTCTAGCCAAATTTTAGACTTGGCAGCCATTGCTAATGCTCAGTATGGCTATGTGGCCATCGTTCTCGTTTTCTACTGCCTTGTCAATTTTTGGATGGCTGGCCAAGTTGGCAAGGCTAAAAAATGGTTAACCCCCCCTTCCTCTATTCTAATGGCATTTTTGTTCCTCTCAATTTTTAATTCTGTAAGTATATTTTATTAAATAAAGAGAAAAAGTTCTATTTTGTTGCGATTGTCAACAGGTTCAATGTGCCATATCCTACCCTCTACGCTCTAGAATCAGATAACAAAGATGCAAAGCTTTTCCACTATGTTCAGGTTTTGGTCCTTCCAATTTTTTTTTTTTTTTTTGAGTAATTTCTGTACCCACTCAACTAATGAATTCGTGTGTGTTGAGCATGTAGAGAGGGCATCAGAACTCGCTGGAAATGATGCCCATGTTTTTCATGCTGATGATGCAGGGAGGGATGAGGCATACTCGCACATGCACGACACTTGGTTTACTCTACACCATGTCTAGCGTTTTCTATTTCAAAGGCTATGCCACGGGCGATTCCCAAAAGCGTCTGACAGTCGGGAAATATGGCTTCTTGGCGTTGTTTGGAGGGAGAAAGACAGAGGAGGGGAAGAGATTGAAAATAAGGAAGGATCTTGTGCATGTGACTGAAGATAGAGGTATTATATGTCCTACATGGCTAAATTTTATTGGATGGTGTGAAAACTGGGTTTTCAGCCAACCGGCTGGGAGCTTCTTCATTAAATTAGAGAAATGATAGTTGCAATCATGAGTGCGTATGCGTTGTGCAATCATTTTGAAAAAATTGAATAAATACCAGACCCACATGAAAAAATAATAATTTTTTAATAGTGGATCTCACTCTTTTTTAAAACGATTGCACGACATTTATGTACTTCATAACTATATGTAACATTACTCCTTAAATTTATACTTGTTAGAGCAAGCATTCTGCAGGAGAGATTAATCACTACAAGAAAAAGCCACTTATGCGGCCAAGAAATATTGCAGCGAGCAAGAATTGGACGGCAGAAGCCACAAAAGACTGTAGCCGTGTTTTTCTTCTGGAGAACGAGAAAATCACCGCTAATAAGACTATTTCTGGCGAAAATATGTCGCCACAAATATAATCACATATACAGCCTCGGTTTAAAGCACAAATGAGTCATTACGGTGACGTTTTCGCTTTTTTGCGGCGATTTTTAACCGCCACAAAATGTCAGATTATACTCCTACCAATACCCCTTCTTTCTTTTTCCCCCTTGTTTCATTTCTTCCCCCCCCCTTTTTCCCCCAAATCGATATTCCCTCTCTACTCTTAGTGAGTTTACTACCGCCCTTCTTGCTGCCGTGCTGTCGCCACCTCACAGAGGAGGTGAGTCTTTCAATCCTCCGTCGGTTTCTTTCTCTATATTCATCTCTGAGTTTGCGCGTCTCTCTCTCTCTCTCTCCCTTTCCTTTATCTCTCTCCGTCCGTTTCTCCCACTCTCTATTTCACCCTAATTATCTCTCTCTCGGTTCCATCGTCGTATGTGGGGATCTCAACTGGAGCGTGGATGAGGGGCTGCTGCTCAATGAATGGGTCTGTGTTTTTCAGTTTTTTCCCCATCGTCGTATGTGGGTAAGTTCACTTTTATTGTGAATCTGTTTCGAATTACAGTGCTTTATCTACAGTAGGGACTTTTTGATGTTGAAGGATGGGTTTGGATTTTAGGCACTGATCTAGAATTGATTTGGGGTTTTGGGAGCTTGGTCAAATGTTGTTTTGGGTGATATACATCCGGGAGTTTATGAAAGTGGGTTTTATCTGGTTTTAGTTAATATGGGGTTTTACCTAATATGGGGTTTTATTTGATTTTAGTTCAGGGAAGGGGGTTTTATCTGATTTTGGGATTGTGGGATTGTGCTAGCTCTAGCTGCTGTGAAAGATTTAATTCACATCTAATCAAATAAATGCACGCTGAGGAGGGTAGTAACAGAGAGTTTGAACTGTGTTTTGGTTGAACTGTGTTAGCTCTATCCATTCTTCTTCGTTCTCTTGATCAATTGAACTGTGTTTCAGGACATATATATATATATATATATATATATATATATATGTGTGTGTGTGTGTGTGTGTGTTTGTGTGCCATTATTTTGCACCCTAGATATATATATATATATATATATATATATATATATATATGTATGATTTGATATACCCTAATGCAAACTAATGCACATGCATATATAGAATATGTATAAATATTAACTAGCAGTCTTCTCACAACAATGGTTTCATTGGCTGCACAATTATTCAAGGAATTAATTTAGTTATTCATGATCTTTTTTATTTAATTTTGTGGGCAACATCATTTCATTCATGGTTTACCTTGCTCCACTATAAGTAGTGCT
Source organism: Cyclocarya paliurus (assembly GCA_029856935.1). NCBI lineage: Eukaryota > Viridiplantae > Streptophyta > Magnoliopsida > Fagales > Juglandaceae > Cyclocarya > Cyclocarya paliurus. Next base: position 22,783,642 of record CM056958.1, read on the forward strand.
CTTTTGCTGTTTTTGATTGCTTTATTTTTCCAACTTACGATGACTAATCAATGATTCATTGTTTCTTTTTGGGTTTCTTGTAGGCCAACATTCTATCAGATATTCATGGAGGTGGCAAAGAAAATGCAAGCATGGGCTGAAATGCTTACTTTGATGATCCCATTTGGTTGCAGGCAAAGATTGGTCGAGAGAAAGAGTGTGAAACTGCTCTTCAGCGACTCAGGGGGGAGATTGCTAATATCTCACAGGAAGCTGCTGAGATCAGGGTAAGCTTCAAACTCAGTGAAAAGCTATGAGAGAATTACTCTTTGTTTCCAATCTAACTAGCAAAATTAAAAACTTAAAATAGTTTTTAATTTTTCCCCAAACTTTTTCTCAGAAACTAGTGTTGACCTTGTTTTCAAATCGTTGTATAGGATTACACAGAAACCCTTCGACAGCTTTCGGAAGCTAGTTTTCTCAACTTATTTCAACCACAATATGCTCATTCACTTATCGTAAGCTCTCTAATCTAATCCTTGTAGCATGGTTCATTTTTTAAACTTGTTTGATCCTGTTATGTTGTATCATTCAGTTTTTAATCTTGATTTGGTCTCTCAATCTGATTTTTTGCTGGTTTGGTGTCTTGAGACTTTCATTTCACTGTTGTTTTCTATTGTAATTCTTGAATAATTAGCTTATAGCAGAATAAGTTGGTTTTTATAGCAAAATAAGTAATTCTATTGTAATTCTTGAATGATCTTGAGGACTGGTTTAGGCTCTGTAGTGTGTAATAAGTAGGCTCTGGTTTAGACTTTCACTACTTACTTAAGTTGGTTTTTTTTTAATGTTTGTATCATTCAGTTTTTATGTTGGAGCCTAAAATTTTATGTTTGTTTTGGTTGGACACATTACATTCTTTGAGACTTGTTCATCCAAGAATCATAAACAAGACTTGTTAATTCAGTTATATGTCATGTTTACATCTTCAACTTTTATATGATGTTTACTTTTAGAGGACATTAGTTTTTATTCTTTTGGTTAATTTTTATTGATTTTCCTTGAAATATAAAATTAGTGCATGGCTTGGATATCGATGATTGAGGTGTTCTACATTTATATTTTTTTTTGGGCAAAACTGTTCTTTGCGGCGAATTAGGATTCGCCGCAGATATTTTTTTCAATGTTTATCAGTATTTGCGGCGACAAATACTCGCCGAAAATGTTTTTTCCCTGAGAACTAAGCTAGCGGCAGAAAATGATTCTACCTTGTGTGAAGTTTATTTCCGGCGAAATAATTTCGCGGAAAAAGATATCCTATCCGATGAAGGCTGAAGGTCACCATAATTGATCAACCCAGACGATTTATTTTCGGCCAATTTGCTGCGAATGAATATCGGTCAGTTGAAGTATTTTGCGGCAAAAAGTATGCCTTTGCGGCGAATATAAGTCGCCGCAAAAAGGCAGATTTTTTGTAGTGAATATTGAAGAAGAGTAGAGGGGAACATTAACGTTCTAAGCGTTTTCTAATGAAGAGACGGTTTTTATTAGAAGAATCTCATCTTAGAAAGAGTTTGGCTTTAATTCGAGAGAATCAGCTTGCATTTTCTGAGGAACCGCAAATGATCGATGTTGATACCATTGTAAGCAACTTTGGGAACTTTATGAAAAGGAAGTTATATGTCTCAAATATTATAGATTAAGAGCAATATAACTAAATAGAGATGCAAGCCTATTATTTGTAATAAACATATATAGGACCCATACGAAAGGTCTCATTTCTATGAAGTGTACAAATCTTAAACATGTTGGTACAAATCATTTTTCATAAATTAAAGGGAAGAATTGTGACCTGGAACTTTTCCCATAATAAACAAAGCATCCAAATAAATTCATATCAGCCACTCATGATGCTTAGATTTGTAAAAAGGATGATTTCAATTTTCATTCATACTAGAATATTAGTTTTTATATATACATAGCACATGACCAGGCCGGTGTTCGATTTTGGCCAGTTATGTATACAAAAGTTGACAAAACAGGATAAGTACAATATACTTGAAATACAAAAGTTAAATTTCAGCTGTTATCTTCAAATAACAGTTTTTTGGGTACGTTTGTTTTGAGCCGTATCTTCTATGGTGGTTAAACTCACGGTTTGAACAAAAGTATATAGCTTCTACATTGAGAGATTACCAACGTAGAGTTATGGATCTACGCCATAAATTAGTTTGAGTAACAACACGGTTTGTAGAGACAAACCCATCGCCAGCACAAAATCAGAGAGAGCGAGCTCCAAGAGTAATTATTAGATAGTTCTGGCTAATAAAATATTATTAGATAGTCCCAAAGTTCATACATACACTAATAATTTTAGGGTAATGATATACTTACAATTGGTTTACAATTATTTTATAATTATTGTTCAATCAACCAATTAATACAATCATGGCACTACATAAAAATCAATTTCAATATTACAAAATTACCTTTCATTCTATGTAGTTACAAAATAGTTGGAAGTCTATCATTTTCCATAATTTTATAGCCATGGCATGATGTTGTAATGGTCTGACTACCACATAAAATGATATTTGTAATTCTAGAGTATACAAGTCTTGCGCACACATTTTTCTTTGTAAAAGAAAAGATAAATCTAAAATTCATATAAAAATTTATTTATTTTAATGAATAATGATAGACCATACTTTTTTTTAAAGAAAATGCACGAACCTTGCACACTTTAGGATTATATCCAATAATTTTTTTAATCTTATAATGAGTATGGTACAAGAGAATGGATGTTTTTTTTTTTTTTTTGATAAAACAATCAACTTTCATTTGAGATCAACAATTACAGGCATTTATCATGCCAAATGGCTTGAGAAAGAAAGTTTGGAATACAGTCCCACCACATTTCTAAATTATCAACCCTCCAAGCGTTTCTTGCAAGCATATGAGCTGCCATATTCCCTTCCCTATACACATGAGAAAAATAACAGCTCCCAAAACAAACTTTCAGCCTTTGAACTTCTGCAAACAGGTTCCCGTGGATGGAATTCCCCATATCTTCTTGCTGTAAAGAATTCACTAGTAATAAACTATAACTCTCCACCAACAGACTCGGAATACCCATAGAAGAGCACAACTGAAGACCTCTAAAAACTGCCAACAGCTCAATTGCTTTTGGATCTTCAGCTTCATTTTCAATACAACTTGCAGCCATAACCACATTTCTAGACTCATCTCTCAAAATTAAACCAATACCAGCTTTTTTGAGGTCCCCAAACATAGCCCCATCAGTGTTAAGCTTTAAAACACTTGCAGGGGGAGGCTTCCATATTACAAAATTCCTGAGCTGAACCCGTGGCATAATAGAAACTACTTTGAAGCTTTGAAGTAATCCCACCCCATGATTAGCCACTTGATTTGGACCCACTCTAACCTTCTCAAATTCCAATTTATTTCACCTAAACCAAAAACCCCAAGCTAAATAGAAAAACTGGGCCAACTTTTCATGATGCTGCTCCTCCACCAACTTCAAAGCCAGTTTAGCAACATTCTGAAAAACCTTCTGAATTAATGAAGGGAAAAACTTCTTCCACAAATCTCTTAGATGAGTGCAGTAGAACATAGCATGGATTGAATCTTCTAAAGGGTGACAACAGAAACTGCATTGAGATTCAGTAATCACATGTTTCCTCAACAAATTTTCTTTTAAAGGAAGAATATCTAGGCTTGCATGCCATGCAAATACTATAATCTTGTGAGGCACCTTCATCTTCCACAATACTTTCCATAACCTTTGTTGCCTGCCCCATGAGGATGATTCGGCTACGTCCATATTATTTTGAGAAACAATAAATTTGTAGCAGCTTTTGATAGAAAAAACACCATTTTGTTCATAATTCCACACCCATCTATCTACACCTGCTTCAGAATAGATCCTTATTTTCATAATGTCAGCTACTATACTTGGATTGAAGAGAGTTCTAAGTTGTTACAGATTCCACCATCCTGTTTCTTCATCAATAAGAGAAGCCACCACCCCACCTCTATTTTCTGTCTGAAAATCATCTTCCTTTTCCAGAGATTTATGCTCTGGGATCCATTGATCCATCCATACTTGTGCTGTTTTCCAGTCCCCAATCCTCCATCTACACCCATCTCTTAAACTCTTCTTAGCCTTCCATATGCTCCTTTATGTATATGATGGACAAAAACCCAAACTAGAATTCATGAAATCAGTCTTGGAAAAATATCTAGCTTTAAGGATCTTATGTAACATTGAGTTCTCATTTTGAAGTAACCTCCACCCTTGCTTAGCAAGAAGGGCAATGTTAAAAGATTGAAGATCCTTAAAACCCATCCCTCCTCTATCCTTCCTCTCACACAGTTTCCTCCAGCTAACCCAGTGAATCCATTTATCTTCCCCTTTTTGCCCCCACCAAAATTTGGACATTAAGCCCTATAATTCTGAACAAAACCCATCAAGCAATAGGAAACAACTCATAGAGTAAGTCGGGATAGAAAGGGCCACAACTTTCCATAAAATCTCCTTTCCCCCTTGAGATAACAATTTTTCCTTCCAACCTTGTAGTTTTTGCCAAGCCTTTTGTTTAATAGAGTGACAGGACTGAGCCTTAAATCTTCCTACTATTGGAGGAAGTCCCAATTACTTCTCATATTGTTGTATCTCACTATTTCCCCATAACAATCTTATTTTCTCTCTAACCTACTGTAACACCCCCCTCCCGTAGGCTAGGAGTGTCACGTGTTTTTCATTAAATAAACCCGACAAGAGATCTCATATTAAATAAAAATAATTTAGGATTTATTTCATAAAAACTTTGTCTGATAAAAATGTCTTCAAAAACTTAAAAGAATAAACTGAATAAATTTATGTCATAAAAGCAATAAAATAATTTTAGTCTAGAAGGTCTGAAATTAAAATAACTGCTCCTTCTAATCCTGGCCTGCCTGCTTGTAATCATCATCCTCACCTAGGTGGTTAAAAACATAAAAACAAACTAAAATGAGTCGAATACTCAGTAAGAAATCCATCACAACGTTAACATACTAAACATAAGGTTTTCATAAAAGTTTTCTTGCTAAGCACTTAAAATTCATGACTGTTCATACTGATATTTATGCTATGCATGACTAATTTATCTGAATTAACTGACTGTTCTGATTCAATTGACTATTCTGACTGGCCAACACACTTAACCCTGTGTGCGAGGTTGTGCACCTGCCCCACGTCCCGTGGCCATGAGGGGAGCCGCTGATAGTATTCCAGCATACTATCGTGGACCACGCTTGAGTCCGTGGCTTGCACATCCACCCTGAAACTGAACTGCATTGGTACCATGCATCTGAATGGCCATCTGATTAACTGAACTGATTTTATCTTGCACTTGAACTTAAGATAACTTACGTGTCTTATGACCATGAGATGCATGACATAATACATACATAATTATAATTTCTAAATCTGAATATGATGCGGAATGAACTGATTGTGTGCTATGTTGGATGACATGTTTGCATATGACATGAGTGATACATAAAAATTGGCTATCAATGAACTGGCTTGAATAATACTTATATATAAGCTAAACTGTGATGATCCTAATTTTGTGATCAAATAACTTACCTCGATGTGCTTCTTGAATCTCACTTCGTAGCTCGTCACCTATACACAATATTAACTATCACTAAATCTGTCTAGAACCAGCACGTACTAATAACCTACTTAATTAAATTTATAATCTAGAAGATAGTCAAATAAATATTTTGCTTAACACTATAAACAATAAATCCTGATATTTTTAAATTACTTTAAAAAAATACTAATAACATATTATAACTTAATAAAACACTTGGGCTATTTTAAATAAGTCATAAAAATCTAAATTCTTAAAATAGATTTACTTTCTTAACATAATTATTTAATCTTTATAAGAAATAGAATAATTATCAATATTATTTAAATACTCTTAACATATTTCCTTATTTTAAAAGTAAAACTTCAATATCATGAATATATCAAGGTCTATACTAATAACATTAAAGATTTATTCCATATAATAAATTTTAAGTGTTTAATTTAAAGATGAAACATTTTACTATTTAGAAACCAAATTGTAAAAATTAATAATAAGTAATATAGCTTAAACTCCTTAATTATTTACTATAGAAATATCGAGTTTTTATAAAATTAAGTTTCTGGACAAAGTAAAAGTAAGCTCAACTTAGAATTTCAGGCCCAAACCAACTTTAAAATGACGTAATAGCCTCCGTAATTAAAATAGAGTCAAGCCAAACGTAAAACATTAAGTATAAATGAGACAAACTTAACACATACTTAAGTGAAAGGTTATAAATGTAGTTATATTTGAAATAATCCTTCAAGATGCTTCACAGGCTACTAGACGGGAAGGAATTAAAAAGGGTATAAATTTCCAGAAACTGAAACGATCTACGCATGCTTTCTGAAAAGGCTAACTAGTAAAAAAGGTTGATAGGATAACATTGTAATGTCACTTAAAATTCTACCCTAGTAGTATACGAGGAAGAACTCAAAAGCATCATTTTCTTCTTTTACAGCCGACAATCCTTGAGAGAGAAAGAGTAGTGAAATGGAGGATTACCATGCCAAAGAAACAGAGATCGACGGAACGGTGGCTGGGTTGAGAATCACGGTGGTTGCTAGTCGGCTTCCTCTGTGCGTGCGGTGGCATCGAGATGGTTGCTGCCATGGCTGATGTGGTGAGTGCGGCAGCAGACAGCGAGAAAAACAACGTGCAGCTGTGCTCTGTTTTGGCGAAGAGAAAACAGGGGATTTGTGTTGCTGTTTATGGTGGTCTCCAAGGTGGTTTATGGCAAAGCAAGGGCTGAGACGTGGGGGAAGGCTTGTTGTTTTGTTTGCCGAGGAAGAACGTTGTTGCGTGATGATGGAGAGAGTGTTGCCGTGAGAATAATTGCTACCGTTTTTCTTTGGGAGGTTGATGCAAGGGGGTCCGAGACAGATGATGCTGAGCTGTCAGATTGCACCTTGATGGCGCTGAGATACCATGAGTTGGCAGATCAGCGCAAAGGCAGGAATTGATTGTGATATGTTCCTCATTGGGGCCGTTTTGAGTGTGTTTCAGTCTTTTGGCCATAACTTTGGCTACGGGTGTCGGAATCGCACAAAAGACCCCAATTCAGAAAGCTCCTTTCGACGCGCACGCTGTCCACATGAGCATGGCTCCATGTGCCTTTTTTTCGACCTCAAATTCTACTGTTTTCCCCTCCGAATCACTAGTTTTAGTTATTTTTTACTATTTATGGTAATTTTTCGCTTGTCAGTTAGGAAGTCGTTTTAAATCCGATTTGGGCCGAATTTTTTGCAGATTGCTTATTTTATTTTGAATTTCAATTTAGAGTGACTTCTGAGATTTTGCTATTTTTGGCAAAATTCGGATAAACACGATTTTTGGCTATAACAGTCCGGCTTGTGGACTGATTTCGATGATTTGGTTGGATTTTATAATATTCCGTTAAACCCTAGAGACTTTTCTCTCTGGTTTTGGGTGAATTTTCTCCTGTGAATCATCTGTTGGAACTAGCCTATAGGATAATCGCTATCCTGTCCGGCGTCAGAGGTTTTCAGAAGGAAAGAAAGAGTCCAAATATAAATTCTAGTTTTAATTCGTTGATTACGGAACTGTCGAGAGGAGAGGGAGAACGTGAAGTGGAGAGTTGGATTGCTATTAGGAGTTTATTCAAAATAAAGGATAACGATGGTCATACGAGATAGGAAAAAAAAAGTAGAAGAACTCTACCGGTTAATTCACAGTTCGGATCGTAGTAGAATACTAAAGAAATAGAAAATGATAATAATTTTATTAAAACAACAATGTAAAATCTGATGTTTAATAATACTAATAATTATTAAAACTATTAACTATAAAAATAATAATAATAATAATAATAATAATAATAATAATAGTAATAATAATATTATTATTATTAAATATTTATAGCTATAAGAAAAATACATAAAACGTCTCTATAGCCCAATCTTAGGATCGGGTTGTTACACCTCCACCCCCACATTACTACTAAAAACCATCAATGTTTTTTCTTTATTAATTTTCTGCCCCGACACCCTTTCATATACATCCAAGACAACCTGAACTTTTCTGTTTTCCTCCACATCTGCCTTACAGAAAATGACACTATCATCCACAAACAACAGATGATTTAAGGTTGGAGCACTGTTGAGTCTAAACTTTCACTCAAAATAATGAGTAAAAATTCAGATCAGTTTTACCTGCAAGTATACAGGTGTTGTAGTATCTTTACAGGATCGAATCCACAGGGAGTGACTAATGTGATAAAGTGAATAGAGTAAAAATAAATTAATAAAAAGAACGAGTAATAAAAAAGAAAAGATTACTTGGATGAGGAAAAATAACAAAATATAACTGAAACAACCAAATACTGTAAACAAATGGGCTGAATAATTAAAACACTAGAAATAAAAGAGTTGCCGAATACAATACACAATGAATGAACTGGCTGCCGACTAAAAAATAACAATAGACTGGAAATGAAATAAGCTGAAAACTAAAACGCAATAAATTGAGAGCAAACCAAAACAGAATGCAATAAATTGAGAGCTGCCGAAAATAGCTCTACAAACTAATGAGGTTGCCGAAATCACAATAAACATGAAGACTGCCGAAAATACTTTATGAAATAAATTGAAGTTGCCGAAAGAAACACAGTAAAGTAAACTTGAATTGCCGAACTAAAGTTGCTGAACAGAAATACTATAAAATGAACTAGCTGCCGAACGAAAACAAATAAACTGAGAAACTTGAGAATAACAGTGAATAAAGTGAAATGAGAGCCGATCGAAACAACAATGAAATAAATGAGATGTTGCCGAAACAAAATAAAAGCAGGTTGCCGAATGAATAACTCAGTAAAACTTAAAACATGGTTCCGTTGCCGGGAATAACAAATAAGCTGAGAACTTGATGTTGCCGAACGAAAACACAATGAAAATAAAAGCTGGCTGCCGAATGAAAAAGTAAAACTGGGCAAGTGAGTTTCCGAAAATAGAAGGTGAGAAGAGAGAGCCGAACTCCCTGGTCTCCAATGATTTCTCTGCTTGTTCACTTCAAGCCTTTTTATAGGTTTCAGAAACCAACAAGGAATAATTGCTTAGCTGTAGATGTTTCCCACTCCGTGCGTTTTTCTTCTTTCTTTTTCACTTTAAGCTTTCGGCGTCACAAAAACTGCACATGCATGTTTACTGCTTCGGCCGAAACTGCATGTTTTGTTTTCTTTCTTTTCCTTTTTTTTCTTTACCTTTCTCTGCTTATTCTTTCTTTACAGCTGAAGCTGCACTGAGTGGGTTTTCTTTTTCTTTCTTTTGCTTGCGCCGAAACCACATGCAGTGTTTATTATTATTTTTTTTCTTCCATCACTTTCTTTTCTTCTTCTTATTTTTTTCTTTTCTTCCACTGCTGTATGCACCGAACTTATCACATGCACCGAACTTCACATGTGCTCTGTTTCGGACGTATGCAAACAGAGGGGGTGAGCTGGGCATGCACACGTGTTGTGCAGGAGGTTAGGTGGTGCCGGCGAGGACGAAGAGGCTGGGTACATGCTCGGAACGCATGCATGGCTCACGGGTTGTGGAGGTTGAAGATGGTGGTGGATGCGTGGCTCGATGGTCTTCGGAGTGGTGCTACTGGATGAGGCTGCACGGTGGATGAAGTTCTGCAGTAGGTGGAGGAGCTTGGCGGCGTCGAACGGCGGCGTGGGAGAGCTGTGTTTCGGCTACTGTAGCAGCTGGCCGAAGGTTGAAGAAGGGTTCGAACGACGTGCAGCTTAGCCCGGACGACGTGCAGCTTAGCGCGGACGACAGATACAAAGCTCGTGGAAAACGACATGTCGTTTGGGAAAAACGACATGTCGTTTAGGACCTGCCGAAAATAAAAAAATAAATAAAAATAAATAAAAACAAAATAAATAAATAAAAACAAAATAAGTAATAAATAATATAAAATCAAAGAAAAATAAATTAAATTAAATTAGAAAAATAAATAAAATTAAATAAATAAATAATTATAAATAAAATAAAACTAGACTAAATTATTAAAACAAAATGTGTTGTGCATGTGAGACAATAAAATCAAATTAAATCACAAGTTATATAAAAATAAGCATAAATTATGCTTTTAAACAATTTAAATCACAACTTGGATTTATTGACTCTTGATCATTTTTCTATTTAAAATCAATGATAATATGATAAAACAATTAAAAATACATTGATTTTAACTATATAAATTATGCAATAATGCAGCTCAATCAAGCACCCCTACAAATTTTAATCCCCGAAACTTCCTGCTTTATAGCTGCTTTATTTAATAAAGCTGTGAGCCCCTCAGTGTAGAGAAGGAAGAGGTAAGGGGATAAAGGGTCCACTTGCCTCAACCCCCTAGTAGGAACAACTGGCCCTTTTGGTTCACCATTAGCTAGCACAAAAAAAGATACAGTTTGAACAAACAACATCACCAGAGAGATAAAACCAGAATGAAACCCCATCATTTCCATCACCTTTTCCAGAAAACTCCACTCTACTCTATCATAAGCCTTGCTCATGTCTAATTTAATAGACATAAAACCTTTTTTTCCCTTCTTCTTATGCTTTAAGAAATGCATCACTTCATAGGCTATTAACACATTATTCGTTATCAAACGTCCCGGAACAAAGGCACTTTGACTCTCCCTAATTATAACAAGCAAACTGGTTTTCAATCTATTGGAAATAACCTTAGCAATTAGTTTATAGGCCACATTACACAAACCTATGGGCCTATAATCAGCAACAGAAACAGGGTACTTTTTCTTTGGAATAAGAGTGATGTAAGTAAGATATAGGGATGAAGGGAAATAACCTGAATTTAGAGCCTATAAAGCTGCCCCAATAACAGATTTGCCAACCACATGCCAGTATTTTTGGAAAAATGTTGGGGACATCCCTGGGGTTATTGAAGGATTCATCGCTGATAGAGCCACTAAAAGCTCATCTTCTGTGTAGACCCTGGTCAGTTCATCATTCGTAGTCGTAGTAACTCTGCCAACCACTGACTCTAGAAAGTGAGTCTCACCATTAGGGCTCAAACTTTGAAACAGATTCTGAAAATATTGTAATACAACTCTATCTCTCTACTCTCTAAACTACCAGATCCCCTCCCCATCCTTTAATATCACCAATCTATTCTTCCTCATTCTCTGAGAAGTTTTCGTATGAAAATACTTCGAGTTTTTGTCCCCATCTTTTAACCATAAAGATTTCGGCCTTTGTCTCCACATAACCTTGTCCCTTTCCATCCACAATTGCACTTCTTCTTTGGCTTTATTGTGATCAGTAGGACATTCCAAAACTGGATCAGAAACAAGCAACTATTCCATATGTTGCCTTGCTAGATTTAATTGCTTCTGGACATTACCAAACTCATTCCTATTCCAACCATCTAATTTCGATCCACACTCCTTAATCAAGCCCATGACATCAGACATAGTGTTATTCCCATCCATACTCCTTCTCATGGTTTCTTTTATGATCTCCTCACAAGCCTTCTCCCCTACCCACATTTCTTCAAACTTAAATTGCCTTCTAGCTTGGTTAGGTCCTACCTCACCTTCAGTGGTAACCCAGATTGGTACATGGTCAGAGTAAGCAACCATGCCATGAGTAACTGAGGCATATGGAAACTTACTCCACCAAGGCATATTTACCAAAGCTTTATCCAACCTCTCACAAACACCATCATTCCCTCCCCTTCTGTTACTCCACATATACTTGTTACCCTGAAAGCTCAAATCCCGTAATTCACAATCATCTACCATATCCCTAAAAGCTGCAATTTGGCAATCTAGCCGAGCTCTGCCACCCCATTTTTCGTGAGGATGCAGAATCTCATTATAATCACCAACCACCAACCAAGATTCCCTTTTTTTCCTTCCAATAGATCGCAGCAAGTACCACAACCTAGCTCTATTACTAACTTTTGGGAATCTGTAAACACCCGTTAAAAATCAGGTACCTTTCTCAGGTTCATCTTCTATTATAGCATCAATATGGCATTGTGAATAATTCAAGATAGATAACTTTAAATCCCTACCCCACAACAATGCAAGGCCCCCCTTTCTACCCCGGCAATCAACCAACAAACAATGAACAAAACCTAATCTGTGTTTACATACCTCGAACTCATGAGCCTTCAATCGAGTCTCATGTAAAAATAGAATTTCGGGCGCTTCCCTCTTCACAAAGTCACAGAGGGTTCGAATGCCCTTGTGGGTTCCTAAGCCCACGGCATTCCAGCTCAGTATTTTCATATATATCGGCGGGGTTGGTCAACAGCCGCCACTACTCCAATAATTGTTCTTTGGGAAGCCTCCGTCGCATGATCATCACTAGAAGTTCCCCTCTTTGAAGGTCTACTTTCCTCATCGTCTTCACCAACCAACCCCTTTCGTTTTCTAGAACACCCCAACTATGGTGCTACTTCACTTGCCTTCTTACAAGATCTGGGTAAAATCGAAAGCCATTTCCACTTTTGACTTGTAAGCCCACCGGGCTGGTCATTACCCACTAGGCCCAGTTGCCCCTCCTCATTAGATAGGCCTGAATCAACCAGCCTCTAAGGCCCAACTTCATTCAAAACCTGAAATGACCCCGTATTAGACATATCCTTCCCCACTGAAGCTTCATATCTAGGATTCAAAAATACGTTCCCCCAATCTATAACAGATTCAAAACTCTTCCTCCCACCCTCAACTAGTTTCGTCTTTTCTCCGCAGCACGTTCTGTATAGAGAGGAACCTCTATCACTTTCTCCGTTGAAGTAGCCGAAGAAACAGGGACCCATTCAACTACATTGTCCGTTGTCGCCATCTCCTCTAACCCTACAGACTTCACCGGAGAGCCTCGACGAGCCCTATTCTGAGTATCCCTTATTTCCCATGATCTGCCATCTCTGAACTAATTACCATAACTGGTTGCCCTTAACCAATCACCATACTGAAGAACTTCTTCACCATCCACCTGAGAACCAGTCTTCTTTAAGCCACACCCCTTATCTCCATGACCTAAACAGCCACACTAGTAACAAAAATTTGGGGGTCTCTTGTAGGAAAACCTAACCCAGAGTGTATTGCCATTCCCCATAGCAAGTTTTATGCCCTTCAGTAGAGGTTTGAAGACATCAAAAGTCACCCTAATGCGCAGAAACTCCCCCCACGCCAACTCCCCCTTATCCAAATCCACTTCATCAACCCTCTCAATCTTCTGTCCAATTAGAATTCCAACATACTTATTCCTCGCTTGCAATGGAAAATCATGAATTCAGACCCAGAACGTGGCTTCGTGAATCTTTATTTGATGCACCTCCTTGTTTTTGTCTATCTCCTGCAACATTACCAACTGCTTGTCAAAGGACCACAGACCATCTCGCTGCACTCTTTCTTTGTCACGCATATCGTCGAACTCGACCAAACTCAATGTCGGGCTAAGATCACGAAAAAAGAGTCAATAGTGATGAGATAGAATCAAGATTGGATATCGATGGCCTGAGAAATCAATTAAGCACATTTTCATGATAGTTTAATAGAAAATCAATCAAGGCAATCTCTTATTGGACGGTGTATAGTTTGGCTTTACACCAAATTCAGACCAAATATGCACTCTTTTAGGAACTAGTCAAAAATTTTCGTGTTCATGCATATTCTACATCTACCTACGATATCATCTAATATATTCATCTTGTCTCTGTCGTCAATTGAAGGGCGAAAGAGGTGAAGGTTGACTCTCTACTCCCACTAAGTAGAGTATTTCAATCCCACAATTTGTGGAGTTCTCTAGTAGCCATGGAGGATCTTAGTGAAGTATGAAATCGACTAAGTCTCAATGACGTAAAAAAGTCAGAAATAGAGATTCGAGTTGATAATTTGGATGATTTACAGAACCATGAGAGTAGAAGCTTGATTGGTAGAGTTTGAATGGATAGATATATTGGGAAGGAAGTAATTCGGGCCACCATGTTAAAGGTATGGAAGGTAGAAAAATATGTCACGATTAAGGAGATTCAGACAAATACTTTTGTTATTATCTTTACAAAATTTAAGGATAGAGACAGGGTACGAGATGGCAAGCCATGAATATTTGATAATTGGTCGTTTGTTTTTAACTTGTTCGATGTAACTACACAGCCGCATCCAATTAGTTTTGATTTTGAACAATGCTAGATTCAATTGCACAATCTTCCTATGGCGTGCATGAACCGTCAGATTGGGGAGCAAATAGTTATTTCAATTGGCAGGGTTTTGGACGTAGATGTTCCTGAAGATGGAGTAGGTTGGGGGAGTTATCTCAAAGTAAGTTTGGAAATTGATTTAAGGAAAGCGGTTGCTCTTGGAAGAACCCTAAAAATCAATGCAAGAAGCATGTGGGTGCCAAATAAGTATGAAAAAAAGTCAAAGATTTGTTTCAAATGTGGTAAGATTGGTCATGATGATAATGGATGTGCCTCTGGTTATGGAAGTAGAAAACAAAGCACAGGAAGGGACAACCAATATGGCTTGTGGCTAATGCAGGACAACGTGGGAAACATTACAACATGGGAAACAACAACATGATGGCAAACAACACGAGTGCCAAGCAAACAACATGATGACAAATAACATGACTGCCTTCCTTTTTGAATTGTCTTCATTTTTTTTATTCTATGCTTTGCTCTTTAATTGAGTGCTTCCAACCGAGTGTTTGTCTTCCATCCTATTATATATTACTCACAATTGTATCAGAGTGGCATTGAAAAAGAGTAAATAAGAAAGTGGTGTTTTATTTGTTTTCTTCAGTTCGTGCTCATCTCGGAAGAAACAGTTCTTTCGTATTTTTTTCTTTTCCTCACAGCTTTCTGCTATGCCAATTTTGGCATCAGAGCAAGGCTTTACCTGGCTCAATGGTAAGAGAGAACTCCCAAGGTGAAGATCATGGCATGCAGGCCATTTGGGCAGCTGTTAACTCTCAAGATGAAAGGAACCAGCAGCATTTTGAAGGGATTGAACGCATGTTACAAGAAATTCAAACAACCATCATTAATGTTCATGTTGGTGGTGACAGGGACCAAGAAAATGAAGGTGCAAACCGTCCAAGAGGAGGCCGTGGCTTTATGCGGAGGCAGAGGGACCAAGTGCAAGACAATTCTTCCAGTGATGAAGAACTAGAGGGCTTTGTTTGTGGAAACCAAGATGGTAGGAGGGCTCTAGACAATAGAATTAAAATTGACTTACCATGTTTCAATGGTCACCTCCATGTTGAGAGCTTTCTTGATTGGATGCTTGAACTGGAGAATTTTTTTGACTATATGCAAATTCCTGAAGCACATCAAGTAAAATTGGTTGCTTATAAACTGAGAGGTGGTGCATCAGCCTGGTGGGAGCAAATGCAAAATAATAGGAGGCGACAAGGCAGGCAGCCAGTGTGCATATGGCCAAAGATGAAACGACTGATGAGGGCCAGATTTCTTCCTCCAGATTATGAGCAAATCCTCTACCAACAATATCAAAACTGCAAGCAAGGAATGAGGATTGTCAATGAGTATACAGAAGAATTCAACTGACTAAATGCTAGAAATAATCTCTCAGAAACTGAGGGGGAGCAAATTGCGAGGTACATGGGAGGTTTACGCATAGCCATCCAAGACAAAGTATCCTTACATACCGTTTGGACTTTGTCAGAAACAGTCAACCTAGCCATGAAGATTGAGATGCAGTTGGCTAGACCACCATCAAGATGTAACGATCCGACCCGATCTTATATTTTTTAAGAATAAATTATGGATAATTTTATTAGGCTCAATAAACGAGTTTAAGCCTATAAAAGAATTTATCAAACATATTATTATTTTTATTTAACTTAGAATTAAGCCTCCATTACTATTATTATTATTATTATTATTATTATTATTATTATTATTATTATTATTATTATTATTATTATTATTATTATTATTGTTATTTATATTATTATTATTATTATTATTATTACTATTATTATTATTAGTATTTTATCATGACCGGATTTTTTGTTTTAGCCACAAGAATTTTAGTTTTGAATTTAAACCTTATTCTCTCTATATCCACCCGTAAGTCTCATTTTTTATCTCCAAATCTCTTCTTAGTTTTTCCTCCGGATTGACCATCGAAAACCAACTCAAAAATCCTATCAACAAACGCTTCTTTCTCCTCTAGGAAAATCCCATGAAGACTCTCTAAAATAAACACAGAAGCCTCCGAGCCGTACATCTCTCAGTGTTTTATTTGTAAGTGTAAAACTAAGCCAGTTCACATTCGGCTTCTCCACCCCGCACATCTCCACTCACACTCACATGCACATGCACATCACGTACACCTCTTTCCCTCAGTTGCATACTGACCCTTTTAGAGTGTGTATCCTCGTAGGATTTAGTCTCCTAGGTGCAGCCAACTTCAACTCGACTAAACTTCCTATTCGTTCACGTCTTTCACTTCCCCCATTGCCTATAAAAGCCACCCGAGACCTGAGAAACACACAATTAGCCTCACCATAGAGCAAACACATTGAGCCACAGCCAGCCACCCCATGCACGCTGCCCTCAACATCACGCACGCAGAGAACCTTCGTTCAGCACTTCCCAAACCGCCAGCCCACTGCCCAACCCGAGTACAACCCCGTCCCTCTTAGCCTGTGCAACGTCAAACTGCTTGACACCCGTGACCCCCAGACAACCACCCAGGCCTCACCGCCAAAGCCAGCCGTGAATCATTCCCAACCCATTGGAATACTCTGTTTTTATACCAAAAAAATAGAGCACATCGTTCCCAGCATGAGCCACTGCACTCCACCTCCACCGAGAGTTCCTCCACGTAAAGACCCCACAGAAACTGCCGTCAAGGGCTGTTCGGCACCCCCCAGTCCGTTGCAAGCCTCTCACGGCTTCATGGTGGGTTCTCTTGCTCCCTCACGCCATGTTGCTATTCTCCCGTAAACTCTCGCTCCCTCTCTCGGCATCGCATCACCACAGAGAAGCCACCCAGAGCCATCGTAGCCTGCAGCTTCCCCTCTTGGCGAGTTCATCACAGAAACTTCTCGCTCTCACAGTGAGTTGTTGCTCGACCCTCCTCTGCCCGTAAGCCTTAGTTGTCGTTAGTCTTCCTTTTTAATTCCTAGTGAGTGTCGGCTGCTCTCATATTGCTCTTAGGTTTTAGTTTTAGTAAATACATATATTGATAAGATTACATATATATCCTTTCTAAACCAGTATCTTGAACTTGAAGGAGTATTTTATGTATAATTATATTTATAAACCTACGTTTAAGTATAAGTTAATTATGAATATTATTACTTCATTTTAGTTGAAGTTGAATTTAATACTTCCAGTTGAGTTGTGTTTGATTTCATTAAATAAATATATTAATCATAAGATCCTTTTTATAAGAAAGTATTTAAAGAATTTGAAATCTATTTTAAAGTATATTTTTATACTATTGATATTTTAATTAATAATCCAGTTAACTATTTAACTAGTTTTTTAAGATTTCTTATGTTATATTTTAAATAGAACAATTAAGAAATATGTTAAGAGTATTTTAAATGATATTAGTATTTATTTTATTTCTTTTTAAATTAAATAATTATTTTTAATAATGAGAAAGTAAATCTATTTTAATAATCGAGGTCTTTATGACTAATTTTAATAGCCCAAATATTTTACTAAGTTATAATATGTTATTAGACTATATTCGGACTCTAAATTACTTTGGACTTGATAATAATTTTATTAGAGCGAAGATTATATTTTAAGGGGGATAGGTTTGTTTCTTAAATATATTTGGGTTAAAATTAGAATAAGTGAATATCAATTAATTGTCGATGAATTTAGGGAGATGATAGTGTTTTAGGGATTAAGAGAATTTTAAGTATTGAAGAATTTAAATAGGATAATTTTAGCTTTTTACAGTTAAATATTTAAATACGGGTTCGATTGGAATATTTACGGATATTACACGCTCATTGTATAGGTGATCGATTACGTGCGGAAAATAGTGGATTAGCGCTGCAAGATAAGTAGCATGATCATACCCTTACACGTATATGCGGTAAACAACATGTCTTTTATAAAAATATTATGCATGTATACCCTTTATTGGAAGCCCCTTTTTTACGTACCCAAGACATGATAAAAATATGAAAATCCATGATTTTATGTAAATAATTATGCATCAAGATATTTATGAAAACTTATGATTTTATGAAAGAAATTATGCATCAAAAGATTTATGAAAAGTTATGATTTTATGTGAGAGTTATGCATTAAAATAATTTATGAAAAGCCATGCATGATTTTATGTGAAGATTTATGCATTAAAGTATTTATGAAAAATCATGATTTTATGTGAGAAGTCATGCATCACGACATGTTATGAAAGAATGCGATTTCATTTGAAATCTATGATATGATATGACAAGATATGACATGTATGTGATTTCTTTTGAAATCTATGATATGACAAGTATGCAAGTATGATTATGATGAACTATGAATGATAAGATACGTAACGGCCTATGTTATGATATGAAGACGGTACTTATGTTATGGGCATATTGCATTGCCAGGTCGTACATGCTGGTAGTGCACCCAGTATGTCTTCCTTATGTATGGATTCCACAACCCGCGGCGACGGGCGGAATCAGAATCTATTTAGATTCGCTAACCCTAACTCACGGGGGTCAACAGTGGGTAACGGCCTATGACAAGTGAAAGATAAGCTCATGTTCATGTTCATATTATTTTCGTATGTATTTATAAGTAAGCACGATTTTCAAGAAACCTTATGTTTATCATTTTTAGTGTATGATGTGTGCTTATTGAGTATTCGACTCATTTTAGTTTGTTTTCATATTTTTAAACCACCCCAGGTGATGAAATTTATGAAGATGAGACTGCAGGACAGGACTTGACCCCGGGAGGCGAGACAGAGGCCTAGACAGATTATGATATGATTTGCTTTTATGGTTTAAGATTTAAGTAAATTATTTTGATAAGCACACGAGACTTCCATATTTTTTTAAATAAGTGCTTCCGCAGACTCTATGTTGGATTTTAAGTATTAATTAAATTATATTTTATTTATGAAATCTTTTGCATCTGGCTCGTTATTTAAAAGAAAAAGTTTTAGTCAAGTTCAGTAGTAGCACACTGGCTCCCCGAAAAATTCTAAAATGTCTTTATTGGGGAGCGGGGTGTTACACGAGAACATCGAGTCAAGCACCACAAACAAAGGCTGTCACCCAACAAGAACAGCCAAGTGATTCCCGTCCACCCCCATATAGTAGGATACAAATAGGGGAAAGTAGTAATCAAAATACAAAAGCTCCAGTGCACAAGGAAAGAGGAAGCAACAACCCATATGCTAGGCCCATGGCAGGAAAGTGTTTTCGGTGCAACCAGCTGGGACATCAATCCAATGAGTGCCCCACACGTCGATCAGTCCATGTGATAGAAGAAGGTGAAGGGGATCCTAGAGAAGGAGAAAGCAGTGAAGATGATACAGTAGAAGAACTCGTATAAGGAGATGAAGGAGAGCCAATCAACTATGTCATCCAACGAGTGTTGCTTGCACCCAGGCTAGAGGATAGGAGCCAACGACACTCTATTTTCAAAACATGTTGCACTATCAACAACAAGGTATGCAATGTAATAATTGACAATGGAAGTTGCGAGAACATAGTATCAAAGGCTCTTGTGAATGCATTAGAGTTAAAGATGGACAAGCACCCACATCCATACAAGATCAGCTGGATTCGAAAAGGAGCCGAGGCAAGGATAAGTAATGTTTTCCGTGTTCCTTTTTCCATCGAAAAATACTACAAAGATGAAGCTATGTGCGATGTGGTGGAAATGGACGCTGTCACATTTTACTTGGGACACCTTGGCAATTTGATGTATATGCCACTTACAGGGGGCGCGACAACACTATTTCATTTTGGTGGCAAGACCAAAAAATAGTGCTAATGCCCATAGGGGATAAGGGTCCCAACTCCTTACAAGCTGAAGAGAAGAGTGCCTTGTTTACCATAAGCGAGGGCCAATTCGTAGAAGAAGCAAAAGAAACTGGTGAAGTATGGACACTGGTGGTAAAAAGGGAAGAAGTTGCTGACTCCAATGTCATACCCCCACAAGTGCAATATCTGTTGACTGAATTTGAAGGCATTGCACCTCAAGAGTTACCTGAGGGACTGCCACCCATGCGTGATGTCTAGCATCACATCGACTTAGTTCCTGGAGCCAGCTTACCGAATCTACCACATTATCGAATGAGTCCCAGTGAGCACCATATCTTACAAGAACAAGTAGAGGACCTCCTTCGTAAGGGACTGATCAGGGAGAGCATGAGCCCGTGCGCACTACCAGCGCTAATCACGCCAAAGAAAGATGGAAGTTGGTGGATGTGCATGGACAACCGGTTCCCCATTCTGTGACTAACTGATATGTTGGATATGCTTGCAGGGTCGAGCACTTTTTCAAAAATTGATTTACGAAGCGGGTATCACCAAATAAGAATACGACCAGAGAATGAATGGAAGACGGCCTTCAAAACCATAGAAGGCTTGTACGAGTGGTTGGTAATGCCATTTGGTCTCTCTAACGCGCCAAGCACTTTTATGCACGTCATGCACCAAATTCTCAAGCCCTTCATCAGAAAATTTGTTGTGGTCTATTTGGACGACATTCGTATTTATAGCCGCAATGGAGTTGATCACTTGAGTCATCTAAGGGAGGTTCTATCAGTACTATTTCATCACAAGTTATATATTAACCTAAAGAAATGCACTTTCTTAAGTAGTAGATTACTATTTCTTGGATTTGTGGTAAGCGCCGAAGGGATACATGTGGATGATGAGAAAGTGCATGCTATCTATGATTGGCCAATGGCCACCACCGTTAACCAAGTTCACAGCTTCCATGGACTAGCCACTTTCTACCGTAGGTTCATCAAGAATTTTAGCTCCCTGGCAGCACTCATCACATAGTGTATGAAGAAAGGATGATTCATGTGGGGTGGGGAGTAAGATGTCAGTTTTAATACTATCAAAGAGAAGTTGTCCACAGCACCCGTAGTTGCCCTTCCCAACTTTGATAAGCTTTTTGAAGTTGAATGTGACGCCTCCATAATCGGTATTGGGGCTGTCTTGTTCCAAGAAGGATTGACCCATTGAATTCTTTAGTGAAAAACTAAATGAGACCAGGCAAAAGTGGACTACATATGAGTTGGAATTTTATGCGATTATATGGTCTTTGAAACACTGGGAGCACTATTTGATTTAGTGTGAGCTTGTCCTCTACAGTGACCATCACGCCCTGAAATTCATCAACACCCAGAATAGCTTGAACCGTATGCATGCCAGATGGATCGGCTTTATGCAAAAGTTTACTATGGTGCTTAAACACTAATCTAGACAGCAAAACAAAGTGGCCGATGCTCTCAGCCATCGTGCATCCCTGCTCGTGATAATGAAGGCCGAGATCCCTGGTTTTGAACAACTCAAGGACTTGTATGCTAATGATGAGGACTTTGCTAAGGTCTGGAATAAATGTACAATGGGGCAGCCAAATTCAGACTTCCATATACAGGAGGGATACCTTTTCCGTGGGAATCAACTCTATATTCCTCGGACTTCTTTGCATGAACACGTCCTACGTGAGCTACATGGGGGAGGATTAAGAGGCCATGTGGGTCAAGAAAAGACAATTTCCTTAGTGACCAAACGTTATTTTTGGCCTCAGTTGAAACGAGATGTAGGGAGGTTCATGCAAAGGTGCCCTGTTTGTCAAGTGAAGAAGGGTCAATCACAGAACACGGGATTATATATGCCACTACCAGTACCCCAAAACATTTGGGAGGATCTAAGCAAGGACTTCATGCTTGGGTTACCACGTACTCAATGAGGTACTGATTCTATTTTTGTAGTTGTGGACAGATTTTCCAAGATGGCACACTTTATCCCTTGCCGAAAGACTTTAGATGCGTCTAGTGTAGCTCACTTGTGCTTTAAAGAAATTGTCCGCCTACATGGTGTTCTCGGAAGACACAGTTCTTTCATATTTTCTTTTTCTTTTCCTCATAGCTTTCCGCTATGCCAATGGCTGAGGCAGATAATGGAGTTCGACATCGAGGGATGGGGCAACAAACTAATCAAGATGATTCTAGAACCAATTTTTCGATTCAAGGCTAGACCAGAAAATTGGTTTCCGACAGTCAGTTTCATAGTCAAGACCAAGTGATGATGGTGAGGGCCAGAATTGTGTATCTCTAGGATTCTCAGAGGTAGAAGGCAAAAATTTGGTTGATTCTGGTGGACACATTATCTTGGCGCGAAATGAGGAATTGATTAGACAGAATCTGGGGGGAGCTATCTGCTAATGATCGAGAGAGGAGGAAGGAGACAAGGGATTCAAATGTTCAAACATTGAATCTAAACTATACTTGGGACTCGAGAGGGTGTGATGGAGAAGCAAGCAGGATCTGTCGACATGGGCCCAAGGCCCACTAAGCCTAAAAACTTGATGAAGATGAATAAAAATAAGGGTTTACAGAATGTTATCATTTCACAAAACACAGCTCTATCACAAAGGATATCACAGGAGGAACGGGGAGGTTCTGAGATTCAACTACAATGACCAGATTCAAGCTTAAGAGGAGGTTGGAAGAGAAGGGCTCGGAAGAATGGAAATACAGGTTAGTGTTCTCTTTTGCCTTCTGCTAAAAAACACACTGGTCTATCTCTGGTAGATGAAGATTTAGAAGAGGAAGGTAGAAGGGTTAAGTGTTATGATCCAAAACTCTGAAAGAATAGGGGCTATAGAAGGGGTTTCCATTAGTAAGGGTGGTATTAGTATCAATCATCTACTATTTGCTGATGATTACATACTTTTTTGTAAATCAAATATGAAGCAGTGGAGATCAGTGAAACAAATCTTGGATAGCTATGAACAAACTTCTAGGCAGAAAATGAATATGCAAAAAACTTTTATTTATTTAAGTATAAACACAAGTCCAACTCTCAAAGATAAATTAGTACAAGACATGGTGTAAGGGTTTGTGGGGATGCTGAGAATACCTGGGGTTACCTACAATGGCTGGGAAGTCTAAGTATAAGGTTTTTAGAGGAATTAAGGAGAGAATATGGGATAGAATAAACAGTTGGAAGAATCAGTTTTTGTCTCAAGCAGGCAAAGAAATTCTTATAAAAGCAGTATTACAAGCAATCCCCCTTATGTAATGAGTGTTTTCAAATTACCAAATCAGTTGTGTAAGCAAATCTCTTCTATGATGGTTCGGTTTTGGTGGAGGGACATGAATCAAGATAGGAAAATTCAGTGGAAGAAATGGAGTAAAGTTGGAATCTCTAATAGTGAAGGATGGTTGGGTTTTAGAGATGTTGAGTGTTTTAATCAAGCTAAGTTGGCAAAATAATTTTGGAGGTTACTAATTCATCCCAGTTGGTTGGTTGAAAAGATTATGAAAGAAAAATACTTTAAAACAGGTACTATTTTGTTTGCTAAGCTTGGTGATGGTCCTTCACAGATTTGGAGGAGTTTATGGAGGTCTGGGAGTCTGACAAAAGAAGGTATGAGATGGATAGTAGGGAATGGCTAAAAGATTAAAATATGGAGTGACAAGTGGTTGACAATTGTTACTACTCACATGGTTCAATCACAAGTGAAGATTTTCTCTAGTGAAGCTACTATTAAAGAGTTCATTGATAATAAGGGTCATTGGAACAGAAATCTTATTCATGATGTGATGAATGAAGAAGAGGCAACAATGTTAGTATTTTACCTGTTAGTAGGAGATGTTCAGAACATAAAATCATATGGCATCGTAATAAATTTGGTATGTTTTCCATGAAGACTGCATACCCTATGGAAATTCATATGAAGAGAAGATTGGAAGGTGAACAGTCAACCATCACTAATGGTATAGGATGGGAGAAAATTTGGGAGCTGAAAGTCCCAAATTCTCCAAAAGTTTTTCTATCGAAAACTGTGAGTGAAGTTCTACCTACAAAACGGAATCTATTCCAGAGGAAAATTACTCAGAATAATCCTTGTCTTATATGTGAAGTATGTGAGGAGACAAGTTGTCATACCTTGTGGAGTTATGGTGCTGCCTAATATGTTGGGTTGAAGAGATGTGTAGTTTACAAAAATGGAAATGTGCAGAGGTTGAATTCTATAAAATGTGGGAGGAGATGATAACAAATCTACAAATGAAGGATCTGGAAGAAGCTGCATGTGTTCTTAGAAGAATCTAGTTAAGAAGAAATAGATATGTATTTGAAAGAAAGTTTGATAGTCCCCGATTAGTTCAACTTAGAGCAAAAAAAATCAGTGGGTGGAAAATGAGACTCTTATCTGTGGGGGGAAGAGTGATTTTACTAAGACATGTCCTTGCGAGCATGGCTTTGCCCCTTATTGCGGTCTTGAAAGTTCCTAAACAGATTATCTCCTCTTTAAATCATCTTATGAGCTCTTTCTTTTGGGGAGAGAGTGATGGAAGAGGAAAGAAAAAATGGGTTGCTTGGAGGAACATATGTAGGCCTATTGCAGGAGGTGGTTTGGGCCTTAGATCGTTTGAGGAGATGCAACAAGCTCTTCACTTAAAATTTGCTTGGAAAATTATGCATGATAACTCTCTTTGGGCCAATTTTTTCTGTAAGAAATATGTAGGCAATAAACCGTTCAGTGTACTTGGTCCTCCTAAGGGTACAAGGTTTTGGTGCATGATCGCTACTAATATTCCTATTGTTCTGAATTTTACTAAATGGAAGGTTATTGATGGAAATGTTTCTTTTTGGTACGATAAGTGGTTGGCACAGGGGTCTATTGTAGAAACTTTACCTGTGGTGGAGCAGCCTCTTTTAAAAATCAAAGAGTTAAAAATTCATAATGAATGGGATGTGGATATTTTAGAAAGGCTATTGGGCACGGATATTGCAGCAAATGCCCTCAATGTATTGGCCAAGAGTAAAGAGGGAGAAGATCTACTTATTTGGACCAAAACTGATAGTGGGAAGTTCACTACTAAATCTGCCTGGGACTGTATTTGGGTGAAAAGTCCAGTTCTAGAGGGACATAAATGGATATGGAATAGAATTCTTCCTACTAAATTCTCTGTTTTTATATGGAAGGCTTGGTATGGTGCTCTAGCTGTGGATGACAAAATTAGGCGGATTGGAATCCCTTTAGTTTCGAAATGCAATTGCTGCAGATAAAGGAAGTTTGCAAACCTTAATCATGTGTTATTTGAAGGGGAATTTGCAGCTGAGGTCTGGAAAAAGTGTGGATCTTTACTTGGTTTGCCGGTTGGAAGATCTTGGCGCGAAACATGTCTTAGTTGGTTTCGGAGAGCCTCAAACTCCTCTCAAACTGGTGTCATATTCGGTTTATTGCCTATTATCGTCTCTTGGAGACTTTGGGGTAGAAGGTGTTCTGCTCATATGGAGAATAAGTTTGATTCTATTCAAACGGTTTGGCATTCTATCAAACATTGGGTGGGCGTGCTTGGTCAGGGCCTTGCAAAATTTATTAAGTTCAACCATGCTGATTCTTTCATTCTTTCGAGCCTAAATGTACATCCTATTCCTATTCAACAACAACAAATTCATTTTATTTCTTGGTCCAAGCCTGCGCATGGTAGAGTCAAGTTAAATACGGACGGTAGTTCTCTGGGCAACCCAGGTATGTCAGGGGCTGGAAGGGTTATTCGGGATATGTAGGGGTCTGTTTTATTGGCTTACTCGCTGAATTTAGGATATGGAGATAGTACTCGAGCTGAACTATGGGCGCTACTAGAGGGGGGTTAAACGCTATAAGCAATTAATTTTTAATGTTGTCGATATTGAGCTTGATTCAAAAGTCGTTGTGTCTTGGTTGCAGAAAGATCAGTGCATCATCCGGTATTTAGAAGAGTTTTGGGAAGAGCTTCATGATCTGTTACAGCTTATGGATTATCGGTATGCTCATATCTTTAGAGAAGGGAATTCTGTTGTAGACTAGCTTGCTCGTTGGGGAGCCACAGAGAGTGATGCGGAATGAGGAGCTAACATGGAGTTACCTTCTTTACTGCGTGGACTGATCCAAATAGATAAATGGGGTCTTCCCTCTATTCGGTGCAAGATGCTAACTGCTAGGAGTCTTTGCTGAGGTTTTTCTGCTATGGTGGGTCTTTTAGAGGATGGCTTTTCTATTTAGGCATGTTTAGTGGTTTTCGGTCTTTTGGGTTTCGTAGTTTCTGTTTAGGCATGTCTAGAGGCTTCTATTTAGGCATGTTGAGCAGTTTCTGTTTAGGCATGTTTAGAGGCTTCTTGGTTTTATTTTACATAGGCCTGTTTAGAGTTTTGTTTTTGTATTTGCAGCTTTGTTGTCTGGTATTTGGGAGGTTTTAAAATCTTCTAGATATCTTGTTTGTAACCACGGTTTTCCTCCACCATAAGTGAGGGCTTATTAATAAACTTGGGACGGGGCTACTATGTGTGTGGCTACTGGCTCTTCTATGAAAAAACTTAGAGCAAAAGAAGTGATGGAGAGCTTTCAGCAAGCACAAGAGATGATCCAAGTTCCAAACCAAAATGAGTCTTTAGTAACCAGAGCTATCAAGTTGAAAAAACCAAGTAGAAACATTTATAAAGCAAATTGGGATGCAGCACTAGGAGTAAACCCTTCAAAGATGGGAGCTGATACTGTGATAAAAAACTGGGAAGGTGATTTAGTTGCTTTTTTGTGCATGCCAAAAATGTTTGTTAACTATCCTGTGATGGCTGAAATATTTGCTTTAGAGAGGGCTATGGAATTAAGTCTGGAAATTGGATTAGAACATGCCATTTTTGAAGGAGATGCTCTTGTAGTCATCAAAGAAGCACAAAATTATGAAGAGCTAGTCTGGGTATGGTTAGATGATTAAAGACATTAAAGCTTTCTTCCAAGAAGATATTTGGGTTGCCTTTAGTATGTGCCCAAAGAAAGCAATCAAGCAGCACACCAAATGGCCAAGCTAGCTTTGACTTGTGATGAAGAATTAGTTTAGTTAGAAAAGGGTCCAGAACTGATAAAGAACTGTATTAAATTAGACAAACAATGTAATGACTGATTTTGATTTCAATGAATGTTTGTTTTGATTAAAAAAAAAACAAATATGAACTAAGCATGTGATACGCTACCTTTATTATTAATTCTGAATTAAAATATGCCTTGCAGCCTTCACTCAGATATTCCTTCCTCACAAAATTATGCCATTTGGACTGCACAAATTTATCTAGCTAAAAGTAGGTCTACTGCCTGCCCCCAGCATTCGCATGGGCAGAGGATTGAATTTAGCACAAGGGTTGTGGTCTCGTCCCGCATGGGCAGATGACCCCACCCAGTTGCAAGGCTGGCTGATAAGTCTACGGGTCGTCCACCCACTCGTGGGCCTCAATGGGCCGATGAGCCCATAACTTCGTTTTAGAGGCCCATTTGGACATTTTGGGCCTAGAAGTTGTTTACAAAAGCCATCTTAGGCCCAAAACCTATTTTTTCAGTCCAAGAATAATATAAAAAATTTAAAAATCTGAAATATATAAGAAGAAAGTTTATCTCTATCTATAATAAACCAAAAACTAGTTTCAATCCCTATATAAATTTCATAGGGTTGCTAACAAATCATTCTAAACTGTTACAAAGTAGTCTAAAACTATTACACATTAATATAAAACTATTACAAATTAATCTAAAAAATATTACAAGTAGTTTGAATAACTTAAGAATAACAATACATCATAACATCAAAAATAAATAAATAAAAGTAACAAAATTAGAAATCCATTTGACAAACTTAGTCCCTCCTACTCCAAGTGTTCAATAAAACCTGAAAAAAAAAAAACAAGGATAAAAATGAGGATATGATGTCTCAAAAAGAAAAGAACTCAAGTAGGAAAAAATAATAACATAAGTGCAAACTACATAGAATGAAATAACAAACAAATAGTGTATCAAAAGCCATATGCCACCAGAACATCAAGTAAAAAATTTCAGTCCACTCTATCATACGCTCTTGCCATATTAATTTTTATCATCACATTACCGCCACAAGATTTCTTATTTATCAAATGAACCATCACCTATGCTAAAGAAATATTCTCAAAAATACTTCTACCTGGAATAAAAGCCTCCCTGCTCGGGAGAAACAATACAAGGGAGATATGCTGTCAATCTCTTCACTAAGATCTTTAAAAAAGTCTTGTAAGCCATCAAACACAAACTAATCTGATGAAATTTATCAAAACTCTTTGACTCCTACATTTGCAGAATAAGAATAATAAAAGAAGAAGAGTAATACCTTAGTAGAGAATTCCCCAAAAAAAAATCTCACGCCTCTTCAACCACATCCTCCTTCATAATATCCCAACACGAAAGAAAAATGGCCGATCCAAATCCCTCAAGACCTAGACTACTATTTTTTGGAATTGACTCCAATGCATCACGCACCTCTGCCTTCGTCGGAAGTCTACAAATGTCTTCATTCTCATCCACCAAAATTACTAGACTCACTAAAGAAGATAAATTTGAAGTCTGATTTGCGCGCATCCTAATGAGAAAAGCTCAAAATACTTCACAACGCCAAGATGCACCTCTTCTGGTGAAAGAAGTTCAACGCCATCAACAAAGACATTGATGCTATGGTAGAACGTCGCCTCCTCATATTAGCCACAACATGGAAAAAATTTGAGTTTTGATCACCCTCCTTCAACCACTTTTTTCTTGGTAATCTGAGCTAACCGAATTTCTTCATTTTGCTCCCAATATTTAAGCTCTGTTTTTGAAACCAACAACTCCAACTTTGACTCCTTATCAAAACCGGATTGAAGTTGCTCATGTCTAAACCAGTCATGACAAAAATATTTTTATCTTTCATACAGAGTTTATGAGTAATGCAAAACAAAGAACTAAGGTCATTTCAAATTTCTTTTCATAACAAAACATGCATATTTTCCAAAATCAACCTCAATTCATTTCTTTTGTGCAAAATCTAGTATAGGAATCTTGCTTACTTGGACTTTTTATCTTCTCTAAATTTTTTCACAATTGTGCCAAACGAAATCAATCATCACCTATAAGATAGACATATAACTTACTTAAATCTCTAATTAAACACGCATTTGGTATTTAAGCCTGAAATACTAATAACCAATTTTTCCTAAAAAATCTAAAATAAATCTAAAATTCTCATAATTTTAAAATATCTTCACTTTCTAATTTCATCGACATCCGCTTAACAAAATTCTATCTCGACCACAAGTCTATTTAAAATCAAGCCCAAACTCATACAAGATATTATAGGTGTTTGTAACAAATACAATCAGGCCCAATATCCGACCAAGGCCCACTTGAAATAAAGTAAAACAAATGCCATGACTTCCAACAAAAGGGAAAAGATGTAATTATTGCAAAAAGGCTTAGAAAGTTAGAACTTTTCATTGGAAGCTATCACATGATCTTAGGGGCATTTAGGTAGTTATATATAATAAGTGGGTAGGACTTAAAGGCTAGAACTTTGAAGAAAAACAAGCTTTAGAGGAGACGTAGTGAGGGAGGGACCATGCGAGGTAACTCACCAAACAAAAATCGTGTGACAGAGCTAGTGCGATGGAATGGTGGCCGGACAGAATCGAGTTCAAGGAGGCACGACACGAGTGGCGTGTAGTGCTCAGTGGCACTTTCTGTGTAGGTGGCAACGACGTGGAGGGGCAATCGACGTTGCTGGACTTCACCGTGCCGTGGCTGGGATGTTCGTTCGGAAGGGCTGTGGATGTCTTTGGGATGCTCTGTTTTTGTGTGGTGAAACAGAGGAGTGTTGGGGTCCAGGTATTGACTAGAGGCTTGTGGGTTGGTGTTGGGCGTTGCTGGGGTGGCGTGGGTCTACGGTGGTGAAAGGTAGAGGCAGCGGTGCAACTGGGCCAGAGTTTGGACGTGGGCGACGGCTGGACAGAGGGATTTGATGTAATGGACCCAATTCTGTATACGATCTTGGGAAGAAAGGAGGTAAGGGAATGAGGAAGAAGAAGATTACGTAAGAACAGAAAAGCGTAGGAAGCAGAGAAGAAAAGAGAGAGATCAGGAGAGAAACCAGTGTTGAATAAACCTCGTTGCCTTTTCCTTATCATTCATTCTGTTTTTATAGTTACAGTGATGCCGTGCGACACCGTTTCATACTTACATCAAAACGTGAGTTTCAGTTATTTCACTTATGAGCTAAACGACTGGTAGCACTTATTGTTTCTATTACAATTAAACATGTAAACGACACTTAGTAAACTATTAACAAAATTAACTAATAGTTTTACAGCTTCTTCATACATGATGCCTTCAACACAACTGCCTGCCTAATTGGTCCAGACCATTACACAACCCTCCCCTTCAAAGCACCTTGCCCACAAGGTGGGGATAGTGCTTTCGCAACTGCCAGTATGGCTCCCAAGTGGCTTGTTCACGAGCAGTACCCTGCCAGTGGACTAGAACTTCAACTAAGGGTCTATTGTTGGACTTTCTGGTGCGCCTTTGTAAAATAGCTTGAGGTTGAGGCACCAACTCTCCATTACTATCAACAGGAGGTAAGGTTGAGAGGGGAGATATATGTTGTCCCACTTTTTTCTTTAAACAGGAAACATGAAAAACTGGGTGTAGTTGGGACTGTGATGGAAGCTGCAATCTGTAAGCAACCTGTCCAATCTTTTCCAAAACTTGAAAAGGGCCATAACATTTTGGAGAAAGCTTCATATTTTTTCTAATTGCCAAAGATTTTTGTCTGTATGGTTGGAGTCTTAAAAACACCCAATCCCTGATGGCAAAGGATCTCTCAGAATGTTTCTTGTCAAATTGATTCTTCATTCTTTCTTGTGCTAGTACCAAATTACTTCTCAAGGTGTCTAAAATCTGTTCCCGAGTTCTTAAGATTTCCACCACTGCTTCATTAGGTGAGAGGCCTGGAATATAATCTTGTAACTTAGTGGGTGGAACACCATAAACAACCTCATATGGAGTGATTTTAGTAGAGGCATGGAATGTGGTATTATACCACCATTCAGCCAAGGGAAACCACTCAACCCACTATTTGGGTTTGTCACCAGAAAAACACCTCAAAAAGTGTTCCAAACACTTATTGACAGCCTCGGTTTGACCATCACTTTGAGGATGGTATGTTGAGGAATAGGACAGGTTCACAACCTGTAACTTGAAAAACTCTCTCCAGAAAGAGCTTGTAAATGTAAAGCCTCTATCTGAGACAATACTTTTAGGCATTCCATGAAGCCTAAAAATGTTATTCATAAAAACAGTAGCCACCTTTGCTGCAGTGAAGGGATGTTTGAGAGCCAAAAAATGAGCATATTTAGACAATAGATCCACCACGACCATTATCACTGAGTAATCTTTAGAGACAGGCAATCCCTCTATAAAATCCATGGAAATGTCTGTCCAAATGTGTTGAGGAATTGGTAAGGGTTGTAGCAACCCAGCTGGAAGAACATTCTCAACTTTATTGCATTGGCAAGTCTCACATTCCTTGATGAATCTTCTTATCTCAGTTTTCATGCCAGGCCAATAAAAATCACTTCTAGCTCGATGTAGGGACTTGTGAAAGCCTGAATGACCCGCATTAGGACTTACATGGATGAAGTGCAAGATTTTTAATATCAACTCAGCACAATTAGGAATGTAGATCCTTCATTTTTTGAATAAAATCCCTCCTTTCCAAGAATAACTAGCATTGGTTGAGGGAGTCAACTGTAATTGAGTAAGATGCTGCTGGACAACTTGGTCAGCCTCATAAGCTTACTTGATTTCTTCGAACCAAACTAGATTAGGGACAGTTATGGTGAGCAACACTGAATCTTCTTCATTTGCACCTCTTCTAGATAAGGCATCAACAACCTTATTGTCCACACCTTTGTTGTACTCGATAGAAAAGTCATAACCAAGCAACTTTGACAGCCACTTTTGTTGAGCAGGGGTGCCAATCTTCTGTTCCAGTAGGTACTTTAAACTGTGATGATCAGTCTTCACAATGAAGGAGCTTCCAAGTAAGTAAGGCCTCCATTTCTTGACTGCCAAAATTAATGCCAGGAATTCCTTTTCATAGGTTGACAGCAGCAGGTTTCTTCCTTTCAAAGCTTGGCTTAAAAAGGCCAATGGTCTTTGCTCCTGCATTAAGATAGCTCCTACACCACTAGCACACGCATCACATTCAATTATAATTTGTTTAGAAAAATCAGGTAAGGATAAAACAAGAGGTTGTGTTACAGCTTGTTTAAGGTGTTCAAAGGCAGTGGTTGCTTCAGCAGTCCACTTGAAGGCTTGTTTCTTCAACAAGGCAGTGAGTGGGGCAGCTATGATGGCATAATGCTTGATAATTTTTTTGTATTATCCAGTCAAGCCAAGAAACCCTCTCAAGGCTTTCACAGTCTTTGGTATAGGCCATGTTAACATTGAGTCCAGCTTCTTTTGATCTGCTCGAACCCCTTCCTTGGAAATGAGGTGCCCCAGGTACTCGATCTCAGGATAGGCAAAGTGACACTTTGATTGTTTTGCATACAACTGGTGGCTTTCCAAGGTATGCAACACAGAAGCTAAGTGGTCAAAATGTGACTGAAAATCTCGACTATAAATCAGTATATCATCAAAAAATAAAATGATAAATTTTCTCAAAAAAGGCCTAAAGACATTATTCATGAGGCATTGGAATGTGGAGGGTGCATTGATGAGTCCAAAGGGCATTACAAGGAACTCATAATGACCTTCATGTGTTCTAAAGGCTGTTTTTAAGATGTCATCTTCCTTCATTCTGAGTTGATGGTAACCAGATTGAAGATCAATTTTAGAAAACACACTTGCTTCAAAAAACTCATCTAGTAATTCATCCACCACGGTATAGGGTACTTAGCTTTGATTGTTGCTTCATTGAGTACCCTATAGTCTATACACATGTGCCAAGAACCATCTCCTTTTCTTACCAAGAGTACAGGTGAAGAGAAAGGAGATTGACTGGGCCTTATGACACTTGATTGTAATAATTCTGTGACTATTTTTTCAATTTCAGTCTTTTGGTAAAATGGATATCGATAGGGTCTTACACTCACTGGTGTTGTGCTTGGTTTTAGGATAATTTGATGGTCATGAGACCTTTGAGGGGGAAGGCCTTTAGGCTCCTCAAAAACCCTTTTGAATCTGTCTAGTAGGTGTGAGATTTCCTGAGGTATCTCAGGGATCATTTCTTCAGATTGAATAGGTGTGATTTGCAAAAATAGGCCTTTATATTCTACTGAGGAGAGTGTATCAAGTTCAATGTCATCAACTAAATGGCTAGAAGTAGAAGCTAAGCCCTTTAAAAAAAATCAGGTTTCCCTTATAAGTAAATTTCATGTGAAGCTTACCAAAATCCCATAAAATGGGACCTAAAGACGGCAACCATTGGATCCCCAAAACCACATCACAACCACCTAGGTCCAAAGTCAGCAACTCAGTTTCGAAGGTTGTGCCTTGAATATGTTAAGCCACCCCCTCACATCTACCCACACGATTGATCATGTCACCATTTGCAATCTTGACTGGTATAGGGACATCATCATGAATTAGCAAGCCACATTTCTTTGCCACTGTAGTATCCACAAAGTTGTGGGTACTGCTAGTATCTATCAAAATTGTGACCCTTCTCTTCTTTAACTGACCCCAAACCCTCATGGTCTTTAAGCTAGGAGTTCCCAGCATAGCCTGCACAGAGATGGAGGTCATTGTGGCCATATTCTGTATATCTTTGTCAGTTATGCCTAAAGGATGGTCAAAATCTTCCTCGGGATTCAATGGTTCTAACTTAGATAAGTCGACGCTCTCCAAGATATACAATCTTGGCTTAGAACATTTATGCCCTTGCTGCCATTTGTCATCACAAAAGAAACAAAGCCCCTTTTTTCTTCGATCTTGCATCTGAGCATCGGTTAACCTCTGGTAAGGGAGTTTAGGGCCATATTGCCCCTTGGAATTAATTGGAGGAGGTCCCAAAATTGAAGGGGTTTGAGTTGGTCTCTGTGACTGAACTGTTGAGTCAAAGAAATTGTTTCTCCATGGTCTTCTTGTACTCGCAACATACTGCTCCTAAATCTTGGCAAGCCCAAAGGTATCATTCAAATTATTGGGACTTAACATCCTCACAAGCAGCCTTACTTCATCTTTTAAGCCACTTAAAAAGCAACTCAATTTATTCTTTTCGGAGATGCCTCTAACTTGATTTGAGATTAACTCAAATTCTGTTTTGTAAGTGGTGACAGATCCTACCTGCTTCAGCCGTGTGAGGGATTCCATTAGGTCATCATAAGGAGATGAACCAAACCTTACTTGAATTGCTTGGGTCAGATCCTCCCAAGAATGGAATACTCTTGCTTCGCTGGCATCTTGAAACCATACCAATGCCTCCTCATCCATGTGGAAGGAGGCAATAAAGATTCTTTGTCCTGCTGGCACTTGGTGGTATAGGAAATATTGATTAGCCCTATACACCCAAGTCGAAGGATCTTTCCCAAAAAATCTTGGGAACTCAATCTTGATTCCCTTTAGGATGGTTTTGTCACCTGGTTCTCGAAAGTGTGTGTCATCCCCAATTTCGTGTGTGTCATTTACATTCCTTGCAAGCTCCTCATGGCCCACGGAACCATTTAAGGAAAATTTTGAAATTTGCTGTAAAATTTCTGTAAATCTTTTATCTTGGTTTTCTTGATCAAGTCTCGCAATTTCTTACTGTTGAACCAAGACAACAATGGTGTCCTCGATCTGTTTTTGTTGGCAATGATGCTGCTATCGAAGCTGGTTTAAAGAATCAGCCACTTGAGCATAGGAACGTGTGCCTTCGGCCATGGCTCTGGATACCAATTGTAATGGACCCAATTCTTTATACTATCTTGGGAAGAAAGGAGGTAAGGGAATGAGGAAGAAGAAGATTACGTAAGAATAGAAAAGCATAGGAAGCAAAGAAGAAAAGAGAGAAATCAGGAGGGAAACCAGTGTTGAATAAAGCTTGTTGCCTTTTCCTTATCATTCATTCTGTTTTTATAGTTACAGTGATGCTGTGTGACACTGTTTCATACTTACATCAAAACGTGCGTTTCAGTTATTTCACTTATGAGCTAAACGATTGGTAGCACTTATTGTTTCTATTACAATTAAACATGTAAACGACACTTAGTAAACTATTAACAAAATTAACTAACAGCTTCACAGCTTCTTCATACACGATGCCTTCAACACAGCTGCCTTCCTAATTGGTCCAGACCATTACATTTGAGTGGTTTTTCAGCATGCTTGGCTCTTGTTGATGGTGGTTTGCGGGTTGGGTTGTTTCCATGGTGAAGAGGAGGGCTACGGTTGCTTCCTGGACGTGGACTGACCAGGTGCTACGGCATGGTCTTCATGGGGTTGGGGAGCAACCGTGGCTACGTTGGACAAGGGGGCATGCGATGCTAAGTTGGTTTTGTGTGGAGGCATGGGAATGAGACGTGTGAACAGAGGTGGTGGTGCGTGCAGTGCAGTAGGCTCTAGAGGAGGAACATGAAAGCTTGTCGCGTGATTCTGTGGTTTGGAGGAAGGGAGAGTGTGCATGAACGTGTATAAGGTGTATAAATATGGTGTTGCCATGAACCCTAGTGGGAGGAAAACTTGCATGGTGTGGAGACGTGCTTGGATTCTGGACCTGGTTCATGGGCTTGGGTTTTGGGTCACTTTTGAAATAATTGGGCTCGTTTTGGGTGGTGTAAAGACTTGATAAAAAAGTTGGGCAAGTTAGCGTAATCTAAATAATCTATTTGGGTTAACCATATTTCATGAGTTGAGTATTTAATCAACACTAATGGATCTCGACTCACTTCTAAAATAATCCACTTGTCCAATAAATTTCTTGGGTCAATTCCCACTTGGTCCATTAGAGGATTTTAACCTAATTATTAAACTCAATAAAATTCATACTTTGCCAAAATAAATTTTGGACTCGTAACCTATTCTAAAATTACTCGTTAAAACTCAATGGGCTTTTTATACATATTAACAGAAAAAATTTTATAGCACTCGTGCTTGGCTTGGGTGTTACACGTACATTATGAAAAATGTATATATCATGTTTAATTTTCGCAATAGTTTTATGTTATATATGAGTTATAATTGGGTTGCATTGTCACGCTACAATCCTAACTGAATTGTTTAAGGCTAAACTACATGTGTGCGCGACTTGGGAGGGAAATCAAATTTTTTTATAATTTCACGAATTCTGATGAAATTATCAAAATTTTGATTTCCAATAATAGTGTACGTCATGCCATACATGTCTCTCCTTATCATTAATTATATAATAAAAATGGGGGAGAATTAATTTGTGTATTATCTTGCTTTTGGTAGGAGTACTTGTACTACTAAATAGGATCAATTGATTGATAGAAGTAGGGTCGAGATTACTGATATTATATTGAGTATTTTCATTAGTGATTATTGCTGCATTAATGATTTTGTTAGCTGGTACTGCTGTTGATAATCTTCTATTGATCTATAATTACCTGTTCGTTCTTTAATGTTGATGTATTAAATTGTTATCTGTTTCAAAACAACGTGAATCTCTTAGTTTTATAGACATTAATCTGATTTGGTTATGATCACTAGCTAGCTTTAAGCACTTTGCAATCAATTTTAAGGTGCCATCGATAGGGCTAACCATAAAATCGATCAACTCGATTTGTCACTTTTATCTACATGATCATACATTAATATTGCTTAATCTTTATATTTTCCAGAGTTGGCACACACGTACAACTTCTCAGAACGCGAATCATCCCGAAGAGCCAACAGGCCTGGACGTCAACCTGAAACAAGTACTGATCCTAAAACCCCATAATTAAGATCAAGTGATTATGAAACAATGCTGCCTCCATGGTTTGACACTCTGATAGAAGATCAGATCAAGTCATTGCTTGTTCCAATAAAGGAAAGGCTGGAAAAAATGGAAATTATGGAAGCTAGTCTTAAAACTTTGGAAGAAGCGCCTAGTCTCAAAACTTTGGGAGCTCGCCACGAAAATTAAAAACCAACCCACTGTTGGTTTGGTATTTAATTTCAAAATGCATGCATGTGTGTTTCTATATTTGTCATCATCTATATTCAGCGGATCATATATATCAACGTTTGTGCTTAATTAGTTTCCCGTATTTAAGTCCGTACGTACCCTACGTGCGTATGCTGATATATATCATGCATGTTGCTATTATTATTATTATTATTGAATGGGAGTGTCATAATTAATTATATGGTTGAAAAGTGATTATAAAGGAAAATAAAGCTTACAAAATTGGAGTATGATGAACCACTCGATCGATGGAAGAAATTATGAGTGATGCGTGCTCAATGGACAAAACAAATTGTTATGAATCGATTGATTGGGATTGTCAGAGAGATCAAATTAGAAAGTGAATGATAGCTTTAAAGATAAAGGACAAATTTAGTAATTTAATAATTATATTATAAAATGAGTTATTGTAATGTGAAAGAGAAAGAAAATTTATCATATATTACTACAACATAATCCATTTTTTGCGTCCATATTATTTGTGGCGTTATGTATGTTTGATGCCAAAGTGTATCGAAATCGGACCAATTACGGCAATGACAAGAATGACGCTACAAGGGAATTTTTGCGACCATTGGGCTGTCGCCGCATTAAAGGTTGACCAATTAGTGCTTTTACCGCATTTAAGCGATATTTCACGACTATATCAAGCCGACACAATAACTAAGCATCAGGCTAATTTTTTGTAGTGAAATTAATTGCTGTAAAAGGTAAGGCCCATTAGTTATATAGATAAATCCCTAATTTTTTCCTTCTCCCACAACCCTATTCCCTACAATTTCATTCTCTATCGCCCAAACTGCCCCAAAGTGGACCTTTCCCACGCCACGCTATCAACTCCTCGGGTAGGCACACACACTCTCTCTCTCTCTCTCTCCCCACGCGTCCTGATCATCTCTATCTCTCTTTGTATTTGCATCAACAAACAACTCTGCTCAATTGGTTTGGATCTGTAAATTGGTCCAAGATTTTCTCCACCCCTCTCTCCCTCTCTATCTCCTCATTGACTTTCACTCGGTTTGTCTCACCCCCATCTTTCGGTCTTTATATGTTAATCATTTATGTTATCTTTTGAACTCTTCTATGTTTTGTTTGGTTAGTGATTGGATTAGATGAATAAAAAAATTTCCATTACATGATTTGGCACTTTCAATTTTTCTTTTTTGCTTGTATATAGTTCATGGCTCCATCAGTTAGGGTCCCCAGTGAATATTTTGGTCTTTGAGTATGACCAATTCAATTGGGATATGTTATTGCAATGCTTGTGAGTTGAGTATAACCAAATATATTCACATGCAGCTTGTTGCATTACAACGTACTATTAATTTTGAATTTTACATATGAAGAACAACGAGCTCTCCTGCTACAAGTAGAATGGCAGATTCAATTCCTTAGACCAATTTAATGTTGGCTGTAGTACTAGTGTGTTAGATCAAATTTGCCACCTTATTTGTCTTTCATAGAACACTGAAAATATAAGCCCCAAACATTCATTTGCATCAACTTAGGTACTAATATGAATGTTTACCTATGGAAATTCCCTCGTTGAAGTGTTGTATTTCTTTATGGTTCATTCACATCTTGTGCCCTTTCAACAAATTCACCCACTACCACACAAAGAACACATACATACATATAAAGGCATCATTTGGACCAATTATAAAATCTAAACTAGTTCACTTTACCAGCAAAATGCATTGTAACCTCTACCTATTTTTGAGAAAACATTGTGAGTAATAATGACAAAACTGGATCTTCATGTGTTTCCAATGCATTTTGGCATTTTGGACCAATTTCAGATAAAGTTGGCACTTGTTAATGTTTCATGCTTTGCGGTTGACATTTTTTAGCCTTCTCAATATTTCCAACTTCATTGCCCTTTCTAGCAAGAATGGCCGTTTCAGTTTTACAGCCAAACTTGATCCGCTATTTTCAGCTTCCCATGCATGATATTTCACACTCTATTCCTAGTGTATAGAATATAACTCATGCAGTGCCCACCCGATGACGCTTGAATAAACTTTTGTTGATGCATCCTGGATCACCAACACCCTCTGAGCTTCCATGGAAATGATTTAATCTTTTTTGAAACACTCACTACTTAAGGAAAAAGGGTCATGCCCATTTCGGGTGGAAATTAATGAAACATGAAATCAATGCAGAAAGAGGCCGATTTTGGCGAAACTTAATCAAGCATCATGAGCCAATCTTCAATCTTCCCAATTTCTTTTTTTTTTTTTTTTTAAATCTTGGTTTTGCTGAGTTGTAAGACTTTCAAATCATGTGCAGAAAATTGTGAGAAATATCATGAATAACTCAAAAATCATTGGTGACTAACAGAAGGTGATTTTAAAGGAGCAAAATGACATGCAAAACTCATCATGCATAACTTGCATGCATATATATAAATAAATAGCTCAAATATGTGCCTATAAAGTGTAATGTTTGAAAAGGTATAATTGTAATGAACATAGGAATATATAGAAGAGAGTGGGTGATGGACTCCAGGATTGTTGCACCTTTCATGAGTTCTTTCAAGCTCATATTCGGATATCCAGAAAGGAATGAGAGAATTGGTTTTATAAGGTTCAAGCTGTTGTGAGAAACAAAGCTGAGCATGCATATTCAGTCATTGTCTTACTACGTAAATAACTAGCCAATGCATGCAAAAGGACAATGAGTTGGGGCAAACTCTGATGTTTTCTTTGAGAGTTTCGTATTTGGAATTAGTTCAAACAGGAATCCAAACTGCTCCTATATAGTATATTGTCGATCACTTTGATCAATTCTTTACACATTTTGTGTGCAATATTTTGGTTTAAGGTTTTGTCTTGGAAATATGATAATTTTGTATTCACTTTGGAACTTCCTAATCATTGCAAGGTCTTTGAGTTAGGTTATTCTCTTTTTTGTTTTTTTTAATCTAAGATGCATATATGGCGCCTTGTTGTCTATGAAGAAGAACTCAATCAAGCATTATTAATAAAGAACCCAAATTAAATTATGATTGCCCCAGGAAG
This sequence comes from Cyclocarya paliurus, assembly GCA_029856935.1. Taxonomy (NCBI): domain Eukaryota; kingdom Viridiplantae; phylum Streptophyta; class Magnoliopsida; order Fagales; family Juglandaceae; genus Cyclocarya; species Cyclocarya paliurus. The sequence goes on from CM056958.1 coordinate 22,823,949, forward strand.
ATTCTTTCAAGACAGTCGATCTAAAAAATCTAAATTCTATACTTAATATTGGTATAGAGAATATGTTTAATTAAGCTAGCTAATATCATTTGTCCCACCTTATTTTGAATTGCTTAGTTTTAAGGATATATATTAAGCACTAGTGTGCTCTAACATTTTTAATGATTAAGGGATGTATTCACATTAATTTCTCGAAATAATAACTTCTAGTTTTACTAACTCCACTCCATGTTTGTTAGATTGGATGTCTATGATAATAAACATAGTGTTAAAATATTTAATGTTTTAGATGGATAAAAGTTGGATGCACCTCACTGATAGGTTTAGGTCAAGGGAATGTGGCGAATGGGTGAGGCAGTTTCTCATAAGGGCTTGAGCTCATGCCCTAGGAAACAACAGTGTGAAGTATCCATGCCGTAGATGTTGTAATAATTTGTTCCTACCTATAAGCGAGGTAGAACAACATTTATTTATTATGGGCGTAGATCCAAGTTACACTTATTGGATATTTCATGGGGAGCAAGAACCCATGAACTTTGGGGGCCAGGACGAAGATGAGCCTGATAATCTTGATGATAGTTATGTTGATAACATCGATGATATGTTGGGTGACATTCATGCGGCAACCACCATTGGTGTTGATGCTATGGTAACCAGCACGGTTGAACCCGAACCAACCACTTTTGAGAAGCTTTTGGAAGATGCTCGGCTTCCACTTTACGATGGTTGCACAATATTTTCTAAATTATCTTTCACTGCAAAGTTGCTCCACATCAAAATAATTGGTGGGTGGAGTGTAAAGTCCTTTGACATGCTACTTCAATTATTGAAAACAGCTTTTCCCAAAGTTGCGCTGCTAGACTCTTTCCATGATGCACGATCATTGGAGTGTAGGTTGGGAATTAGATACATTAAAATTCATGCATGCCCAAATGATTGCATACTATTTTACAAGGAACATAGCAACAAGCAAGACTGCCCTAAGTGTAAAGCATCTAGGTGGTTGTCCTCCACACCTTCTAAACAACCGATACCCTAAAAGGTAGTGTGGTATTTTTCACTAAAGCCAAGGTTGCAGAGACTTTTTATGACCAAGACAGCTGTGGTATCCATGAGGTGACATCAATAAAAAAGGGTACACGATGATAACACTTTCCGACATCCTGCGGACTCTGAGATGTGGACTACATTTGACAGAGAGCATCATTGGTTTGCTAAAGATGATCGTAATGTGAGGTTCGGTCTTGCTAGTGATAGATTTAACCCATTTAATAATATGAGCAAACCATACAGCATATGGTCAGTGATTCTAGTTCCATATAACTTGCCTCCATGGTTATGTATGAAAGATCTGCTCTTCATGTTGTCTACACTAATTCCTGGGCCTAAATCTCCTGGTAGTGAAATCGATGTTTACTTATGGGCTTTAGTTGATGAACAAGTTGATTTGTGGGAAAATGGCGTTGATATGTATGATGCCATGGTAGGACAAAGATTTCGATTACATGCAGCTTTATTGTGGACAATTAATGATTTTCGAACATACGGTAGACTTTTTGGGTGGAGCACTAAAGGAAAGTTGGCTTGCCTTTGTTGCAATCTGGATATAGAATCTTAGTAGCCAAGACAGGAGTGAAAACATTGTTACATGGGTCATCATTGCTTCCTACCTATAGGTCACATATGGAGAACCAAGAGGAATACTTTTAATGGCAAAGAAGATCACTGGAGGCCACCTACCCAAATTTAGGGAGAAGATATAGTCCACCAATTAAATAACATTGGTCATGTAGTGTAACAACCCGACCCTAAGATTAGGATAAGTTTTATGTATTTTTTTATAAACTATAAATATTCTATTGTTATTATTATTATTATTATTATTATTATTATTATTATTATTTATTTTTATTACCATTTTTTATTTTTAGTGTTTTACTATGATCCGAACGGTGTATTATTGGTAGAGTTCTTCTACCTTTTTACTTCCTATCTCATATGAGCATCTTTATCCTCTAGTTGAATAAACTCCAATTAGGAAAACCAACTCAGTTCATGATCGATTTCTCAAGCCACGCACGTCTCTCTCCATTAATCACACATGCACGTCACTACGTTTATTTATACATTTCATGCATAGCCCGCACCTACTGCCTTCCATTTGTTTTCTCTAGGGTTTCCTCCATGCCTATATATATACACACACGATTAGATCTCATATAGGAAGAAAACTCAAGCCGCAGACCTTCCCAGCCCATACTCAGCCTCTCTCGACTTTCACTCAGTCGTCCCCTCCACGAAAGGCCGAGAGCCACTCCACCACGGCGACTCCACTGCCTAGACCATGCAGGACCGTGAAGGCCCTCCAATACGTATCACACATACACCACCCTGTGGCATCTTGCATCGCAGATGAGCACCTTCACGGCCAACCATTTCTACCCAAGCCACCCATGCACGTCCTGAAAACAGCCCCTGTTTTCACACTGAAAAACAGAGCACCGCTCTTCCCTTAGCAAGCTGCCCAGCCATGAACGACCCTGTGCAGAGCACCACGTAAGCCAACAGCCAGCCACATCTCTTCCACCTCGTGCCGACTTGTATGCCGAGAACCACCACTGCCGAGAACCCAGCTCAACAGCTTTGCGACCTCTTGCACCCGTAGATGAGCAACTCGACGCAGCCAGTCCAAGTGGTTTTGCCAGCCACCTCAAGGACGTCGGACCACCACCCACGGCACCAGAATTGGCCGACCAACCCAGCATCGGTGAGCCCACTCGCTCCCAGTGTGCACACGACCGCCAGCCACCCCAGCCCAGCCACGTGCTCCTCCTCCCTCTCGGTAGACTCTACCGTCAGCTCTCTCTCCCTCTCTCGGTGTCGCACCACGACAAGGACTTGCCAGCTGCACCGCCGTGACCCCCACCAGCCGCAAGAGCCACCCTACCGTGCAGCTCCTCCCCTCAGTGAGTATCGGCTCTGTCGAACTCCCTAGCCCGAGCTCTGTTTCTCTAATGATATAAGTTGTGTTTTCAGTATGTGTTTAGTTGATAAAATTGCAAATATGCCCTTTAAATCTAGTATATTGAAGGGCTACTTTTATATATAGGACTTATATTTCATGATTGGGTTTAACAATTAAGTTGGGCTACCTTTTAAATTAAATATATTAGCCGTATGTTATTAAGTGTTAAATTAAGATTGAGTTATATTAATAGCCTACAATAATTTTATATTGAATACTATTAAGTTTATTTGTATAAATCGAGTGTTTCCACCGGCTGTGTGTTTATTAAACTTAGATATTTATATATATATATATATATATATATAAAGTTATATATTTAATAATATTGAAAGATTAAATATTATATTATTAGTATTTAAATTCCAGTGGCTAATCATTTATTTTAAATACTTTAAAATCTATGGTATGAAGTGAACCCCTAATGTTTTTATAATAAACATCATGATATATTTATGCTATTAAAGTTGTAAATTTAAAATAAATAAATATGTTAAGAGTATTAAAATTATATTAGTATTTATTAGATTTCTTAAATTAAACAATTATTTTAATCATGAGAAAGTAAATCTATTTTAAGAATTGAGGTTCCTAGGACTTATTTTAAATAGCCCAAGTATTCTTCTAGGTTATAATATGATACTAGTATTTTTTAAGTAATTTAAATATCAAGATTTATTGATTATGGTGTTAAACAAAAGATTTATTTGACTATTTTCTAGATTATAAATTTAATTAAGTAAGATTATGCTATTAGTATTTTAAATAATTTAAGTTATAAATATTCATTGATTTTATATTAAAGAGAATATTTTTATTCATTATATTATACAGTATGAATTTTAATTAAGTAGGAAATTAGTACATGTTATTCTAGACAGATTTAGTGATGTTTAAAATACTGCGTTTAGGTGACGAGTTACAAAGTGAGATTCAAGAGGAAGCGCAGCAAGGTAAGTAATTCGATCACAAATTAGGATCATCACAGATCAGCTTATATATAAGTATTATTCAAGCCAGTTCATTGATAGCCAATTTCTATGTATCACTCATGTCATACGCAAACATGTCATCCAACATAGCACACGATCATGTCATTCCGCATCATGTTCAGATTCAGAAATTATAATTATGTATATGTTATGTCATGCATCTCATGGTCATAAGACACGTAAGCTATCTTAAGTTCAAGTGCAAGTTAAAAATCAGTTTAGTTAATCAGATGGCCATTCAGATGTATGGTACCAATGTCGTTCAGTTTCAGGGTGGATGTGCAAGCCACGGACTCAAGCGTGGTCCACCATAGTATGCCAGAATACTATCAGCGGCTCCCCTCGTGGCCACGGGACGTGGGGCCAGTGCATAACCTCACACACAGGGTTAAGTGTGTTGGCCAGTCAGTTAAATCAGTTCAGTCAGTTAAATCAGAACAGTCAGTCAAATCAGATCAGTCAGTTAAGTCAGAACAGTCAGTTAATTCAAATAAATCAGTCATGCATAAACATTAGTATCAACAGTCATGAATTTTAAGTTCTCAGCATGAAAAACTTTTATGAAAACCTTACGTTTAGTATGTTAACGTTGTGATGGATTTCTTACTGAGTATTCGACTCATTTTAGTTTGCTTTCATATTTTTAACCACCCAGGTGAGGATGATGATTACGAGCAGACATGCCAGGATTAGAAGGAGCAGTTATTTTTAATTTCAGACCTTTTAGAATAAATTTATTTGTATTGCTTTATGACATGACTTTTATTCAGTTTATTCATTTAAGTTTTTGAAGACATTTTTATCAGACAAAGTTTTATGAAATAAATTCTAAATTTTTTTTTATTTAATATGTGATCTCTTACCGGGTTTATTTTATGAAAAACACGTGACACTCCTAGCCTACGGGAAGGGGGTGTTACATGTAGATTTTGGCAAGGAGAGTAAGAGAAGGAAGCGCACCCCTGAGGAGTTAAATTGGACCAAACGAAGTATCTTCTTTGATCTACCTTATTGACCATCTTTGAAACTTAGACATAATCTAGACGTGATGCACACAAAAAAAAACATTTGTGACAATGTGTTAGGTACTTTGATGAATATTCCAGGTAAAGAAACAGATGGTACCAAAGCCCGACGGGCCTTGGCCAAACTCAGTATAAGAAAAGAGTTGCATTTGAGAGAAAATGGTGATCGAGTGATAATCCCTCATGCCTATTTCATGTTCCATGGAGATGAGAGAAAAGAGTTTTGTGCGTGGCTCAAGACTGTAAAATTCCCTAATGGTTTTGCATCTAATATTTCCAGATGTGTTAACGTTAATGATTGTAAAATTTTTGGTATGAAAAGTCATGCTGCCCACATATTCATAAAAAGGCTATTGCCAGCTGCAATTGAAGGGTACTTAGCACATGAAATTCGCTTGGCATTGACGGAACTTAGCCCATTTTTTAAGGAATTATGTGTGGTGAGTCTGAACTTTCACTCAAAATAATGAATAAAAAATTCAGAACAGTTTTACCTGCAAGTATACATGTGTTGTAGTACCTTACAGGATCGAATCCACAGGGATTGACTAATGTGATAAAGAGAATAAAATAAAAATAGATTATTAAAAGGAACGTGCAATCAAAAATAGGAGATTACTGGGATGAAGATTTTTTAAAGTAACAAAATATAACTGAACTAATAAAATAAATCAATATGAAAAATGACTAAGGTTTTGAGGATCCGTCTAATAATTTAGAATATTATTTCCAATCAATTTAGCTCAATTAGACTAAAATAATGATTCCGTCTAACTGGAATATTTAACAATTAAGCCCAAGAAAACTAATCACCAAAGATTAAGTTTGAATAATTGATGGTATAAACATTTAAAAGTCCATTTGATTACCACAGGGATTCTTCAAGCATCCAATGTATTCGAAAATCACAATAGATCAAAAAAAAGTATATAGATAATCAAAGTTTTTAATAATAACACCATTCAATTGATCAAACTCACAATATAAACTCTATTGTTGATCCAAAACAATATTTAAATCATTAGACTTCACCTCTAACCTTAGTACGAAAATATAGACATGTAATTTATAACTCCAAACTGAAATAATAATAAAAATAATAAAACTAAAAAAATAAATAATAATAATTAAAATAATATTTCTACTCTACTCTACTCTACTCCTAATTACAAAAACTATAACTGTTTTATTTCCCTCCTAAAATCTCCAAAACTCTGATGCCTTACTTCGTTCGTTTACAAGCCTTATATAGGCTTCAAATAATACAATGTTGCAACTGCCAGGTCCTGATGTTTCCCATTGTCGAAAGTTTGCATCTCTCCAGTGCTCAACCACTCCACTAATAGCCGAAAGTGAAACTATTATTTTCTATTTCTCAAACTGAAAAGCAACGCATGCTGCCACTTCCGTGTGTTTTCCTCTTTCTTTCCCACTTTCTTTCTTTCTTTTTCTTTCGGTTGTTCTTTCTTTTTCTTTCATTCTTTATTCTTCCACCCAACTCTTTTATTTTCTTTTCTTTTTCCTTGGCCGTGCATCGCGTGCATGGTGTAGTGTTAGGTGAAGGTGAAACCGTGCAGCATCATCTACCCAGGGCTTCGTGCTGGTGTGCATCGCGTGCATGGTGCAGTGCTTTGCTGAAGGTGGAGGTTAAAAACATGGCTCACGGTGGTTCACTGCAAGCATGCATGGTGACGGGGCATTCACGTTGGTGCTGGACGTGGAGGATGCAGTGATGGCTCTCGTGGCTTTCGGCAGCGTTATGGAGGTGCTATTACTCTTGTCGTAGTCCTTCCAGGTGCAGCAATGGGTGAAGGCAATGGTGCTGCCATGGACGCCGTGTATGAGCTGTCGTGGATGTGCACTGGAGAAAGGCCATGGCGCTGCTAGACGTGGAGGGGCGGCTCATGGCCATGCTCTTGGTTTTTTTTCTGTGGACGTTCGGCAGCGTACAAGATGGCTGAGCAGTGCGTGAAGATACTGTGCATGGAAACTCAGTGTTCTGTTTTAGGGTGCTGCAAACAGAGGATGATGGAGGCTGTCTTCCATCGTGTGGAGTTGTAGTGCTGGCGGTGCTAGCTGGGAAGTGAGAGTGGCGGAAGGTCGTGCATGTGCTTAGTTCAACGTGGGTGGTGCTGTGGAGGTGTTGCTAGTCCGAAAACATGCATGTCGTGAGGTTGAAGATGACGGAGGTGACATGTCGTTTTTGTCTAAGGACAAAAACGACATGTTGTTTAGCAGACGGCCAATTGATTCCCAGAGTTAAAACGACAAGTCGTTTTCACTTTCAGAAAAACGACATGTCGTTTAGTAGACGGTAGCTTGCAATTCTCAGGTTAAATGGCATGTCATTTAGTCTGCGCTGAAAAACAAAAATAAAATAAAATACAATAAAATAAAATAAAACAGGCAGAATAAATAAAAATAATTAAATAAATAAAAATAAAACTAGAAAAAGAAAATAAATAATTAAATAAATATAAAACAAAACTAGACTAAAATATTAAAAGTGTGTTGTGCATGTGAATAAATATTGTACAATTAAATCACAAGTTATAAAAATAAGCATAAACTATGCTTTTAATCAATTTAAATCACAACTTGGATTTATTCCTTTCAACCATTTTTTCATCTAAAATCAATAATAAAATAGTAAAACAATTAAAAATGTATTGATTTTAACTATATAAACTATGCAATAATGCAGCTCAATCACACCACCCAACTAACCTTTTACTAGTCTCTAAGCAAACTAGTGAAAATTAATTGAGATGAATATTGCATAAAGCTCGAAATCCAAACAAAAGCAATCAAACATAATAATGAATTCTCACAAATGCAACACATGACTATCAACCCCCGGGAGCTATATCCACCAAGACTGTCTCAAAAATCTTTCAAAGAATTGGGAAAAATATCTTTGAACATAGATGTGTGTATATAGACTGTGTGTTCTTCATTACTAGCCAGGATTTATCCCAGGATTTTTTCAACTTTAAGATTAATCATTGTTGATTCTAACTACCTCAAAACCCAAGCGATTAGCAGTTTTCACGCCAACTCTGTTTAAAGGTTGAATACTTAACCCCCAAAGTTTGGGTAACTGTTTCTAGCCCTTTCCTTAGGAAAGCTTCATACGCTTCATCCTTTATTACATTTTTTTTTTAGGACGGATTCGAAGCAGTGGGGAATCAAACCTAGGACCGTGTGCCTAACCCACACATTCCCAAGTTCGCCCTTACCACTGAGGTAGCTCCGTGATGGATTTTTTTTTTTAATAATAAAAGGCTCGGCAGTCTTGTAGTTTACTCTTCCTGTATTAAATCAATGAACAGTAATGAAGAACACTATACGTGTAAGCATATGAAAAATGTCCTTCAAGATTTTCCCTTCATTATATATAAGTCATGCCAAGTCTATCTCAATAAATATAGCATCCCGGTGTTTCAAGTCACACATCAAACAAAATATGATGCATCAGGAATTATGTTCTATACTTAGGGTTGAAAATAAATCTTCATAAAAATAATTCCATTCATCTACACCACCAAGATGCTCAAATTTCACAAAATGAAAGAATAGAGTATGTGTCAATTATGTGTATATCAATGCATATTGCATTAAGACAAAATATCACATGCACAGACACTATTTTTTTTTAAATGAAACAAAAATAGAAAAGAAATAACTCATTCAAAAGCGGGTTTTCTAAGACTCAATATCGCTAAAGAAATACTGCCAAACAAATAGGATAACAGGCAAGATAACTACTTTGCCAAAGCAGACACTTGCGATCATTGTGCAATCGTGTGTCGGTATCACTTCATCATGCCAAGAAATCCTGGATGCTGACATGGTTTTTTTTTTTTTTTGTGAAAGAAAAAAAAATTGCCACAGAGTTCCAATGAACATTTTAAAAAAAGGAATGTGTACTACCACCCCCAAATTAAATGAAACATTGTCCTCAATGTTTTAAAAATTCAAATTAATTGAGGAGTAGCTTGGTAGAATACACCTGAAAAGTGACGTGGGTATCTCCCTAGGAACCAAAGATAGTAACCTAAAATGACAAAATGAGACTCACCTGCAAATAAAAATAAAGAAAGCAAGAACAAACAAAATGGAAAATAAAGAAAATAAGAGAAAACAAAAACAACAGAATTTTTTTTTTTTTTCATATCACATGTTGCAATCCCCGGCAACGGCGCCAAAAGCTTGGTGAGTCTGAACTTTCACTCAAAATAATGAATAAAAAATTCAGAACAGTTTTACCTACAAGTATAGTACCTTATAGGATCGAATCCACAGGGATTGACTAATGTGATAAAGAGAATAAAATAAAACAGGCAGAATAAATAATAATAATTAAATAAACAAAAATAAAACTAGAAAAAGAAAATAAATAATTAAATAAAGATAAAACAAAACTAGACTAAAATATTAAAAGTGTGTTGTGCATGTGAATAAATATTGTACAATTAAATCACAAGTTATAAAAATAAGCATAAACTATGCTTTTAATCAATTTAAATCAAAACTTGGATTTATTCCTTTCAACAATTTTGTCATCTAAAATCAATAATAAAATAGTAAAACAATTAAAAATGTATTGATTTTAACTATATAAACTATGCAATAATGCAGCTCAATCAATGTGCACAACATGTAAGAAAGAAGTAGTGAAACGTCTTAAGATTGACATTGTCCTAATTCTTTGCAAGATGGAAATGATATTTCCACCAAACATTTTTTACTTAATGGTCCACCTAGCTATCCATTTGCCCTGATAGTTGTTACTTGCAGGACCAGTTTAATATAGATGGATGTATTCGTTCGAGAGGTATTTAGGAAATTTGAGCAGTACGTGAAAAACAAAGCTCGCCTCGAAGGATCCATTGCGGAGGCATATATTTATGAAGAATTTTTGACATTCTCATCGATGTATCTACATGATGTACCAACTAGGTTCACTCAGGAGGATTGAAATATTGATGTGGGTGTGCAAACATTCGAGCTTTCTGCATTAGATATTCTATCTCTGAAAGTGCGGCCACTCGGTAATTCAACCCCTTTCCACTTAGAGAAGAAACCATTTAAAATTTCCAGATGGTACACCCTCAATAACGACACTAAGATTATCTAGTATTTGGAGTAAGAACCTGACATTGACGTGATTTCACGTTGATATACCTATGGTACCTGCATATCTAACATTGAAAGGAGGCACGAAGCTGAATTTCCATCGTGGTTCAGGAAATGTGTAAGTGGCTATATATTTGAATATCTATCGGACCTTAATTGGATGATCATTAAACCTTATTTTTGGCATTGCCTTTTCTTGTCTTATGGTCATCATTTTAGATTCAAGCGCTGTATACTATGGATACACAAAGTGTATCTGATGATTTTTATGCAATCGCTTATGGACCAGACCCTTGGGTGAGTTCATATTCTAGGTATATAATGAACGGTATACGATTTTATACAAAGCATCGGGAAATGAACCGGAGAACACAAAATAATGGTGTATTAGTTACAAGTGAACACCAATCCTCTATGGTTGACTTCTATGGGGTTCTTAATGATATCGAGGTGCGGTACATGGGATGGTGATGAGTTTGGTTATTGTCTTACGATTGGTTTGATTTTGGCGATACGGTTCGAGGTAGTAAGATCGGTGACCATGTTATAAGTATCAATATGTCTATGAATGGAGTACACGAGGAGTGTACTCCATGTTGTGAGATGATGCACCGTATGGCATGTATGTCATAGCGGTGACGTGGCGTAGTGTTGTGAATGGAGTATACGCAGAGTATACTCCATGTGGTGAAACGATACACCATATGACATGTGTGCCATAATGGTGATGTGGAGTAGTGTTGTGAATGGAGTATACACGGAGTATACTCCATGTGGTGAGACGACGCACCATATGGCGTGTGTGTCATAATGGTGATGTGGCGTAGTGTTATGAATGGAGTATACGCGGAGTATACTCCATGTGGTGAGACGATGCACCATATGGCGTGTGTGCCATAATGGTGATGTGGCGTAGTGCTGTGAATGGAGTACACGTGGAGTGTACTCCATGTGGTGGAGTGATGCACCATATGGCATGTGTGCCATAATGGTGATGTGGCATAGTGCTGTGAATGGAGTACACGTGGAGTGTACTCCATGTGGTGGAGCGATGCACCATATGGTGTGTGTGCCATAATGGTAATGTGGCGTAGTGCTGTGAATGGAGTACACGTAGAGTATACTCCATGAGGTGGAACGATGTACCATATGGCATGTGTGCCATAATGGTGATGTGGTGTAGTGCTGTGAATGGAGTATACGCGGAGTATACTCCATGTGGTGAGATGATGCACCATATGGCGTAGTGTCATGGATGGAGTACACGTGGAGTGTACTCCATGTGATGGAGTGATGCACCATATGGCGTGTATGCCATAGTGGTGATGTGGCGTAGCATTGTGAATGGAGTACAAGTGGGTTGTACTCCATGTGGTGAGACGATACACCATATGGCGTGTATGCCATAATGGTGATGTGGCGTAGTGTTGTGAAGGGAGTATGCGTGGAGTGTACTTCATGAGGTGCAGCAATACACCGTATGGCGTGTCGCAAAGATAAGGATGGTTGCATAGTTGATAGGAGAAGAACTTGGTGTATGGTGTCGGGAACTGTGGAACAGTGTCCTGAAATGGCTGTGAAGTATGGCTGTAGTTCAAGGCGACGGGTGTAGCCATGTGATTGGCTTATGGCCGAGAATAAGTGCGAAGTGGCTAAGAAGTATCAGAGCAGTATAGGGGAAGCATGGTTGGGCAATATCATGAAGTGACTTGGTCAATCATGGAGTTGCGCTGTGATAACCTAAGATGTATGTGAGGTGATGTGACAAGGTCACGGTGTAGCTTGGGAACAGTCTTGAGCTATATGGCGTGACATAAAGTGTAGTTATGAACAGAGTCCCATCGTGTCAAGTGTTGGGATGAACTGTCATGAGGTTCACGTAGCATCAAGAGTCATGCTAGCTGGGTAAGGGAAGGATGGTATTGAAATATGGCGCTTGTCCATACGACCCGATGACCAATGTAAGGTATGTTGGTCCTTGATGATAAAGGGGTAAGGTACGTGTGTTGTCTAGTTAGACACATGTGTTGGATGGATTTACCGTATATAATGGGTAATCTATCCTAAGTATGATGACACGGTGCTTAAGCCTCAGAGTGGCTCAGAGCCGTGTGATGTGTATGGATGGTCATGAGAAGTAGAGTGAGTTAAGATACATAAAGGTAATGATGAAGGTACTGTCCAAGAATGGGATGCGTGACTTAGTAGGTCTAAGTCATGCATCGGAATGTGGTTAATAAGAAGAACAGGACAAAGGTCCTAGTGTCTTAATCCTAAGATGAATAATGAGTTCACCCTAGTGAATAAGCACTCGAAGTAAAATGTTAAGGTTGAAGAAAGTAGAGACCGTAATGGGTCTTCAAGGGGTTTGTCATAGTAAAGGACATGAAAGAGCACGGGATAGAAGGAGAGTATTCTAAGTAAAGCATAGCTCTATTTCTAGTCAGTTGCTTATGCACTAGATAGAGAATAACGTTAAGATTATGTATGCATGTAGGTTGCCATCTGACACGCGTATGAATGGACTGTATGGTATGAAAGTAGCATGGAGTCCAGGTAAGTATTACGTTCATACTCTTCTAGAGTTTTTTAAAGATATGAAAAAGAAAACGAAAGGCTTTTCCCTTATAAAAAATGAAGAAAAGAAATGTTTTACCTTTTCACAAGGGCAAACGTTTTATGAAAAAGAAGGATGAAAAGTAACGTATTTAAAGTATAAGTATGTACGGCCCCCTTTGGCAGCCCCTGTTCACGCACCCAAAAGTATTAACTATATGCATGTGAATGGATGACTATACGTAGTATCTATTGTATGTATTTTAAAAAAAAAGACGATGCAAGAAAAGACGATTTTCGGGCTCTCGCCCCAAATGAACGTTTCTCACGGAAAGAATGTTTTCTCACGAAAAGACGTTTTTCCACGAAAAGAATGTTTTCTCATGAAACGAATGAAAGAAATGAAAAGAAATGAAAGGCATGCTCATGCACATGAAATGAATGAAAGCTATAGCTCTCTAGAGCTGCCATGAATGAATGAACGTAAGAAAGAATGAAAGAAAGGCATGAGCATGTATGAATGTATGAAGCTACGTAACAACCACATGAAATGAATGAATGGGGTACCCAAATGAATGAATGGGCAGATTGCAATGCCGGGTAATAGTATCTGGTAGTGCACCCAGTGCTGCATCCCTGACGGAATGGGATTCCAACCCGTGGCCACGAGCGAATCCATCGGCCATAGGGCCGCTAACCCTAGCACGCGGGGCGTAACAGTGTGCACTGGCCTATGAAAGTGATAAGAAAAGAATGTATGAATGCATGGAATTCTTTAAGAAATGAAGGTAGTAACGGGAGAACGTTTTACGAAAAGAAAAACATGTTTAAAGATGAAAACTCCAGTCTACTGATGTTTACGAACGAAAGCATGCATGCATGTACGTATAGTATGTATGGAATGATGAATGCATGACTGAAAACTTATGTTTTTATATTTTAACCGTATAAAGTAATGCTTACTGAGTATTCGACTGATTTTAGTTTTTATGTGTGCCCCTCCCCCTACAGGAATTGAATGAGCAGTACGCTCAGGAGGGACACGGCCAAAGGAGAAGGGCACGGAAGTCTAGGTGTGAAGGTTTTAAACGTACAGAAGGTCCTTTTTATTTTAAAGATTTATATTTTCCACTCTTTTAACTCGCAAACCCCTTTTATTATAAAAGCACATTTTATTTTATAACGTAGAGTCCTGTATCCTGGGAAGGACAGTGAAAAGGTTTTAAATCGAACGGTAATTCACGTCGTATTTTCTAAAATATTTTGTAAAAAGACCCACCACGGGGACGGGCGTTACAGTCCACTACATGAACAATAATGCAATATTTATTAGTTTTGACATATACATGGGGTTAAATGAGCCATTGGAAGTTTATTTAACAAGCTGAGAGCTGATAGGCATTGTTGTTGATGGGATATTTGATTAGTTAAACAACTTATTTAATGTTGGATTATTGGTCTTTCATTCATATATATTACTTGGTTTATTTACTTCTTACAAAACATGGATGCAGAAAAAGGTATATTACACTGCCAGCTGATGGGTCATATTGCTAAAGAGATGGGATCTAGAGGTTCTGGTTCAATTTCATCCCATGCTTCCAAGATAGAGAGGACTCAAATGTTCTTGCCACATGACATAGTGTGTATAGCACATATTAATGTTGCCTTGTATTCAATGTGCAAACTAGTTTCATTGAGTTTCATATCAGTTTGAACTTATTTAACAGTACTTGGTGGACTTGTTTTCGGAGATGAGATGAGTTGAGATTAAAATTAAAAAGTTGAATAAAGTATTGTTAGAATATATTTTTTAATATCATTTTTGTTTTGGGATTTGAAAAAGTAGAATTGTTTATTTTATTTTGTATTGGGGTTTGAGAAAGTTGTAATGATTAGATGAGATGCGATGAAATGAGATGAGATGTTTTCTGAAAACAAACTTTAGACAAAGTCTGTGATGTTGGCAAATTTAAAGCATGATTCCAGATTATTTGAGTCGCATGTACTGTAATTGCGTCGATAGTAGTTGGACTATTTGCATAGAAAATATTTCTATTGCCACAAGCAAGAAGGCCATTAAAAAGACAATTTGTGTCCAGATTATCTCGCCGCTAATATTCCAAATTGATCTATTTGCATCCCTAGATCCACGCCGCAAATACTAATGTATATCTATACCTGCTCAGAAAATGTTTTTGTGATGCATAAGAATGCCAGTTATACTTTACATTCGCAACTGCAAACAATATTTTTTGCTGCGTGAAATATTGTCTGTTGCCAATGGTAGTGATCACCTACTATTTATGATGCCAAGAAATGGATGCAAATACATATTTTTTCCTACCATTCTTCTCGATGCTAATATTCGCCGCAAGAGAAAGTATATTTGTGTCCCTAAAATTTTCGCTGCAAATTAGACAACTTTTAGTACTCGAATTTGCGGTGCCAAATTAAGTATTTGCGATGCTAATTGTATCGTCGAGAAAACTACAAGTGGCGTTAATGAATATTTGTGACTTTCATAAATGGCTGCGAATGATGCCTTCTCCAGCCAATTAAATTTTATTGCACTGGTGCAAATCGGCGTTTTGTGGTGCCCGATTTCGCTGGTAGATGCCTTCATTTGAGTAGCTCTCTTGGTGCGCTGTCACAGACTTTTATAGATGAACTTGTATCGACCACGAATCGGCGAAATTGCTTAGACGGGAAAAATATGTTGAAGACCCATATTTCATCTATTACAGCGATTTTCTCCAACACAAAATGTAGGTTGTGTTGTAGTGATATTTGTACTTTGACTGTTATGAAAAAAAAGATCTCCTCAAGTTCTTGTTCAAATTTGAGGATATCAAGCGATAGAGAAATAAACACATGGAATATTGGATCCTCCAACATCTATTGTTCATTTCATATTTCTCAAAATATTTATATGAGTAATAATAAATGATGTAGGCCAGCTTATTTCATGTGTCTATCGATCTCGCTCCCACCCGAGGCTCTCAAGTTTAAACAACAATCTAGTGGACCTTTCAACATTCTTGACTCCCTTGACTATCTTTTGACTTAGGTTTAGCTTGAGACTATGATTTCTTTCAAAGAATAAAAAAAATGATGAAAGTATAGAATTGGTTGAACAAATGTTAACCCACACGAACCCAACACAATTCACTCAAATTGAATGGACTCGAACACCGCCAGCTTGCATTTCCTTGACGCAACATTCGAGTGCCCAAAAATATCTATAAGACAGGCAGAGATAAAGGATATAAAAGATGAGAACTTTACCATTAAATTGAATAAGAAGCAGCCATGCATGGAAGTTCTCTTCTCCTCCACCACAACCATAACACCGCATATATATTTCCAAGAAAAGCCAACAAAAACCAACCCCAAGATCCCACTGTAAACATCAAAATCCCCAATCCGCGGTTTTGAATTCACTACAAGAAATTTAACCTTTTTCCAAGAATTTTTTTTTTGAAGATCTACCATTGTGGCAAATAATTAGTTGATGACACGATGTCTGTAGAAAAAGAACAAGCCTTTTGTAGCAGGAGCACGTTCGGCGGACAAAACTTTGTGGGAAAATGACTTTTTGCTGCAACGAGCTATTAGATTTTGCGGCGATAATGAACCGCTACAAATAGTTTTAAAGATTAAAACTCATTTCCCCCCCTTATTTCTTTCTTCCCCAGCCCGATACTCTCTCTCCATTGTGCCACCCCATAACTGAAACTCCACAGGATACCTCCCAACCAAGCCATGCTGACACTATCGACAGCACCACCTCCACTGCCGCCTCACGCCAATGACCCTCCCCTTCCAATCATCCATTTATCTCTCGTGCTCTGTTTTCTCTCCACTAAAGCTCACTCCCCCCATAGCTCTCTCCCTTCTCCCTTAATTTCTCTCCTAATGACACAACGCCACTAGCCGTGCCACTAAGCTTCTCTCCCTTCGAAGACCTCCCTCCCTTCCCCTCTCGGTATATCTATTTCACTCTTTCTCTTGAGTGCCTCCCCCTCTCAGAGCTTCTCTCTCTCTCTCTTACCATCTATCTCCCTCTCTATTTCTCTCCTTCATCTAGCGCCACCATGGTCTCTGCCACCACCAGCTGCCGTGAAAAACCGGCAGTGATGTCTTGAGCCTCCAACCCCTTGATTTTCCTCCAAACCCCTCGCCACTAGCCTTCCAGTAGTAACTCATGAAAAATAATCAACCATCCAGTTTCCACAAAAATGGTTCATTGGTAAAACAATAATCCACCACCTCATTTCATGGAAAACTATCTTATTCCTCATGAGAGGTCTAGATCATGACTTATTTGCAGTGAAATCTAAATGCTTTCTCCACCAATGACCTTATGTCATCAACAATATGTCACGAGTCTCCCACGAAAGAAATAGGTGAGAAAAACGTTTTTCTCACTAAGGTCATACATTTTCCAACCACAATCCATCCAAAAAAAAGTAGCATTTGTTGTAGTGGAGGAGCCTTCATGAGCACCATCTAGTTATTGCTAGTAAGGTTAAACCTTAGAAAGAGTATTGGGCAGGTGGGTATGTTTCATTTTTATTTTCAAATTAAAATGTTTGCTTTTTATGTGAGTTCTGGTTTTGGTTCTGGTTTTGAGCAGTGAGAAGGAAGCTCAGATGGGCATATATCTTGCTTCTTGTGATACCCACTTCAGCTTTTATTGTGACATTGATGAAGGTATTTGTCTCGAGCTCGACCGTAAGTTTTTGTTCTTTTATGCTTTCTTGTATATGAGGCTAGTTTGCAGCAGAACGAATCATCTGGTTGCTTCAATTCTGCATCATATTGGTCACTTAGATTTTTTGTTTAAAGAGTGGAATTGTGAAAGGTTGGTCTTTCCATTGCAACTAATGTTCAGCGAATATATTGTAGGTCTACTTGAGGTTTTGTCAGTTAGGCCGGACCTGGATTGTTCTGTGAAAAAGATATATAGCTCTTTAAGTACTCAATCAAGTACTTTATCAGGTACCGTCCTCTTCTAATAAAACATAGCCAAATTTGAAAGGGATATGATATATATTGGGGTAAGAAATAGGTGAGTGTAGCCAATTCGGTATTTATCTTATTGTAAAGTGGCTTGAAGTCTTGAGCAAGAAAAAAGGGTACTATTAGATGTATTGAGGAAAAGAGATCATGCTCATGAATGTATTTGCAAGAGAAGCTCACATTGATAATAATGACTTAATTACTGCCAAATTACCAGGTGTTAAAATATTCATGGATTAATATTTTTATCATGGTTTTGTTTGTTTGCTTTTATGCATATATGTTTCTATCCCTTAGGACTC
This sequence comes from Cyclocarya paliurus, assembly GCA_029856935.1. Classification (NCBI taxonomy): domain Eukaryota; kingdom Viridiplantae; phylum Streptophyta; class Magnoliopsida; order Fagales; family Juglandaceae; genus Cyclocarya; species Cyclocarya paliurus. The sequence goes on from CM056958.1 coordinate 22,842,013, forward strand.
TGGAGAGAGGGTCTCTACTTTTGACTTGGAATTAGATGACAATATTAATCTTTAATCCTATCTCATAGGAACTTTGCAATTGGCTATTTACTTAATAACCGAGATTATATATATCATATAGTAGTAATTATCTAAAGTTGGCCACTACAGATATAATTTTTCCACTGTAGATCAGTAAACAAGCTGCTTTAGGAAATTTACAGAGTCCTAAGAATCATTCATTTTTTTTTTATAAGAAACATAAATTCCATTAATAAAGAAAGGAGCAATAAAGTTTGAAATACAATCCCACCACATACTAATATCATCCGCATACTTCGCATAAGGAGCTAATTTATGAGCTGCCATATTTCCTTCACTATGAACATAAACAAAATTACATTCAACAAAGTGTGAAGAAAGTAACAAGATCTCTTTATATAATAGCCCCAATGTCGATCCTTCCATAGAATTCTGCTGCTGTAGCAATTCCACTACTAATAAACAATCAGATTCAACTTGAATATGTGAGATGCCCATGCTAGCACATAATTGGAGTCCACGGAATACTACAGTTAACTCAACAGCTTCAAGCTCCTCAAACTCATTCTCAATCTTGCTGGCCGCCATAAGCACCTTACCTTGATCATCTCATAGAATACAACTTGTACCAGATTTACATAAGTTAGTAAAAGTAGCCCCATCAACATTAAGTTTGAGCCAACCTATTGTGGGAGATTTCCAGCGAAAATGTTGCTTCAACTAGACATTTGTCTTCAATCTGACTTCTTTTTAATTCCTGATCATGCACCATAATATTACGTCTATACCAGAAACTCCAAGCCAAACTAAAAAACATAGCTAATTTGTTACTTTGTAAACTATCACAAATATTTAAAGCTATATCACATATTTTCAAATTAGCATCAAAATACAGATCTAGTAAAAACTCTCTCCACAAACTCTGTAGAGTAGAACAACCTATCAAGGCATGATTGAGATCTTCATAGTGAAAATCACAAAAATAACATGCATAATCAGATAGCACCTGCTTCTTCGTCAAATTTTCTCTTGTGGGGAGACCTTCCTTATAAGCACCCGAAGCAAATATTTTATCTTTTCTTGGTACTTGCATTTTCCACAGTAGCCTCCATAAAATCTTATTAGACTTAGTTGTTGAAGATTCTGCAATCTAAGATCCCAGCCTTACCTAAATAAATTTGTAACAACTTTTAACACTAAAAGAACCATTTCTCTCGTGGGCCCATATTCTTTTATCATTAACAGCACCTTCACAAATCACAATTTTTAGCTATATCAACCATCACACTTGGATTTAAGAGAGATCTAAGTTTCTGAACATTCTAGCTTCCTATGTCCTCACCAATTAAAGAAGCCACTACATCATCCTGAACATAATCTGAGCCGACAATTCCGTTAGAAATTAAATCCACATGACCTAGTATCCATGAATCAGACCATATTTTAGCTGTATTGCCATCACCAATTCTCCATCTACAACCTTCCAACATCCACTTTTTAGCTTCCCCCGTGCCCCTCCAAGTGTAAGAAGGACAATTTCCTAATGCTGCATGCTCAAAACTCAAATTAGCAAAATATCAGGCCTTAAATAATCTAAACAATAGAGAACTATTACCTTGCATCAATCTCCAGCCCTGTTTAGCTAAAAGGTCTAAATTTAAAAACCTGAGATCTTTAAACCCCATCCCCCCACAAGATTTTCGCTCACACATTCTAGCCCAACTCAAGCAATGAATGTTTCTTTCCTCTCCCTTCGAACCCCACCAAAAATTAGAAATTAACCTCTCTAAATCAGAACACAAAGTAAAAGGTAATAAAAAAAAATTACAGATTTGCCTCAGTGGTAAGGGCGGACTTGGGAATGTGTGGGTTAGGCGCACGATCCTGGATGTGATTCCCCACTGTTCGAATCCATTTAAAAAAAAAAAAAGTAATAAACGATGAAGCGTATGGAGCTTTCCTAAGTAAAGGGCTAGAAACAGTTACCCAAACTTTGGGGGTTAAGTGTTCAACCTTTAAACAGAGCTGGCGTGAAAACTGCTAGTCCCTTGGGCTTTGAGATGGTTAGAATCAACAATGATTAATCTTAAAGTTGAAAAATCCTGGGATAAATCTTGATTAGTAATGAAGAACACACAGCCGTTTAGCTACATACACACATATGAGTTCAGACATATTTTCCCCAATTCTTTGTGAAAGATTGTTGAGACAGTCTTGGTGGATATAGCTCTCGAGGGTTGAATAGTCATGTGTTGTATTTTGTGAGAATTCATTATTATGTTTGATTGCTTTTGTTTGGATTTCAAGCTTTATGCAATATTCATCTCAATTAATTTTCACTATTTTGCTCAGAGACTAGCAAAATGTTTGTTGGGGGGTGTGATTGGGCTGCATTATTGCATATTTTATACAGTTAAAATCAATACTTTTTTAATTTTTTTATTATTTTATTATTGATTTTAGATGAAAAAGTGATTAAGAGGCATAAATCCAAGTTATGTTTTGAATTGATTAATAGCATAATTTATGTTTGATGTTATAACTTGTGATTTAATTTGATAATATTCTCTCAATGCACAACACAATTTTAATATTTTATTCTTCATCTTTTGTCTAATTTTATTTTTTATTTTTAATTATTTATTTTATTTACTTTGTTTAGTTTTATTTTTTGTTTCTTTAATTATTTATTATTTATTTTTCTTGTTTAAATTTTATTTTTGTTTTATTATTTTTAATTTTATTATTTTTTCTTTTTACAGCTTGTCCTAATCGACATGTCATTTTTCTTCATGGAAAAACGACATGTCATTTATCTTTGAAATTAAAACATCTGTCGCATAAACGACATGTCGTTTAGTCAATTGACAAAAATGACATGTCGTTTTTACTGTGAACTGAATTCAGCCCCCTCCTAAACGACATGTAGTTTAGTCATGGACTAAACTACATGTCGTTTTGGTCTTCTTCAACCTCCAGCATGCATGAATAGCAGCACAACCGTAGTTACGTGCACCTTGCGCAACGGCACTGCATGTTCCACTTCCAACTGCCCCGCTGCCACCCAGCCACTGGAAGGGATGCCTAGCAAACAGTGAGTTCGCAGCAACCATGGAGAACCGTCCTCACAATAGCAACACCACCTCCATCACAGATCATCACCGTAGCACTGCCACAACCAAACTTCCATGCACAACCATGCTCCTGTAGCAAACTCCTTTTCCACGTGAAAACCACCCATGCTCATCCGCTATGACTACATCACTACTGCCCCAGCCGTGCCCAACGACCATCACCATGTGCAGCACCACCTTGCGCAACTGCACTTCCTCCGCACGATGCATAACCACTGCTCCCTCTACAATCACCTTACCTCCATGCGGGCAAAGCAACATCACGTCAAAACCAAGAGCCTCTATTTTTCAACACGAAAACAGAGTTCGTTCTGACCTTAAAAACACCGTTGGTCCGAGCAAGCATCACTGTCGCACTGCCACAACCAAGCTTCCATGCACAACGTAGCAGCACCAACCCCATGCATGCACCACCCACGGTCTCAAACCAAGAGCATGGCAACGCTGAAACCACGCACTAAACCATCGCCATGAACGGACTCCAAACCTCAGCAACCTCCTCTCTATTTCTCGGCTCTATCTCCTTCAGTTAGTAATGGAGGAAACACGGGATGGAGAAGCACATGAGACCAAAAGGAAACACTAGTTGCAGAAATTCTAGGCAACTCAAATGAAAAGAAAAAAAAAAAAAAAGGAAGAAAAGCTTCGGACAGCAACCAAGAATACGGAAATAAAGTTCTGAGTGGTAGACAAGGGATGCGAAACATGCAGCGGAAATGCTGGGCATTATTCTCATTTGGACGCAAGCTGAAGATCAAAGGGAAGGAAAATAATACCGGCCTTTTCATTTGGACGGAAGAGAAGAAAAGAAATAAATAAAAACTCGTGCAGGACATCTAACGCACTAAAGAAAAGTGAGTGGATGAATTAGAGGAATACAGGGAGGAAAGCATTAGAGCAATACTGGGAGGAAAACACGCAAAATGGACCTGCTTTTGTCAATGGAGATGCACGAAATGAAATTCTATATAAAGGGGTATCATACGGACGAAAGGATCATCAGAGTTTGGGTAGCTCATTCTTATTATTCTTCAGCAATTCATTTCTCTTTGTAGAGTTTATTTGAGTTTGTTTCATTTAAGAATTAATTTATTTTCCTTAAGCTTGTTTTGTAATATTTGGTGTTGTGTTTTATTTTAGTTTTCTTATGGAGAATTTATCTTTGAATTCCATGGTTCTTGTGATGAACATGGTTGGCTAAATTTTCGTACTAAGGTTAGAGGTGAAATCTAATGATTTAAATATTATTTTAAGATCAACAATAGAGTTTATATTGTGTGTTTGATCAATTGAATGGTGTTATTATTAGAAACTTTGATTATCTATATATTTCTCTTGATTCATTATGATTTTCGAATACAGTGAATGCTTGAAAAATCCCTGTGATAATCAATTGGACTTGTGAATGTTTCTACCATCAATTATTCAAACTTAATCTTTGGTAATTAGTTTTCTTGGGCTTAATTGTCAAATCTTCTAGTTAGACGGAATCATTATTCTAGTCTAACTGAGCTAAATTGATTGGAAACAATTTTCTAAATTATTAGACGGATCCTCGAAACCTTAGTCGTTCGACATATTGTTTTATTTTATTATTTCAGTTATATTTTGTTACTTTAAAAATCCTCATCTTAGTAATCTCCTCTTTTTGATTGCACGTTCCTTTTAATAATCTATTTTTATTTTATTCTCTTTATCACATTAGTCAATCCCTATGGAATCGATCCTATAAGGTACTACAACACCTATATACTTGCAGGTAAAACTGCTCTGGATTTTTGGTTCATTATTTTAAGTGAAAGTTCAACCGCAACAAGTTTTTGGCGCCGTTGCTGAGGATTGCAACATGTGGTAATATATATATATATATATATATATATATAAATATTTTTCTAACTTTCTCTTGTTTTTGCAAATACTATTTTTGTTTAAGAAAGAGATTGTGTGGCATTGCTTTCATATTCATATCATTTTGTAATCTCGTTCATTTTTCTATCAATGTTTGCATGCATAGATATAGAGACGAGTTGGGTAGATTTGCAAGGAGAGCTGAAGTAGACACTGATACTCTCTTTGACAATTTGTTTGACACGCCTTCTAATTTTGAAACACATTCTATTTCAACATTTTCTTCATCTAACATGAGTGTGCACGAAGATCAACCGTGTACTCTACAAGAGTACCTTCACCCTACACGCACAGCAACACCATCATGCATTAGATTTCCTCCTAATATTCTTCCAGTGGATTTCAAACCTGGTACGATACAACTTCTCCCTACTTTTCATGGTCTGGAGAGTGAAAATCCATATGTGCATATTAGGGAGTTTGAAGAGGTAGTTGCTACATTTCATAGTCAACCTGGCATTATGGATGCTGTTCGACTTAAGTTTTTTCCTTTTTCACTAAAGGATAAGGCAAAGAGTTGGATGTATTCATTGAGACCACGGTCGATCGGGTCATGGGCTGAGATGACCCAAATGTTTTTCAATAAATACTTTCCTCATCATAAGACTAATGCTTTGAAAAGACAAATCTCAACTTTTACACAAAAGGATAGTGAGACTTTGTATCAAGCATGGGAACGTTTTAAAGAATCACTTAACTTGTGCCCCCATCATGGTTATGAAAGCTGGCATCTAGTTAGCTAGTTTTATGAAGGTCTTACTCCTAGAGAGCGTCAATTTATTGAAATGATGTGTAATGGTGAGTTTTTACAGAAGGATCCGGATGAGGCAATAGAGTATTTAAATGAACTTGCAGAAAAGGCTCACACTTGGACATGACCAAATGCTTTCGACAGTACCAATCAAGCATGCTCAAATCAAACTCAGTCTAGTGGAGGCATCTATCATCTTAGAGAAGAAGATAACTTGAAGGCAAGGATGGAGGGCCTAACTAGAGAGTTAGAGGCACTAAAGACGAAGGGAACTACGACAGCTCACATTATTCACCAAGCTGATGCCCCTAAACTGTGTGTCCTTTGTCAGGAAGTAGATCATCTTGCACAAGATTGCCCAACCCTTACTGAAATGAGAGGAGTGTATAAGGAACATTGCAATTCTCTTGGCATGTATAAAAAGTCATTTTCACCCTACTCAGATACGTACAATCCTGGATAGAGGAATCATCCCAACTTTAGTTGGGGGAATGACTCCAATTCACATCAAAATCCTCAAGGGCCTTCTGTTTCTACCTCTTATGTGCCCCCACATAAGAAAATCCTTGAGGAGACATTACAAACTTTTATGCAGGGTCAAGCGAATATTAATAGTTAGATAATGCAGGCTGTTAATGACTTGAAGAGTTCTATTGGTGAATTGACCTTTGCATTGTGCATTCAAGAAAAGGGTAAGTTTCCTGCTCAAACTCAACTGAATCCCAAAGGACAATTAGAGGTAAGCAATTCAAATTCTTATGATTCAAAATCTAAACATGCCAAGTCCATCACCACTCTACACAATGGAAAAATAATTGATAAAAGTATTTCAATGAAAGATGATAAGACCAACAATTCTTCAAATTCCAAGAGTGATGGTGAACTTGACAAAGTTGAGTTAGATATGCCTATCAAAACCCCAATACCTGCCCCTTTTCCCCAAAGGTTGCAACCTTCTCATAAATTGGTTCAAAATGCTGACATTCTTGAAATTTTTAAACAGGTGAAAATTAATATTCCTTTGTTGGATGCCATTAAACAGATTCCATCTTACGCTAAGCTTTTGAAAGATCTGTGTACAGTGAAGCGTACGATGAAGGTGCAAAAGAAGGCTTTCCTTACAGAACAGGTAAGTGCCATCCTTCAAAATAATTCTCCTCAAAAATATAAAGATCTAGGTTTTCCAACAATTTCTTGTGTTATTGGAAACTTTATAATCAAGAAAGCTTTACTTGACCTTGGTGCTAGTGTTAACCTCCTACCTTACTCGGTATGTGAGCAATTGGGTCTTGGTGAGCTTAAGCCCACCAAGGTAACAATCCAACTTGCTGACCGTTCAATGAAAATACCGGGAGGGATAGTTGAGGATGTGTTAGTGCAGGTAGGCAAATTTTACTTTCTGGTGGACTTTATTGTTTTGGACACAGAACCTATCTTTGATGTTTGCACTCAAATTCCTATAATTTTAGGAAGACCATTCCTTGCAATCTCGAATGCTTTAATAAATTGCAGTTGTGGTGTGATGATAATTTTTTTTGGCAACATGACTTTGGAGTTGAATATTTTCAATATTTGTAAACAATCTGGTGATGATGATGACGTGCATGAAGTGAATTTGATTCAAACTTTTGTTCAGGATCAATTTGATTTGTCATTTTTTTGGGACCCTCTAGAGGCCTGTTTGGTTCATTGCGAAAATTTTGATGATGATTCTATGCTTGCTTCTATGAACTTTTTGCTAGGATCCACTCCTATAACGGACACTAATAAGTGGAGGGCATGTTTTGAGAAGTTACCACCTTGTGATGTTGTGCCCCTCCCCTCAAGTGTCCAAACACCAAAACTCAACTTGAAACCTCTACCTGCTGAACTCAAATATGCATTTTTAGGCAAAACAAAGACATTACTAGTTGTCATCTCCTCAAAACTCGATAAAATTCAGGAGAAGAAATTAATTGATGTTCTCATTGAACACAAAGATGCAATTGGATGGACCATAACTGATATAAAAGGAATCAGTCCTTTAAATTTTACTCACAGGATATATTTAGAGGACAATGTTAAACCCTCAAGAGAGATGCAGTGTAGACTCAACCCCAACATGAGAGAGGTTGTTAGAGTAGAGGTGTTGAAACTTCTGGATGTAGGGATCATCTACCCTATTTCTGACAGCAAATGGGTTAGTCCTACACAGGTGGTACCTAAGAAATTTGGTATGACTATAGTTAGGAATGCAGAAAATGAGTTGATCCCAACTAGAATTACTACTGGTTGGCGTGTGTGTTTGACTACAGCAAGCTAAATTTGGTTACTAGGAAGGATACTTTCCTCTACCATTCATGGATCAAATCCTTGAAAAGGTAGCTGGCATAAATTTTATTGCTTCCTAGATGGTTATTCTGGATATAACCAAATTGAGATTGCTCTTGAAGATCAAGAGAAGACAACTTTTACATGTCCATTTGGTACCTTTGCATATCGAAGGATGCCATTCGGACTTTGTAATGCCCCTGCTACATTTCAAAGATGCATGATGAGCATATTCAGTGACATGGTAGAGCATTTTGTTGAAATATTCATGGATGATATTTCTATTTTTGGTGATTCATTTGATGAATGTTTAACTCATTTAGAAAAAGTGCTGATTAGATGCAAAGAAAAGAATTTGATTTTGAACTAGGAAAAGTGTCATTTTATAGTTACTCAAGGGATTGTCCTTGGTCATATTGTCTCTTCTCAAGGTATCAAAGTTGACAAAGCCAAGATTGAATTAATTGCTAATTTGCCCATACAGAAGGTTCATTAAAGACTTAAGTACAATTTCTAAACCTTTGTGCAATTTATTGTCAAAGGAAAATTCTTTTGTGTGGACTAAGGACTGTGTGATAGCTTTTACAAAGCTAAAAGGTATGTTAATTTCAGCCCCAATTATGCAATCACCTGATGGGAACTTACCATTTGAAATTATGTGTGATGCTAGTGATTATGCAATTGGAGCTGTGTTGGGCCAACGTAGGGACAAAAAACCTTGTGTTATTTATTATGCAAGTAGAACTTTAAATAGTGCTCAAATGAATTATTCAACAACTGAAAAAGAGCTACTTGCAGTAATTTTTGCACTTGATAGATTTCGTTCTAATTTGATTGGGTCCCAAATTGTCATTTTTACTGATCATGAAGATTTGAAATACCTTTTAGCTAAAAAAGATACAAAGCCTAGGTTGCTTAGATGGATCCTTTTTCTGCAAGAATTTGATTTAATAATTAAAGACAAAAAAGGAGTTGAGAATGTTGTTGCTGATCACTTGTCTAGACTTGTTTTTTCAGATTCCATGGAGACAGTTCCAATTAAAGACACATTCCTAGATGAGCAACTTCTTGGTATATCTCGAACGCCTTGGTATGCTGACATTGCGAATTTTCTTGTTAGAGGAGAAATTCCTCACTGTTGGACTCAACAAGACAATAAGAGATTTTTTGTAGAGGTACGGAAATTCTTTTGGGATGATCCGTATCTGTTTAAATATTGCCCAGATCAAATAATTAGAAGATGCATGCCAGACAGTGAATTCCAAGGTGTAATATCTTTCTGTCACTCTGGAGCATGTGGTGGCCATTTCTCTGGTAAGAAAGCAACATTTAAAATTTTACAATGTGGTTTTTATTGGTCTACTCTTTTCAAGGACACCCATGAATTTTGTAAAATGTGTGAACGTTGTCAAAAATTGGGAGGAATTACCCACAGGAATATGATGCCGTTAAATCCAATTTTGGTTAGTGAAATATTCGATTGTTGGGGCATCGATTTTATGGGACCCTTTCCAATCTCTTTTGGCAACCTCTACATTTTGGTAGCTATTGATTATGTGTCCAAATGGATTGAGGCCATTCCATGTAGACAAAATGATCATAAAGTTATGCTGAAATTTTTGACAGAAAATATTTTGTCTAGGTTTGGAACACCTTGGGCCATTATCAGTGATGGGGGTAAACATTTTTATAATAAGCCTTTCGAGGCCTTAATGTGGAAATATGGTATTACTCATAAAGTTGCTACCCCTTATCACCCACAAACAAGTGGCCAAGTTGAAATATCCAATCGGGAGATTAAAAATATTTTAGAAAAGACAGTTAACCCAAATCACAAAGATTGGTCTTTACAACCAACTGAGGCTCTTTGGGCATACCGTACTGCTTTTAAAACCCCAATTGGTATGTCCCCATATAGGCTTATTTTTGGAAAGGCTTGTCACTTGCCTGTGGAATTAGAACACAAAGCTTATTGGGCTATTAAGCAATTTAATTTTGATATGGACGAAGCTAGCTCTATTCGTAAGTTTCAACTTAATGAGTTAGAAGAAATCAAGAATGACGCTTACGACAACTCTCGTGTTTACAAGGAAAAAATGAAGATTTTTCATGATAAAAATATCTTTCAAAAGTCCTTTGAACCTTCCCAAAAGGTTTTGTTGTATAAATCTAGGCTCCATTTGTTTCTTGGCAAGCTTCGATCCCGATGGAGTGGTCCCTTTGTTGTAAAAACTGTTTATCCTTATGGGACTGTTGAGATAGAAAATCCAAACAATGGTAATATTTTTAAAGTCAATGGATAGAGGTTGAAACTGTTTTTGGGTTATTTTACTCCAAAGATTGAATCCACTGCTTTAGATGATCCTGCTTATCAAAATTAATTTCTTTCCTCTAGTTTTTATTCTCTTTTATTTTATTTATTTATTTATTTATTTTCATATACCTTATTCGTTTGTTGTGTTTTTCCTTGCTTTGGTTTTGTGTTTCCTAAATTTGACAGAAATCTACTTCTTGTGTGCACTCAATTATCTAAGGTGATTTCTTTCCTCTTTTCTGCGGTGTTAATCATGCTTTAATTCATGCCTTTTTATAATATCTCATCACATTTGCTTAACATTGAGGACAATGTCACATGTAGTTGGGGTGTGGGTTTCTATTGAAAATATGCTAGTTATTTATTTTCTCCTCCACTCTTTATTTTCTGTTTAAAAAAAAAAAAGATTTCCTAACATGATGAAGTGATACCGACACGCGATAGCACAGTGATCGCAAGTGTCCGCTTTGGCAAAGTAGTTATCTTGCCTGTTATCCTATTTGTTTGGCGGTATTTTTTTAGGGATATTGAGTCTAAGAAAACGTGTTTTTAAATGAGTCATTTATTTTATTTCATTTTATTTTTGTTTCATTAAAAAAAAATTAGCATGTGTGCATGTGATAAATAATATTTTGTTTTAATGCGATATGCACTGATATACACATGATTGATACACACTCTATTCTATCATTTTGTGAAACTTGAGCATCTTGGTGGTGTAGTTGAGCGGAATTATTTTTTATGAAGATTTATTTTCAAGTCTGAGCATAGAACATAATTTATGATCATCATATTTTGTTTGACGTGTGACTTGAAACACCGGGATGCTATATTCATTGAGATAGACTTAGCATGACTTATATATAATGAAGGAAATATCTTGAAAGACATTTTGCACATGCGTACACTTATAGTGTTCTTCATTACTGTTCATTGATTTAACATAAGAGAAGTAAACTGTAGGACAACCGAGCCTTTTCAAAAAAACAAATTACAGATCTACCTCAGAGGTAAGGGCGGACTTGGGAATGTGTGGGTTAGGTGCACGATCCTGGGTGTGATTCCCCACTGTTCGAATCTGTTTAAAAAAAAAAAGTAATAAAGGATGAAGCATATGGAGCTTTCCTAAGTAAAGAGCTAGAAACAGTTACCTAAACTTTGGGGGTTGAGTGTTCAACCTTTAAACAGAGTTGGCGTGAAAACTGCTAGTGTGACGATCCGATCCTATATTTTTAGAGATCAACTACGGGTAATTTTATTAGGCTCAATAAGTGAATTAAAGCCCGTAAAAGGATTTATCGGATAGATTATATTTTTTTTTAACCTAGAGTTAAGCCTACGTTATTTTTTTTCACGTGAGCGAGAGTCCAAACACTATTAACCTTCAGCTTTCCTTTTTACAATAAAAACTCCCAACTACCCGAATTCCTCCTATGAGTTTCAACCATGTACGAAGGTAGTCCTACTCCCCTGCACGTACGTCTTTATTCATCACAAGGGTTTCCGTTGGCCTATATTTAGAGACTGATCAGTACACTCAACCGGCATGAAACTGGCTAGTCCCACAGCTCACTCCCATGCACATGCACACGCACGTTCGCCCCTCCCCTCAGCTGCATACCGATCCCCTTAGAGTTTGTATCATCGTAGGATTTAGTCTCCCAGGTGCAACCAACTTCAACTTGACTAAACTTCCTATTTCGTTCATGTCTTTCACTTCCTACATTGCCTATAAAAGCCACCGAGACCTCCTGTAACACACACACAAGCCGCAACAAAGAGAACCCACCTCTCTCGTTCATCTCGGCTTTCTCCCCCTCTCAAGCTTTCGGCCTCCCCACAGCCCACAGCTTTCATTTCACCCTATAACCTCGCCACCCGAAGCAAAAACGTGAGCCAACCGCCCAGCCAAACATAAACAAGCAGCATATAAGAAGCACGGCATTCCCCTATTTTACCACCCGAAAATAGAGGATTGTTTCTCCCCACCGTGAGCCACAGCCCAACCACCCCACGGCACCAACTCCCTCCACGTCGTTACCACCGGCACAGAGAACTCCGACGGGCACTCCACGACACCCCAAGTCCGCCGTGTCTCTCCCGGTAAGTCACGTCGCCTCCCCCACGCAGTGCACATGTTCCTTCCGTAAACTCTCTCTCAAGCTTCCGGCTTCTCTCTTTGTCGCTCTAACCAGTGCCAAGCCCTCCAGTTTTGAGCTATCGATGAACCACCTAGAGCCCATCGTAAGCCACGGACGTCCAAGTCTCCTCGATAAGTGACATCTCTCTCTATGAGCATCACACAAGCTAATCCTCTCCCCGTAAGCCCGAACGTGTTTCTTTTATTTCCTTTATCCTTAATTTTCCCAAAATTCCCCTGCCCTTTTGTCTCACGTAAGTCGTCTTCCGCATGCATGCAAACCGTAGATTAAATTGCTAAGTGGGTTGGTTAATTACAAAAATGCCCCTGTTGTTTAAAGATTTAAAGTTTGAGAATAATTTAGTTTTGGGAGATTTTAGGTTTAGAAAATAGAGGATATTTTTAGTAGTTTAGGTTTTAAATAAAATTACATGTTTAATTAGAAATTTATGCAAATTCGTATTTATTTTTATAGGCATCGAAAATAGTGGATTACGCGTCAAAAATAGTGGATTAGCGCTGCAAGGTAAGTAGCATGATCATACCTTTACACGTATGTACGGTAAACAACATGTTTTTTATAAAAATATTATGCATGAATAACCTCCATTGGAAACCCCTTTTTACATACCCAAGACATGATAAAATTATGAAAATCCATAATTTTATGTAAAGAATTATGCATCAAGTTAATTATGAAAATCCATAATTTTATGTAAAGAATTTTGATTTTATGAAAAGAGTTATGCATTAAAATAATTTATGAAAAGCCATGCATGATTTTATATGAGAAGTCATGCATCATGACATGTTATGAAAGAATGCGATTTCATTTGAAATCTATGATATGATATGACAAGATATGACAAGTATGTATGTGATTTCTTTTGAAATCTATGATATGACAAGTATGCAAGTATGATTATGATGAAATATGAATAATAAGATGCGTAACGGCCTATGTTATGATATGAAGATGGTACCTATGTTATGGGCATATTGCATTGCCAGGTCGTACATGCTGGTAGTGCACCCAGTATGTCTTCCTTATGTATGGATTCCACAACCCGCGGCTACGGGCGGAATCAGAATCTATTTAGATTCACTAACCCTAACTCACGGGGGTCAACAGTGGGTAACGGCCTATGACAAGTGAAAGATAAGCCCATGTTCATGTTCATGTTATTTACGTATGTATTTATGAGCATGCACGTTTTTCAAGAAACCTTATGTTCATTATGTTTACTGTATGATATGCGCTTATTGAGTATTCGACTCATTTTAATTTTTTCATGTTTTTAAACCACCCCAGGTGATGACATTTATGAGGATGAGACTGCAGGACAGGACTTGACCCCGGAGGCGAGGCAGAGGCCTAGACAGATTTTGCTATGCTTAGTTTTATGGTTTAAGATTTCAGTAAATTATTTCGATAAGCACATGAGACTCCTGTATTATTTTTTTATAAGTGCTTCCGCAGACTCTATGTCGGATTTTAAGTATTAATTAAATTTTATTTTATTTATGGAATCTTTTGCATCTGGCTCGTTATTTAAAGGAAAAAGTTTTAGTCAAGTTCAGTAGTAGCACACTGGCTCCCCAAAAATTCTAAAATGTCTTTATTGGGGAGCGGGGTGTTACAGCTAGTCCCTTGGGCTTTGAGATGGTTAGAATCAACAATGATTAATCTTAAAGTTAAAAAATCCTGGGATAAATCCTGATTAGTAATGAAGAACACACAGCCGTTTAGCTACATACACACATATGAGTTCTGACATATTTTCCCCAATTCTTTGTGAAAGATTGTTGAGACAGTCTTGGTGGATATAGCTCTCGGGGCTTGAATAGTCATGTGTTGCATTTTGTGAGAATTCATTACTATGTTTGATTGCTTTTGTTTGGATTTCAAGCTTTATGCAATATTCATCTCAATTAATTTTCACTATTTTGCTCAGAGACTAGTAAAATGTTTGTTGGGGGGTGTGATTGGGCTGCATTATTGTATATTTTATACAGTTAAAATCAATACTTTTTTAATTATTTAATTATTTAATTATTAATTTTAGATGAAAAAATGATTAAGAGGCATAAATCCAAGTTATGTTTTGAATTGATTAATAGCATAATTTATGCTTGATGTTATAACTTGTGATTTAATTTGATAATATTCTCTCAATGCACAACACAATTTTAATATTTTATTCTTCATCTTTTGTCTAATTTTATTTTTTATTTTTATTATTTTTTTTATTTACTTTGTCTAGTTTTATTTTTTGTTTCTTTAATTATTTATTATTTATTTTTCTTGTTTAAATTTTATTTTTGTTTTATTATTTTTAATTTTATTATTTTTTCTTTTTACAGCTTGTCCTAATTGACATGTCGTTTTTGTCCATGAAAAAACGATTGTCATTTGTCTCTGAAATTAAAACGTCTGTCGTATAAACGACGTGTCGTTTAGTCAGTCGACAAAAGCGACATGTTGTTTTTACTGCAAATTGAATTCAACCGCCTCCTAAACGACATGTAGTTTAGTCCATAAACCAAAACGACATGTCATTTTGGTCATCTTCAACCTCCAACATGCATGAACAACAGCACAACCGTAATTACATGCACCTTGCGCAACGGCACTGCATCCTCCACGTCCAACTGCCCCGCTGCCACCCAGCCACTGCAAGGGATGCCTAATGAACAGTGAGTTCGCAGCAACCATGGAGAACAGTCCTCACAACAGCAACACCACCTCCATCACAGATCATCACCATAGCACTGCCACAACCAAACTTCCATGCACAGCCATGCTCCTGCAGCGAACTCCTTCTCCATGTGAAAACCACCCATGCTCATCCGCTACCACTACATCACTACTACCCCAGCTTTGCCCAACGACCATCACCATGCGCAGCGCCACCTTGCACAATTGCACTTCCTCCGCACGATGCACAACCATTGCTCCCTCAGCAACCACCTTACCTCCATGTGGGCAAAGCAACATCACGTCAAAACCAAGAGCCTATGTTTTTCAACACGAAAACAGAGTTCGTGCCTACCTTAAAAACACCGCTGGTCCGAGCAAGCATCACCATCGTGCTGCCACAACCAAACTTCCATGCACAGCACAGCAGCACCAACCCCATGCATGCACCACCCACGGTCTCAGACCAAGAGCACAGCAACGCTGAAACCATGCACTGCACCGTTGCCATGAACGGACTCCAAACCTCAGCAACCTCCTCTCTATTTCTCGGCTCTATCTCCTTTAATTAGTAACGGAGGAAACACGAGATGGAGAAGGACATGAAACCAAAAGGAAACACTAGTTGCAGAAATTCTGGGCAACTCAAACGAAAGGAAAAAACAAAAAAAAGAAAGGAAGAAAAGCTTCGGACATCAACCAAGAATACAGAAAGAAAGTTCTCAGTGGTAGACAAGGGACGCGAAACGTGCAGCGGAAATGCTGGGCATTATTCTCGTTTGGACGCAAGTTGAAGATCAAAGGGAAGGAAAATAATACGGGCCTTTTCATTTGGACGGAAGAGAAGAAAAGAAAGAAATAAAAACTTGTGTGGGACATCTAACGCACTAAAGAAAAGTGAGTGGATTAATTAGAGGAATATAGGGAGGAAAGCATTAGAGCAATACTGGGAGGAAAACACGCAAAATGGACCTGCTTTTGTCGGTGATAATCAATTGGACTTGTGAATGTTTCTACCATGAATTATTCAAAGTTAATCTTTGGTAATTAGTTTTCTTGGGCTTAATTGTCAAATCTTCCAGTTAGACGGAATCATTATTCTAGTCTAACTAAGCTAAATTGATTGGAAACAATTTTTTGAATTATTAGACAGATCCTCGAAACCTTAGTCGTTCTCCATACTGTTTTATTTTATTATTTCAGTTATATTTTGTTACTTTAAAAATCCTCTTCTCAATAATCTCCTCTTTTTGATTGCACGTTCCTTCTAATAATCTATTTTTATTTTATTCTCTTTATCAAATTAGTCAATCCCTATGGAATCGATCCTGTAGGGTACTACAACACCTGTATAATTGCTAGTAAAACTGCTCTGGATTTTTGGTTCATTATTTTACGTGAAAGTTCAGCCACAACACCTACCCATTTAGGACAAACAACAAGCATAAACTTCTTGAAACCCTCCCCTTCAACGAACCAAAAGGGCAACTCATCAAGAATAATCATTTCTGCTAAGGCTTGTCTACAAGCCTCAATACTAGATGTTGTGGGCACAAATCCCCCACTACCACTTCCTCCACCCGCCTTCCAACCGAGCATAGTTTGGGACTTATCCGTCTTATTCAATGGATATTTCTTACATTGTTTTTCAATGTGATACTTTGTACCATTGGTCTTCATATCACATGGATACAAAGTGCCACAGTAATTATATGCATCCCTAGGTTTACTTGGATCACATTTTGGTATTTTTGTAAAGTGATCCCAAACCATTGACCTAGGTTTACCACTAGCACTCGGTTTAGTATCGTACTTACATTGGGTGGGAGTGGAGGAATGCCTTGCCCATGTGTAGCCTGTGTTGACTCTACTTCATCTGTAGTAGAATCTTGTGGAATCAATTCTGGAATAGAGTCCATCTAGAAAAGAAAGAAAGGGAATTAAATGAAAAGTATTTTTGAGAGTTAGGTGGGGTTAAATAGCAAAGAAAGAAAGGGATGCCATTGCATGCACACACACACATATATATATTGATCAAGCTGTTCCAAGTTTGAGACCAACGTTTTCATTAAATTAAACGAATTGAATGATGTCCGTCATTTTGAAATTATTAATTCTATTCATATAAATATATTAATTAAACTCTCATATAAATAATTTCCATGTGGAAAATGAATAAAAGAATGTCTTACTAATCAATGTATGATCAAGCTGCCATTGCATGCACATAAAAGATCTAGCATTCTTGGGAAATTCATAAATCAATGTCTTACTAATCTACGTGTAGGATCGAGGTAAGTTACACAGGTCTCGCCTATGCCTACATGATCATTCCCCAAATGATGATTCAAATACCAACCTCAACATATATAGACACCTAGTTCACATAAGCTAAGAGATGTTTTTTTGTGTTTCATAAAGGTTTCAAAACGAAACCTTTAATATTTTTGTTCATGGGCAGAAAACATGAGGCAAACCAGATGCAATTATCCCATTTTCTTAAAGTTATAAACCTCATAAAACCCTAATTAATAATAACACAAACCTAATCACAAAACCCTAATAGCAAAAACACAATCACAATTCACAAAACGCTAATAACACGAACCCAATTACAAAACCCTAACAACACAAATACAATCACAAAAATCCTAAATTTCAAATTCAAAAACCCCAATAAAACCATCTACCAGATTTGAGATTTCAAAGTAATTTAAAAAACACAAAAACAAATTACCATGAGGTAAGGCCAACTCGCCGAGGGTCTATGCGTGGTAGCACTGGTATGCTGCGACTACGTTATGTGCGACAGAGAGTGAGGCTGAGGAAGAGAGATGGGAGATGAGTGGTGTGGCAGATAACAGAGAGACAGAGATGAGAGAGTGAGGCAGCACCAGACCGGTTGATTATACAATTTCTTTATTATATAATTATATTGATGATGTTAATTGTTACTTTGTTACTAACTTAGAGTATGTGAATGTATTATAATTTATGATAGTTCTAAGTTAATGCATAATGAGCTATTTACAATCTTTTACATTTTGTATATGAAGCAATAAGTAATAAGCATAAATAATTTAATTATCCATGATTCCATACATCCATACATGCTTTATATTTACTTGCTAGTTGCAACTTAGGTCATAGTCTCATAGATGTCACACATTAGTTAATTGTGAATTGTTAGGTTAATTGATAATATACGATTAATATGATATTAATTTGTAATTACATATTAAAAATTAATATTGTAAATGGGGATAGGTTAGACGAAAATTACATAATTTATTATACAATTATTTTATAAAATATTATATTTATAAAAATAAAAAATAAAAAAATTTTAATTCGATCGGTTCGGTCTGAGAAATCGCCACCCCTAGGACCGGATAGAAGACTGAAATTTCCCTACTTACTGGACCGAAACTGACCATGTATTTTTTTAGTCCAGTCCAGTCGGTTTCTCCAGTCCGGACCGACCATTTTACACCCCTAATTCCAATCATTCAGCTTGATTCCACAACGCTTAATGAAATCCATCACTTCACTTATACTTAACTGTGAAGCACATCTACCCTAGCTTTCTTTAGTAGTTTCCTTACAAGCTTGCTCACCCACCCACATAGCCTCAAACTTAAAAAGTTTTTTGGCCTTAGTATGTTCCACTATTCCCTCCGTATCCACCCAAATTGGAATATGATCCAAATATGCTACTAAACCATGAGTCACACTGAATAATTTCCACCAAGAGGAGTTGCTAAACATCTATCAAGCCTCTCACTCACACTCTGAACTCCTTCCCTACGATTACACCAAGTGAAAGGGTACCCTCTATAGCCCAGATCTCGCAACCTACATTCATTCACCACCTCCCTAAAGGACTAAACTTGACTCTCTAGTCAAGGCCTACCACCCTGTTTCTCATACCGATATAGGATCTCATTAAAATCCTCCAAAACTAACCAAGGACTCCTATAAGCTAGACATAGATCCCTCATTAATTGCCAAGTTCGATATCTCCTAGAAGCATCATGATTACCATATATTCTAGTCATATACCATGAATTCAAATTATCATATTTAACAACAGCATCAACATGAGAATTTGAATAATTAATAACAGATAAGTCAACATCTTTCCCCCATGAAATTGCCAAACCCCCCTTTCTTCCACTATAGCTAATTAGTTAACAATTAGGTAAACCAAATTTGAACTTACAGGAATCAAATTCATGAACAGTAAGCTTTGTCTCCTACAAGAACAACACATCGGGCACTTCCCTATTGATCAAATCCAGAGGGTACGAATGCCTTGTGGGTTCCCAAGCCGATGAGCATTCCAACACATGATCCTCATGGTTTCCGGCGGTGCTAGACCCCAGCCGCCGTCGATTGATCTGCTAAACCTCCGTCATCCTCGCCCGCAGCTGATGAGAACGTGTTTCATTTCTTTGTTGAGACTCCATCGGAACGCTCACCAACGACCCCTTTCCTCTTTCGTGAATGACCCAGAAAATGGCTTTGTGATTGCAGAGACTTGTCATTTTGTTCAGATTGGAAAGTCGTTTCCATTTTTTGCTAGTCACACCATCAGGCCCCAAAAAACCTTAAGCCTTTTCTAAGCCTCTGATGACTTTAGTAACCTCAAGCCCATCTTGCAAATCGATACTCTCAAGCAAAGTTGATCCCTGCTTCTCAATGGGCCTATCCACCTACTTCTTTGCAGCCCAATCTGGGCTTAAAAACTCTTGAGGCACATCATCTGGCCCTACTTCAGTTAAAACCTTATATGGCTACCCTTTTGCTGAATCATGAAGACATTCAGTTGACTGAAAAGTAGTACCTAGATCCTTCTTTGAGTCATGAACATTCATCTGCTCCAAGTCATTCTCCTCAAAAGATGCCAGCTACTTCCCCTTATTCAAAATGACTGTGATTCCTGCGTTAGTTACTGGTTGAATATCAGGTCCCTTATCACTTCCAAAATTTAAGTTACTAGTATCCCATGACAAATCACCTTTTGCTACCCCCATCGCTACCTTCCCCCTACCATCGCCAAAATTGAACTCGTACCAATGGTGAATTTTTGTTGAAAAAAATCAGGACTCTCCCATTCTTTGACTGTGTTGCCGTGATCTCCATAACCTACAACTCTTAGCCAAGCTCCATAAGGAGGTTCATCTACGGCAGTAGACTAAGATGAATTATAGAGAATACAATCCTTATCTGAGTGTTCGAGACGACCACATCGATATCAAACATTCAGCAATCATTCGTATGAGAATCTGACCCAGAAGGACTTGCCAGTACCAATTTTGTTTCTGACCAACCAGCCCGCAAACTCATTCTTAGCCGTGAAAGGAAGGTCATGAAGAATCAACTCTGAGTTTAGATCATGGAATCTTACTCGCATCACAGGCCGCCACGCCAAGAAGATCACTTTGTTGTAATGCTTGTTGGTAACCAGCTTAAGAATCAAGCACTCCCCCCCCCCCCCACATAAAACTGCACTTTCAAGCTTTTCCAGCGCCACCACCACCGCATCATTCTCTTGATCAGCCAACGGTAAATGCTTATATAGTTCATTCAGATTGTCCTCCATAGGTGAAGACCTTAGGAGAACCAATAAAAAATGAAAGAAACTGTACATAGGCAATATAGGAACCTCTACGTGGAAACCCTAGAGTGGAAAGTAAATTTACCTCTCATTCAGATTTGAATGTTTTCTATGAATCATTCTTCAAAAGCAAGTAAAATGTATTTTTGTGAATTTGTTTTTATTATAGCACTTATTATCTCAAAAAATGCGTCTAGCCCGTATGAAATCTAGATCGCATGTAAAACCATGTAATTCATCTTCTCTGAACATGAATAGCATCTACATCATCTTCTTGTCTGAAAGGTGATGTGTTTTCATTAACGTTAATGATGTCTGTAAAGGGATTTTCCCTCCTATCGGCCCATATAGTAAGCCCACGAGGCACCATTGGGAAGTAAGTCAGCAAGCCCAGCCAAGTCCAACGACCCTTCTCTAAAAAAAAATAGTAAGTGGGCCTCTGTAGAGTACTCGGCCCATGATCAAAACCCACCCACAAAGCAACCCACGTGTGGAGAAAGTAGACGGTAGGGGTAGATAGGACTCGCCGCCCTGACACCACCCGAATGACAGCTTACCTTCAGAAGCTTGCATAGGCAGGTGGGCAAGAAATATGGAGAACCCTTGATCTCCTAAAAGCAGGAATATAGAGGCTTAATAGAGAACGTCAGTAGGGTAAAGTGAGTCAGGGAGCCATGCAGCATTAATGGTGCCACTTTTCGGACTCTACGCCGTATTAATGATGAGCTGCATAACCTGAGAGGGAAATACGAAGAAATGGCGAGGAAGATGGGCACATCATCATCAGTAGACCAACTGCTCATCAGTACAGGCCTACCCTACAGCTAGGAGGTGATGGTTGTGCCCCTACCACCAAAGTTTCAAGTTCCCCTCATGGACATGTACGATAGGGCTAGAGACCCCTTCAAACACCTGGAAACTGTCCAAGCTCACATGACCCTGTACGACTTCCAAGGAAAAATGACTTGCAAAGCTTTCCCACTGACCTTAAGGGGCCGATGAGAGTATGGTTTGGGTCTTTGGCACTCGGGTCCTGTGGTTTCAATTTGACTAGCTGGTGCTCACCATCCAAAAAGAAGACTGTCAACCTGCCCAAGAAGATGACTACAAGAGCACTAGCCACATCTATCACACCTACCATTAGTCCAACACTCATAACAGCCCACCCAGAGGCCAAAGCGAAAGTGGAGGAGGTGATCACGAGAAAGAATTACGAAGAGAGTCAAAAGGACAAGGAGGGAAGGGAGCTCGAGGTAAAGGGTAGCTGTGAAGGGACACCAGCATGGTTGTCCCTGCGCACCACATCAAGAAGGGCCGTTGCTAGGGGAAATCAAAACCATCGCGGGAGGATTCATTGGTGGGGACACAACCTCATCCAGTCAGAAGGAGCATGCCAGGAGAGCGAGATACCGAGAAGTGTATTCGGTAGACTGCCACCCCACCAAGTACAGGGGAAGGGAACCAACCCCCGTCATCTCCTTTGGAGAAGACTACAATGGGGGAGTCCTCTATCCACACGATGACACCCTAGTAGTGACTATGATGGTCGCCAAATTCACCACTAGGAGGATCCTTATCGAAAATGGTAGCTCTACAGACATCCTATTTTGGGAAGCCTTTACCCATATAGGGATAGATGCCGCTCGACTCCAACCTGCCCCATTGCCATTGAAGGGTTTCTCTGGGGACATGGTCCATCTGGTTGTAACCATCACATTTTCTGTCTTGGCGAGCAATGACCTTGTACGACTTCTATCAAGGTCGACTTCTTGGTGGTAAAGGGGTGATGTCAACCTACCACTTGAAGATGAAGTTCCTGACCTCTCAGGGAGTGGAAGAAATTTGAGGAGAACAGGTCCTAACGAGGAAGTGTTACGTACAGGAATTGAAGCCAAGTGATGGCGGGGTGCATATGGTCCACACCCCCTGAGCACCAAGCACTACGAAAGTTTTATTGCTAAAAACCTTTTGACTTGTAATTTACATTTTTATGTCCATTGTGTAAATTTTATTAATTAAAGTGTGGCTTTTCAAGAATAAAACACGTCTTACCTAGCCATATCTTGACTCCTTACTCCAACAATGCAATCTCCATCATCGTATCTCCATCAATGACTACATACCTCCCTACAGGGCACCAAAGGGATAAGTTATGCCTAAGGCTGCTTTATCCCTCTCATGGTAGAGAGAGGGCCAGCCCTCAGCTGCTTGACATTTACCTTCCTAGTGAGATTCAACAGGTAGGAGTGGGTCCAGTCCTAAACTGCTCGATAACTTACCTGCTAGTGGGGCTCTAAACAGCAAGATGTGCCGTAAGGCCATCTTCTCCCACCATTGGCAGAGAGCGGGTACGGTTGCTCGATTTCCCTGCAACTTACCTAGACCTCTGCCACGATGAAGAGTGGGATCAGCACCAGCCTGAACCAACACTTACCGTCCCTGGGATGTCAACGGTGGGAGCGGGTCCAGTCTCAAACTACCCGAATACTTACCTCCCCATAAGGGTTAAAAGGTGGGCAGGCGGTCCAACCTCCCACTTAGGTAGAGCAAGTCCAGCTTCTCAGCTGCCCCACAACTTATCCCACCCTCATCATGGTGAAGAGCAGACCAGCTGCTCTGCTATCCGATACTTACCTCCCCGTTAGATACCAAAGGGATGAGTTATGCCCGAAGGCTACTTAATCCCTCTTGTGGTGGAGAGCGGGCCAGCCCTGGGCTGCTAGACACTTACCTTCCTTGTGACTGTCAATAGGTGGGAACGGGTCCAGTCCTAAACTGTTAGGTAACTTACCTCCCCTTGAGGATTAATAGGTGGGCAGGAGGCCCAACGTCCCTCACATGGGAGAGCGGGTCCAACCTCTTTACTGTCCAAAACCTTACCACACCCCCATCACGATGAAGAGCGGACTGACTTTTCAGCCATTCGACAAATTACCTCCTTAGGAGAATCAAAGGGGGGGGCTTACCCTAAGGCATCTAGTGTGACGCCTCGACTCCCACGTATGAAAATGCAGGAATCGTGAAGTCGGGATGATGACAACGCGGGTGATCCCAAATCACTCCTCTGGCGGATAATTTAAATAAATTGACTAAGTACCATAATTATTTAATACAAAACCACTTAAAACAAAGCATTCAAAGAGTATACAAATATCCCTTAATTCATAATAATACAAAGGTCAAAACACATAAACGAGTGATCCCAAATCACTCCTCCGGCAGAGCCACATCCTCAGGCTCTTCATCCTCATCCTCTGCATCAAAGTTTACGATACCACAAAACAGTAATGTAGGTAAGTAATAATCCAAACAATCAACGAGATAACAATGCATTAATGCAACCAACATGCTTGCATATGATGAAATATGCATTAGACCCAAAATATCACTTTTTCTAAAAATGAATATTTTTCAATGCACGCCAAAATCCCATTTTGGCCCAAAAATGTTAATCCGTCATTTTCCCAGAAAATGATTCACACAAAAAACCAACCATTTATCGGACACTGTAGGCATGAATCATAGGCGGGACTCTACCACCATCCCTACTTGCCACCATCCTTATCGCATGCACCTTAGGCAAGAATTACAGGTGGGACATGACCACTGTCCCTGCTTACCACCATCCCTACCGCGTGCACCGTAGGCGGGAATCACAGGCTGGACTATACCACCATCCCTGCTTACCACCATCCCTACAATTCCTTTCCACACAAGGGTACCTATTAGAGCACTGTAGATGGGAATCACAGGCGAGACTCTACCACCATCCCTGCTTACCACCATCCCTACTGCATGCACCTTAGACAGGAATCACAAGAGGGACACAACCACCATCCCTGCTTACCACCATCCCTACTGCGTGCATCGTAGGCGGGACACTACCACCGTCCCTACTTACCACCATCCCTACAGTCTCTTTTCCTTTTCCTCACATGAAAATTCAGTTTTCAAATATACAAATAAACATGAATGCAAATATGGGAAAGCCCAGTTTTCATTTACAAACATGAACGTGCATGCAAATATGCAATGTACAAGACACGACACCAATATCCAAAAGCCAACAAATGATCACATATTCCAATCACCCAATAACTTCATCCTCTAATCCAACCGACCTCCTTACTCCTCGAACTCAGTCCGTACAACCAACCAAAATACAGTAAATAATGAGTTAGTGCAAAAATACATTTAAATTTCAAAATTTCTTTGACAAAATACTTACAGTGTTATAATGCAATTTTCAAAGGATCATGGAGATGCTAGGAGCGGCAACACAACAACAGAATAGTGCAAAATGCACTATGGCCGTGGGTCTCAAAATGCTAGATTTTGAATGGGGACAGACAAAGACTAGAGATGGCTAGGGAAGGGCTTAGGGATGTCGGTGAAGCTAATAGTGGTGCCCTTTGGCCGTGGGTGGTGGCGTAGGAGGCGTTTGGAGTCAAAAATACCCAAATCAGAAAATGAGATGGATGGGCTTCACCGGTGGCAGATCAGGGCTGAGGATGGGTGCTTTAGGTTGTTGGGAGGTCGAGGGTAGCGTGGTGAAAAGATGGTGCCCAGAGGTGGAGCGATGGTGGCGCTGGAACACAACGAAGGCCGCAGCTTGTAGGTGCATGTGGAGACAAACGCTGACAAGAGAAGAGATAAAAATGGAGTGGGGTGGTGTCGGTAATGGGCGGTGCACGATGGCTTAGGGGGAGGGAGAAGAATCGGACGGGAAGAGAGAGGGAAAGGGGGTGTCGCACGGGAGGAAGAAGAGCAGGGGAAGAAAAAGAGAAAAAGAAAGAAGAAAAGAAGAAAAGGGAAAAAGGAAAAAGAGGAAAAAGAAAAGGGAAGAGAAATAAATGAGATCCAGTCTTTTCATCATGGGTCTCGAACTGATCTAACGAAAATTATTTCAAAACAGCAATTTAAATAAAACAATTTAAACACAATGACTAAGTAAGATAAAATAATTAAATCCAACAACATAATAATTTTTAAACCCACAAACAACTAATTTAAATTAAAGAACAATTTAAATGCAAAACAATATTTAATAATAAGAAAGCATACCAAAATAGATTTCACAACATAAAAATCATAAAATAAATCCAGCGAAAAATCCAATAAATTTAAAATAAGAGAACCAATATTTAAATTAATTAAAATAATCCTTCAATTAAAATACACTAAAATAAGGGGTGTCACATCTAGGGTTGTAACCGGTCCTGTTTGATCTGATTTTGGACATATTTTGGAATCGAACCGATATACACCGGTTTTGAGATTTGAAGAACCGATACCGCACCGGTTACACTCCTAAACAGTACTTCTGGTTTTACAGGTTCTGGTTCAGTTTGGTCCCATTTTCCCAATATATTATATATATAGTATATATAATATGCTATCTATATTATAGTATATAATAATATAGTGATAATATATTGTAATATATTGTAAAATATAGTGATATTGTATTATTATAATTACTAATACTATAGACTATTGTGATAATATATAGTTATTTATATAGTTCTCTCCACTACACAGCGTAGGCTCTCAAGGAGCCCTACCCCCCAAACCAAAGGCAACAAATCTAGACAACCCAAGTTTATGATTGTAATAACATACAAATTTTACTTCGGTTATTCATCACACAAACGGCATCACCCCTACATTCCTTGCCCAGTGCACTCCCCGAAACATGCGAATGAAAAGCTAAGAGCAAAGAACAAAAAGAAAAATCCAAGAAGAAAGAAAGCATGTACAAGGAACTCCATTAATATTATTGTGAAGTACATTACAAATAGAAGGAAAAAAAATACATCGATATAAGAGGGGAAATATCCAGTTGGCTGGGTTGTCACTAGCAGGGTTGTCTGATAGTGAGCTCGGGATCAACTCTTTCCCTATCAAGGCACCACGGTTTAGCATCGCCGTTTTTGGAGGGAGTTCTTACACTTTGAGTGCCCTCAAAATTGCTTCGGGGATTCAGGTGCATATGATCTCTCATTCTCTCAAAACCCTCCAGATAGCCATAATTCCAGGTGTCATTGTGGACCAAGCGAACATGCGACAACTCCTCAACGCAGCCGAGGTAGGGCGGATTCCGTGCTATCAAGGTGAGAGCACAAGTCTCGAATGGTGGCCTCATGGGCGGCTATCACACAATCGACCTCAACTTTCTCGGCCCGCAAGTCCATCACTCTCTTATCTTTGGCTTTGAGAGGATCCCTATTTTTTTGCAGAGACTCAAAGACCTCCTTGAACCTCCCATCCAACTACTTGTATGACCGGATGTCGGAGTCGTGTTGTTTGAGCAACATTGAGTTTTGAGTTTGCAGCCGCTCCAGCTCCTCCTACTGAAGATCGAATGACTCTTGATAGTTGTCCCTTGCATCCATGGCTAGCGCCACTTTGAATACCGTGTCTCCATGGACTTGCTTTAACCCTTGACTCAGTCTACAACGTCGATGAAAAGATCAGGGTAGCCAAGTGACATGTGTCAACGGACTTGCCTCAACACTTGCCTTAGTTTATGAGACCAACGAGAACATCAGGAGAGCCAAATGTTGTGTCTCCATTGACTTACCTCAACCCTTACCTCAGTCTACAAGGCCGATGAGAAGATCAGCGGAGCCAAGTGCTAGGTCTCCACAGACTTGACTTATCCCTCACATTAGATCCACCAGGCATACAAGAGAAAAAATAAAAGAAAAAGAATATCGAGGGGAGGAACTAACATTCAAGGTCGAGCAACGAAGAAAAAATGCAAATTTATGAATAATTGGATAGATTAATTAATTACAGTCCTAAATTTATAAATAACATGAAAGTGAAATCTAATACTAATATCAATGACTTGAGAAAATATAGCATGATTTTTCTTAATAATTTATATCATTGATCAAATTAAAGGATAAAGAGATGAAGTAATTACTTGCGAGGCAGCTAGCTGGAAGATGGGATATTTTCCAAAATTGTTGCTCGTACCTTTTAAGGGTTGGTTTGGATAGTGAGATGAGATGAGTTGAATAAAATATGATTAGAATATTATTTTTTAATATTATTATTATTTTGAGATTTGAAAAAGCTGAATTATTTATTATATTTTGTGTGAAAATTAAAAAAAAATTGTAATGAAGAGATGCGATGATTTCTGTATCCAAAGGAGCCCTAAGTCTCACTTCGTTGTTGTATCTAGTCTGTGAAGATATGATGGTTGCACAACTAAGAGGATTTGCAATGGACTAGCCAAATGCCAATGCAAGTCCATAATTTGGCTATATGTGAGAAAAAACATCTACATTGGACTAGCCAAAAGTCCAAAGCTCAAGACTTTAGCTACAATAAATTAAGGGAGCTCTCCAATATTGGCTAGTTATTGTTCATAGGCCATCAAATTATTTTATAATTTTCATCAACCTCCCTCTCTCTTTCCCTCGTTCTTTCCTCTCTCTTCAGACCCACAAGCTTCCTCGCCCTCTTCTCTCCCTCATTTGTCCCTCTTCTTTCCCTCAGTCGTCTTCTTCCCCCTTTTTTTTCTAGGCCAAATGGTAAGTCCCTCTTCCTCTCTCTTCTCTCCCTCTTCTCTGTGCATTTTCTCTGAGTCTCTCCTCTCCCTCTTCTCTTAGTATTTTCTTTGATTCTGTCTCGTGCTCCCTCCCATTTTCTTTTCCTTTCTTTCCTTCCGAACAAACCAAAACCACTGGATCTACACCTTTGAATCTCCCCGTCTAGCGAGCTCTTGTTGATGCCTGGAAACTTCTGGTTCGAACGGTATAAATTTCTTCATCTGATTTGCTATTATGGGCAACATTGTTTTTCAGTTTGATATATTTCATGGATTTTTCGTTCTGGGTTTTTATTGTGTAAAACTTTTAGTTCAATTTTTAGTTTTTATGTTATGGTTGGATTTGCTTGGCTGGACTTTTGGCTAGTATGGATCTATGAGTCTTTATGATTAGCTTCTTCTTTTCTTTTTTGGAGTTTCTGATTAGGAATTTTGGGTTGGATTTGATTGCTTTGATTATAAGGTTGTTGGTCTTTTTATTGTCCATTTATTTATGGTATTAATGAAGTGCTGAGTTCTTGCATCTATCTTTTTTGTTAAATCTTGTTCGCTGTATGGTAAGTTAAAATCATTGTGCCATTGACCACATGTAAATTAATTTTAAAGTTAAGAGTTTTTTATGAGATTGTTGTCTCCTTCCTTCTATTGAACAATCTGTTATGTTCTGTAAACTGGGACGTCAATGATGGATTCAAGGCCAACACACAGAGTCATCTTCTTCCTGTCTTGGTGTAACGACCCGATTCTATATTTTTTTAAGAATAAATTATGGATAATTTTATTAGGCTCAATAAATGAGTTTAAGCCTATAAAAGAATTTGTCAAACATATTATTTTTTATATTTAACTTAGAATTAAGCCTCCATTACTATTATTATTATTATTATTATTATTATTATTATTATTATTATTATTATTATTATTTCTATTAGTATTATTATTATTAGTAGTATTTTATCCTGAACGGATTTTTTGTTTTAAGCACAATAATTTTAGTTTTTTTTTTTAATTTAAACATTATTTCTCCCTATCTCCACCCATAAGCCTCATCCTTATCCTCTAATTAATAACTCCAAATCCTATTAGGAAACCAAACTCTCAACTCCAAATCCTATTAGGAAACCAAACCCTCAACTCTAAATCCTATTAGGAAACCAAACCCTCAACTCCAAATCCTATCCCATCTCCTTATGGTCACAATACCCTTCTCCTTGCTTATAAAACCCACCCCTAGCCGAGACCTCCAGAAGAAAACATAAGAAACCACAACCACCGCCAGCCTCCTCTCTCTCTCTCGGTTGCCTTCGGCAACAGAACTCTCTCTCGGTACTATCTCTCCCTCTCTCGGCGTCGCACCACCCAGCCCAGTAAACCAGCCGCGTCGCCTCACTCCTAGCCACCCAGAGCCATCGTCGTCTCGTCCAGCCAACCCCCGTCACGTACCCTTCGGTGACGAGTTACAAAATGAGATTCAGAAAGTAGTGCTGCAAGGTAAGTAGCATGATCATACCCTTACACGTATGTATGGTAAAACGGCATTTTTTTTTTATAAAAATATTATGCATGAATACCCTCCATTGGAAGCCCCTTTTTATGTACCCAAGACATGATAAAATTATGAAAATCTATGATTTTGTGTAAAAAAATTTATACATCAAAAGATTTATGAAAAGTTACGATTTTATGTTAGAGTTATGCATTAAATTAATTTATGAAAAGCCATGCATGATTTTATGTGAATATTTATGCATTAAAGTATTTATGAAATATCATGATTTTATGTGAGAAGTCATGCATCACGACATATTATGAGAGAATGCGATTTCATTTGAAATCTATGATATGATATGACAAGATATGACAAGTATGAAGGTGATTTATTTTGAAATCTATGATATGACAAGATATGACAAGTATGAATGTGATTTCTTTCGAAATCTATGATATGACAAGTATGCAAGTATGATTATAATGAAATAAGAATGATAAGATACGTAACGGCCTATGCTATGATATGAAGACGGTACCTATGTTATGGGCATATTGCATTGCCAGGTCGTACATGCTGGTAGTGCACTCAGTATGTCTTCCTTATGTATGGATTCCACAACCCGCGGCCACGGGCGGAATCAGAATCTATTTAGATTCGCTAACCCTAACTCACGAGGGTCAACAGGATAACGGCCTATGACAAGTGAAAGATAAGCTCATGTTCATGTTCATGTTATTTACGTATATATTTATAAGTAAGCACGTTTTTCAAGAAACCTTATGTTTATTATGTTTACTGTATGATGTGTGCTTATTGAGTATTCGACTCATTTTAGTTTGTTTTCATGTTTTTAAACCACCCCAGGTGATGAAATTTATGAAGATGAGACTGCAGGACAGGACTTGACCCCGGGAGGCGAGACAGAGGCCTAGACAGATTATGATATGATTAGCTTTTATGGTTTAAGATTTAAGTAAATTATTTTGATAAGCACATGAGACTTCCGTATATTTTTTTTAAATAAGTGCTTCCGCAGACTCTATGTTGGATTTTAAGTATTAATTAAATTATATTTTATTTATGGAATCTTTTGCATCTGGCTCGTTATTAAAAGGAAAAAGTTTTAGTCAAGTTCAGTAGTAGCACACTGGCTCTCCGAAAAATTCTAAAATGTCTTTATTGGGGAGCGGGGTGTTACACTTGGCAACATCAATTAAGGTAAACTTGGTTTAGATGCATTTATATGCTTCTTTATTTCAATGCATTTATTTGTTTATCTTCATTATATATTCATGGAACATGATTATGAGGAAGTGTATTGTTTTGCCCTCATTATACGTAGTCCACTCAAGAAAATTCTATTGAATGTTTCTCAATGTTACATTTTATAGAGGTTACAATTCATAAGTTAAATTTGACAATGTGAATTGTGATTTCATTAGTATGAGTTGCTATATTGAGATATGCATTTAATTGTTTAAGAAAAGCAGTGCTGGATGTTTAGCCATGATTATATGTTTGTCTAATCTAATGAAAAGAGGTACTGAGCCAGATGAGTATGTCTTGTTTAAGGTTAGAGTGAATTCTATTGGCCTTTTGATCATATTTTTACTTTTTGCAAGCAGATCTCAGTGAAGTGGTTTTTGAAAATGGTGGAGTTGAAAGTGGAGCTCAGACTGATAAAAAAAAAGAAGCTAATAAAAGAATAGCCACTAATATCTCGAAGCACACATGCTCCTATTACAGATTGGTTGTAAACCAGATGATATATGTGATTTTGGTGATTATTTTTTTTTTCTAGCTCCTTGTAAGTCAGATTAGCTGTAAACCAGATGATATATGTGATTTTGAATTACAAGCATGTGATACTCAACCATTATTGCTAGTGCCACAAAGAAATTCATTTTCTCTGGGTGGCTTGATAATCTCTACATGTCATTTTGCTCTCTAAATGTGGATGTGGGGTAGAAGAAAGGTTGGCATGTTTGTATATATGATTGTTGGGTGTGAAGGGTTGGCAAAATGTATTTTTTGAATAATTAGGTTGAGAAAAAAAATATGAAGTGTATTTTCAAAAAAAAAATGTCAAATATTATTAAAATATATAATATTATATTATTATTTTGACTTTAAGCTGGCTAGTCTAATGTGGATTCACCTAGTCAAAAGTTAATGTTATAGTCAAAAATTGAGATTTTAGCCAAATTTTCGACTTGGCAATAGCTAGGCCATTGCCAATGCTCTAGCGTGTGGTTACCAACTTAGCAAAATGGATCTAGTAGCGTGGTATATATATAAGGTTAGATATAATATTAAAATGTATAAATTATGTGCACTCTTTTTTGAAAGAAGAAGAGAAAAAAGAAAAAAAGAAAAAGAAAAAGTGGTTGCTATAGTCATCGGTAGTTAATGAACCCTATTATGAAGAAATGAAGGCCGCACCTAGCTAATGTGTGGTTACCCATTACATCCAGTACCATGTCTATACTAACTTATGTCAATGAACATGTGATCACCTTAATGATATTTGACTTGTGACAATGAAAATGTGATGCATGTTTAGGTATTTGTTCCCTTTCATGATTTTGATTGATTGCCCATCTTTTAATTGTACGTACGTAATCTTTTGGAACGAGGCCAAATGGGCATCATATGCATGCATGCAACTGAAATTGGAAGAAATCTTATTGGATCTTGCAGTCTTCCTTGCCAGCTGCAATATGCACTGGCAATAGTCTCGCATCTTAGTGGAGCAAGTCGGCCTCTTCGCCATTAAATTAGATGAGACTGTGTAAGGACCTCATTGATTACTAGTTGTCCATTGATGGTGAAACAAGCCCAAGACTATTCAATCTGCCTGTGTGCAACTGTAGCAACAAATATTATAAATATTACTGTTACACAACTTAGACTTCAATTAATGAGCTAGACAGTAAAAGCCATGTGCATTTTATCACCTTGTTCATGAGCATATAAAACATCATCATGAGGTGATCCTAAAACCCCAGTACCATAGAGGTGATCATCATGAGACATTACAACAAAAAGCCGTTTAAGCGGCCGAGGAAAATTGTGGCGAGCAATTATTGGACGGCAGAAGCCCTTCTTTCACTGTACCCGTGTTTTTCTTCTAGAAAGCGAGGAAGTCACTGCAAAAAAGGCTATTTGTGGCGATAATTAGTCGCCGCAAATACAATTGCCACTTTACAACCTCGATATAACAGGTTATTCTCTTTGACGATGACATTTTAGTTACATTTGAGGCGATTGTTAACCGCTGCAAAAGATCATGATTAAAACCTACTTGAATTCCCCCCTCTTTCTTTTTCCCCCGTCTTTCTTTTCCTTCTCCCCCTTTTTTCTTTCCCCATAGCTCGATACTCCCTCTCTATTCTCTGTGAGTTTGCTACTGCCCTTCGAAAGCCATGCCTGCTACCGTGCCATCGCCACCTCGCCGAGTACTAGGTGAGTCTCTCAATCCTTCGTCTATTTCTTTCTCTATCTTCTTCCCTGTGTGTGCACGTCTCTCTCTCTCTCTCCCTCTCCTTTATCTCTCTCCGTCCATTTCTCCCACTCTCTTTTTTGCCCTAATAATCTTTCTCCCTGATCTCGCGGGTTCCATCGTGATGTGTGGGGAATCTTGACCGAAGCGTGGACGAGGGGCTGCTGCTCAATAAATGGGTCTATGTTTTTCAAAATTTTCCCCTCCCGTTTTACGTATATGTATTGCAAGCATTGCATCTGAGCATAGTGATATTTCCTTCATCTATGTTTGTTTTGATTTCGTAGATTTGGAGTTCCTGTGTACTGTTTGGGTAAGTTTAATTTTTTTGGGTATTTTCCCTGATTGATTGTGAATTTGTTATGAATTTGTGAATCTATTACAAATTGCAGTGCTTTATCTACATTAGGGACTTTTTGATGTTGAAGGATCGGTTTGGATCAGTTTTTAGACACTGATTTATAATTGATTTGGGGTTTTGGGAGCTTTGTCGAATGTTGTTTTGGGTGATATACATCCGAAAGCTTATGAAAGTGGATTTATCTGTATGCTACGGGGTCTCATATTAGAAAGAGAGTTCAACAAAGTTCTTCTAACAATGGGGCTTCATGGCAGACCAATGGGAAAGTGGATTTATCTATATGTATCTGAGGATGTTTTGTCAATGATACTAGTGAAATCCATGTGTCATGTTTGCATCTTAACTTTTATATGATGTTTACCTTTTAGAGGACATTTATTTTTATTCATTTGGTTAATTTTTATTGTGCTTTGATGTTTTTATTGATTTTCCTTGAAATATAAAATTAGTGCATGGCTTGGATTTTGATGAATAAGGTGTTCAGCATTTATATTTTTTTTGGGCATAATTGTTCTTTGCGGCAAATTAGGATTCGCCGAATTTATATTTTTATAAATGTTTATCATTATTTGTGGCGAATACTACTCGCTGCAAATAATTTTTTCTAGAGAACTTAGCTAGCGGCAAAAACAATTCTACTTTGCGTGAAAGGTTTATTTCAGACGAAATGCTTTCGCAAAAAAATATATACTATCCTACGAAATTTGAAGGTCATCGTAATTGATCAACTCAGACAATTTATTTTTGGCCAATTTGTTGCGAATGAATATCAGTCGCATGAAATCTTTTGCGGCGAATTGTATGCCTTTTGTGACTAATACTACTCGCAGCAAAAGGGCAAATTTTTTGTTGTGTTAGACAACCCCGCCTCCATGGTTTGACCCTCGGCCTCTGATAGATGTGATCAACTCATTGCTAGGCCTTGCTTGTCCCAATAAAGGAAAAGCTGGAAAAAATAGAAGCAAGTCTCAAAACTTCGAAGGAAGCTCACCATGAATATTAAAGACCAACTAACTGTTGGTTTGGTAATTAATTTCAAAATGCATGCATGTGTACGTGTTTCTATATATGTTTTTCATCATGATCTAGATTCAGCGGATATATATTAACGTTTGTGCTTAATTGGTTTCTCGTATTTAAGTACTACCGTACGTACGTATGCTGATATAATATATCATCTTGCTATTATTATTATTATTATTATTGAGTGGGAGATGATGACTTAATTAGGTCAATAATTAATTATTCCCCTTGGCCACAAGCATAACGTTACATATATTCCCAAGAAAAGCCCAGCCACAAAAGGCAATGCCAAGATCCCATTGTAAACATCAAATTCCCCTATCAGCCGACCAAAGCAAACCACTGTAAACATCTCTCTTTTTCATTTTCTTCTTCTTCTTCTTCTTCCATTTCTTATATATGTTTCTCTGCCACACCAAGTACTACGAGTACTTCAACATCAACTAAATTGACTTCCACTTCCTCTTTGTGTCTTCCACTAGTCCCAGTGACAACCACCACTGGATGTTGCTCATGGAGGCTCCTCCACAAGTGGTCAATTCCAAACAGGAAGTTATTGCTACTAAGTTTAGACCTTAGAAAAAGTATCGGGTAGGTGGGCATGTTTGATCATTTTTATTTTCAAATTAAAATGTTTACTTTTCTATCTGAGTTCTGCTTTGGTTGTGGTTTGGAGCATTGAGAAGGATGCTCTGATGTACATACATCATGCTTATTTTGATACACACTTCCATGATTTTCATTTATAATATGTTTTTGTATGCATGGACGGTAGTATGCAGTAAATATCTATACATATATATATATATATATATATATAGCCTACTACTCTTGCCACCCCCTTGATATTGCTAGCAGGTTTACTACTCTTGGTAGAGGTGGGTAGCAGGGCCCGTCCCCTCTACCCTGCCCAAGTCGGCCTCGCCCCCACATGGGCGGACGGGCTACCCCGCATCGCCCCCCCCTCCCCACATGGAACACCCCATGTGGGGGCGGGTTGACCCCAGTGGGCCCACCCCCCGCTCTGTACCCCTCCCTTTTTTAATATAAAAAATTATAATATTTAATATTTACATAAATATATCGTATATAGATATATACAATTTGTTAAAAATTTGAAGTTGAATTCAAGTTAATGGATTGCCTTCAGTAAATCTCACATTGCTTAAGTATGACTGTTGTATTGCTTTGGCCTCCTATATAATGGTTGGCCTAGAAGGCCAAGGCAATCCAAAATACAACTCTAATGAGTTTATATTTGTTTTTAATGTATAAATTTTAATTTATAATTTTAATTATATTATAATTTGGGTTTAAAATAAAATTTTAGACCTAAAAGTTTTTTTAGACCTGATGTGTCATTGGGTGGAGCGAGGGCACATCACCCCTAACTCTTGGTAGTATTCTTACTGTTAAACCTGTTTTGTTTTCAACTGCTCTTAGTACGCCCTATGATCCCTATACAAAACCAGTTAATTCTACTCAGTATTCACTACAAGAAAAATGCAAATTTATGACGAATTATTTGTGATGATAATGACAATTTGTAAAGAAAACAGACTCATTTTAATAAGAAATAGTCATTTTTGAAGAAAATAAGTTGGCCAGAAATAAACATTTTTCTTGTAGTGATTATCCTGCTGCCAAAACTGAGTACATTAAAAAACTATTTTCCCAGAGCCTGTTTTATGTCAGATATGGTTACTCTTTTCAAATTTCTAGTATCAGAGCCTAAGCTGGCTTCTGGTAGGTGATTTATATTTGTTCATCTTATCTATTGTATTCTCTTCCATCCTTTACTTCGTACTCTCTTAATCTTGTTCAATTCATGTTTTTGCTGGCGCCAGCCCAGTTGTAAAGAATCCCAAGGACCTTGTTTGTACAACTCGTTTTACTAGAAAAAGTGTTTAGGGCATGAATGGGTAGATGGTTGACCCCTGGGTATGTGTTATGAAATGCCATCGATATATGAGTGACGATAGGATTAGTGAGTATTAAGTTTAGTTTTGGTTGATTCCACGATAAATAAAATGTTTAGATCTAATTCGTCTATTAGTTCTAGATCTAGTATACCCCCTGATATCATTAATGAGGAGGACTTTTCTATTAAAGAAACTAATAATGTTGATTTTAATAAATGTAGTATTCCAAAGATTGATGCTAAATCCATTTACAAAACCAGTTGGGTTCAGTTTGCTTTTAAGACTAAGTTTAATGTTAAACCTACTAAACAAACCTTTATTATTTCTAAAACCCATGAAAAATATTGCGTGTTTAACAGAAAACTGATTCAAGATTTTCTAGTAAAAGGTTACAAATTTCTACATATTGGTTATGTTCAAGTTGTTCTTGAACCTAGCATCATGCAAACAAAGAAGTACCGAAGCATTGATGCCTTTCCTTGTGAGAATCCCGCAAGATACCCCCACCTCCTGAAGACCCTGGGTTATTACGACTACTCCCATTGCAATTAAGCTTCATCCATCCCAAAGACGACTTTGAGCATTTCACTAGCAGACATTTCCAGGCTAGAAGTTTCAGTATCTCCAAATTTAACTCTTTTAACAAATAAAGATCCTGCTCATTAAGTTGCCTATGCACTTTCAATTCACCTGCCATCTTTTTGAGCCACATTTTCACTGAAGTCCACACTTGCATTGCACTAATTTTCAGCCCCTCCATACGTACTTTACAGCTCCTATTCCATAAACACCAAGTGATAATGCAAGGTAGCATACCAATGAGATTACCCACAAGAGAAGAATTTTTTGCACAAATCATACAAGCTGATATTCTTGCTTTCCAGGTATGAAACATCAAACACGGCACCTTTAAAAGCCGACTTGCAAATTCCCAAGCCAAAGAAGCTATCTGACCTATAGCTAAAACATGATCAATGCTCTCCCTAGCTTGTGGCATACAATAATCACACATCGACACAAGAGAAATACCCTTATTTTGAACCCTCTTATCTATGGCCAGACTATGGAACCGAGCTCTCCAATTGCACATGGAGACTTTTTTTGGCAAACTTTTGTTCCAAAACCAATCATGCCAAGGCAATTGATCCCCTTTTTCCTGAGTTACGTCCCAAGCAGTAGTAGTGGTATGTTTTTCATCCGAAGTTTGTTTTCACACACAAATATACAACCCATTACGCCCACTAATTTTAGTTTGCAAGATTTCTTCCGTAATCGCCTCTCCCACTAACTCCTTCAAGAGTTCAACATTCCATGCCTGGTCCATCCAATAATCTCTGATACGAATTCTCTTATTAGTAATGTTTGTAATTATGGTTGATAAACGGCCTGAAGCTAGCCATCTATCAAACCAAAAAAGAAAAAAACGAATTTCCATTTCACAACAAAATCTTTACATTTTCCATTACTTTCAGAACATGTTTCATTATCGATCTCCACATTCTTGAATCCGTAGCCTTCGAAATATAGGACAAAGGGTTACCATCCCTTAAATATTTTGATTTAAAAAACTCTACCCACAAACATTCAGTAGTCAGTAGTTGATAGGCAAACTTCATGTGTAGAGACTTCTGAACCTCATGTAGATCCCTCAGCCCCAAACCCCCTTCATTAGAAGGTTTACAAATTTTAGACCATGATCGCCAGTGCGATTTCCTCCTTCCCTCCACTTCACCCCAAAGGAAATTGGCTAATATAGAGTTTATTCGATCAAGAGTCACCTTCGGAACATTGATCTCCGAGAGGATATGTAGAGGTAAACTAGATAGCACATGTCACATTAAAATTAAACGACCACCTTGAGAAAGCAACTGGAATTTCCAGCCCGCCACTTTTTTCCTTATTTTCTCAACTAGTGGCTCAATGATGCTGGAAGTCAGTCTACCTATAACAAGCGGCGTACAAAAATAAATCACAGGGAATTGTCCTTCCTTAAATCCCGTAACTCTTAACAAATCATGCTTCCAAGTTGGATTTATAAATTTAGAGAGAAAAATCATTAATTTCTCACGACTAATCTTTTGACCCAACCACCTTTCATAAGTGGCAAGAATCTCAACAAGTCTCTTAGTAGACTTTTTCCCCCATTAGAAAAAATAACAAATCATCAGCATACAACAAATGAGAAATTAAAGGAGCCCCCACCGGATGAGTAAATCTTCCAATCCGACCATTCTCAAAATTTTTCCTAAGCAGCCTTGCTAACACCTCCTCCATAATAATAAATAAATAAGGTGATAAAAGATCCCCTTGTCGAAGACCCTGAATAGATTGAAAAAAATCTTTAAAAGTCCCATTCATCATCGCAGAAAACCATGGCAACTTAATACATTCACCAATCAATTTAAAAAAACTATTAGAGAAGCTAAAAGACTTTAAAAGCTTCAAGAGAAAACTCCAATCAACCCTGGGAGGAAGCCGATTGGTCGATCTTGAGGGTGTTAGAATCGCTAGACCCTGAGTTGCCACACGTGGCATAAATGGAAGAAAATACTTGGTGGCGCGTGGGCGCCACGTGTTCCCTTTGACCCGCACGTGGGTGCAACACGCCACTCCAATTGGC
This sequence comes from Cyclocarya paliurus, assembly GCA_029856935.1. Lineage (NCBI taxonomy): Eukaryota > Viridiplantae > Streptophyta > Magnoliopsida > Fagales > Juglandaceae > Cyclocarya > Cyclocarya paliurus. Next base: position 22,881,393 of record CM056958.1, read on the forward strand.
GCCCAATATGGTCGCCTGCTAGATCGGTGGGTGGGGAGTCCCGTGGTGGGGCGTATGTAAGGAAATGGTCACTGGAGAAGCTCGGATCTGACTTCTCCCCCTTATTCCGACTGAAAAACAAAAAAACAAGAAAAAAACCAAGAGAAATGAAGAAGAAATAGAAAAGAAAGATGAGGGGAGGGAGGGAGGAGGAGCCAAAGCTCACCCCCCACCCCCAGCGCTAGAAACTGGTTCGGGGAGGTTTTGGTTTTTAGAGAGATGTGAGAGTCTCTCTCTCAAGAATTGGGTTTTGGATTTGCTCATAAAGTCAAGGATGAACTTACTGATATCTCAAGACTCCTTAATTAAATAATTACAATTATAGTGATATTATCAATACAATTAAGAAGTTTGGTATTTGTATGTGTAATGATAAAAATTGCTTTGTCAACAAATTATGAAGAATAGTAAGAAAGCCAAATATGAAATGAAAAATTTTTGTGAACAATTTGGCCTTCCTTCTATTGCTCCTTCTAGACAGAAGCACAAATACTCTGATAAATTTGCAAAACCTCACACTAAGAAGAGAAGTAATAACCTTGATTATTTTTATAAAAAAAATCTTATAATTTTTACAAGAAAAGAACTTTTGGTAAGAAAAAGAGTTTTCAAAAACCCTTCAAAAGGAAAATGTTTTAATTGTGGCAAGTTTGGACATTTTACTAGTAAATGTACCAAAGCCCAATAAGTTAATAATTATTGTTTAAAAGAATCATTTTTAGATTTGAGATTGTTAATCTCAGTTTTAAGTTCAACAATTTCTTTTTTAATAAAAACAACTTCACGTTGTAAATCAATAGTAGAAATTTCTTTGAGTTTTTTCTTTTCAAAATTTCTTAAAATTATTCAGATGTTGCATAATTTATTTAACAAAATTAATACTACTTACATAATTATCTGTAGTGATAGGATCCATCCATTCATTACGCTCATTCGTGTGAGCAGCATCATAGACATGAATGAGGAAAAAGTTTTTAGGATCATCACGTTTCTAACAAAGCGACTGATTTTAAAAAGATAATACTAGTACTTAAATAAAAGAATAGCAGAAAAATAAATAAATTCTATAATTTATTAATTACCATTTTATTAGCAAGACAATGGAATGACCTTGAACCGGCACAATGGTGGGCAGTTAGAGCAGATCTATTATGTGCATTTGTAGAACTTAAGTGCTACAAAATTAATTAAGAATGTTAATTGTAATATATATACATAAAATATATAGCCCGAATATAAATGTAAATAATTAAAGGATATAAATCTAGAATACCTGATAATCTAGACTTACGAAAAGATCACAACATTTTTTCCAATCGTCTAACTTCATCTGCTGGAAAGGGGACAGGTACGGGCCGATTTCTAATCAAAGGGTATACCTTTCAGCAAAAAAGGCCAACAAATCTTAAGTCTGTGACAATAGGATAGAAGTACTACCGTCAATCCAGGTCTAGGATGAGCAATTTTCTTAGCTTTGTTTGGATACAAGAAGTGTTTAATCTTATCTCATCTCATCATTATAATTTTCTAAAATTTTTAAATAAAATATAATAAACAATTCAAAATTTTCAAGTCCCAAAATAATAATAATATTAAAAAATAATATTCTAATAATATTTTATTCAATTTTTAACTTTTATCTCAACTCATCTCATCTCAACTAATTGTCCAAACGGCCAAACAAGCAATACAAAAAAGTAATAGCATTTATAGCATTGTCTCTATGCAAGGAATATTGAAGAGAAAAAATATTTGCAACCGTGAATTGTGCATTTACCGCGTAATCGCTCTGAAAAAAGTGAATAACACATGAGACTTGCATGAAAAAAATTAATTTTTTAATAGTGGACCTCACTTTTTTTCAAAACGATTACGCGACGTTTACGCACTTCACGGTTGTATGTAGAATTACTCAATATTGAAACCTTCAAATGAACCATATATATATGTGTGTGTGTGTATAGCTAGCATTAATTCATGATTCATTGGTAAATGAGTTTTGGTTCTCTATCAGCCACAATATGCAATAATTAACATAGTTGAAAGCTGTAGTGCCAAACTCTAGTAATGAGAAAGAAAGCGAGAGATAAGTACTAACAATGATCGAAGATCCATTGTTTCCAAAAGACGAGCCGATTTCCACTTGGAAATGCTTTCTGCATAGAAGCCAATGCTAAGAAGGGGATCTCCCCGTGGTCGTCAAGAGCATATGTCAAACTTGGATAACGCCGGATTAAATCCAAAGCAAGATCTATTGTGTTGTGCGAGGCGAGGCGTATGTAAGTGCAAAAGAAAACCCGTGAGGAGAGAGAAAACTGAGAAAACCCGTGGGGAGAGAGCTGACACATCGTCGATCTAGATCGGCAAGTGCTTGCTCACCACCGGCATAGACCTCATCACTGGACTCAGACGAAGTCAACCAGGGTCTTCGACCTTACAGTGATTGCTTCTGCCCTTCACTGAGTGGAACTGCTTCTAATAAACTGGTATTGCCAGAACCAGATCGGGAGGGACTGCGGTGGTGCGGCTGTGGTGGCCATAATGGAGGAACAGATTGTCGACCTCAGGATCCATTCACCTGGTTTCTTGGTTGTAGCAGCACTTAGCACCGACTGCTGGGTTTCGCCCAATGACAAGCTCTGTTTTTTAAGCAGAGCCACGCCATATGGCTGCCACTAGGGGCCCTGGGCCAACGGCAAATGCTGGACAGTAGAGGATTTTTGCTGACATGGTGGCTAAATCGCCATAGCCCTTACATGAGGTAGAAGTTCCATTTCATCCTACCAAAGTGATTAATGGAGAACTGTGTGTGATTTTCTCCAAGGAAGAGATTGAGAGATCGGCCGCCCCCTTCAAGTATTCCATGGTTTTGAAGTTCCTTAAGCAAAGGTCGTCCCTAGATGTCATTCGTGCATTTATTCAGAGTCGATGGTTGTTAGAAGTTCAACCTGTGATTTCGGCAATGAAGGGCCAGAAACGTGTTCATCCATTTCTCTAATGAACCTGATTTTGTCAAAGCCTTTTCGAGGGAAGCGACGGATGTTGATGGAGTGTCTTACCGTGGCTTTCATTGGCATCCAGAGTTTGATGAAGAGTCCAAACCATCTCTAGTGCCGGTTTGGGTCTTCATTCCAGGTATGCCTCCTAACTTCTACCATGAATCATTTTTGAAGAATATTACCTCTCCTCTTGGGCATTTCCTACGCCGTGATAATGCTACAAAATGCACCATTAAAACTGATGGAGCGAGAGTCTCCCTGGATATGGATGCAACTGTGGAACCCGTCCAAGGGGATATGGATTGGCACGCCCAACCATAGCTCCAATTTATTTGTAGAGTTTGAATGTGAAACACTTCCTGCCTTTTGCTCTAGATGTAGAGTCCAAGGACAAAACCTTCAAAAGTGTAAAAAGAGGAGGCCAAGAATGCTGGGGACAAGAAATGGAAAGGAAGTAAAAAAAATTTGCAAGCTTGGCAGGGTCAGAATCAAGTAAATGAGGAAAAAAAGAAGAAGCAAATAGAGCCCTCACTGCAAAAGGTTGAAAATGGGGGGGGGGGGGGCTGGTCCTAGTGGTTTGAAGGTGACTGAGACTATTGATATCCAAGGGGAAGTAGGGAATTTCTTGTTGGCAATAGAAGGGGAACAATTGGCTAAATAGGGGGAAGATGTAGCGGCCGAAACAAAGGCCAATGCATTTGTGGTGTGGTCAAAAATGGGGGAGGCAGAAAATGCTATAGGCGAGGGGAATGGTGACAGGGAGAGTACCGATAATGACCCATATCAATCCTTTGTGTTGGAGACTATCCAGGAACCAGAGGCTGTTTTGTGGAGCATAGGGGCTGGTTTATTAAACCTTACGGGGTCAGGGACTAGCTACTCCACAAAAGTAATTTCAAGGGATCATCAAGGGAAAGGGGGTGAAGTGGCTGAAATGGAAGAGATGAAAGATGATACCAACAAGGAGGTAAATACAATGGGTTTGTGGTCAAATGAGAGGGACCGAGAGGTTGACTCTGGGAATACTCAAATACACGTAACTGGACCCCATGGTAATCTTCTAGATGGATTGGAACTCTCACCAATAGGAGAACAAACTAGAAACATGCTCTTGTGTTTGGAAGGGAATGTCAATGTGGGTAGTGACGAAATGGGTGTTGAAATGGTGTCGAAAACTATGCCTGAAGAGCTGTTTGTGCAGGAGTCGCAAGGTACCAGGCAAAGGGACCAATACAATTTGGGTATTTTATGAGATGGTATGGCCGAAGAAGGTTTTTCTGAACCAGAAAATGAAATTACTGAACATTTGAGTAAAAATAAATAATATCCGTCAGATAGCGATGAAAAAAAGGAGAAATTTTAAGAAAAGGGTGGCAAAAAACTCAGAAGTTCGACTCGGGTTCCTTGCAAGCCCGTTTGCATGGATTTATGATTTGTAATCCATTATATTGGAATATCCGTGGTCTCAGATCATCACAGAAAAGGTTGTGTAAGTTGGTCAGAAAGTTGAAATTGAATTTAATTATGCTAGCTGAACCTTTTGCAGATGATAACTGGATGGAAGTGTTAAAAAATAGGCTGAAGCTTGACAACAATTTTTCTAACCAGTTCGCTAGTGGGAAACTTTGGGTGCTTTGGGGAAGTGGTTTACAGATCTTGGTCATTAATTTCAGTTCCCAACATATCACAATTTCCATGATTATGAATTCTCGACAATTTATTGTGTCAGTGGTTTATGCCAAATGTAGTTATTTGGAAAGGCGAGATCTATGGAGGCTGATACAGTTGGATGCCGTGCAAGACACTCCTTGGTTATGCCTTGGGGATTTTAATATTATTCGTAGGGAGGAGGAGAGAAGAGGTGGGAGACCTCGGTTAAGGGCTGCTATGGATGATTTCAATGATTTCATTGATAGTTGTGGAGTCATTGAAATGAACTCAGTAGGGAGTAAGTTCTCCTTGTGCAATGGCTAGAGGGATTTATCTAGAAGGTGGTCTAAGATTGACAGATGTTTGTTGAATCCCCTGGCTGCCAATTCCTTGCCAGATGCATATTGCAAGTATTTAGCCCGCACGACATCTGACCATGCTCCGATGTCTTTTGTTCTACATTCATCTAATATTTGCTATAGTCCTACCTCTTTCAAATTCCAACAAATGTGGGTCTCTCAGGATAATGTTAGAGACTTTGTTAATAAGGTAGGGAATGATCCAGTTGTGCCTAGGGGTATTTTTGGTTTGGCTACCAAGTTGAAGAAAATGAAGGGGATTTTAAAGGATTGGAATCGTCGGGTATTTGGGTGCACCGAGACAACCATTTAGGCATTAGAGAATTGGATTGAGAATCTAGAAAATCAACTTCAAGTTGGGTTTTCGGAAGCCATTGAATCGGAGTTATTGTTAGCTAAAGAACAACTTGCTATATGGCTTCAAAGAGAAGAGATTAGAATTAATCAACAGGCAAAGCTTAGCTGGATGGAAAAAGGGGAGGCATTAGCTCAATTCTTCAAGACTTTTGCCTCACGATCCAAGCCTGTTGTTCATGAGATGAGACTTCGGGATGGGTCACACTTGACCACACCGGAAGCTATTCATTTAGGTGCGGAATTCCTTAGTTCTTTTCTTAAGACGAGACCTCATAGAGATCTTCCAGATTTGTCAGCATATGTTCAGACCACTATTTTAGAGGAGGAGAATGATTGCCTCCTTAAGCTCCCTTCAATCCAAGAGGTAAAAGATGCAATGTTTTCCATTCTGGTACATAGTACTCCTGGCCCTGATGGGTTTGGCTCTGGATTCTACAGAGCATGTTGGGATTTTGTTAAAGCTGATGTGGTGGCAGCAGTTAGAGACTTGTATAATGGGGTTCCGATGCCAAGATTCTACTCGGCTTATTATATTGTTCTCATTCTAAAAATGCAACAGCCTACAGGTTTTGGTAAATTTTGGCCTATAAGCTTGTGCTCTGTCATTTATAGGGTATTTTCAAAAATTCTAGTTCGTAGGATGTCCCCCATCCTAAGCAGAATTATCTCCCCTGAACAAGGGGTGTTCTTACCTGGGAGAAGAAAATTTGAAAACATTACTTTGGCCTAAGAAATGACTCAGATGATAAACAGAAAGGTCCAAGGGGAAACATTCTTATTAAAGTGGACATGACCAAGGTGTATGATAGTCTTGACTAGGATTTCTTATTGCACGTCATGACATCCTTTGGTTTCTCTACCCGGTTTTGTGATTTGATCAGGCAGTGTATCTCGACTCCATGGTTCTTAGTGGTTATGAATGGATCGGCTAAAGGTTTATTTCCCAGTGGTCGTGGTCTGCGCCAAGGTGACCCATTGTCCCCCCATTTGTTCCTTCTTGTTGAAATATTATCCCGTTTGTTAAAACATAATTTTGAGATGGGAAAAATTGTCCCATTCTCCCATCCCCGTGGCACTCCCCTTGTCTCCCATTTACTTTATGCTGATGATATTGTGGTATTTACAAATGGGGGCAGAGCTTCTCTTCAAGCCATCTGCAATGTGTTTACCTTGTATGAAAATTGGTCTGGTCAGGTGGTTAGCAAGGAAAAGTCATCTTTTTTTTCTCCAAATATGCTAATACTACTCGAAAAAGAAATTTGCTGCAATTGACCTCATTTTCGGAAGGCGTCTTTCTAGTCAAATACTTGGGGGTTCCTCTTTTTAGTGGATGAATGAAGGTGTCTTATTTTGAGGAGCTGCTAAATTGTATCCGTGGTTGACTAGAGGGGTGGGAAAATCGGTTCCTATCGACTGGTGCTCGCCTTCGTTTATTACGCCATGTTGTTTCGAGCATGCCAGTACATTTACTTTTGGTGTTACATGCTCCCAAGAATGTGGTATCATCCTTAAATAGGATTATGTGTAATTTCTTTTGGGGTCCTTCGAATGGTAAACAGAAGCGTAAATGGGTGGCTTGGCAGAAGGTTTGTTTGCCGACCCAGGAGGGGGGTTTGGTTTTAAGAAAATTTGAGGAAGTTCAATCGTCCTTATTTACGAAGCTTGCTTGGAACTTGTTGTCCCGAGACTCTCTATGGGCAAATTTCTTCAGGAATAAATATTGCAAGGGTGAGCATGTGACTTTGGTGGATAATAGTAAAGGCTCATCTTTATGGAAAGGTATCATGGGTATGGTTCTGAAGATCCTTAATAACGCTTGGTGGCGGGTTAAGGATGGACAAGTTTCTTTCTGGCAGGACCCCTGGCTAAAGTCTGGACCTTTGGTGGAGTCTTGCGAGATTATTGCAATTCCATCTTTAAAGGTGAGGGAGTGCAGAATTCAGAATGGATAGGATGTGGATCTGTTAAAAGAACTGGTGGGGGAGACGAAGGTGGAAGAAATTCTAAACTGTCTAGGGAGACATAAAGAAGGTACAAATGTGCTGATTTGGAAACCGGCTTTGAATGGGGATTTCTCCTCTAAGTCGGCTTGGGATTGTATTCGTGTTCATGAGCCAAAGTCTAAATGGGCTCCTTGGATATGGCACCCCACTCTACCTAAGAAATATTCGGTGACTATCTGGAAGGCTTTTAATTATAGCCTTAGTGTTGATGCTCGTAGTCGAAACTTAGGAATCCCATTGGCTTCCAAATGTGAGTATTGTGATCAGGGGTGTATGGAAGATCAAGACCATGTCCTTGCCACAGGGATGATCACTTCGGCTATATGGAGACGTGTTTCTATTCTTATGGGTATGCCTTATGACCAAAGGAGATCTTGGAAAGCCAATATGGAGATATGGTTTCGAAAAGCATCTCATTCAACTCAAGCAGGTACCCTACTTGGCCTTGTTCCTATTATTATAACTTGGTCCCTTTGGGTTTGGAGATGCAAAGCCCGTATGGAAGGAAAATTGATTAATAGAGATAGCTTGTGGGGGTCAATAAAAGGTACGATAGCTTGGGTTGGCTTAAGATTGCGTACTAGCAAAAATTTTAATGATGGGGATGAAAAAGTATTACAAAATCTATGTATCCCAATGAAAGTGGTTAATAGTCCGAGACAAGGTTTTGTGAAATGGAACAAGCCAAGTGTGGGTTGGGCTAAACTTAATGTGGATGGGAGTTCTTTGGGTAACCCGGGGCGGATGGGCGTAGGTGGTTTAGTTAGAGATGATAAGGGTTGTCTTATTTGGGCCTTTTTGAAAGAGATGGATGTTGGGACTAATAATGAAGCTGAATTACGAGTCTTATACTATGGGTTACAGCATTGCAAGGATTTAGCAATTCAAAAAGTAGAGATTGAAGTGGATTCTTTGTTAGTCGTTAATTGGTTGGTAAAAGGAAGATGTACCATATGGTACCTTGAAGATTACTGAGACGGGATACAAGACATTGTATCTATATTGGAAATTAAGATTATGCATGTCTTTAGAAAGGCAATGCAAGGGCAGATTTTCTAGCTCGCTGCGCTTCGGGTAAAAAATTTGGAGTATGGGCGAATTTCAATGATGTTCCTTACAATCTGAAAGGAATATTAAAAATTGAACAAATGGGCCTTTTTACCCTCAGAAGGTAGTGCCCTGTGTTGGTTTGTTGTCCTTTGTTGTTGGTTTTGGTTATAGAGTTAAATGTCCTTTGTTACACTTGGTTTTTAGGTATTGCTTGTAGCCTTCAAGTGTTTGTTTGTTCCATGGTTTTCCTCCACCAAACATCAGGGTGCTTTGAATAAAAATGGTAAGGGGTTACTCTTGAACATGTGGCTTCATCCTCTTTAAAAAAAAAAAAGAATCATGAATATCAAAAAAGGAATTAATTAATTAATTATAATGCCAAGATCTCAAATGATCGAAAATAATGGGCAATAATATTAATTGGATAGTAAAACAAAGAGTTCATGTTACCCAAATTTCTGGTATATATAGCACGGGTAAGAAGCTTAGCTCCGTTGTGGCCATTTTCTACAGGCACCAAATCATTTCGCAAAGTGAGATGAAACAAAGAGTGCACCAGTTGATCTGATCTTCCATAGACAAGAGCATTCATTAGAGCTATCACTACAAGAATTATGGCTTCTTGCCATGAATTCTTTTTCCAAGACGCACAGTCATGGAAAATAATGGTGTTTCTGACAAAAATTCTTTGTGGAAAAAAAAACAAGCCTATTCCCACGAAATATTGTTGGTAAGTCAAACTTTATGCGGAAAAGATGTTTTTTTGGCAAAAATTGATTAATTGGGGTGAAGTTTTATCGCTACAAATAGTTTAGTCAGAAATTTATTGGGTTTGTGGGTCATAAACTTGTTGCGACAAAGTTGTCAACTTTTTGCAGCAATACGTTGTCGCCGCAAAAAGTTTTACCTGAATTAGTTATTCTATGATGGGTTATTTAGTTTTCGCGGCGATATTATATCTTATTGCGGCGATTAAAAGTCGCCACAAAAGATAATAAAATATATACCCGCATTTTTCCCTTTTCCCTTTCTTCCCGTATCCCTGCCACCCCGCGTTTTTCCCTTTTACCTTTCTTCCCATATCCCATTTAAAATCCTCATGCCTAGACTTCCATGCTCTTCTTCTTTGGCCGTGTCCCTCCTAAGTGTACTGCTCATTCAGTTCCTGTGGGGGGAAGGGGCACACATAAAACTAAAATGAGTCGAATACTCAGTAAGCATTACTTCATACCGTTAAAATATAGCAATGTAGGTTTTCAGTCATACATTTATCATTCCATACATACTATACGTACATGCATACATGCTTTCGTTCGTAAACATCAGTAGACGGAGGTTTTCATCTTTAAACATGCTTTTCTTTTCTTTAAAATGTTTTCTTGTCACAGCCTTCATTTCTTAAAGAATGCCATACATTCATACATTCTTTTCTTTTCACTTTCATAGGCCAGTGCACACTGTTACGCCCCGCGTGCTAGGGTTAGCGGCCCTATGGCCAATGGATTGGCCCATGGCCACATGTTGGAATCCCATTCCGTCAGGGTGCAGCACTGGGTGCACTACCAGATACTACTGCCCGGCATTGCAATCTGCACATTCATTCATTTGGGTATCCCTTTCCATTCATTCATGTGGCCGTTACGTAGTTTCATACATTCATACATGCTCATGCCTTTCTTTCCTTCTTTCTTTACGTTCATTCGTTCATGGAAGCTCTAGAGAGCTGCAGCTTTTCATTCATTTCATTTGCATAGGCATGGCTTTTATTCCTTTCATTTCTTTCATTTCTTTCATGCTTTCATGAGAAAACATCATTTCGTGAGAAAACATTCATTTCGTGAGAAAACATTGTTTGGGGCAAGAGCCCGAAAATCGTCTTTTCGTGCATTTTCTTTTATTTGAAAATACATACAATAGATACTACGTATAGTCATCCATTCACATGCATACAATTAATACTTTTGGGTGCGTGAACAGGGGCTGCCAAAGAGGGCCGTACATACTTATACTTTAAATACGTTACTCGTGCCTTTCTTCTTTTCTGTAAAACGTCTGCCCTTAAAAAGGGAGAGCATTTCTTTTCTTTGTTTTTCAAAAGGAAAAGCCTTTCGTTTTCTTTTTTCTTATCTTTAGAAAACTCTAGAAGAGTATGAACGTAATACTTACCTAGATTATTAGATGACAACCTACATGCATACATAACCTTAATGTTATTCTCTATTTAGTGCATAAGCAACTGACTAGAAATAGAGCTATGCTTTACTTAGAACACTCTCCTTCTATCTCGTGCTGTTTCATATCCTTTACTATGATAAAACCCTTGGAGACCCATTACGGTCTCTACTTCCTTCAACCTTGACGTTCTACTTTGAATGCTTACTCACTAGGGTGAACCCATGATTCACCTTAGGATTAAGACATTACGACCTTTGTCCCGTTCTTCTCATTAACCACATTCGCATGACTCAGACCGACTAAGTCACGCATCCCAATCTTAGACAGTACATTCCTCATTACCTTTATGTATCTTAACTCACTCTACTTCTCATGACCATCTATATACGTTACACGGCTCCAAGCCACTCTGACGCTTAAGCACCGTGTAACCATGCTTAGGACAGATTACCCATTACATATGGCGAATCCGTCCGGCATGTGTGTCTAACCAGATAACACGTACCTTACCCCTTTATCGCCAAAGACCAACATGACTTAAATTGGTCATCGGGTCATATGGAGTAGCGCCATACTCCGATACCAACCTTCTCTTACCCGGCTAGCACGACTCTTCATGCTAGCCATACTTCATGACAGTTCATCCCAACACCTAACATGATAGGACTCCGTTCATAACTACACTTTACGTCATGCCATATAGCTCAAGACTGTTCCCAAGCTACACCGTGACCTTGTCACGTCACCTCACATACATCCTAGGTCATCACGGTACAACCCCATGATGGTCCATGTCACTTCATAACGTTGCCCAGTCATGCTTTTGCTGCACTACTCTGATACTTCTTAGCCACTTCGCACTTATTCCCAGCCATAGGCCAGTCACACGGTGACACCGTCGCCTTGGACTACAGGCCATATCTCAACCACTTCAGGACACTCCACATGTACTCCATTCACAGCACTACGCCACATCACCATTATGGTTTACAAGCCATATGGTGTATCGTCTCACCACATGGAGTACACTCCATATGTACTCCATTCACGGCACTACACCACATCACCATTATGGCATACACGCCATATGGTACATCATTCCACCACATGGAATACACTCCACGTGTACTCCATTCACAGCACTACGCCACATCACCACTATGGCATACCTGCCATATAGTCCATCGTCTCACCACATGGAGTACACTCCACATGTACCCCATTCACAGCAATACACCACATCACCATTATGGCATACATGCCATATGGTGCATCGTCTCACCACATGGAGTACACCCTATGTGTACTCCATTCACAACACTACTCCACATCACCATTATGGCATACAAACCATATGGTGTATCGTTCTACCACATGGAGTACACCCTACGTGTATTCCATCCACAGTGCTACGCCACATCACCACTATGGCATACACGCCATATGGTGCATCGTTCCACCACATGGAGTACACTCCACGTGTACTCCATTCGCGGCACTACGCTAACTCGGTCTCAGATGTGCTTCCAAGTGTAAAAGTGTCAAGTTGTATCAAGGATAAGTCCAGGATCGTATTCCACAGAAACAAAGGATTATCAAAGCATTTGTGAGATTTTAGTGTAAAAATTATCTTGACTAAAAGAGATGAAAAGTAAAAAATTGTAACGTGCACAAGTTGAATTAAACTTGTAAGAAACAATAAAACAAACACTTCAGATGTAATTTTCGCCCATTTCTGATTTGAAGTTGGATTTACCTCTAATTTCATCTTCTCTCAACCATTTTCTCATTCCAAGAGATTATGATCGGTTAATTAAACAATAAGCACACTTTTTAGTATAATCAAGGTACTTGACAGATTGTATAACAAATGTAAAGTGAAAGAAAGCTATCAAAATCTTGTTACGAGTTCAAGCATCAATCGTGCCTTTACATCTACGACTGATCAAGCTCAAGTACATGAATTTTAATCCTTTCCATAGGTAAGATGAAATACAATCTATTAATTTAATCGCTCAAAATTCCATAACCTTGAAGAAAATCCAACCCAAAACAGTCATGGGCTACTCATTGAATCCAAAGCTAAAAATCTAGCCTATCATTTCTAAATTAGTAAACTGCTCTAAAAGGATGAACCCTAACATTTGGAGTTACTATATAAATAAAATTGCAAAAGAAAAGTAATAATGCTCAATGATAACAAGTACTGAAAACAGAAAATGAAAATGCAATATGAACCAAAAGGAAATAGAAATAATGAAAACACCTGTGTGCTCCGATTACATCCAAACGTAAATCCAGTGGAAGAAAAAAAAATTAAAACTAAAGAAAACTACCCCCCTCCGCGAACCCAAAAGTCCGAAAATAAATAAAGTGAAGGAAACGAAAACAATAATATGCAAAAGAAGAAGAAGAGCAGGAAAAAATCTGAGAAACCTCTCCTTCCAGAAGACGACGCCCCCCGAGAGAATATGAAAATGAAAAAGAAACAAACTGTCGGCCAAGCCAGGGACTTACAGTCCGCATGAGCTGCTCTGCACCCTGTGTGTCCCTGCTGCTGTGGGAATCTGCTCCTGCCATCCGAAAATAATTTAAACTACTTGAGGCCACGATCTGCAGCTGCTTGTTGCTCTTCTCCTTGAGGTCAGCTACTGCCCACGTGAAAGCCATCCAACCCAGTGAAACCGAGGCTTCTTCTGCTGCTAGGTGTGCTCCACATGAGTCTGCTGCTGCACTTTCCTTTGGTTTCTCGCTGCTTTGTTCCGAGATGGTCAAGTCCTCTGCTGTGTGTGAGTGCTGCTGCATCTTGTGAGGCCATGATCCACTCTGGTTTCCCACGCCTGGCTGTCTGCTGCTGTTTCGTGTGACACTATACTGCTGTTGTGTGTTTGCTGGTGCGTGAGTGAATTTGTTTCTTCCAAGATGCTCTTTCTTTTCTTTATTGTTGTAACACCCCGCTCCCCAATAAATACATTTTAGAATTTTTCGGAGAGCTAGTGTGCTACTACTGAACTTGACTAAAACTTTTTCTTTTAAATAACGAGCCAGATGCAAAAGATTCCATAAATAAAATATTATTTAATTAATACTTAAAATCCAACATAGAGTCTGCGGAAGCACTTATTTAAAAAAAATATGGAAGTCTCATGTGCTTATCAAAATAATTTACTTAAATCTTAAACCATAAAAGCTAATCCTATCATAATCTGTCTAGGCCTCTGTCTCGCCTCCCGAGGTCAAGTCCTGTCCTGCAGTCTCATCTTCATAAATTTCATCACTTGGGGTGGTTTAAAAACATGAAAACAAACTAAAATGAGTCGAATATTCAATAAGCACACATCATACAGTAAACATAATAAGCATAAGGTTTCTTGAAAAACGTGCTTACTTATAAATACATACGTAAACAACATGAACATGAGCTTATCTTTCACTTGTCATAAGCCGTTACCCACTGTTGACCCCCGTGAGTTAGGGTTAGCGAATCTAAATAAATTCTGATTCCGCCCGTGGCCGCGGGTTCTGGAATCCATACATAAGGAAGACATACTGGGTGCACTACCAGCATGTACGACCTGGCAATGCAATATGCCCATAACATAGGTACCGTCTTCATATCATAACATAGGCCGTTACGTATCTTATCATTTATATTTCATCATAATCATACTTGCATACTTGTCATATCATAGATTTCCAAAGAAATCACATTCATACTTGTCATATCATATCATAGATTTCAATTGAAATCACATTCTTTCATAACATGTCGTGATGCATGACTTCTCACATAAAATTATGATTTTTCATGAATACTTTAATGCTTAAATCTTCACATAAAATCATGCATGGCTTTTCATAAATTATTTTAATGCATAACTCTAACATAAAATCATAACTTTTCATAAATCTTTTGATGCATAATTTCTTTCATAAAATCATGAGTTTTCATAAATATCTTGATGCATAATTATTTACATAAAATCATAGATTTCCATATTTTTATCATGTCTTGGGTACGTAGAAAGGGGCTTCCAATGAAGGGTATACATGCATAATATTTTTTTAAAAGACATGTCGTTTACCGTACATACGTGTAAGGGTATGATCATGTTACTTACCTTGCAGTGCTATTTCCTGAATCTCACTTCGTAACTCGTCATTGAAGGGTACGTGACGGGGGTTGGCTAGACGAGACGACGGTGGCTCTGGGTGGCCAGGAGTGAGGCGACGCGGCTGGTTTACTGGGCTGGGTGGTACGACGCCGAGAGAGGGAGAGATAGTACCGAGAGAGAGTTCTGTTGCCGAAGGCAATCGAGAGAGAGAGAGAGAGGAGGCTGGCGGTGGTTGTGGTTTCTTATGTTTTCTTCTGGAGGTCTCGGCTAGGGGTGGGTTTTATAGGCAAGGAGAAGGGTATTGTGACCATAAGGAGATGGGATAGGATTTGGAGTTGAGAGTTTGGTTTCCTAATAGGATTTGGAGTTATTAATTAGAGGATAAGGATGAGGCTTATGGGTGGAGATAGGGAGAAATAATGTTTAAATTCAAAAAAACTAAAATTCTTGTGCTTAAAACAAAAAAATCCGTTCATGATAAAATACTAATAATAATAATAATAATAATAGAAATAACAATAATAATAATAATAATAATAATAATAATAATAATAATAATAATAATAATAATAATAATAATAATAGTAATGGAGGCTTAATTCTAAGTTAAATAAAAAATAATATGTTTGATAAATTCTTTTATAGGCTTAAACTCATTTATTGAGCCTAATAAAATTATCCATAATTTATTCTTAAAAAATATAGAATTGGGTCGTTACAATTGTATTCTCTTGTTTGCCGCACGCACCCACCAACTCTTGTCCCCCATTGATTGTTTCTCTTCTTATTTTATTCTATTATTTCTTCTTCCTTTCTTTTCTTTCCCTTTCTTTCTTTCTTTTTTTGGCTCCAGACCAAGTCTGCGTGAAGAGTCCGTGCGTTGCTCACCAATCCTTCTGTGCGTGAAGTGTGAACTGCTCTGCGCCCATGTTGATTCTCATTCCAGCCCCTTCGTCTGTGTGTGCTCATGAATCCTGCTGCCCTTAGCTTCTCATTTCCAAAAAATGCCCTACATCAATTCCTTTCCAAGGATGCCCTGTAGGAATTAAGATTAATTCACAATGAGGGGTAAAATTGAGATATTAATTCTAATGTGATTTTACAAGCTGCATTATAAATCATTTTAAGTGCAAAATATCAGAATTTATCAATAAGTCAAGTACTAGAAATTACTGCATAATTAAGTGCTTAATTCAGTTTTTGGTGAAACAATTTATTCAATTTAGCAACCTAATCATGCAGTTTTTGATACTTAATCATACGCTATATCACCACTACTGCACATAAACCACAACCACACTTTACAGCACAGTCCACATTACTACACAACACACTTCCCAACTACGCCCAACACTTCACCACAGCACGTCACATCACCATACTACACTACGAACCCTATAATACTAGCAGCACAGTCCACAACCTAGTCAACTAGCTAGCTTCTAACATAAATAGTGAGGGATAGAGAGTTATACCATCGACGGGGTAACCCGTACGTCGCCCGTTGACTGTCACAGCAATAACGTCGGAAAGAGCGTACAGTGTGGCTACACCGCGTACAGTGACTGCTTAGGCGTTTGGATAGTTAGGTGTGATCTTGGAAGGGCCTAAGTTGACCTTGTGACGCTAGAAAGGGAGCGTATCAGGTGGATCTAGCCATGTATAGTGACGGTCAGTCATGCACAGTGACTGTCCATCACGTGCAGTGACTACCCGCCACGTAAAGTGGTGGTTTAGGCTTGGGTTAGGCTAAGGGAAACTGCCAGAGGAGTCATGGAGGCTCGGTGGTGGTCATACGGCAGTCCACGATGGTGAAAGGAGGACTGGCCGTGCACTGTGAGGGAGGGAGATGCCGTGGGAAAGTGAGAGAGAGTGTGCATGCATGGGGGACAGATTGGGACCAAGGGTGGTCCGATTGGCTTCGTGGTAGCTTGAGGGTGCCGGAGAGGGCGGTCACTCGCTGTGGGTGGCGGCTTACGATGGTGGAGGAGGCAAAAACCGTGCGGAGGAAGAGCCTCGTACGGTGGATCTAGGGGAGGCTACCGGTCATGGGTTTAAGGGAGGAGGAAGGGGGAGACCTGGGGAGTCTCATGCTGGTGTTCGGTGGCCGCGCTAGGGTGCTGCACAGTGAACCCGTGCATGGGAGGAAGGTGGCTGCATGGGAGGGGCTGAGCTCGCTGGAGGGTGATGGCCGGTGGCAGAGGAAGCTGCCATGGGAGTGGTGGCGCCGGAGGACGGCGCACGGCGGCATTGGTAGCACTAAGCCCGTTCGGGCTGTGCATGGCTGAGGGAGAGGAGGGGCGAGCGTGAGGGGGAGATGCCGGTACCAGGAGGTTCGCTGGAAGGAGAGGAGGCCGGTCGGAGGGGTGGTGAGGCTCACCGGCGCATGGCGGCATCGGGCTGGGCGCTGGAGTCGTTCGGGCGAGAGAGAGGCTGCATAAGGGGCAAGCAGAGAGGGAGAAGGGAGGAGAGAGAGAGGGGAGGGAAAAGTGAGAGAGAAAGAGAGAGGGCTGGGGTTTTATCCTGAAACCCGATGTCTGAAGATCAATAAAATGATCTATGATAACCCTTAGATACTGATTTGAAAATGCGTAAAAGCTAACTTAATTAAAAGCACTAAGAGGAATTAAGATAGAATATTATTTAAAATAATATTCCTTCATCATTTATAAAATGATGAAGTCTTACTTAAAATATTTAAAAGTATAAAACTATTAAATTAATTAAAGATTTCATCATTATTTAAATCACGTAATATTTTAAATAACTGGAATCATTTATATAAAATAATTTCCCACAATTATAATATTTTTGGAGCTCTTCAAAGATATTATAATTGAGTTATTTAAAATATTCCTTACTTAATAATAATAGGAATCTTCCATTTAAAATACATATAACTTTAAAACACAAGCTAGCTTTATAAATTACATAGTATCTTTTAAAACACGTCATCGAGGTATGGCATGTATAACGGGACTCTTAGACACTAGAGAGTAGCGGAGAGGCTATCACATCTGACGTAATTGCTTACATCAGAAGGAATGAAGGAACAGGGTATTACACTATTAAACATTAAACAGCATTTGTTGCCACGGATTTTCCACAAGCAATTCTCTTTGGTTGTAAAGCCATGAACAGACTTGATTGAGCCAATATTTTACAGAACCATCATTTTCATGTGCAAGAAAATTCGGCCCAATACTATTTTGTTGTTTAATTTACTTAAAAATGAATAGAAAAGTAGTTTTTTTGTGACTTGGTTACTCGAGAAAACGTACCTAGACTGAACATAGCCCCGCAATCGGATAATATTGAAATGGATCCTTTGATGATGGACAACATTTGGATGTGATCTCTAAGGACAAACTAGAGTCAAATTAATTAAACCATGGATTAAATACTTGAGTCACTTAATGTTAAATTTATAGATGCAAGTGGTATAGTTTCAAAAAGATTTTATAACTATAAATTCATAAACTGACATGACTTCATATAATATGTTAAACCAAATTACAATAAGAATATATTTATAGTTAACGCTATTTTTGTGATATCTCTTTATAATTAAAAAACATTTCTTATATTTTTTACACAGTAAAGAAGAACAAGTTAGAATATATTATCACTAAATTTAATAATCGAAAAACTAATCTTCCCAAAAACCACAGAATATAGATACTAATCTAGGGAGACAAAGGAACATTAATTCATATTATATGTTAGAGAATCGGAGAGCTAGCATCTCAGTTTGAGTCCTACATGCAGCTTCCTAGTGTGGCATCATGCAATAAAAAGTGTGCATTAAGCCATATAACTATGGCATATATGATCATGCAGTAAAAAGTGTCCATTAATATGGATAGAAAACCAATAGGTGCATCGGAAATAATCATAACAACAAATGGACGTAATTAGTGGGCTAGCTACCTGAATGAAATGAGAGACCATGTAATGCCCAAAAGACTTGAGTAGGTGTTGGGGTTTCTTACCTGCTTCCTCCAAACCATGATAAGTACAAGCCTAGTCATTACACTCGCCGGAGGCATTTGGTGCTTCTTTGCTCCAAAGTTATTATATCTCCTTGATCTTCCATGTCCATTTTTTCCTGGCATATGTATTCTAACTCATAAAATTAACAAAATTTTATACAAATATTTAATCCACTAGAGTGTGATGTTCCATTGTGACTCATCACACTTTCCTTCTTTAGGTCTATGTTCCGTTTAAGCTATATTAGTCATTTATCCACTTCTAACATTAGACTTACAATTCAGTTAATTAACTTTATATAAAGAAAATGCTGGTCTGATCATAATATTATCCCACCATTATCATGGATATTAATGTGATCATGGTGTTTAATAACTTTCAAATGAAACATTTATCCTTGTTTGTTTCTAAGTGAAAATCTAATTAAATGCTGACTTATGTGAGATTATTGTGAGATATATATATATATATATATATAGTGGTGTAGTACTATCCAGCTACGAAATACTTAATAAATAAATTTTTTGATAAAATTTTACTCTAAACGTGTTATAATAACAGATGGTTGTCCAGTTTCTGATGCTTGTGTAGATTGTTCTTTCCCTCTATTGAAAATCATACTTTTTTCCCTGTGGGTTAGATAATACATACTTCGTACACCCACCAGTTTTGAAATCTGGACCTATTACCCAACGAAATAGCTATCTCAACCAAATTACTATGTCTATTTTCCTGAGAAGTTCATTATATTTCTTGTTCTACTGCTCCCTTTCTCAATTGGATTTTCCATCTTCAAAATTTAGTATTCCAAATCAATACCATAGGACAGATGGAGCTACCCCATTTCATCTCTGAACAAGACAACTGCTAAATTTGTTGTTTCCTTTTAGATTTGTCATCCACCATGTTCTCGTCATTGAAAATAAAATTTGTAGTTTAACCTTATTTCCCTGTGTCATATGTTGTTGTTTTGGTACACAAACTTCTATTATAATGTTAAACATAATAGTTATCAATTATAAACTATTTTGGCAACTAGGAAAAGTGTGCAAAAGAAAAATGTGTTTGCCATCTCAAAATACTCAATGTTTACATCATAATTCATGAACCACCCACTAACTTCGCCAGAAGCTACAACCACTGAGTTGGGCATATCATCAAGAGACACATATTTCCCTTCCATAAGGAGAAATGGATTTTCACTTAATTTCATTGAAAAACCATTATAATAATCCTTACTAACTTGAGCATTTTCCAGATGGATAAGTCTTGGATGCATATTGAAGATAGATTGCAAGACAACAAATACGTTGAAGGTGTTAAACAATTCATAGATATGACAATTGCGCATGCACCTGGTAGAGACTACATTAGGTGTCCATGTAGGAGATGCCAAAATAGAAGTTTCCATCCTCCTACTGTGGTTAAGGATCATTTGTTCATCGTAGGAATAGATACAACTTATACGGAATGGATCTTCTATGGTGAGGAGGAAACCTTTCTCGATGAGACTTTTTTAGACGAAGAAGGTGATGGTGCCAATAACTACAATGACTACATTGATGATGTCGACGAGATGCTAGATGACATTCGTGTGGGGTCCTTTATGGATTATTCTGGTGCACCATCTCCTAATGCAGACACCAGTCACTAAGGTCACACCTCTGATGCTCCAATCAACCTTAACTTTGAAGAGTTGCTAGACGATGCAAAATGCCCACTTTATCCAACATGTGATAAGTTCTCAAAACTGTCATTCATAGTCAAGTTACTACACATAAAGACAGTTGGTGGTTGGATTGTGAAGTCGTTCGACATGGTTATAAAAGCTTTTGCAAGCTGCATTTCCTGATGCATTGCTCCCAGGCTCATATAACGAGGCTCGCCACTTACAGTGTGGGTTGGGCTTTACTTACACGAAGATACATGTATGCCCAAATGATTGTGCCTTGTTTTGGAAAGATAATGCTCAGAAAGATGAGTGCCCAAAATGTAATGCATCTAGATGGGTATCAAGTACAACTTACCCATAAAGGATTCTCCAAAAAGTCCTCCGATATTTCCCTTTGAAGCCACGGTTGCTAAGGTTGTTTATGTAAAAAAAAACTGCCCAAGCCATGAGATGGCATGTAGAAGATCGTGTTGACGATCCAAGCTGCATGAGACACCAGGCAGATTCTAGGGTATGGAAAGACTTTGACAGGAAACATGGTTGGCTTGCAGCAGATCCAGTAATGTTAGACTTGGTCTAGCGAGTGATGGGTTCAACCCATTCAATAACATGAGCAAACCCTACAGCATTTGGCTAGTGCTACTTGTCCCTTACAATTTGCCCCCTTGGTTATGCATGAAAGATCCATATTTGATGATGTCGTTATTAATCCCTGGACCTAAGGCACCGGGAAATGATATTGACGTGTTCATGCGTCCACTAATTGATGAGTTGAATGAATTATGGCATGAGGGAATTCCTTCATATGATGCACACAAAAGACAAATGTTTTCATTGCATACAGCGTTACTTTGGACTATCAATAACTTCCCCACATAAGCCAATCTTTCTGGCTGGAGCACAAAGGGTAAGATGGCATGTCCTACATGTAAGGATGAGACAGATTCATTGTGGCTGGTTTATGGCCGTAAACATTGTTATATGGGTCATCGTCAGTGGTTGGCTTCAGATCACAGTTGGAGACAAAAAAAAAATGCTTTCAATGGTAAGGAAGACCATCGTCTCCAACCAGAAATCATCACAGGACAGGCATTGTTGGATCAATTACATGAGGTCTC
The DNA here is from genome assembly GCA_029856935.1 of Cyclocarya paliurus. Taxonomy (NCBI): domain Eukaryota; kingdom Viridiplantae; phylum Streptophyta; class Magnoliopsida; order Fagales; family Juglandaceae; genus Cyclocarya; species Cyclocarya paliurus. The sequence continues at coordinate 22,902,923 of CM056958.1, forward strand.
AAATGTGCATGAACGAAGGCGTGGTTGTTGGAAGTCAAATTCCCAGATGGTTTTGCCACAAATATTGTCCAATGTGTCAATGTTAAGGAAGGGAAAATCATGGGAATGAAGAGCCATGATTGTCATATCTTTATGCAAACATTGTTGCTGGTTGTGATTGGTGGGTACTTACAACTTGATGTGCATCAAGCTTTGTCTGAGCTAAGTTCGTTTTCAAAGAATTATGTTCACGAACACTGCAGAAAACAACATTGGAATGACTTCGAGCTAATATCCCCATAATTTTTTGTAAATTGGAAATGATATTCCCACTTGCCTTTTTCGATATCATGGTGCACCTTGCTATTCACCTGCCAGAAGAGGCATTACTAGTCGGCCTTGTGATGTACAGGTGGATGTACCCTTTCGAGAGGTATATGGGTAAGTTCAAGAGGTACGTTCATAATAGAGCAAGACCAGAAGGGTCAATTGCTGAGGCATTTGTTCATGTCGAGTGCCTGGCATTTTGCTCTATGTACCTTAATGATATCAAGACTAGTCACAACCAAGAGGAACGCAATAGTGATGTTCAACATGTCTCCCCACAGCCAAGTGTTTCCGTTTTCTCCCAAAAGGTTCGCCTGTTGGGGGGAGCAATCTTAGAAAAAATGCCCAGCACACTGTTGGCCAAGGCTGAGTGGTATGTGCTTAACAATTGCACAGAGATTGAGCACTATATAAAGTAAGTGCTCCATCAAGTATTTTCTTAGCAATTCATTTTGTTATATTGTAAGTGGATCACCTATTAACACATGTATTCCTGTAGTGAACACTATAACAAAATCAAAGAAGGGGACCTAAGTAACATCAACCGTAGCCACCAAAGTCAATTTCCAACCTAGTTCAAATCACGAGTAAGTTTGTATAATTCCCTTCCTATACATACATAATCCTAAATGAAATTTATTATAATTAGTAATTATTTTATCTTTTGTGAGTATATCCATGTTAGATTGCCGAGTTGCATGCAATGACTCCCCCTGAGGTGACAGATGACTTATATGCATTAGCATATGGTCTAGATCTAGTAGTTGCATCATATTCTGGCTTTATAATGAATGGAATTCGGTTTCACACTTCCAAGCTTGAAAGGCGTTGCCGCACCCAAAATAGCGGGCTTGTTGTTCATGGCGACCATCAAGGTTTGGTCGTTGACTTCTACGGTGTGTTGGAAGATATTATAGAATTACGTTACATGGGTTGGCATAAGGTATACTTGTTTAAATATCATTGGTGGGACATCGGTGACACGAGAAAGGGGATACATGTTGGGAATCAATTCACAAGTGTGAATACTTCTAGGCAATGGTACAAAGATGAGCCTTTCGCCTTAGCATGCCAAGCATTACAAGTGTTTTACTGAAAGGATCGGAGTTTGGGGGGAAGTTGGCAAGCCGTACACAAGATAACGAATAGGAATGTTTACAACATTCGCCATACGACCTCAGAGCCTCATGAGGATGATGATGATGAATTCTTTGATGTTGCTACAGAAGACGATGATGACACTTATCTTATCAACTATGGGTTAGTTGATGAAACTAATCCAGCCACGATCAATCCACTGACCCGAGTCGATGAAGAGCACTTGCCCGTTGATCCGTCAGCCATTGCACGAGAGGTGCCGTATAACGAAAGTGACGATGAGGTCTTCATTGATGATGACCTAGAGTATAACGAAGATTTGAGCATGGAGAACGTAGATGATGGGGAGGACGATGAAAATGAAGCAACACGTCATATGGATGATTATGTAGATGATGATGATGGTATATCTTAGAGTATATGTTCATTATGGGTATTTGATGACTATATAATGTTTATCTCATCCACACAGCTATTTAGTTAAAAAACATAGCTTCCATTTTGCATCGACCATACATGCAAAATGGAAATATGGGTTTGACAGATAAACAAACTTATTTTTTAATAGTACTGTATATTCCATGATGCATTTCCAGATTTTAATGTTTAGTCATGGATTATATAGCTCTCTGATTTGGTGCAAATTTATTATATATGTAGAAAGCTCATGTTAGTTGATTTGACGGACTCAACGAATTTGGATGAGCCATTATGTCGATGTTGACTTTAGATGCTCCAATCAACCACAGCTACAAGCCTTGTCATGTCTGGTGCTAATATTTATGGTGTAAATTTACAATCATGAACGCCTGGACGTTAGTGTTTCCACAAGCTTCATAGAACATGACACCAAAACTGCATTCACCCTTATTTTTTTACATGTGCCCGTCAAATATTGTCGTGTTCATGTTGTCCAGCATGCTTAGGATATTTAATGACTTACCCAATTTGGTACATTAGAAGAAAGATCATAGTTGGTGAGCAGATTTGGCTAGTTGGGGGAGTATAAAGTGATGATTGGGTGATGAAAAAATTACTTTTGGCTGGATCAATGGATGCGAGAAATCTTCCAAAATTAAAGTGATCTTCCCAGTCATGATAAAATTACTTGTGACAAAATCAAAGTGATGATGCTACTCGTATTATTCCTCTTTTGCCTTGTTATCATGTCCAAACAATGATGATATGAACTGGCAATATCATAAGCAGTAGTAAAAATGGGTCCTCTTCAGCTTGTACATGCAAGCTAAAAGCTCCCACAATTATAACGACCAAATCTATTCACGTGCAAAATATTATATATATATATATATATTAAGCAACATGCTTTATTGCATGAAGACGAAATCAGACCAAAAACCTCCATGACCACAAGGTTATAAATTTCCATCAAAACTTCGGTGCAATTTTAACTCCATGAACCAGAACCTAGTGATATGTCTCCTTAGCTTATATGTGTCCCCCTTATGGAAACCAATACTCCAAGCATTATTCCCTTCCAGCCACGTATGCCAACCCAACCCACAAGAAGATGAAATCTATTCACATGCAATCTATTATATATATATATATATATATATATATATATATATTAAGCAACATGCTTTTATTTAGTGAGTATATTATATGGTACAGGTTGAACCAGAAAACCAATACTCCCAAACTTATTCCCTTCCAGCCACGTATGCCAACCTAACCCACAATTAAGACGAAATCAACCTCACAAGCAATCTATTATATATATATATATATATATATATATATATATATAATGACCAAAACTATATATATAAAGCAACATGCTTTTATTTAGTACCAAATATTATATGGTAAAGCATGCACCAGAAAAAGATTAAAATGTAAGCATAACAATTTTCGTGCATTTATAACTTAAAGATATGTCAAAAAAGCAACATGTCCATAAAGTTTTAGAACAAAAAAAGTTTCATACAATCATTCAGTGCAAGTATAAGTCCATAAACAGCAGAACCAAATCTCTCCAAACAATCTTAGAAACATCTCCACATGAATCCACAAGTCACACGTACAAGTCCCCACAAAAGTAAAAGGCAGGATTTTAAGAATGGGGAAATGTGAACTGGCGGGATCAGTGATTTCTAGCAGTGGTTACATCAGTAGCTCCTACTTACCTCAAGTACTTCATCCCTACTGTCGTGCACAAAGGGTAAGTAGGCTAAAGAAGCAATCAGCTGAGGATTCTTTAGATACTCCAAAGGGTTGCTGAAAGTGTTAGAGTTGCTAGGTGAGTAAACGCACCCAGCCCTTTCTGGTATTTAAGTGGAGCATCTTACTTTTTCTTCATCCAGTGTGAGCAAAGGCAGTTTCAAAGGAAGGAAAAGGTAGATTTTTTTTACTCAGCCTCATCTTATTTCCTTGTTGCATTAACTAGCCTTTAATCCATGGTATTAATGTGTGTTTTAACCTCATAAAAATCAATACTTTCATGAGGCATGGAAGGACAGTGAAAACCTGTGAATGTTTACCTGTGAGTAAAAACTCTTAGGGCCTATTGTTGTGGGTTTGACAGTCAGCAAAATATTTAAAATATTGTGGTTGTTGGAGACAGTAGTAGCCCAGATGTTTTTCCTCATATTCGTTTGCTTCATCTTTCAGAAGGCTCATGTAATGTTCAATGTCAAAACCAAAATTTGTACCTTGTTTTGAATTAATCTTTCAGCTATCTCACTTTCATAACAGCATTCACCAGCTGACTTTACTCCTAGTGCAAGAGATTTATTTTATTATATCATTAACTTTGATCAGACCAGATTTGGTTATACTTTTGTTTGGCTTTAGATTTATTCAACTTCATATGTGCCTGACCTCCCTGGTTATTTTAATATTTGTACTATGCATATTAAAGTGTTGAATCATATTCATCTTAAAACTCTAACCTGAGGAAGTATCATACATATTCCTCTTGCCGTTTCATTACATAGATCAATAAGTTGCATTATGCGACCTTCCAACCACTTGATCGATAAGTGAGTGGGTAAGGCATACTATGGTTTATTTGTAGTAGGCTTGTCCAGCATGATGATTACTAACTTGATAAGTTTCTGTAATTATAGCAATGGTGATGACTGTAACTCAAGGAGGGAGGGGACGACCCTGACCCCGCTGTCCATTGCTGGTATCAAGCGTTGTTGATGAATCTCCAACTGCACTGCCTCCGAAAAGGAACCTAATGGATGAGGCTGAGGATCCCCAAGCTGATGAGACACCTCAAGCAGTACCTGAAGTGGGCCAACAAGAGTCGAACGATGTACAAAATGATGGAAATCAGGGGGATATTATCACAGGTGTGGTAGTTAAATATATGACTTATATATTGTTTTTCAGCTTGTCAATTTATTGGTTAGGGGATAATATTCTTCTTGTGCATATCCATATCACAATTACTAACTTCTTATTATAGTTACACCCATAAAAAAATGAGGTCGAGGGCCTGCGAAGGGGACAACATTTGAAAAGTTACGTAAGTTGGGTAAGATTCCTTTAATTATAAAGGATGGGCACAGGGGTTCATTATGCGATAATGCCGTTGTCTTCAGAAATCGAGTGAGCTGGGTGGTGAAAGTGCATGTAGAAATGAGGCATGCAAGCTGGAGTACGGTAGATGAGAAGGAGAAGCATGAGCTCATCAATCGTGTTAGAGTAGGGGTTTACAAAATATACCCATATTTTGTACTTTATTCACAATACTTTGATTCTATTTTTTATTGTGACAAACCATGTATGATTCAGATTTTGGTTTTGCAAGCAGATTTTGTGTTGGAATAGACGAAAGAAAACCACTGTGAAGCTCTGGAAACGGCTCTCGCTGACAAATACAATACATACCACTACGAATTGCGCAAGCACTACCTCAAATATGCATCGCATGAGGAGGCATTATCTGGTGGGATGTCCCTAGTGGAGAAACCTGTTTGGGAGTGGTTATGTGAAAGGTGGGCCAGCGGCCCATTCAAGGTACTTGTGAGTAGTATTGATTTTGGAATTATCATGGGCATGCGATGGGTGAGGGCTTTTACTCAATATGATCTATTTTTGGATGATAACTCTGATGTTATATTACTGGCATGGAACAACCATGTATAGGACCATATAAGCATAGTCGTAGTAGACATTGCATTTAAAACTTAGGCTGTTGAATGATTACCATAATGTGATGAAATATTTTTTATTTTCTACTATTGGGACAAGATGATGAGGGATCATTTATGGATCTTCATTGTGTTTCTGTTTATGGGTTTAATAAATAAATAAATAATCCATGTTGTTTAAATATGTAAATCTTCTTTAATACTACCTTGTTCTACATAAGAACTTTTGACATGGTTATGTTTACATGGTAATTCCTCCCTATTGTTTGAAAAAGCTTATAAGCAACAAGGCATAAGGCCCCAGAGTGTTTTGTAGTTTGATTTAGAGTACCACAAGTATACCCAAAATGATTAACATGTCAGTTTGCATGGCCATTTCAATTGAGTCTAAAGATAAAACAAAAGAGGTTGTCATCTTGGGACCTGAAATAAGAGGTAACAGTTGTGTATTATGTTATCATAATTCAACCCTTACCAGTTCTCGTTGCTTTAATCTTTGGAAGTTATGATTACGTTGGTGTGTTAGACTATGCTTCGAAGCTGCTATCCAGATTTTCTGAAACAGGTTTTTTTACTGTTACAACAACCCATATTTAAGAATATATAAACATTGTCTAAGTGTTCGATTTCAGAAGTGATGGTGAAGTAAAAATTAAATTATCTTGTTTCACAATGTTTCAGGAGTAGTCTCGAAGAAATACTACTAATAGGAAAAGACAAAAAGTTAAACATACCGGTGGGAGGAAATCATTTGTTAAGCTTATGGAAGAAAAGGTAAGACATGTAGTGTGCAGTATAATATAAGTGTGTAAATCAAAGTGGAGTTTGATAGTTACATTTTACATACATTTTCTGTAAAGAGCGAGGAAGCACCAAATATAATTGCTTTTTATAAAGAAACACACTAGTCTAGGCAGAAGGGGAAATTCATAAATGCAGCAAGTGAACACAATTATGTGAGTTTGTTATATAAAATTTACTTTTTTTAGTTTCAGCCCAATTTTTAATGGACTATCCACTTCTAAGGACTAATGTTCAATTTTGATTGATGATATTCAGAATCAAATGCTAGAGAGATTGAATGAGATGGAGTCTGAGGAGGATGTTAATCTTGTTGCTGCGTCTATTTTCAAAGAGGTCTTAGGGTTCAAATCGGGATATGCACAAGGGATGGGGCACTCTATGATTCCTGAGCCCTCTCCTTCACTGCAAAAAAAAAAACAAGGCATTTGTGTGATTGGCGCAGGAAAATGAAAGAAACAAGGCTTCTGCAGACATTTATAAGACTAAGCTAGATGCACTTTTGAGTGATATGGCTGCTCTAAAAGAACAATTTTTTGAGCATGACAAACAATTGAACATGATAACATCACAGTTGCCTTCAAGTAAGGAGTCTCAAGAAGAGACTCAAGGAGATGATTAGGCATCTACAGACCTGAATTATTTTGGAATGTGGGGCTTTTGTGTTTTGTATTCCCCCTGTGCACATGACAGTGTGTCAAATGTGTTGAGATTTTGATGTTCCCTGTGGGAAGTGTAGGGGGTGTTATATTGAGGGAAAAGTGGCAGGTGTTTGTATGGCATATATTAATTTTGTGTTGTGAATATATAACTTGGTATTACCATGGGAGTAGCTACAATAGTTTGGTGCTGGTATAGTGCAGGTAATGGTGTTCATGATGATGTGAGTTATCTTCTCCCATAAAATTTAATGGATGATTTGTGAAAGTACTTGTATAATTTTTTCCCTGAGTCCAGCTGGGTCAAACTTACAATATTTTTGGTTGTAGGGATACACCAGATGCATGTAGGTAGCTGTTTTCAGCAAGGGTTAAGGCAAAGAGAAAAGTAGAGGGATGGAACTACATTGTGTCAGCCCAGATGGAGAGAATTGGCAACCACCTTCCAGAAATGAAAAATATAATTGGATAGGAGTAAGTTATCGGTATTCCCAATGTTAATACTTTGACCTAAATTTGAAGAGTTGCGGTGCATAGTTCATATAGTTGGGCTGTAATGCATCTAGGTGATTTTAAAAATAGATTGTTTATAATATAAATAGGTTGGTAATGGCTGATGTATAGGTACACATTTTGTAAATTAATAAAAATGATTAAAGTTGGTTATGTAACTGGCATTTCATGCATTACACTCTGATGCCACATATTATATATAAAGTGTAAACAGCCAAGTGTTTGCTGAGGATTGGTTTTGCATCAAATCTAAAGGATCTGTTGCCGTGCACATTTCACTCCAGTATTACTTATGCTTAAAAATTACTAATAGAATGATGGTTGGACTTATGGGAACTTTGACTTGATAGTATACTTATCTTGTTTAAACACATGGTCTGAGAAAGCTACAAATGAGAATATTGAAGTAAATGACCAATAGTATAACTTGAGCCAGAATATTTAAATAATCGCTAATACGATTAGTAATGTTAGAGGGAGTTCCAACAAAATGTTTAAAAATAGTATAAATCAAATTATTAACACTATCAGGGATGCCTCTTCCTATGGTTGTGTAAAAAATAGGTAAACCTTCATCATCATGCTTAACAACATTTCGAATGGTTTCCTTTGCTTCATTTGGTAGATGCTTATTCCACCAATGTCAAAGCATACCAGAAAATCATGTAGTTAATAAAGTGACTGTCATAGTCTAACTAAGAGTATTGTTATTAATATAAGCATTTGCAACCATGAAAATTTTATTTATGGTATTGAGAATTTCTTGTTTAGATAATCTATCAATATTACATTCATAAAATGTATTAGAAGAAACAGAAAACTGTGTTTGAAAAAATCTTTCTTCAAACTGTAAATCAGTTGGAGTCGGTCTGGGATACCAATTATTTGTTAGACTCATTGGATTGGGCCTTTTTGAAGAAGATCTGTTAATCCTAGGTTTCTCCAAATCAATATCTTGAAAATTCTTTTTAAGTAAAACATAAACTTTTTTCAGAAGAATCAGTATCAAATGTTTCTTCTATAGAAAAACTAGAAACAACTTCCTTGCCTTTGCTATTTAAAGCACTAGTAGAGGGTTGTTCTTTCTTTACATTAGTGAGCATTTGACTACTTTTATCAAGAGTGTTGGGATGTTTGGTCTTGAGACCTTGCCTATTCTCTGGTAAAATAATCAAAAGTTTTTCAATAGGTTTTTCAATTTGGGAAGTTGAGGTAGAAACATGACTTTCGACCTTTTCTTCAATCAATCCCAATTCCTGACCTATGACATAAAGAGTTTGATCGACAAAATTATTTTGTTCAATAATATTTTTTGTTTTAGTAAAAGTGTTGGCGTTGGAATCAACATTGGGTACCTTAAAGGAGAGGCATTTATTTCTGCTCCTTATGAGAAATAACATTTGTCTCTAAAGAAGGGTGGCTAGATTTAACCACAGTCTTTCTTTCTTCCTTGAAAAAATTGGTTTTAACAACATTTAAACTAAGCTTAGAAACATAATAATTTTCAAGGAAATCAAAGAAAAGTATGTGTTTCTGTAGGGCATTCATTTTTTTTCTTTCTATTTCCTTTTAACACGTAATTTTTCAGAATTAGAAAAAGTAGTATGATAAGATTTTTTCTTATCACTATTTTTAGCAGAACTATATTCATTATATAAACTAATTAAATTAATTTAAAAAACTCTATTAATCCCAATAAGCTGTGTGTGATAAATAAGAGCAACCATATCTGAAGCAGTTGGGGATAAAGATGAAGCATCTTCTACCTTACCAGAAAATCTTGAATTGATTTTCTGTTAAACAAGAAACATTTCTTATGGGTTTTAGAAATAGAAAAGGTTTGTTCAATAGTTTTAACATTGAACTCAATATTTTTTCTTTTTGTTTTTATAAGAAATAGACTTCATTTCATTCCATAAAAGAAGTTACATCTGTAACTCAAATTACAAGTCAAACTAACATCTGATGTAAGCATCCCTGAACACAAAATCTTTGCGATGGAAACTCTCAAAAAGAGAGTATCATTCTCTATATTAAAACAGAGGAGAAGTGAACAACACACTACCGATCCTCCTCCTAACACGGAGGAGGGAGGACCCAACAGCGCTATGGACAAAAGTCCAATAGCCTATTTCACTTTATTTTCAATAAAAAAACCCAACAAACAGACTTCAATAAAAACACACTGACATAAAGTCGGGAACAAATAAACACCACCAAATAGAGTCGGAAAACACAAAATCGGAAGAATCGGTGGCGCATGCATGACACACGCCACACTGGGGAGCAGCCATACGGCCGGTCAAGACATTGTCGAAGTGATTGGACCCAGAGCTACCGCGCATGGTGTCGACGGAAGATGAATCGCGGTAGTTTGAGAAACTCCACGTGTTTACTTTAAACCACATGTCGGCGCAACGCGCCACTCCCATTGGCGCCCAATCCGATCGACCTCAAGATCGGTGGATGACGCTTCGCCTAGTGGTGCGCGTGTTAGACAATGGTCACCGGAGAAGCTCGAAACAGCTACCGCCCTTTTATTCAACCGAAAACTTGAAAAAAACAAACAAAAATCATCTGAGACGAAGGGCCAGCGAGGAGAGGGAAGAGAGGAAGAGGAAGAAGGAGCCGAAGCTTCCCTTCCCCCCAGCTGGATTTGGACGAATGGGTTTTTAGAGAGAGAGGGTCTAGTTTTTAGAGGGTTTTTAGAGAGAGAGAGTATATTTTTGTATTAGCTAATGGTATAACATTGAACTCAGTCTTAAAAGCAGATTAAACCCAACTGGTTTTGTAAATAGATTTAGCATCAATCTTTGGAATACTCCATATATCTATCGTCACTCATATATCTGTTGCATTTCGTAACACATACCCTGAGATCAACCATTTACCAACTCATGCCCTAAACGTTTTTTTCTAGCAAAAAAGGGTCTTACAGACACGGTCCTTTGGATTCTTTACAACCAGGTGGCGCCAACAGAAATAGGAATTGAACAACATTAAGAAAGTATGAAGTAAAGGATGTGAGAGAACACAATAGATAAGGTGAACAGATAAAAACCATGCCTTGGAATTTGTACTTTTGGTTCCTTTAAAATTATTGAAACAGATGCCTCTCATTGGTTATGGTGACATTTTGAAATATATTGTTTCACCAGGATGATCTGAACAAATTGTTCGCTTCCATCCTGGAGTCTGAAATACTACACAGTTTAACTATAGTACTATTAAGAAAGAGATATTATCCATCGTACTATGTATTTCTAAGTTTCAAAGTGATTTGTTAAACCAAAATTTTTTACTATGCATTGATTGCAAAAGTGCTAAATATATTTTAGAAAAAAATGTTGAAAACATTGCATCAAATCATATTTTTCCCACACTACAAGAATTATGGCCTTTTGCCATGAATTCTTTTTCCAAGACGCACGGTTGTGGTAAATAAGTACCAAATGGCATGAAAACCATTCATAGGAAATAAAAGAAGCCTATTCTCACGAAATATTGTCGGCAAGTAACTAGTTGTGCGAAAAGAGGTTTTGCGGCGAAAATATAGTTTTTGCGGCGAATTTTTATCGCCGCAAATAGTCTAGACGGAAATTTAATGGATTCGTGGATAATAAGTTTGTTGCGACGAATTTTTATCCTTGCGCGCAAATAAAATTGCCTGAATTAATTAAGATGGTATGTGACATAATATATTAATACAACTGGCGAGGAAGACATAATCCAATATTTATGATTCTTTCAGTTTCAGCTGCATGCATGCATGCATTCATATGCCCATTAGATTTCATATGTAATAAAATAATAAATTAAAACTTTGCCCCAAGGATATAATTTATTATAAAACTAATGTTGACCCGTGAAAGAAGGCCTCGCGGACAATCAATGCGATGCTACCCAAGTAATGTTATAAAGAAATATATTGAATAGTGTACTTTACATAACTATTTAATAGTAGAAAAAAATAATAATATGACTTCTGTGTCTACTTTTTATTTTATTTATTTTAATTTTTTTAATGATTAACTAAGTGATTATTATTGAATTTATATTTTTTTTGTTTTTCTTAATATTTAAAAATGTTTAAAACAAAACAAAATTCATTTGTACTATATGTATATTTGGGGTGCACATTTGATATGCAACCTAGAATTGTCCATAATAGAATAGTCGTCTATAAAAGGACAATGCAACAAAAGTGCACCCCAAATATGCACACCTGTGCAAATTATTTTTTCTTTTTTTTAAGCATTTTTTAAATATCTTTAACTATTAAGAAAAATAAAAAATAAAAATAAAAATTTAATAATAGTTACTTTCTTAACCATTAAGAAAAAAAATTAAAACATATTAGTAAGCACATTTAGGAGTTATAATAGCATTTCCTCCATAAAATTAAATAAAAACTTTTATCTCGGTGAAAATTTTTATTAAAAAAAAAAATTATCCATCTATATCTTTCTATAAATTTTATTTATTATCTTCACACCACATATCAATATGTAATTTTTTTTATTATTTTATTTAAACACACATGTTTACACATTAATATGTGTATTTAAATAAAAATAAATAAATTACATATTAGTGTATAGTATAGAAAATAATAAGTAAAATTTTTCTATTTTTAATTATTTGCTGAAAACGGATGCCTTTAAAGGTTAAAGCCGGACCAGTCTAGCCTGCCCCCACTGTTCGGCCCATCTTTCTCCGTCTTTGGGGATCACACTAGTTCGCCTAATTGGTCAATTGAACGACCTTGGACGAATACATAATGACATGGTCCATATAATATATTAAAGACCGTAGTTGATAGTAAATTGCATCCATCTCTATATTTTACACATTTGTACAACATAAGTGTTTTAGTCGAACTGATATAATTTTATATGATATATTAGATCTATTTTATAATTATTTATTTAATAATAAAAATAATTTTATAATTTAACATACTATATTAAGATACATTAATTTATTTTTATAAAACACCTTTATACCTTGAAACATGTCTCCTTATATAAAGGAGCAAGTCGAAATTCGAGCTCATAAAATCGTTATTTATTAAAAATAGAAAAAATCTACTCAACCTCCTACTATTTACACCACACTCCACACTCCATCTTTTTTTTAATTTTTTTTTAATTTTTTTTATCAAATATATTTTTATATGAATAGTGAATAAAAAATTATAAATAGTTTTAAAAAAATAAATTCAAAAAAAAATTTAAAAAAATATTAAAAAATATTAAAAAATGTGGAGTGTGGAGTGTGAGGAGGTTGTGTAGCAAAACTCTTAAAAATATTTGTATAAATTAGGTGCCAGTCTAAAACACTCTCAAAACTTTCCCCTTTCATATTTTCACTGGATCCTAATTAACCATTCTCGAAACCAGAATAAACATATTTTTAAAGAACTTTCTCATAAATCCAGACATTTTAAAGAAAAAAGATATACTACTTTACATACAAATTAATAAATTATATCCTTGGGGCAACATTAAAATATAGTCTCGTTGGTTTTATACTACTTCACGAGTCAACATTAGTTTTATAATAAATTATATCCTTGGGGCAAAGTTTTAATTTATTATTTTATTACTTATGAAATCTAATGGGCATATGAATGCATGCATGCATGCAGCTGAAACTGAAAGAATCATAAATATTGCATGCATGCGAAATGATGTTCTTATTGGATTCGCCATGCAGCTGTAAAGTCCCTAATTGGCATCTTGATTAGACTATATATTGAAAGATAAAATTTTAAAATTTATTATAAAGGCGAAACGGCTCTTCACGTTGCTGTTATTGCTGGACATACCAATATAGTCAACGAGTTGGTGGCTCGAATGTCGGTAGAAGACTTGGAAATTGCAGATGGTGACGGTTACACAGCTCTAATGAACGCTCTTGTGTATGGAAGATCAGATCAACTGGTGCGCTCTTTGTATCGTCTAACTTTGCGGAATGATCTGGTGCCCGCAGAAAATGGCCGCAACGGAGCTAAACTTCTTACCCGTGCTATATATACCAGAAATTTGGGTAACATGAACTCTTTGTTTTACTATCCAATTAATATTATTGCCCGTAATTTCCGATCATTTGAAATCTTGGCATTATAATTAATTAATTAATTCTTTTTTTGATATTCATGATTCTTTTGTACTTATGTACGCCTCGCACAACACAACAGATCTTGCTTTGGATTTAATCCGAAGTTATCCAAGTTTGACACATGCTCTTGACGACCGCGGCGAGATCCCCTTCTTAGCATTGGCTTCTATGCGGAACGCATTTCCGAGTGGAAATCGGCTCGTGTTTTGGAAACAATGGATCTTCGATCATTGTTAGTACTTCTCTCTCGCTTTCTCTCTCATTACTAGAGCTTGCCACTACAGCTTTCAACTACGCTAATTATTTTATATTGTGGCTGATAGAGAATCAGAACACATTTACCAATGAATAATGAATTAATGCTATATATATATATATGTGAATCATGAATTAATGCTATATATATATGTGGTTCGTTTGAAGGTTTCAATATTTCCTGCATAGAGCCAATGATATATGGAAATATCTTCTCATCAGCGGCTCAAATATTTTACTCCACACACCTGACTAGGCAAACCGGGTTCATGAAAGCAAAATAAAAATACTCGACCGGCCCATACATCTTCTCCTTAGTCGTTTGTCCTCTACTCATGACTTCTCTCTCTAAATCCACGAATAGCGAAACTTCTCCTCTGCTGATCTATCTTCATCTCCTAAGCCCGAAGTCCTCCACTGCTCGTGCTTCATCTCCCTGTGCCCGAAGTCCTCCACTGAAACGCTGGCCTTCCTCTCCTCATGGTGTTGATTCTCTCTTACTTCCTCCCGTGTTCCTCTCTCTCCCTCTTTACTCCTCTCTGTGGTAGCCGAAGCCTACCAATTTACAGCCAAATTCAAAAATGGAGTCGGGGAAAGAAGAGAGAAGAGATAAATCGAGACAGAGAGAATCTTGTATTTTTCTGATCTTGCAAGAAAGAAGAAAGGAAAGAAATAAAGAGAGAAAATCTTGTATTTTCTGATCTTGAATTGAATTGACAAAAGAAAGGGTAAAGTTGAAGAGGGATATACTAAAGAAGAAATATATTTGAAGAAAATCAACTTTCACAGTCTATGGAAGCTTTTACAGAGTAATTGTGAGAAGGAGTTCATTTGAAAAGAAAGGAAGAAAGGAACACCGAATAATCAAATTCGAAATGGCCATCTGATTCTTCAAAACCTGTGTTTTAAGAAGGGAAAAAAAAAAATTCACATCAAGTGTGGGGTGTAAGGTTAATAGTAGCTAATCGATGTACAGTATTCCTCATGCTATATATGCTATTATTTTTTGTATTGTTTGTTTAAGTGCCGTTTAGATACCGAATTGAGATGAGATGAAATGAATTGATATGAAGTTAAAGTTGAATAAAATATTATTAAAATATTATTTTTTAATATTATTATTGTTTTGAGATTTTTAAAATTTTGAATTTTTTATTATATTTTATGTAAAAATTTAAGAAATTTATAATAATAAGATGAAATAAGATGATATGATATTAGATAAAACACTTCTTGCATCCAAACGGGCTAAGAAAATTGTTCAATATCCTAGACCTAGATTGACGGGCGGTAGTACTTCTATCCGATTGTCACGGACTTAAGATTTGTTGGCCTTTTTTGCTGAAAGGTATACGCATTAGAAATCGGCTCTTGCCACCTTTGAAACTCATTCGAACACTCCCAACGTTGAAAATGATTGCCAACGCAATCAAGTTACAGAAACGAGATTAGGTATATCTTTCTGCCTTACCTTACTTTGAGAAATATCATTTATTTTGGAAACTTCGGTTTTCACTATGAATATACTACAGCCTAACTTGTTATATTCGGTTCAGTTTTGAGGCATTAATGAGCTGTTTGGTCAGATATTTGTTAAGGTGGAATATATATTATCCTGAAAATTTGATCCAGTACACAAAAATACTAATTTTTTGTGACTTCCGGGGCCCTTAACGTTTTAATGACGCTTGCAAGTAATTAACTAAGGAAGAATGTAAGCGGATGGATAACATTTATTTAATTAGAACCCTTTCTTTCACTTTTGGTATTTTTTGTATTGTTGCTTTAAAAGAAAATTGTTAATCCAAGACCTGGATTGACAGTACTTCTATCCGATTGTCACGGACTTGAGATTTGTTGGACTTTTTTGCTGAAAGGTATACGCATTGATCAATCGGCTCCTGCCATCTCTGAAACTCGTATGAACGACATTCCCAACGTTGAAAATGGCCGCCAACACAATCTAGTTGCAACGATCGCATCAGGTATTTTTCTGCCTTACCTTGTAACTATCCCTTATTCTTGGCTTGTAACATGTGAGAGAAATATCATTTATTTTAATTTGGAAACTTCAGTTTTCACTATTTATGTGGATCTCTCCCTTGTAAACCATTGATTTTGATTAATATATTTATCTTACCACCCCCCCCCCCCCCAAAAAAAAAAAGTTCAGCTTTGAGGAGTTAATTAATGAGCTGTTTGGTCCGATTGAATCGATTGATTGGTTTAACATATATGTTAAGTTGTGAACTTGGGCCGACCGTGAAAAATTATTTTTAAGTTTTAATTGGGTAATGATATACGTACTATTTTATAATCTGCTTTACAAATAGACGTTGTAAAAGAGTTGCAAGTTTGTTATTTTTCCTTCTGGTTTTATTGATGCCTAGCTTATAGATCATTGTTCTTACACTAGTTTAACTAAATTTAATCAGTTGATTTATGAATATATCTGCTTAATACTAGCTACTAATTACATCTACAGTATACCTTTGGAATATTGCTTTTTAGAATTGAGACGCACTACAAGAAAAATAGGTTTTTACGACCAATTTATTACAACTAACAAACTGTTCGCAACCAAAATACATACTATTTGCAATCAATTCAGTCTGTTGGTTGCAATAAATTGGTCGCAAAAGTCCATTTTTCTTGTAGTGACGATCGACTACCTTAATTATTTGCACTGTCATAGACTCATAGTACACCAAATAATTAGGAGGAATTGTGCACCTAAAGAATCCTTCCCAAAGAAATCCTTATGAAATTCTTTTAGTTAGACAGATCGAGGATCATTGAAGTTCTTTTAGTGAGGCAGATCGATGATCATGAATTATTCTCAAAACAGAAAATATTTGTTAGGAACAAGAAGAGAAAAAATAAACACAAATTAGAATAAATCACGCATGACATAAGATTTACGTGATTCGACAACGTGCCTACACCCACATATCTGTAGAGAATTTTATTCAGATGATAATCAAAGATACAATGTGAATGTTGTACAAGAATTTAAGACAATATCTAGGAAAGTACCCTAATTAGTAGGTCAGATCGGATTATGAGCGCACTAAAAACGGGTCAAAAATTGTTCCTATTAAAAATCCACCCAAAAATCACAACAAATCCTTGTTGGTTCAGGTCATCAAACCAAGCTGCACACAAACAAAACTAGACTCCACACGAACAAAACCACAGGCTCCACACAAAAATTCCCAACAAAATTTAGTACGGATGCATGCTACATTGTTTCAAAAGTCATTAAGAGATTTATATCTCAAGCTACGTATATATAGATCCAGACATCTATCTAATTCATATGAAGGTATACATGTACTTATAACATCAAACTTTATGCCATTCACATTATCCTAATCATATAATGTCTGCATCTTATATATATATATATATATGATTCCCAAGAACAACGCAACAACATGATATTCGAATTAAAATATCCAAACAAGCTCTAACTGGATAAGGTAATGATAGTCTACAGCTGTCAGTTCCATATTTTAAGATCATATCTGAGCAATAAGTAGGAGTAAATATATAGTCTGATAAATTATATATATATATTTATATGAAACAAAGTGAAAAGTTATCGAGTTGAGTGATCATCACTATAACACAATTGGTTTTTAGTGATGGTTGGGATATTGTGACAATCTCCAAACAGTCACTAAAAAGCATTTTTTGTGACGGTTTCTGGAAATCGTCACTAAAGATAGATGAGATTTTTTTTACTTTTGAACGTATGGAAAACTTACGTTCGAAGATCACATATACATTCGGACATTGTGGCTACTTACGTGCGAACGTGAAATGTTTTGGCGCCAACATTCGAACATTTAAATTAAATATGATTCTAATTTAAAAATTATGTGATTTTTATAGTGCTTAATTTGTGAACAAGCCTAAAAAATTGACCATGCTCTTTTACCAAAAAATTGACCATACATTACCAAATCTATTTGCCAAAACTGTCTTCTGACCATGCTCTTTTATTGGTGGTTTTGAGTCCAGAAGATAGGAGATACGGTCATGTTCCTTTCAAGTTCTAGCAAATGTGGACAACATGTGAAACTTTTCCAGATTTTGTTACTAATGTATGGAAGGAGGAACAAGATGGTGGTGCGATGGTTTGCTTGGCTAGAAAATTGAAAAAATTGAAAGGGGCTCTTCGTGGTTGGAACCAAAATGTGTTCGGTTGGACTGGGTTGCACATACAACAATTGGAGGAAAGAGTGCATGCATTGGAGGAACAATTGCAAATGGGTGTTTCTGAGGATGCAGAGTTGGACCTCTTAGCTACCAAAGTTGAACTGGATACGTGGAATAGTAGAGAAGAAATCTGTCTGGCTCAACAGGCAAAGCAAGAATGGCTTAAATCGGGAGAAGCAAGCTCGAAATTCTTTAAGGCCATGGCTTCAAAAAATCATAGAGTGGTGGGGCAGATGAAAATCAGTGAGAATGAATAGCTAAAAACTCCGGTGGAGGTTCATTCGGGTGCTGTGACTTATTTTATGAATTTCTTGGCCCCTAATCATCGGTTGCCGATACCAGATTTATCGTCTCTTATTGATCAAGTCATTCATGTGGATGATAATGTGGCTCTTCTAGGACTTCCTTCAATCCAAGAGGTAAAACAAGCTTTGTTTTCCTACGGATAGTAGTCCGGGCCTTGATGGGTTCGGGTTGGGTTTTATAAAGTCTATTGGGATATTGGTAGTACGGATGTGGTGGATGGAGTTCATGATTTTTTTAAAGGGGTAAAATTCTGAGGGAATTCACAGCCTCTTTTTTGGTTTTGATACCCAAGGTTGATAATCTGAAGAGCTTTGACAAATTCCTCCCTATTAGTCTGTGTTCAGTATTCTATAAGATATGTACCAAAATTCTTGTGAATTGGATATCTTCTTTGCTTCCCCGATTAATCTTCCAGGAACAGGGAGCCTTTATTCCTGGGAGAAGCATTTTTGAGAATGTGAGTTTGACAAAGGAGATGATTCAGAATATTAACAAACCAGCTCATGGTGGTAATGTGGTTTTGAAGATAGATATGGCTAAGGCCTATGATAGTTTTAATTGGGATTTCCTTCTTCATTCTTTGGCTGGTTTTGGGTTCTCTGAGGGCATTTGTAATTTGGTGTGCCAATGTATCTCTTCACCTTGGTTCTCAGTTGTCATGAATGGTATTCCGAAAGGCTTCTTTCAGGGAGGGAGATGACTGAGACAAAGAGATCCTTTGTCGCCATATCTTTTTATCTTGGGGGAAAAATCCTCATTATTGAAAAATAATTTTCAGGATATCTCATCTGCTATATGCGGATGATATTGTGATTTTTTCTAGTGGCGATAAAAAATTGATTCGGGCTATCTTTGAGGTTCTTGTACTCTATGAAAATTGCTCTGGTTAGTGGGTCAACAAAGAGAAGTCCTTGATTATTTTCTTGAGTCTTATCCCTTGTTCTAGGCGTAGAAACATATTGCATATTTCTAGTTTCTCTAAAGGGTCCCTTCCTTTTAAATATTTGGGGGTTCCTATTGTGTCAGGGCGGCTTAAAGCAGTTCATTTGAATGGGTTACTTGGCAAGACTAGAGAAAAAATTGGAGGATGGCAATCTCAACTTTTGTCTAGCGGCGCTCGTCTTTTTCTTTTAAAGCATGTGCTTGGAAGCTTCCCCATTCATCTTCTCTCAATCTTGCAGGTTCCTAAATCTGTCCTCTCCTCTATTTCTAAAAGTTTTAGTAATTTCTTTTGGGGCTATAAAGATGGAAGGCCAAAGAAACATTGGAAATCATGGGAGTTGATGTGCAAACTAGTAAAAGAGGGTGGTATATGCATTCAGAATTTAGATGAGGTACAAAAAGCCCTTCATATGAAATTTGCTTGGAGATTATTAACAGAAGAGTCTCTTTCGTCCAGATTTTTCAAGGCCAAATATGTAAAGCAGATCACATCTCTACTATTAACCCCAACAAAGGATCTAGATTTTGGAAGATGGTGATGAGGAGTCTACCGGAGGTCATTGATCATTCCAGATGGAAACCAAGGGGAGGGGATATTTCCTTTTGGCTGGATAAATGGATTGGGGATGAGCCTTTTGTGGCTTCATTTCCTATAAATTTACCAGACATAAAATTGAAAGATTGTTGCATGACAAGTGGTTGGGATATGGACATTCTTGTTCGGCTGGTGGGTTGTCAAAAGGCGCAGGAAATCTTCTCTACCTTCAGTAGACCGGGAGATGGGGCAGACCGACTAATATGGATGGCTAAGGATGATGGTAATTTCTCTTCTAAGAGTGCATGGGAGGTTACTCGGGTAAAAGCTCCAAAGGTTAGATGGGCTAATTGGATTTGGCATCCGTGTCTTCCAAAAAATATGGCTACTGCTATGTGGAAAAGTAGTAATAATGCTCTTACTGTGGATGACAAAATTTGGAGTGTGGGCATTCCTATTGTTTCCAAATGCAACTGCTATTTACAAGGGGAATATGAGGATATGAACCATGTTTTGGTAAGGGGTGAAGTGGCGGGGCTATTTGGAAGAGATGTGCCATGCAAGTGGGGTTACTTTGACATCAACATAGCACATGGACGAAAACTGTCTTTGCTTGGTTTACCAAAGCCTCCATGTCATCTTTCATGGGTCAACTTATGGGTCTTATTCCCTCTATTGTAACTTGGAGGCTCTGGATCCGCAGGTGTCGCATTCATATGGAAGTGGGAGTCGGTGGAGGATATTTGGAGGAGTATTAAATTTTGGCTAGCTAAACTAAGTGGAAAATTAAAGGTATCAAAGCCTTTATCTCAATGTGATGAAACTTTGTTGGCAGATTTAAATATTCCTTACACGTGGAAGAGGAGAAGATCATTTCAAGTCATGTGTTGGAAATGCCCAAGGCGAAGTTGGGTAAAGCTAAATATTGATGGGAGTAGTCGAGAGACCTTAAGGAAAGCTGGTGCTGGTGGTATTATACGTGATTCATTAGGAAATCTGGTACTAGCCTTTTTTCATTCTTCTTGATTTTGGCACTAACAACTATGCTGAATTCATGTCCCTGTTGCATGGAGTTAGACACTTGAGTAGATTGGTTTTCAGAAATATGGAAATAGAGATGGATTCTATGGTTGTTGTAAACTGGATTTTAGCTTCTAATTGTCCCATTTGGTATCTTGAAGATTATTGGATTGAGCTCATGGACTTACTTAGCAACATAAATTTCCCCATTCGACATGTTTATAGGCAAGGAAATAACCCTGTTGATTTCTTGGCAAAGATGGCGTCTGAGGATTGTGCTGCTAATTGGGAGTCTTTAAATATGTTCCCCTCTTTCCTAAGGGGTCTGATTATAACTGATAAACTGGGCCTTCCATATATAAGATTTGATTAAATGGGTGTGTCTCTTTGTCATTTGTTGGTAGTGTTTCTAGTTTGATTGTTATTTGTTTTAGGCTTGTTAGAAGTTTGTTTTTTATTTTGGTTTTTTGGCTTGTTTTGACACTTGGTTTGGGTTAGTTTATAATGCTATATCTTGTAAACCCCCAAGTATATTGATGTCACCATTTTCCTCCGCTATAAGCGAGGGCTAATAAATAAAGATGGGACCACTATATGTGGGGCTACTAGTTATTAGAGAAAAAAAAAAGTCTAAAAAATTGACTTGTATAAATATATACACAATTTGTAAAATATAATTATATAATTATATATATAAATATATATTTATATATACATATATAAATATATATTTATGTTTATATATATTTGAAGTGCAGTGCTTTAGTATTAAAGTTGGAAAGTCTAACATTAAAGAAGACTGAGAATTGAATTAAAAAATAATAGATACATTAAATAATATTGTTCCTTACATATATTAAAAGAAAAAAACAAAATATGATAGAATTTTGTAAACAACACTTAGATGAACGCGTTGTTCGCGAAATTCGTACTCCGTATCTCCTCAGTCAACCTATCAACTTCGTTGTTGAGGATACCTACAAAATGGGCTATCTCAGTGATAGACGCCTCTACAGCCACGATTTGTCAATCGATTTGTCGCCGAGATGACACTCCAATTGTAGAGACCTATCAAGAAGATGGAGAGGATATTAACTTGTTTGTTGACCTCAGTGCACTCGAGTTGCTCTTCTTGTGTAGAGATGACGTCCCACTCGTCCTTCTTGACCCATCCGTATTAAATGATCCTTCAATTCAAGTAAGTGAGAAAGAAGAAGAAGAAGAAGAGTCTAAAGAAGAAGAAGACGAAGCATCCACGGAGGAAGTGGATGAGGAGGATGAAGAAGAGGTTGATGATGATGACGAAGATGTTATTGAGGGAGATTATGAACCAAGTATTGAAAATACATCCGAAGATGAAAAATAAAAGTACTAAATATTTTATTCATATAGGTGACTATAGAATATTATATTTTTCATAATTTCTTCTAATTAATTTTCTTTATCATATTAATCATGCCTCAAGGATGCTGCCAAAACGATGATGAAGAAATGTGTCTCCTCTGCCAAGTCCAAGTCCTGAACCCGTTGAGGACTCCCCAATAACTATATTATTATCTATATAACTATATAACTATAATTATATTATTATCTATTTGTTAATGCATCCGCTTGTCGCAGTCATGACTATACACATGACATTTCTCTTGAGAAAAATAGAAGGCATGGAAAACTCAAGGCCACCATTCTTGATAAATTCACTGGAGGAGTGTATGATAGTGTAGCAACGCTTTCCTCCTATACTATGCCGAACTTATGCTCCATTTTATGTGCGATCATGGCGAGATGTTCCGCTCGAGATTAAGGAACACATTCGGAGTCGTGTGCTGGTGAGTTTACCTTGAGAGTACATTTTTTTCACCTAGATTAGTATATCATATTTTTGACATAATTCACTTATTAGGATGAATTCGATCTCGACTTTGGTTGTAGCGAAGATTCGAGAACTGTGAATGAGTTGATGGCTACACTATTCTGACGTCACAAGGGACGATGTCATGACCACTTCAAAAAGTTTGAGACGTTGGAAGAGGTTGCGTAGTCCCCTTTCCAACAGATAAAGTTAAACGATTGGAGAAAGTGTTGTAATCTTTTTCCAACTCCAGAGTATCAGATATTCTAGATTTATATCCTTTAATTATTTACATTTATATTTGGGCTATATATTATATGTATCTATATTACAATTAACATTCTTAATTAATTTTGTAGCACTTAAGTTCTACGAATGTATAGAATAGATCTGCTCTGACTGTCCACCATCCTGCCAGTTCAAGGTCATTCCACCATCTTGCTGATAAAATGGTAATTAATAAATTATAGAATTCATTTTTATTTGTATTTCTTTTAATACGTTACTTATTGTGTGTTGATTACGCCCAAAACATAACGCGGAAGTTGTAGCACAGTTTTGGGGTGTCGATTCCACAGGGAGACAGATTAAAGAAAATACAACAAATAATAAAAAGAACTAAAGAAAAATAATTAATGATCAATAAGAGAAAATTGATTTTAATATGATTTAGCAAGTAAAATAACAAGGATAAAAATTAAGATCACTGAAATTATAAATAGTAAAGCATCAGGAATCCCTTGCACAAATTTGGATATTTCTAATTATTCTTGATTCAATAAATTACACAATTGGAGATTTCTTCAAAATCTCCAATTGGAAGATATGGAATTAAAAACCATTTTAATCGAAAAATAAATCTTTAATAAATCATTCAGTACTTTTAAAAACTCTGTGAATTATCATCCTCATTGACAAAACCCAGCGACGACAATATACCCACTGGGCAATATTGCAGCAAAAAATTAAATCAATAAAGACAATAAATTAATCCAAACATAATTAAGGCTTTTAACCATTCTATAGAAAAAGCATGACTGAATCTATGAAGGGAATCAATTCCTAGATTATTTGGAGATAAGAAAATACCATAAATAATTAGTGAATGATAAACAAGAATTTGCATTAATAAAGAACAATCACATGAATCAAAAATAAATTAAAAACACCCTCAATTGTACAAGTTCATCCCTAGCTTTACTTAAAGACTTAGCTGTCCATTTCAAGAACAACAGAAATTCTCAAAATAAACACTAAGTCCGAAACTCTCTCTCGAATTAATTCTCCAAGTCTGATTGTCTTGCTTCGTTGGTTTCAAGCCCTTTTATAGGCTTCAAAGGCCAACAAGAATATGCCGAGTAATCGTCCACTGAGAATAAATTCATCTGTCTCTGGCCACTTTTCCCCCGCGCCGAAAGCTTCCCACATGCATGTTAGTTGTGCCGTGTGTTTCTTTTCTTTTCTTTTTTCATTGCTTTCGGCGTCACATGCATATTGTTCCGTAGTGCTTCTTTTCTTTTCTTTTTGTTTTCATTTCTTTATTCTTCCATTTCGGCATTGCTGCATTTTAGTACTATTTTAAGTGCCGAGTTTTCTTTCTTCCGTGAGCGTTATTCATTTCTTTCCTGTATATTCCTTTCGGCATATATGTTAGTGCTTCTTGTTCCCCACGTGCAGATTGTGCATAGCTGGTTGGAAGAGGGATTCTTCTTACTACTTTTCATTTCTTTTCCATTCGCCCAAGCCTTTGCACTGCATGCACTTTCATTTCACTGTATTTTAGTCCGAGGCCTTTATCTTTTCATTTCTTTCTCTTGTGTTTTCTTTTCTTCCTCTTCAGCTCGCATCCACCGAAGACATGTTCACTGTGTTCGTCAACTGGCTGGGCTTGGTGGTGCATCGCATAGCTCGGTGCAGTGATGTGTAGGTGCCGAAGGTGGAGGTTTCGTGAACTGCCATGGAGGTCGATCGGGTCGTGCGTGCTGGGCTTCACTGGGCGGTGGTTGCTGGATCTCCGGTGTTCTCTATTGCTGCTAGAGGAGGCTACACGGCGGCTCTCGATGATGGTAGCGAGGGTGCAACTGTGTTGAACCTCTAGTCCGAACATGCACGGCGTGAGGTTCGTCCAGGTGTAATGTGGTGGCTCCAGAGGAGACTGGGCAGTCGAGGCAATGGTTCTTGGCCGTGTTTGGAGATGCTCATGCTGGAGTGGTGGTTCCGTAGAGGAGCTTGAATGAAAAAATGGAGTTTGCATGCAGCTGGACGGAGGTTGAAGATGACGAAAACGATTTGTCGTTTTCGTCTATTGACGAAACGACAAGTCGTTTAGGACAGAGGGGCTTTTAATTTGACAGACAAAACGACACGTCGTTTTAGTCAGTAGACTAAACGACACGTCGTTTAGCAGAAAGCCGAATACAATAATAAACCTGAAACGACATGTCGTTTTGTCTTGTTGACTAAACGACATGTCGTTTAGCCTACGCAAAAAATCAAAAATAAAA
Organism: Cyclocarya paliurus; assembly: GCA_029856935.1. NCBI lineage: Eukaryota > Viridiplantae > Streptophyta > Magnoliopsida > Fagales > Juglandaceae > Cyclocarya > Cyclocarya paliurus. The sequence continues at coordinate 22,928,188 of CM056958.1, forward strand.
GAATAAAATAAAATAAAACAGGCAGAATAAATAATAATAATTAAATAAGCAAAAAAAAATAGAAAATAAATAAATAAATAAAGATAAAATAAAAGTAGACTAAAATATTAAAAGTGTGTTGTGTGAATAAACAATATCAAATTAAATCACAAGTATTAAAATCAAGCATATGCTATTAATCAATTTAAATTGCAACTTGGATTTTTTTGCCTTTTAATCATTTTTCCATCTAAAATCAATGATAAAATAATAAAACAATTAAAAATATATTGATTTTAAATATATAAAATATGCAATAATGCAGCTCAATCATGTGTTTTCTTTCAAATTGCAGAAAAAATGATGGAGATGCAGTCAGCTTTTGGGGAATCCTCTCTGAGTGACATAGACATATTCACGCAAGTGCTCGGACCCAAGTCTAGTATGGCAAGAGGTTTGGGATGATCTTTCAAGCATTCTGGTTCATCCTCTTCATCCTCATCGACTTCACAAATTAATAATCTTATTAAATATTTAGAAGCTGTACGGCGCGAGAATGAGAGATAGCAAGAGTTGGAGTCCTTCTTAGAGCGACAGTGTCATTTAGAGACGTGTTTGCAGGACCAACAGAGAGATTAGGAGGAAAAAATATGCATAGAAGTCCAAGAGCAAGTGTAACGAGAGATGATGGTACAAATGGAGCGGGTTATGTCATTGCAACAGAATCGCGGTGGGCGAGGAAAGAAGAAGAAATGAATTTTATTAATTTTATCAGTGTATATAACTTTTAATATCTAATTTTAAAACTTTATAAGACATTGTTAGTTGTTAAATGATGGTGTGTAATATCATACAAGTGGTATGTTTTTTAATTTTATGAAATTAGTATTTCTGATCTGTAAGTTCGAATGTAAATAAAAAACGTTCAAACATTAGTTCACATTCGAACAAATGTTCAAATGTAATTACACAAAATTATTACATAACGTTGGAACGTACTTGTCAACATTCGAATGTACTCACCCTCAAACGAACAAAATGTCCTAACGTTTAAACGATTAACGTTCTAAGAAACCTTAGAACGTACCACGTGCGTTCGAACTCTTTGTCGTTAACATTTGAACAAACGTCCGGTTACGGTCGAGCATTGGTCCGTTAACGTTCGAACGGAAATTCAAATGTTTATTGCAGTTAACTTCTGGACGTATAAACGTCCGAACGTAAATATGATATGTTCGAACTATAGTCAACGAATGTTAACTTCTTTCAATCGAATGTCAATTGGTCTGGTTGACGTTCGAACGTTATATTTGATATCCAAACATTACTTTCTGTGACAGATCTCAACCATCACAAAAAAATGAACGTTCGAACGTTACTCCAAACGGAACAACTCCAACCGTCACTAAAAATAATTTTAGTGACGGTTCAACAGTAAACCGTCACCAATTTTTTTCTATGACGCACATTAGGTGACGGTTTGAAACTGTCACCAAATGTCTTTAGTGACATTTTTGTTATTTTTTGTGATGGTTTTCTCTGTCACAACAGACAAATTGTGTTGTAGTGTGTTGTTAAACCTCTTTAAGGGTTTATCACCCTTTTATCTGTTGTTAAACCTCTTTAAGGGTTTATTAGTCTTTCTAATATGACCCACAATTATGTAATTGATTTTAGTAGCATTTTTATTAACAAATGTTTTTTATTAACAAATGTAGGAGGTGGAGAGAATTGCCAGTCTCGAGATGAAATAATGTATTAACAGAGATGGTTTAACTCTCCAACAACTGTTTACAAAGAAAGTCCCCCTTCTAAGCGGCCAGGCTGCTTTTCTCAGTATAACAGCCTTCCACACATCTACTGCCACGTCACAAATTATACCAAACTTACAATACACTCACTCACATGATAAAACACTGAAATCAAAAGAGGAATAAGCCTAGGCCGAGAGCAGATTTTCCATTTTCTTAGCACCGCCGCTTAGAAACCAGAGTTCCACTGCCACCAGTCAGACACCGATGGTTTTGGGCGTGAAAAAAGAAAGGAAAAAACAAAATATCACAAATATCACAGACCCAAACATGCATGAAATATCACAAATCCAATCCAAATCACAAAACTAGAGCATCAAAAAATTATGTATTTCTGATTCACAAATTCAATCCAATTCATAAGAAATAACATCACCATTTGCTTAGAAAAAAAAAACATCACCATTAACCTTCATGACTGGTGGTCGTTCGGTAGCTAAGTGCCCATTCAAAAAACAAAGAACACCAGTTCGTCTAGTAAGAAAATTGTTGAGTTCAAGGGAGAAAGAGAGATCTGAGATGGCATGGGTATGGTTGGAAGCAACGTTACCTCTGGGAATCATTTCGAAATGCTCTGTGCTGTGGGTAATGCTCAGTACGTATTACATTCACAAAGCCGCTCATGGCAAGCCGAAGCACATCGGCAATGACATGTGGGATGTGGCTATGGAACGGCAGGACAAGAAACTCATTGAGAAGGTCTCTGCCATTGCTCATAATTAAGAGGTGGGTGAGGTGCGAGGTGGGTGAGGTGCTAGGGGGGGCTCGACGCCGGAGCGAGGCGGTTGCGAAAGGGGGGGAGAAGGATTTCTGGTGATGGGTTCGCCTCGGGGGGGAAGGGCTCAACATGGTGGAGCTGAGTCCGTCGATGGAACTCTGGGTTTGGTCAAGGTCCTTTGGTGGAAGATGAAGAGGGCACTGGCATAAGATTGAAGACTTTTGTATGTTTGGATTAGCTGTAGGTAGGCGCATGAGATCTAAATTAAACGACTTATGTGGAGGGTTATTTTTGGAGATTGAACAGCCCAACCAGCTGGAAGGTATTCTCTTACAAAGAACCACGAGAACATGATGGAAAAGGGAGAGAAATGGATGAAGGACATGGCATCGTCATGTATAGTGGTGGGTGCTCTAATTATTACCATTATATTTGCTATAGCTTTACAGCTCTAGGTGGTAATGAACAAACTATTGGCTTTCCAATATTCTTAAAGAAAAATTTGTTTATGCTCTTTATAATATCTGATGCATTGTCCCTTTTTTCTTCCACAACTTCAGTCTTGATGTTTTTTGGAATCCTCACATCACGTTACGCAAAAGAAGATTTTCTTGAGTATTTGCTGAGGCAAATGATAATAGGCCTTTTGATCATCTTTTGCTCTATTGCAACCATGATGATAACTTTTTCCAGTGCTCTTTTAATTATCCTACATGAGCAATTAAATATTGCAATTCCTCTCATGTTCAATGGGTTTTCCAATCACATTCTTCGTATAGACTCAGTTCCCCATTCTTAAAGATATGATCAAGTAGACCTATTTCCCAAGTCTCTTCAATAGAAAGATGAACTTTGAATAGAAAGATGAACTTTGGTTTTATGTAATCCATTGTGCAATATGGTGTTTTGCAATATAAACTTGAGATCTCTTCAGTGGCAACGCAAGAGATTGCATGCTTCGACTTTGAGGCTACAAGGAATTAGAAGACTTCATAACTTTCTTCATTATCTCACAAGTTTAAGGGCTTGAGAGAAAATTTAAATACTTCTCGTTTGGTAGAAATTTGTGTTTGGGGTGTTTTTAAGACTTGGATGTATTAAGATTTTACATTTTAGTGTTTTTCGTTATCACCACTACTCTTTTAACTCCATTTTTTAGTTAGTATATTTCTTCCTATTCGTCTTCACAAGTGGGTGTATCTATTTAAGGCTAACTATATGGATCTTAGTTTTTCATATTATTACTGATTTATATTTTGCAACATCAACACCAAGCTATTCCTTGTATGGTATTCAACGCCGCATATGTAAGGAAGATCCAAATGAAAAATTGGAGAGAATGGGAGTGGGGAAGATACATTAGAAATAACCTTGCCATAATTCATCTATTCGAGTGCCTCCTCTGTAATGTAGTCTACGAATGCATAAGCTTTGGACCATTTAGAAATACTTCCCATTATACATTTTAGCTTCACGTATGCCTTGATCTCCTTGTGGTAAACCACATTCTACAACCCTTCACAGTCTGTATCACTCTCCAAACCACTTTCTAAAAATCACCATAACTAAGCTAGTTTAAAGCACTTTAAGTTCATGTTTACCGAACAGTAAACAACTTATAATAGTAGATCTTCTTAGTAAAGTTATACAATTAAAAGCTCTATTATAAACAACTCAATATCCTATTGCAATCCCAGCGAGGCATGCTTTAACGTTTAGTCAAAGTAAATTCATTCATACTTAGACATCACAATTATAATTAGTTCAGGGAGAGAAGGGAGAGACCTCCATATCCTATAAAAATTTCACTCTAAACAATAGGGGTCTGCATCCGGATCTGGATTTAAAAAACTGGACGGTTATCAACCCAGATTAATCCAGATTTAATCCGGGCGGATAACCGGATTCAATCCGGATATCTGGGTTAAATCTGGATATTTAGATTTAATCTGGATTATAACTAGATTTAATCCGATTTTTAATTATTTTTTAAAGACTCTAAAACTTTTAAAACAAATTTCTAGCAGTTTTTTAAAAAAAAATTATGATATCATGCTTAAATTGCCCAGATTTTTTTTTTAAATAATTTAAACACTTTCTAAAATTAATTTATAAAAAAAATAAATTAAATAAAAAAATAAATGATAATGTAAAATAGATAATATTGTTGTTACATTACAATGCAAAACATAAATTTACAAAGAACAAAATAAATAATAATAATACAACACAATTAATTAAACTAATACATAACAATGCAAAATAAATAACATTGTTGAATATTTTCTGGACCATTCTGGTCGATTCTAGATTATGCATTAGTCTTCACATCTTGAATCTGGAATTGGGGGGGAAAATTGAGTTCTTTCACCTTGATCTGGTGATGACCATTTTCGGAAATTTTCTGCTGGACTGAGTCTCCATAAGCTGCCAACAGCATCAATTACAACAGAAAAATGAAAACTATATTGATTAGAAACAAGTCAAAAAGAACAAGAGAATAAAACTTGAAACAAAACCTCACAAAGACACTACAATAATTATTGTCTTACAACTTTAGTTCTTGGGTCTATATCAGCAGACAAACGCAACCAAGCAAAAAAGATAATTTATTCTTCTACAGGTATTTGAGGAGATAATCAACTAAGATAAGAGAAAATTCTCCATGAAATATGAAGGTTTCTTTCTATTCCCCTAGTGGCAACAAGTCAAACAGTCTTTTTTATGTAAATTAAAAAAGAAAAAAAGAAAAAGAGTCAAACGGAGTCTTTTCCAACAAGAAGACGCAATATAGATTCCCCTCATGCACTGATTGAAAAGCATACCAAATAAAATTGGTTGTCATAATTTGAGGGTCTGGTATCATAGCAACAAGCAATCATGCCTCTAGAAGTCTTTTCCTACAACCATTGTAAACGTGAAAATGCAGGGTTTATTCCTTGCCTACTTCAACTCTAGTTCCTATTTGGAATAATTGGATACCAAAAATGAAAAGGTTTCTCAAAGCACTCTGCACCTGAAGAAGAACCTAATTGAGTGGTTTCTCAAATTTAATTAGTTGCTACTTGAGACAATGATAACATGACTAGCTGTTATCATTTATGATAACAATGGTTTCTAGCATAAATGATAACAGCTAGTCATGTTATCATTGTCTCAAGTAGCAACTAATTAAATTTGAGAAACCACTCAATTAGGTTCTTCTGCAGGCCGTGCAGAGTGCTTTGAGAAACCTTTTCATTTTTGGTATCCAATTATTCCAAATAGGAACTAGAGTTGAAGTAGGCAAGGAATAAACCCTGCATTTTCACGTTTACAATGGTTGTAGCAAAACACTACTAGGGGCATGATTGCTTGTTGCTATGATACTAGACCCTCAAATTATGGCAACCAATTTTATTTGGTATGCTTTTCAATCAGTGCTATATGTCCTTTTGCCTCTTGTTGTTGGAAAAGACTCTGTTTGACTTTTTTTTTTTTTTTTTAATTTACATAAAAAAGACTCTGTTTGACTTGTTGCCACTAGGGGAATAGAAAGAAACCTTCATATTTCATGCAAAATTTTCTATTATCTTTGTTGATTATCTCCTCAAATAACTGTAGAAGAATCAATCATCTTTTTTGCTTGGTTGTGTTTGTCTACTGATATAGACCCGAGAACTAAACCTGTAAGACAGTAATTATTGTAGTGTTTTTGTGAGGTTTTGCTTGAATTAAGTTTTTTTCTCTTGCTCTTTTTGACTTGTTTCTAATCATTATAGTTTCCATTTTCTGTTGTAATTGATGCTGTTGGCAGTTTATGGAGACTCAGTCCAGCAGAAAATTTTCCAAAATGGTCATCACCAGATCAAGGGGAAAGAAATCAATTTTTTCCCTCAATTCCAGATTCTAGATGTGAAGACTAATGCATAATCTAGAATCGACCAAAATGATCCCGAAAATATTCAACAATGTTATTTATTTTGCATTGTTATGTATTAGTTTAATAAGTTGTGATGTATTATTATTTATTTTGTTCTTTGTAAATTTATGTTTTGCATTATGATGTAACAATAATATTATCTATTTTGCTTTTTTATTTATTTATTTATTTTTTTAATAAATTAATTTTAGTAAGTGTTTAAATTATTTTTTAAAAAAAATCTGGGCAATTTAAGTATGATATCAGAATTAAAAAAAAAAAAAACCTGCTATAAATTTGTTTTAAAAGTTTTAGAGTCTTTAAAAAAAATTAAAAACTGGATTAAATCTGGTTATAACCCAGATTAAATTTGGTTATAATCCGGATATTCGGATTTAACCTAGATATCCAGTTATAACCGGATATCTAGATTGAATCCGATTATTCGCCCGGATTAAATCCAGATTAATCCAGGTGTATAACCGCCCGATCTTTTAAATCTGGATCCAAATCCAAATGCACACCCCTAGTGAGAAGTGAGAGTCTGAGACAGAGACGGCTAGATGAGAATGAAAGTTGAGGGTGAGGATTAAATCTCAGTGGTGCAAAAATAACACTGAATCAAAACCAGTGTTTTTTTAAAAAAAAAAATAGCCGGTTACGAAAACCAGGTTGAAAACCGGATTCGGGTGGGTACGAATTTCTTTTTTGCCCACCCGGGTTTAGTCTAGGCAGATAACCGCCTGGATCCACCCGAATTCTGGGTTTTTGACCAGATCGAAAAAAAATCCAGCTCGATTCTACACCCTTATTTAGGATAGGGTTCATTTACGACCGATAACTACAGCAGTCACTTTTTTTTAAGAGAGTGTATAAAATTTATATATCTTAAAACTGTATCTAATATATATTTGATGTGAAAAAAGTTATATTTGCAGCTGTGACTAACTTCAGATAACTACAATAGCTTAAAAGTACAACAAATAAATGATATATAATCTCGGTTAAATAGCCAATTGCAAAGTTCCTATGAGATAAGATTAAAGATTAATGTCATCTTCCACTTCAAAAGCATAGATCCTCTCTCCAAAGGGATAAAAACATGCTTAAAAGCAAACGAAAAAAACCATATTGATAAAGATATTATTCCATGATCAATACTCTAGCACCCGGCAATTTGTTAGTAATTAAGTCATTACTTTCAATGTGAGCTTCTGTTGCAAAGATCACATCGAGCATCTCTCTTCCTCGATACATCTAATACGTAGACCTGCAACCCGGCCTGCCATAATCGGTTTTGTGCCCGACCCGAGAAACCCTTTTAGTAATACGTACCCTTTTTTCTTTCTCAACAATAGAGTTTATATTGTGAGTTTGATCAATTGAATGGTATTATTATTAGAAACTTTGATTATCTATATACTTTTCTTGATCCATTGTGATTTTAGAATACATTGGATGCTTGAAGAATCCCTGTGGTAATCAATTGGAATTGTGAATGTTTCTACCATAAATTGTTCAAATTTAATCTTTAGTGATCGAAAGAATTTTTAGTGTTATTATTAGAAACTTTGATTATCTATATACTTTTCTTGATCTATTGTGATTTTCGAATACATTCGATGCTTGAAGAATCCCTGTGGTAATCAATTAGACTTTTAAATGTTTATACCATCAATTATTCAAACTTAATCTTTGGTGATTAGTTTTCTTGGGCTTAATTGTTAAATCTTCCAGTTAGACGGAATCATTATTCTAGTCTAACTGAGCTAAATTGATTGGAAATAATATTCTAAATTATTAGACGGATCCTCAAAACCTTAATCATTCTCCATATTAATTTATTCTATTATTTCAGTTATATTTTATTACTTTAAAAATTCTCATCTCTGTAATCTCCTCTTTTTGATTGCACGCTCCTTTTGATAATCTATTTTTATTTTGTTCTCTTTATCACATTAGTCAATCCCTGTGGATTCGATCCTGTAAGGTACTACAACACCTGTATACTTGAAGGTAAAACTGATCTAGATTTTTTATTCATTATTTTGAGTGAAAGTTCAGACTCAACAAGATTTTGGTGGTGGTCTTATCCTCATTGTATTGCCCAAATTATTTGGTCTGATTCTATGCTGTAATTTTATTTCCAAGTATTTGAATGAAGGTGTTTTCAGTTATCAAAAAAAAAAAAAAAAGACTTGAAGCAACTTTGCAATTAGATAAATACGGGATTGGCTGCACTCACGGTCTGTTTCTTACCCCAATTTCATATACCTTTCAAATTTGGTTATGTTTTATTGGAAGAGGACGGTAGCTGATAAAGTACTTCCTCCCACAGAAAAACAACCGAGTAATTCGATCCAGTTTATGCGCTTGATGAAGTACTTCATGATTGAGTACTTGAAGAGCTATCACAGAACTATCATCCGGGTCGGGCCTAACCGACGAAACCTCGATCGGGTAGACGTACAATATATTAATCTCTGAACATAAGTAGCAATGAAAAGACCGACCTTTCACAATTCCCCTCCGCAAACAGAAAATCTAAACGACCAATATGATGCAGAATTGAAGCACAAACAGTTGATTCGTTCTGCTGCAACTAGCCGCGGCCTCATGTCCAAAAAAGCTTAAAAGAACAGAAACTTACGGCAAAAGCCGAAGTGGGTATCACAATAAGCATGATATATTATAAACTTAGTAGCAATAACTTCTGGTTTGGAATTGACCACTTGTGGAGAAGCCTCCATGAGCAACAACCAGTGGTAGTTGTCACTGGGAGAGAGGGAAGTGGAAGTCAATTTAGTTGACGTTGAAGTACTCGCAGTACTAATTGGTGTGTCAGTGAAATATGCATATATAAGAAATTAAAGAAGAAGAAGAAGAAGACGAAAAAGAGAGATGTTTACAGTGGTTTGCTTTGGTCGGCTGATTGGGGAAGGACGGTGCTACTCCCACAGAGGGAGTCCACCGAAACCACTACCAAATAGGCAAAATTGTTTTTATCTTTTTTCTTCTTTTCTTTCAAATATTTTTTTAAAATTCATTAAATATTTTTTTTAAAAAAGGAAAAATAGAAATTCATTTTAAAATAATTACTTAACAATTAAGTTAAAAAAATAAAAATAAAAAAATGCAATCGGTTGCCACCATTGGTGACCACCTTTCTGTGAGAGAAGCAATTTGATGTTTACAGTGGGATCTTGGCGTTGCCTTTTGTGGCCGGGCTTTTCTTGCAAATATATGTAACGTTATGTGTGGTTGTGGCCGAGGGGAATAATTAAGTCATTACTTTTAGGAAAATGATAACCATGCATATAATTAATTATGACACTCCCACTCAATAATAAATAATAATAGCAACATGATATATTTCTTTTTAATAGAAGAGCCGGTAACCACTCACATAGCAGCCCCGTCTCAAATTTATTCAAGCACCCTCACTTATGGCAGAGGAAAACCGTGATTACAATCAAAGTATCTGGGAGAATATTAAAATCCTCCTAAATACAAACCAACCAACATCAAGCACAAACATGATAATAGCAACATGATCTATATCAGCATACGTACATAGGGTACTTAAATACGTGAAACCAATTAAGCACAAACGTTAATATATATATCCGCTGAATATAGATGATGACAAACATATATAGAAACACACATGCATGCATTTAATTTGAAATTAAATACCAAACCAACAGCTGGTTGGTATTTATTTCTTGAGGCCACCTTCCAAATTAGTTTTGAGACTAGCTTCTATTTTTTCCGCCATTTCCTTTATTGAAGCAAGCATGCCAAGCAATAACTTGATGTCTTCTCTCAGAGGTATAGCCCATGCAGGAAGCGGCGGCACTGTTTCTTGATCACCACTTAATGGGGTTTTAGGATCACTCGTAATTTCCGGTTGATTTTTCTTGTCGGCTTTTAATCGGGATGATCCGCGTTTCTGAGAAGTTGAGCCAGCTCTGGAAAATATAAAGATTAAACAATATTAATGTATCATGTAGATAAAATTGACATATCGAGTTGATCGATTTTGTGGTTAGCCCTATCGATATTGGCACCTAAAAATTGGTCAAAAGTGCTTAAAGAAAGCTAGTGATGATCATAACCAGAGAATTAATGTCTATAAAATTAAGAGATCGATTCACGTTGTTTTGAAACTACTAACAAATTAATACATCAACATTAAATTAAGAACGAACAGGTTGTAATTATAGATCAATAGAAGATCATCATCACCACCAGCTAACAAAATCATTAATGCAGCAATAATCACTAACGAAAATCACTCAATATCCATGATATCCCTACTTCTATCAATGAATTCCTCTTTAATAATTACTAGTAAAACTCCTCCCAAAAGCAAGATAATACACATGAAATTAATTCTCCCCCTTTTTTAATTATAAAATTAATGATAGGGAGATGTATGTCATGACGTGCAGTACTATCATTGGATTTCAAATTTTTTGATAATTTCTTTAGCATTCGTAAAATTATAAAAAACAATTGATTTCCTGCCCAAGTCGCACACATGTAGTTTAGCCTTAAACAATTCAGTTAGGATTGTAACGTGACAATGCAAATTAACCAATTATAACTTATACATAACATAAACTACTGCGAAAATATGATACTTTTTTTTTTGATAATGTACTTGTAATAAATATATTAAAATTAATCACACTAAAAATATCGTTCTCATAATTTATTTACAAGAAAACATTTTGGGCATTTTTCATTTTTCCAATTTTTTTTTTCATTCTTTCTCTTAAATATACAATTGAAAATAAACATGCAATTGAATTATTATTAAGGGAAACAACAATAACGAAACGAAAGTATCGTCTGAATATTTGAAAATCAAGATAGTCAAATTAATAATGTATTTAAAAAACAAAACAAGCATTAAGATCCACATGATATAAGATATCCATATATGGAAAACAAGACAAGAGATCATGACATGCCACATGACAAGCTATTTGTTAGAAAACTAAAAAAATCTAAAACATGCATGTTTTAGCTTCAAAAAAATTTAAAACATATTAAAAATAATTTAAAACTTAAAACATGTTAGAAATAAAAAAATTTAAAGATCTCAAAATATATTAATATAGCTTCAAAAAAAATCAAAATATAGAAAGGGTGAGAAAGAGGAGGAAGATTAGCCCAGGATGGAAACTCGAGAGATCGAGGGAATTCTTGATTTTTTTTTTTATTGAAACTATTTAATTTTCATTTACTGGTCACTTTTTCAACACCAAAAATTCCGAGAAATTATTTACGAAAATGTCTTTATGGTGAAACAAATGCAGCTAGCTTGTACGTACAACACATGATTCTTCTTCAGCAAGACGACCATATATCTTGCATTAGATGCACAAAACTTTGGCGAGAAAATATAATTTTTCTGTATAATATTGACCAAATTGAAAGTTAAACTCAACACACTATAACAGAATATATTTGCTAAATTAAAAAAAAAAAAAAACACTCAAGAATATATTTGCTCCGGAAAGATGAGAAGTAATTACTTGTCGTCGGACATCATGTTGTCCAAAACTGATGCGTATCTAAAATCTCACTTGGCCGTCGGACGTTGTGATCAGGGGTAGACGAACTAAAAGAAATGATATCAACCACACGGGACCGCTAAGGAACTACTATATATATATATACACGAACTAAAATGAAATGACCATATCGACCACACAGGACGGCAACTTGTTTGGATAGAGAATGATCTCATCTCATCTCATCATTATAACTTTTTTAAATTTTTACACAAAATATAATAAACATTAATTCAACTTTTTCAAATTTTAAAGCAATAATAATAATAAAACATAATATTCTAACAATATTTTATTCAACTCATCTAAAATCATCTCAACTCATCTCATCTCACTATCCAAATGAGCCATTAGGATACTAGCTACTATGAGATCAAGATTAGTACTTTTTTTTATTATTATTATTTGTCAAAAAGAAGAGGACCAGAGAGTCTTTTTTTTTTTGTTTATAGAGGAATTCTATTCATTAGCTACTATATATTCACTCCCACACTTCCAGCCCATATCTGCAACTTTTTCATAGAGTGTAGGAGTGTTTTCTATAGAGTGTGAGAGAGTTAATTTTCATAAGGTGTGAGGTATGAAATAATGAAGAGTTGCTAATGAGAAGAATTTTTCTTTTTTATTTTGACAACTACCACGAGATCAAGACGATATATAGTACATAATGCATGTTACTGTTGGCGAGGTCATTTAAACGTATCTGACGAAGCGAGAGATCGGTGGTGGGAAGAGAGAGAGAGATTGGGGGTGAGAACTGAGAAGAGAGAGGACGATGGTGGGTGAAAAAAATAAAATCGGGTAGTCTAGCTTGCCCCACTATTCCGCCCGTCGTTCTCCGTCTTATAAATTACATGATAACTACTAGTTTACCTACCTGGCGTACAACCTTAATTGTCCCATTTCAATATCTTCAAATTCAAACAAAAAAACTTTGAGTAGTATTTTTTCTTTTAATTGTCTAAACAAAGTTGGGCATATGAAACCAAATGAATGTGACACCTAGCACTAATTGCATTATATCTTCTTTCTTTTATGAATCCGTCACCAAGAAGTTCTAGAAGCGCTAGATTTATAAAAATATTTATTTTGACATAATGAATGAATGTCCCTACATAAAGATATTAGAAAATCCAAAACTATTCATTAAAATATTATAAAAATATTCATAATAAAACCCAAAACTGCCCCTACATAATTATATATGCCCCACCTGGAATTAAATATAAAGACTTGAACTTGGAAGTCAAGACTCAAGACCATGTAAGTAGTACTGCATATTAATTACATGAGCTGGCGAGGAATACACGATCCAATATTCCAGCTGCATGCACGCATATGATGCGCATTTGGCCAGCTCAAACAAGGGCAATTAATTGGATGCCGTGTGTGTATATATATATATTAAAATCGCATTTATGCTCATGTTTTCTGCAAAAATTTACTAGTAAGAAAATTAGAAATTTAGTTTTTAAATCCTTTAATATAATTAATATTAAAATCAAATACACTAAAAATAGTTTGCTATCTGGCACTTCAAGAAATACTGATTTTTCCCACGAGTGATTTTTGTGGCAAAAAGCAGTCATTTTGTGGGAAAAATCCTTTTCCCACATAATTTAATCGTGGGAAGTTCGTGGGATAAAATTCGCTAGAAAAAGTACTATATGCCACGAAAGGTTTAAGTTGTGACCAATAAACCCATTTTTCCACGACTTTTCTCGAGGCAAATTCTTAGTGGCTCGTCGCAATTACGACATTCAACTTAATCGATGATCGTGAAAAATGTTCAATTTCCACGAGTTTTTGTCGTGGGTGTTAGTATTTCCCACGAGTTACTGTCGTTGGTATTAGTACTACCCATGCGATTATGTGGTGGGAAAGATGTATTTCCCACAAGTTATTCTCGTTGGTATTAGTACTCCCCACGAGATTATGTCGCGGGAAAAGCTCTTTCTCCACCGGTTTGGTTCATGAATAAATGTATGACCAAATTTAGCCTAAATTTGTGACATTTCTCACAAATTGTTAACCAATCAATACTTTTTCCATAAATATTCTCATATCAATGCAATATGCAATTGAGCTTTGCATTTTCACTGAAGATCACCTATATATACACGATCAAATCTATTTTATAAAACAATATTCTAGACAACCTTTAATCTATGCAAACACTGAAATTATGTGATCATCTAAGTATCAAATTCAATCTGTTATGTAACATATTGCAATAAACACTCACAGGACTATAGAACAATAATTATATATCATCAATTAGTTATAAACCAGCATTCCAATTAGGAACATTGTTCAATTAAGGCCATGGAAATACATGATTAATGTTTGTTGAGTGGGAATAACAGGAGGGTCATCGTATTAAATATATTCTACTACAACTTGACTCCAAATTAATACCAGCTTCATTGAATTTTTGATTGGAAATCAGCTACCTTTGATCTGCCCAGATGAACACCAAATATCCTCTTCATCCATACATGAAATCTGAAACTAAAGCACAAAGATGTGAGTCCAAGAAAGCAAGGTGGCTCTCAGTAGTAACAGGCTTCCATAGTGTTATTGTAGCTTAAAATATCTGTGTCCACATTTCATGGCATAAATCTCAAAGTTATACTAATGGTCATTTCAAACACAGACAAACTCATGCATCAGAAAGTCAAGATCCTTCAGCAAACTTAAAATCAAATAAGAAGTATATGGCTCAATATATATCAATATTCTCATTTGTAGCTTCTCAGACCATGTGTTTAAACAAAATAATTATACTATCAAGTTCTCATAAGTCCAGCCATCATTTTATTAGTATTTTTTAAGGCATAAATAATACTGGAGTGAAATGTGCACGGCAACAAATCTGAAAGATTTGATGCAAAACCCTTTGTTCAAACACTTGGCTGTTTACACTTTATATATAATATGTGGCATCAGAGATTAATGCATGAATTGCCAGGGGAACATAACCAACATCAATCTGGAAAAATTAATGCTCCAATAGGTGTTGGTATACATGATCAGCCATTACCAACCTATTTATATTATAAACAAACTATTTTTAAAATCACCTAGATGCATTACAGCCCAACTATATGAACTATGAACCACAACTAAGATGAGATTTTAGCTCAAAGTAACATTGGGAATACAGGTAACTTACTCCTATCAAGTTATATTTTTCACTTCTGTTGGTGGTTGCCAATTATCTCCATCTGGGCTGACACACTGTAGTTTCATCCCTGCATTACACCTTGCCTTAACATTTGCTGAAAACAGCTACCTACATGCATCTAGTGTATCCCTGGAACAAAAAAATCTATAAGTTTGACCCAGCTGGACTCAGGTAAAAAATTATACAAGTATTTTCACAAATCAGGTGAGGAATTTTATAAAGGAAGATAACTCACATATATAAAAGCAAACTAACCCTTACCTGCAATATACCAGCACCTAACTTGTGTAGCTACTTCAATGGTGATACCAAGTTATATATTCACAACACAAATTAATATATAAACACCTGCCACTTGTCCCTCAATATGATAATGGTGGGATAATATTATGATCAGATTGTGCATTTTCTTTATATACTGAAAATTAGCTGAATTGTAAGTCTAATGTTAGAAGTGGATTAATGACACTTTAATATAGCTATTGAAGAAAAAATCAAGCTCCTCCTGCTACTCACCATTGCCAACTCTAATTTGAATCCACTCGATCTCCCCAAAAATATACATGAAAAAGTTAGGGGGAAAACACCTAAACCTTGTGTCTTCTAATTCCTTTTTGGCTAGTCATAAATGATAACTAAAGTATTCAATTCTTATGACAGGGGGAATACATCATGTACTAATACTTTTTGTACAGATAATAAAGATAAGAAAAATAAGAGTTCATGAATCTAATCCTTGATCATAAGCATTAATATTATTTGGAAATAAAATCATATGCCAGGTTTATAACCATATATGTTATAGCCTAACCCATAATCCCCACATTAATGCTCCAATCAGATGAAATAGAATGGCATTAATGTAACCTGTGATTATGACAACTAATTAACAATTAATAGAAAAGATGTGGCTATAAACTAAGATGAAAGAAGGTTGGAAAAGACTCTAAAATGGGCAAGGATTAATTGAGTGCATGTGTGCCCCACAAAATCAGCACTGTAGGTGTGAATATCTATCTAATATTATTATGAATATTGCTGTAAAATTGTAGAATATATATAAATATATATAACTATTTATGGAGTCGTATTTAGAATTATGGGTGCTGGGCTGTAGAGTCTGGCCTGATCGATCATCTCGATCACAAGTGAAAATGATTGAGTCCTTTGAAATTTCCCACAATTTGAGAAGCGTTCGATATTAGATTAATTTGGAGGAGACAAAGATCTATAATGGTTATCATGGTGGGGCTTCCACTACCTCTTGTAAAGGAAGCAAAAGATCAAAGGATAAGGGTTGGCATGCAGCTCGATCAGTACTTTTATATCATCAATCCATGACAGTTATAGCTATCTTTAGGGGACTGCTACTGACTATTATCTGTTGGTTCAGTTTTAACATACTGAAAAATATACATTTGACTACTTCATCATCACATAATTTTAGCTTCTATCCTTATTAATAAATATATTATATATATTTGATCTCCCATTATAAGTCCTATGTAAGTCGAAAAAGATAAATTGAGAATAAAAAATATATTTTATTCTCAAGTTGGTTATGTGGAGCACATCGTCCATGTAGAATACTTAAATGATAAGATTTAATTTGTAAGATTCAAATTTTAAAGGTTCTCTTCTAAATCAAATTAAGTCATGTAAACACTTTACTTTGTGTGTTATCTACATCGGCTTATAACTAAATAAATTTTAAAAAAAAGTATCTAAAGAATTAGATATATATATATATATATATATATATATATATATATATATTATCTATATTATGTAAAAACATTTATCAATTGCGAAATACCCATTTCATAAATGTTTTGTTGCAGATAATTATCATCAAAAGGAAATAATTACTTCCCTATACCTATTATGAAACTCTAAAAAAGTTTCAATAATAATATTACATTTTTCTTTACATATGTTGGTTGGCTAGCTTAATATATAATATTTTCAATTAATTTAAAAACAAAAAATCCAACCCAATTGCCATCCCTGATCACCATGTATATGCTGATTGGAAATCACCCTAGCTAGCTAGCTAGAAACTGTACCAAGAGATGATCGTTCTGTAAAATGTTTGCTCAATCAGGTCTGTTCATGGCTTTACAAGCAAAGATAATTGCTTGTGGAAAATCCTTGGGAAAATTGATGCAGTTTAATGTTTAATTGCTTTTCTATTCATGTTTAATTACTTCTCATGTTTACTTGCTTTTCTATTCATGTTTAATTGCTTGCTCAATCAGATCTATTCATGGTCTGTTGAGTTTTCTTTTTGAAGACATTTTCTTTAATCCAGTCTATCAAATTATCATGTATACAGTGCCACAAATTACACAATAGAATTTACACAGGCTCAATTCACAAATTCACATCATATCATCACATCAGATTACACATTACACAATAGAACCCAAATAAATTTCACAGATTCACATCATCAGAAATTACACAATCAAACCGTATCTTGCCAAAACAGAGCAATGATGCCATCACAAATTACACAGAGAGAAGACGAAGGGAGAAGACAGAGAGGCTCACCGTGTTCCAAGAATGTGTGTGTAATGGACTCGGGCAGGCAGAGGTAGTTGGGGAAGGGCGGCTCCCAGGGTGAGGTCACGATGTGGGGCGGGGGGGGGGGGGGGGGGGGGACTGGCTCTAGCTAATTGGGATGGGTCTCGCGGCAGGGGAGAGGCTTGATCGTAGCCGTAAGGAGAGAAAGGTGCGGTGGTGGCTCGCAATCATCGGGAGACAGAGAGAGAGAGACGAGAGCGACACGGGGTTGGAGGGTTCGGGGAAGAAAGGGGAAAGGGATGGGTCTCACGGCAGGGGGAATAGGCTCAATCGTAGCCACAGGGAGAGAGAGGTGCGGTGGTTGCTTGCAATCGCCGGGAGAGAGAGAGAGAGAGAGAGAGAGCCAGCCAGAGACGAGAGACGAGAGCGACGTAGGGTTGGAGGGATCGGGGAAGAAAGGGGAAAGGGGAAAGGGGCCGGGGTATATATTCTATTAAATTTTTGCGGCACCTTTTATCCACGCCAATAATAGCTAATGTCGCCGCGAAAACCAAATCACCCAACATTGGCAATAGTCTCGCATCTTATTGGATCATGTCTTCCTGCTCGTTCTAATGTATTGATCATGAATGAGGTTTACAGGGTGAAGTCATTCTAATGACTCCTTGGGCCAAACTTTTGTTATTTTATTTACATATAATGAAACGAGGTCAAATGGGCATGTGCATGCATGCATGCAGCTGAAACTGAAAGAATCTTATATATTGGATCTTGTCTTTCCCGCCATCTGTGATATATATGCAGTACTCATGGGATCTTGACTTCTAAGTTCTAACTTCTGATTTGTACTTTAGGGATGGCAAATTGTGTTTTTGGACCGTGTTCGTGTCGTGTCAAGTTTTGAACATTTGATTATATATATAAATCAATTTGAATCCAATTTGTTATGTTAAACGTATCAAACTTCCAAATTCTAGCCCAGTCTATTTATATTATAATGGGTCATGTTATGTCACTCGATTTTATCCATATAGTAATTAATTAAAAATATGCTAACATGACATGACTCATTTAAATCTGTTTGTTTCATGTAAATGGATTGAACTAAAACCAATAACTCATTTGACCTGATTAATATAATTTCACATAAAAGTTAAAATCTATATTTATTACTTACCACAATATCTTAAAAAATATATGTTAATATTTTTTGAATTTTAACATATAATAAAACTAATATTACAAATCATGCAATAACAAATATGAGCATAGGTTTAAAATTATAATCCCAATAATAAAAACCTAATCATATTGAGAAATATCAAAACGACAACTTACCAAATTACAACTTAACAATAATAAAATTTTAATTTTGAAATAAATTCTAAATAGGTCAATACATATTGATTTCGTGTTCAGTAGGTTGACCTGTTATTGACTCATTTATAAATTGTGTCTTAACGGGTCAACCCGTTTTGACCCGAATCTATTTATATCAAATTACTCAAACCCGCTAATTTAATTTATATCGTATTTGTGTTGGATTCACAGATCGTGTCACATGTTGCCACATCTAACGTACTTACCATCTTTAAAAACAAATAGGGAAAAAAATAAAGAAAAAGACTTCTTTTCAAGTCTCTTATAAGTCCACTACGTACAGCGTAAGTATTATTTAAGTTCTCCAACTTCGTTTCTGGTGATTAATACTCGAGCCAATTAAGTGAGAATGCCCCGGGCATGTTTGTACATGATTAAGTAACTCATAATTTTGTAAATAGTAATAAAATAATTTAAGTGTAGATGTTTTATTAAGTTTTGCAAAAGAAGAGAGAAAAATTGAATTAAAATATTATAAAGTTTAAAAGCTGTTTGAATATTATTTTTAATATTATTTGTGTTTTAAAATTTATAAAAATTGTGTTGAAGTCATAAAACAGTTGAGAAGATAAAAATTAGATGCCATCTTTAACTGTAAAAAGCTCTGCAAATAACTTTTGTACCAATCCCAATTCAATGCAAAAGCGGGGTATGAAATAAAGAAGATAATGCTAAAGAGTACTAAATAATTCTGCTTAGTGTCACATGCATTTGGTTTCATATGCCCAACTTTGTTTAGAAAAAAAAAAAGACTCCCTTTATTCAAATTCTCTGTTTCAATTTGAAGATATTAACCGGATGATAGAATGGAGGTCAAGTCACAAATAGCTACAGAAGTTGCTCCGATACAAAGACAACTAACAGACATCGACTCTCGCCTCAAAACTGTTGAGGATCAGGTCCAAGAGCTTCATAGACTGTGGTATTGTAAATGACGTGTTTCACACCACCAACCACATGGATGATGTACAATAATAAAGGGGCAGCACTGGTTGTCCTAAGGACATTCCGATACTTAAGTCAGAAATATAATATGAGAGTAAGTGTATGTATAATATGAAGTGAATCAAGTGTTACCTCTCACGGGTTATTTATAAAAGAAGAGGGAATGTGATGTAATGGATATTGACACTAGTCGTTACCCTCTTGTACGTATTCACCATGATCCCTTTCTATTTGGAGAAGATGACTCCTGTTTTGTACGAGTTATCTTACCTAAATGATCGAATCCAACTGTGGTTTGGATCGTCTATCTCTTTCGGGGATTTATCTATTATGCAGCTGCAGCTTATGGGCCTTTGGCCGTGGCCCTTCTAGCCCTAAGTCAATGCTTTGGGCCAATCTCGTAGTAGTGGGCTTGATTACCAGGGGTACAAATGTCTCCTTCAATTACCTTGCTAATTTCTTTTATGCCAGCACATGAGAAATTAAATTTTGAATTTTACAACAATCGCCTACCCCGCTGGTTAGTGGGCGTGTATTTGTGTCTTTCCCTTACCCTACTGGGGTTTATATTAGTTAGTGTGGTTGTGCCCATTCCTCATCCTTTATTGTAAAAACGTGGCTGACATCAGCAATAACTGTTCTCCTGCTGTAAATAACTTTCAAAAGAAATGATAACTGCCGCCACTGCCAACCATTCATATTCCCAAGAAAAGGTTCATGATTACCCTTTGCAGTTCTTTCTATTTCGTTTCTCTTCCCTTTTCATTTTTCACTTTCTTCCTTCCCAAGCTCGCCTTTCTCTTCTCTGTTCTTGCTTCCCAAATTCCTTCAATCTTTCTCAAGCTTTTCAAGCCTTCCCTTCCTTTCGTATCCTTCCAATGGCTAGCCGTGGTTCATCGAAACCTCCTTCCCAAACTAAGGGTGAATCTTCCCTTGCCTGAAACTCTGCTTCTTTCGACGGGTTTTTGTGGTGCTCATTTTTGGACATTGAAGACCTTGTTGATTTGAGGGAAGAGTTTCACTACCTTGAATCTATGAATATGACCATCCGTGAAGACGGATGCACTGATAAAGAGGGTTTTACAGGTGACGTGGCCTTGATGGTTTATGCCCCAAACAATGGGTTGCACTTACCCTTTATTGGCTCGTACACGACGTCTTGAACTTTTTGAAGCTTGCCCCTACCCAGCTTCACAATAAGTCTTGGCACATGCTGATATGCACCTGTGTAGTCTTTCATAAAGTGTTGGAGCCTCTTAGAGACCCATATCCTGATTTGACGGCGAAGGAGTTTCTGGCTTTCTATAGCGTGTCGGTTTTACTGGGGAATATCTATGCCTTTCGCATTCGAGGGCAACATTTGGCATCCTTCGAAGGGCGTTATTCCAAAGCCAAGCAATGGACCAGTAAGTTTTTTTTCATTTCTGGTCACGGCTACGAATTTCCCTCCGATGAAATACATGTTAAAGATTACCCTGTTAGTGCCAATTGGGGGCAAATCCTTGATGATAAAAGCTTATTATTGGTCCTATCCAATAGCAGATGCTCTCGCGTTGAACTTGTTCGTGAGTGGGCCAAGAAAAACAATGAAGAGGGGTTGATGTCCAATGAACTCCTTTCTCCCACCAGTATAGACAGATTCCTAGTGGTGCCCAATCATGCCCATGTTAGGGGGCACAAGCTTAGAGAAGTACCTCCTCTAAAGAAAAGGAATACCCCCCAAACTGGTGGGCCTCAGTGATGAGGACACCACGAGGTCTAGCGAGGTTTCTAACTCTGCTTGGAAGGTGGCGCAGAGAACAGGCGAGGGTGTAACTGGTTCTAGGGAGGCCACGATGGCTACCTTCCCTACCAAGGATTCCCCTGAAATGAGCCCAAGTCTTGACGATGTGAATGCGTTGATGAAACAAGCCATGGCATACCTATCCATAGCTTATGATTTTGAGCTACCTTATGGGGGTGACACTTTGGGCACCCCTTATTTTGAATTCCCTACCATTCCCCCCATGGAGTCTCCGCCCTATGGGGAGGACGAATTCAGTGATATGTATACGGCCTTTTCTTTGGGTGTGTTCATGAAGGGTGCACCTGATGTTTCTGTTCCACTTGCCGACAGCGTTGGAAGTAAAGGTGAGGGTGGTGGCGCTATGCAACGTGGGGGGCAAGACACTTCCCCACACTCTTTCCCTACAACTGTTTCAGGCTGTGAGACCCCACCCACAGATGAAGAAAGGGTATCAATTCCTTCACCATCCCCCTCTTCATTTGGTGGTGACGGGGGCGTGACCCCTCCTGAAAGGGGTGGATCTCCACCGGAGGGAAGGGATGAAGTTCCAATGGGTGGCCAAGGTGTCGCTGGTGATAGTGCCTTTGAAGAGTTGACAGGTGAGCAAGTCAACACCTAGAATGGCAGCAATCCCTTTGGAGGAAAGTCTGTGCTTGAGTTTGGTGCTACCATGGCTCCAAGCTAAGTATTGGTCGGCCAATGTGGGCTAAATCTCATACACTGGGGGACACCAGTGGGGTGGAGGACGCTGGGCCTTGCTGCCATCCGTGTCCTCCTAGGCCAGTTGTGGAGATGGCCAATCGTCTAAGAAGGATGATGTCTCCTGTAAGGTTCTTTTCCCTTTTTATTTTGCTGGCGCCTGTTGGTCTTATGCAGATTTTACTTAATTCTTATGCTTGCACAGAATTTGGATGCTTTGGCATCATGTATAGTGGGCGATAGGGCTCTCTTCATAGAGGAAGTCCATTATCGGTGGAAGTGGCCTTATTTTGCCAAGAAGGAGTATGCTCGCCTCAAGGGTGAGAAGGAGGAACTGAAATGTTACTTGGAGCAAGCAGATGGGCAGGTTCGCACCTTGGAGGAGGACCTTTACTCCCTTCATTAAGAGTCAAGCAGCCTGCATACTAAACTTCTTCATGTTCAAACTTTCCACGCTCGTGATAGTTTTGCTTTACACGTGGCGGAGATGGACAAGGTTGCCACCAAGGTAGAATTGTTGCTCTTAAGGGGGCTGTTGGAATGCTCAAAAAGGTCCCACGTTGACGCCTAGAAAAATTGGCCAAGGAGCTATCTCAAAAGCAAAAGGCGTTCTGGCAAGAATGCCATCAAAAGGATTTGAGAATAGCATAACTACAAGGGTACTTGCAAACATCGCAAACTAGATATGAGACCTACAGAAAAGAACGCGCCGAGATAGATACCCATCAAGACAAAACCCTTGCACATGTGCTTAGGATATGTAAACAGATAGATGAGTTGAATGCAACGCGGGACAAGTTTGAGTCTGAGTTGGTCTTTGTGAACAACAAGATTGTTCGTTTGCATCCCCAACTTGCTACTGCCATGTCTGTTAGGGACAGGGCTTTTGGGTATGGGTATGGGGCAAGTGTAGCTCGGCTGCAAGCGCATTTGTTGGCTAATCCTCGAGCTGATTTGAGAAAATTAGTCTTAGAGGAATTCAAGCCTGACACAGTGTTGCATTAGTAAGAAGATACTTTGTGTCGCAAAACCACGCCTAATGCCTTTCCCACTCCAGCATCCCCTAGACAACGTGGTGGGGTTCAGCCTTCTTGATGTGAAGACAATGCCTTCTCAGCTTCCACTTCAGGTTTATGTGCTTTTGTTTTGTTTTTAGAAACTTGCACTATTTGTATTGGTGCATTTGATGTTGGGACATTTGTAAACATATAGGATGTATTGGTCTGTTGTACCTAATCAAACTTTCTGTTTTGCCTTCCTCTTTTGTGTAGGTTTACTTGCGCTTGATGTTTATTCAACTTAGTGTAGTCTTTCGGCCTTCACACCTGTCTCTGGTTGTTTAATTGTCTGTGGGTTGTGGGGTTTTCTAACCTCCACGTCCATTTGGGTGCACCGCGAGTGTGTAACTCGACCTTTGTTGGCTAACTACTTGGGGGTCATGGGGTCTTCTGACCTCCATGCCTGTTTGGTTGCACCACGAGTGTGTAACTCATCCTCTGGTGGCTAACTGTTTGGAGGTCATATGGTCTTTTGACCTTCATGCCCATTTGGTTGCACCGCCAGTGTGTAACTCATCCTCTAGTGGCTAACTATTTGGGGGTCATGGGGTCTTCTGCCCTCCACGCCCATTTAGTTGCACCGCAAGTGTGTAACTCGTCCTCTGATGGCTAACTTGGTTGCACTGGGAGTGTGTAACTCGTTCTCTAGTGGCTAACTGTTTGGGGGTCCTGGGTTTCCTCACCTCCACGACCGTTTGGTTGCACCACGAGTGTGTAACTTGACCTTTGGTGTTTTGCAATGAGCTGAATGCTTGCCCGCTTTATTGCCTTGACGCCTGTTAAAATGTACATTTTGAAAGCTAAAATTGTCTTAATATAAATTTATAAGGAAATAACTTTCTAAGGGTAAAATCTCTTTAGGTGTTCGGCATTCCATAGGTGTTGTAGCTCCCTTCCCTCACTGTCTTTGAGCCGATACGACCCTGGATGGTTACTGGTTGCTACTACGTAGGGCCCTTCCCATCGTGGTCCGAGCTTCCATTAATCTTGGGTTGTGATGCATGTTTCTCTCAAGACTAGGTCACCAACTTTGAACGATCTAGGTTTGACTCATTTATTAAAGTATTATTCAGCTTTTCTCTTGTTCACCGAGAGCTTGGTCATTCGTGGCCTGATCAAAGTGGATGGTTTGGTGTGTGGGTAGACCCACTTCTATAGGGGCAACTGCCTCACTTCCGTATGCCAAAGTGATAGGTGTCTCTCCTGTTGAGGTTTTTACTGAGGTTCTGTAGGCCCACAAGACTCCTAGGAGTTTGTCTACCCACTCACCCTTCTAGTCGCCTAGTTTCTTTTTTAAGATCCCTAGTAGGGACTTATTCGTCGACTCTACTTGTCCATTTGCCTATGGGTGCCCGGGCGATAAATACCTCACCCTTATCCTGAGCTCTAGGCACCATGCTCTGTAATGTTCTAAATCGAGTTGCTTCCCGTTGTCAGAGATTATGGTGTTGGGGATTCCAAATATGTACACAATATTCTTCCATAGGAACTTGGTGATAGCTTTGGCTATTATGGTCGCTAGAGCTTTTGCTTCCGCCGGTTTCGTAAAGTAGTCAATTGTCCCTATCTTGTGATTTACCCCGCCCCTTCCTGGCAAGAATGGTCCGACCAAGTCTATTCCCCACTGGACAAAGGGCCATGGGGCAGTGATGGAGGATAGTCTTTCTAACGGGCAATGTGGAATTGGGGCATATGCTTGACATTGAGTACACCTTTTAGAAAATTGTTTGGCGTATTTGAGGGTGTTGGGCCAATAGTACCCTATTCTTAGGGCTTTTATTGTCAAGGCCTTCCTACTTGAATGATTACCGCAGATGCCCTCGTGTATTTCTATGAGGACGTACAGTGCTTCTTCAGACGTACTGCGAGGAAGTAGATGAACACTACAAGAAAACTGCTTATTTGCAAACAGTTATTTTCAGCGTAATGACTATTTTCAGCTAAAATTAGTCTGTTTTTTACACAAATAGTCATTTTTGTTTTAAAAAATGTCACAAATATCCATTTTTCTTGTAGTGTGAACCCTGAAGAAATGATGGCCGCATGTACAACTATCTAGTAATACCAGCTGCCTCATCATGAGATAATAAACAAGTTCATTTTTTATTACCAGCTACTTCATATGATCGATCGATCAAGACTACATTATCTTAAGAGTCTTTATTAATTTGCATAAGAGATCATCAAACAGTCTCAAAGAGTTTTGTTTTATATTTTTGGCAAGTACGTACGTACTTAGAAGTCAAGATTCCAAAGGAATCTTTCAACTGGAAAATCCAATAAAAAATCATTTCACCTTCCCCATTCACTCTCGTAACAGAAGATCATCAACTAATTCTCGATCGGATGTTTAATTTGTATGTAAAGTATAATTTTGTTGACGGTTTTGGAAACTTCTAAGAAAAGGTAATGTTCCTGATCAATTATAAAATTTAAAATGAAGAATAACTTTTTTTTTAAGATGGATTTTTTTATTTATGGTAGTGACACTACAACACAAATGCTTTTTAGTGACGGTTGTGAATTTGTGATAGTCTCTAAACCGTCACTAAAAAGGCTTTTCTGTGACAGTTTCTGGAAAGCGTCACTAAAGGTGTGAGAGATTCTTTTTTTGTTCGAACATATTGGAAAAACTCGTTCGAACGTCACATATACGTTCGAACATGTCGCTACTTAAGTTCGAACATTAAAAGTTATGGCGCCAACGTTTGAACATTAGTATTTAATGTTTGAACGTTAATTGTAAATTTAAATTAATTATGAATCTAATTTAAAATTTATGTGATTTTTATAATGCATAATTTGTATGCAAGTCTAAAAAATTTACTTGTATATATTTATATATACAAAAATTGTAAAATATAATTATAAATATATTTATGTATATTTGAAGTGCAGTGATTTAGTATTAAAGTTGAAAAATATAACATTAAAGAAGATTGAGAATTGAAATAAACAAACTATAGATATATTAAATAATATTGTTCCCTACAAATATTAAAAGCAAAATACAAAATATGATAAAAGTACGTAAACAACATTTAGATGATAGCGTTGTCCAGAAAATCTGTAACCTGTATTTCCTCAGTCAAGGTATCAACCTTGTCGTTAAGGATATCTACACGGTGGGCTATCTAGGCGATAGACGCCTCTACAGTCCCGAGCGATTGATCGATCTTACAATCGATATGCGCAGTCAACTGTGAGATAACTGCATCAACCCAAGCAGGTCGCACATCTCCAGCAGATGTACTCGCTGGTTGCTGACCACTACTCCCCACACCGTGCTCGGGCTGCATTGGAGGAACTAGATCCTGTACAGGGGGTGGCTGACATCCATTTGCCTGTCCAATGCTATGTCAATGTGTAGTCATGTCAAGGGCGCTCATCTGATCTTTGACCCGCTCCTCCGGCTGAGTTGGCACTCCTCGAGCAAGTAATAGCCAGCTGATCAGGACACCGTATGGGAGGTTGTCTGTGGAGACGATGCTCGCCTCGTAACGGATCCTCTCAAATATGTGCTATGGCAAATCTATGGGATCTCCACGTGCCACTCGTATAAAAAATTGTGCCCGAAACCGACTGAATGTGGTCTTATGTACCACAGAATTTACGTTTGTTGCAACAATAAGATGCAACATGAGCCTCTCGATCTGCATGCAGTCTCTCCTGGTGAGGATGTAGAAATCCTCGTCTCGGTCATCATCCCTAGCCGTAGGGCTAGCACCCTCAGTCTTTGACCGGTCCGCATCTCTGGCTGATGATGGATCAAATGGGCTAGTAGATGATGTAGAAGGGCCTACATCTATCTCCAGTCTGTCATGAGCAGATGTAGATGTGCGAAGCGAGGCTAGAGAGTCAGCTTCAGTCGATGTCTGAACTCCTCGATGAATCCCGAGGTGCTCGGCGATGACATCGGGTGAAATATCAAGCGTCACACCGCGTACGGTCACAATGTGAGAGGATGCGTCCTGAGCATGTCACACATCCCCATATAGAACTCCTGAACCATAGAGGGGTATACCTCCCCCCTTAATGTGCAGATATTTCCCCAGCCTCTACTGAGGAATACATCTCTCAAGTTCGTCTGCTCCAATCTGAGCTCGTCGAACTCGTTGATTAGGGTCTCTCGCTCTACCATAACAGTACGAGCCCTGATTCAAGCAGTGTCCTGAGTGGCTCCTTCCCTCCCTCGTTTTCTGGTATGCAAAGGATGGGCCATATCCTGAAAATAGAAGATCTATTAAAAAAAAATAAGTACTATTGATGCATCTTTTGTTATAATTTTAAACTGTTCTGAATAAACGTTCGAACATAGAGCAACATACGTTCGAACGTTAAATAAAACGTTGAGGCGTATAAATTTTACGTTCTCACATAAACACAATTCGTGAGAATGTAAAAAACGTCTGAATGTATAACATATAATTAATTTAATTGATATACATTCGAATGTAATAGGCACACGTTCGACTTCAACATATTCGTTTAAACGTATATGTTTACATACGAACTTAAAGGATAAATGCCAAATAAATTAAACGAATTACGTTCGAACCTTAAGTATACGTTCTGACGTAATCGCAGAAACGTTTGAACATTAAGTATATGTTCGGACGTAATAGCTTGTATAAAATATATGTCCGGACGTGGATGACAAACGTTATGAACTTGAAAACTTGTTTGTTCGAATGTATTGGTGTAACGTTCGAACGTAACGACACATAATGGCTGAGTCGACTCAGCCATTCTCTAAAGCTCCAAAATCGTCACATGAAAACCAACTAAATGCGGAAATGCCACCGTAGAAATGAAGTATACACTTCAAGGAACTTTTCTACAGTGACTTTTTGGCCAATGACAACCCATGGTGGCCGAAAAATGGAGTTGAAAATCCAGCCACCATGAGTTTCAGTTTTAAGCAAAATCCATCATAAATCTATGTATAAAATACATCTAATACTTCAAAAAGAGATGCCTCCCTTTTGGTGACGGTTGCGGCGACAGAGGAGTGGCTGCGTGCAAACAGTATTTGAAGAAAACAGAGAAAATGACGTTTCGGGCGTTTGGTTTTGGACTTATATGCATATATCATTCGAACGTTATTTCTATGAACGTTCCAACGTTGAAAGAAACGTTGGAACGTTATAAATATAACGTTCGAATGTTATATTAGCCTCCCAACGTGTAATGAAATGTTTGAATGTGAGATATAATACGTTCGAACATACTAAGTCATCGTTCAAACATTTTTCAATTGATTTTTCAAAATATATTAATAATATTTATTTTATTAATATATGCTATATTAATTATAATGTATATTATAATATATAGCATACTATATCTAATATTATATTATAATATAAGTTTAGTATATGTTATTATGAAATACTTTATGTAACCTTCGTTCAATTTATAATTAGGTTATGGACTTATCTTTCTAATTCTATCAAGGATATATATAGGTTGTTGTTAGTTTTATTAATTATATCCAAATTTTTATCACTATGTATTATGTTTCTATTTAAAGTATTATATAATAATAGTATATATATGTCGTGTATGTACTTATATATATATATAGTATATATATATATAGTTTGTTAGTTTTATTAATTATAGCCAGATGTCTATGACTATGAATTTGTTTTCATTTAAAGTATTATGCTATCATAGTATATATATATATATATGAATGTACTTATATATATATACTATATATATATATGTTGTTATTAGTTTTATTAATTATAGTCAAATGTCTATCACTATGTATTATGTTTCTATTTAAAGTATTATGTGATCATAGTATATATATGTAGTGTATGTACTTATATATATATACTATATATATAGTATATATATATATATATAGTTTGTTAGTTTTATTAGTTATAGCCAGATGTCTATGACTATTAATTTGTTTTCATTTAAAGTATTATGCTATCATTGTATAGATATTTATATATATACTATATATATATATGTTGTTATTAGTTTTATTAATTATAGCCAATTATAGCCTCCTCGTGAGCTATCAGTATTTTCCCAGAATGTACGACTCTTAGGTGCACAAACGGGATACGATTTAATTGATGGAGAGTTGGGTAAAGTTCGTTGGTACGTGTTAAATAATTGTCGGGAGATTAATGACTATCTCAGGTATGTTGTTGCATGTTTTGAAAAATTCTATTTAAAAAAATGTAATTATAACTTTTGTGCTCAAAATAATATTCTTTTGAACTAAAATTATATAAATGTTATATATTTTGTGTATGATCTAAAATTATATAAATGTTAGATTTTTAAATCGCCATAACTTTTAATACGTATATATTATTTCAATTGATAGATTTTGGAACAACGTGCTCATGATCCCGGATCAGTTTCTCTTGAATTGTATGCATTCGCCCGTGGTCCCTCTAATAGAGCACTTCGATACACTGCATGCATGGTTAAAGGTTATAGAGTCCATACTCTGGACTGTGAACGTAATAAAAAGACTCAAAACTATGGTGTCTTGGTCAAGGGGAGTCATGGACCAGATGATATTGACTACTATGGTGTCGTACGTGATATTATCGGATTGAAATATTTGGGTGGGCCTGTAACATATGTCTTTAAATGTGATTGGTGGGACGTAGGTGATGGTCGACATTCGATACATAGGGATAATCACTTTACGAGTATCAATACTGCATTTAAATGGTATGAAGATGATTCATTTATATTGGCTTGTCAGGCTATCCAAGTCTATTACTTGATTGATCTATTGAAAAGCACTGATGAAAATAGTGGAGAGATAACTTGGCGAGTAGTACAAAAATTTATACTCAAAATATATATGAAGTAGGAACGAGTGCGGATTACGAGAATAGTGGAGATGAATATGACACTCCGATAGTAGAGGCCTACCAAGAAGATGGAGAGGGTATTAACTTGTTTGTTGACCTCGGTACACTCGAGTTGCTCCCCTTGTGTAGAGATGACGTCCCACCCATCCTTCTCGACTCGTCCGTATTAAATGATCATTCAATTCAAGTAAGTGAGGAAGAAGAAAAAGAAGAGTCAGAAGAAAACGAAAAAGAATCCGATGAGGAAGTGGATAAGGAGGACGAAGAAGAGGTTGATGATGAAGACGAAGATGTTATTGAGAGAGATTATGAAACAAGCAAGGAAAATACATCCGAAGACGAAGAATAAAAGTACTAAATATAGAAATCATATAAGTGAATATAGAATTTTAAACTTTTCATAATTTCTTCTAATTAATTTTCTTTATCATATTAATCATGCCTCAAGGATGCTGCCAAAACGACAACGAAGAAATTTGCCTCCCTCGCCAAGTCCAAGTCCCGAACCTGTTGAGGACTCCCCACCCGAGTGTTTCCCTCCTGAAGATCAAGTGCAGACGCAAGAGAATGATAGCCAATCGATACCTACCAGTAAGAAAATGTTGTTGATAGTTAAAAGAATATCAATACTTTTATCTCAAAAAATATATAACTATAATTATATTATTAGCTAATAGTTGATGAATCCGCTCGTCGTGGTCGTGGTTATACACGTGGCATTTCTCTTGAGAAATGTCGAAGATACGGAAAACTCAAGGTCACAATTCCTGATAATTCCACTGGAGGAGTGGATGATAGTGCAACAGCGCTTTCATCCTATATTGGTACATTAGTCCGAGCTTATGCTCCATTTTATGTGCGATTATGGCGGGATATTCCGCTCGAGATTAAGGAGCACATTTGGAGTCGTGTGTTGGTGAGTTTACGTTGAGAATACATTTTTTGTATACTATATTAGTATATTATATTTTGATGTAATTCACTTATTAGGATGAATTCGACCTCGACTTTAGCTGTAGCGAGGGCTTGAGATCTGTCAATGGGTTGATGACTACACTTTGACAGTTCCCATTCCGAAGTCACAAGGTACGATGTCATGACCACTTCAAGAAATTTGAGACATTGGAAGAAGCTACGCAATCCCTTTTCCAGCAGATGAAGTTAGACGATTGGAGAAAGTGTTGTAATCTTTTCGCAAGTCCAGATTATCAGGTATTTTAGATTTATATCTAATGATTATTTACATTTATATTTGGGCTATATATTATATGCATATATATTACAATTAACATTCTTAATTAATTTTGTAGCACTTAAGTTCTACGAATGTACATAATAGATTTGTTTTGACTGTCCACCATCGTGTTAGTTCAAGATCATTCCACCGTCTTGCTGAAAAATGGTAATTAATAAATTATAAAATACATTTATTCTTCTGATATTCTTTTATTTAAGTACTAATATTATCTTTTTAAAATTGTTAATGTCGCTTTGTTAGAAACGTGATGATCCTGAAAACTTTTCACTTATTCATGTCTATGCTGCTGCTCACACTAATGAGAGTAGTGAGTGGATGGATCATGCTGCTACAGATAATTGTGTAAGTATTTTTTTTTTTGCTAAATAAATTATGCAACATGTGAATAATTTATTTTTTATTTATATTTCTTTTAATACATTATTTATTGTGTGTTTTCTTTGATATTGCAGGAAAAAATGATGGAGATGTTGTCAACTTCTGGGGAGAATCCTCTCCGAGCGATATAGACATATTCACGCAAGTGCTCGGGCCCAACTCTAGTATGGCAAGAGGTTTGGGACGAGCTTTCAAGCATTCTGGTTCATCCT
Source organism: Cyclocarya paliurus (assembly GCA_029856935.1). NCBI lineage: Eukaryota > Viridiplantae > Streptophyta > Magnoliopsida > Fagales > Juglandaceae > Cyclocarya > Cyclocarya paliurus. The sequence goes on from CM056958.1 coordinate 22,960,468, forward strand.
TCTCATCTTCTTCGGCTTCACAAATTAATAATCTTACCAAAGATTTAGAAGCTGCATGGCGCGAGAATGAGTATATGAGGTCGAGACAGCAAGAGTTAGAGTCTCACTTAGAGCGACAGTCGCATTTAGAGACGCGTTTGTAGGATTAATAGAGAGACCAGGAGGAAAGAATTCCCAGTGAAGTTCAAGAGCAAGTGCAGCGGGAGATGATGGTCCAGATGGAGCGTGTTATGTCATTGCAACAACAACGGGGTGGGCGAGAAAAAAAGAAATGAATTCTCTCAATTTTATTCTTTTCTATTACTTTTATTATCTAATTTTAAAAGTTTCTAAGACATTGTTAGTTGTAGAATATTTATGGTATGTAATATGATACAATTGGTATGTTTTTTAATTTTATGAAATTAGTATTTCTGATCTTTACATTCGAATGTAAACCAAAAACGGTCAAACATTACTTCATGTTCGAACGTTCTCACCGAAACGAACAAAAGAACAAAGCGTCCGAACGTTCAGACACATCATTTTTAACATTCGAACAAACATCCGAACGTTATACTCGTTACGTTCGAGCATTGTTCTTTAACGTTCGAATGTGAATTCGAACATTAATAGAGTCAACGTCCAGACGTATATACATCCAAACGTAAATATGATACATTCGAATACTATTCAATGAACGTCAACTTCTGTCATTCGAATGTCAACTAATCGGGTTGACGTTCGGATGTATAAATTTACATCCGAACGTTATTTTCTATGACAATTTTCAACCGTCACAAAAAAGTAACGTTCGAACATTTCTCCGAACGGAACACCTCAAATCGTCACTAAAAATATTTTTAGTGACGGTTCAACAGTAAAGCGTCACCAAATGTATTCTGTGACACACATTACGTGACGGTAGTGGTGACGGTTGAAAACCATCACCAAATGTCTTTATGACGTTTTGGTTGTTTTTTGTGACGGTTTCTTCTATCACAAAGACTATTTGTGTTGTAGTGTGATTTGTAGTGAGATCCATGAAAGTAAATGTCTGATCGACAAAGTTTTTTAAAAATATGTTTATTCTGGCCATTTCGAATTAAGATAGTTAATTAGGATCAAGTGAAAATGTGAAAGGAGAAAGTTCTGAGAATTTTTTTAGATTGGCACCTAGATACTGAGAATATCTCAGCTATTCTCATAAAACCTCATTATTATTTATTATTTTATTATTACTTTTCATATACTTTTCATTACAATTCACTATTATTCAATATTCTATTATTAATTTTTCATTACTATTATCAGAATATCTGAGAATACTTAACTATTTATAAACTAACTTGATTTAATGTGATATATCAGACTATAAAATGTTATTTTCTTTTTATATAAAGTAGATATATAAGTTTTAAATAAAGTCATGTCTTTTTTTTAATTGTAGCACTTCTTTTCTACAAATGCGTGAAATAACCTGATAAACATATATAGTTTTATATATAATATTACTTCGATCGGCATGCATCTCATTGACTGCCCGCCCAGCTTCTTTCAAATATGTGGGTCAACATTAGTTTTATATCGATTATATCCTTGCAGGGGGCAAAGTTCTATTATTTTATTTATATATGAAATCTAATTAAGTTGGAACGAGGCCAAATGCGCATATATATATATATATATATGCATGCATGCAGCCGATCAAACTGTGAGAATCTTGTTGAATCATGTCTTCGATCCTCGCAATCTTTGACTCAATGACTTCTAAGTTCTAAGACGTATATACTTACCATCTTTATATAAAAAAAAATTTCTCAAGTCTCTTATATAATTCACTACGTACATAAAAGTATTAAATAAAGAAGATATAATGCTGAAGAGTATTAAATAATTAATTCGGCTTGTT